>LR990093.1:555383-1755383 GCA_905147235.1 Erynnis tages
GGCCCTGCAGCCTACCTTGAAGTCGTTGTTGTCGATACAATCGCATAAATGTTTGTTAGCCTTGTGTAGAGCTCTTATGTTGTCCAACATCGCTTTCCTTTGCTTCTCATCCACGTATGGACACAACTTGTTTGTATCTAAAACAGTCAAATTAACATTACAATTTTAAGACATTTCAAAGAGAGAAATAGAAATTAAATATGAATATGTGGGAAGGACAACCGTGAGTTATTATTCGGCTAAACTGAGTGCATACTAGTTCATTCTATCCCTCTCATGGTGAATGTGAGTGAGAGTGATAGAATGTGTTTGGGGCTTGAATCTACCTAGCCGGCTAACGTGCATTCGTAACAAATACAACAAACAATTGAGTCGAAAAGATCTGACAAACTTACTTTGAATGATCTCAGGCGTTAGTTTGGAGATGGTGGCGAGGGCGCGTTGCGCTTCCTTGTAATCTGGATTTTCTGCATCTGAGAAGTAGTAAACGAGATTGGTGTATTGTAACTTTGTGTACTTACTTTTAGCACATTCGTATTATCTATACAATAAAAAAAATGAATCGCTGTTGCTTAGTCTCGCTAAAATCGAGAACGGCTGGGCCGATTAGGCTAATTTTGGTTTTGGAATGTTCGTGTGAATCCAAGGGAAGTTTAAGCGGTGAGAAATCCAAAAAATGCCAGGAACAAAGTAAAACAACAATTTCATTTTCCCATATTTGGCAGAACGAAGTGTGCCGGAACAGCAAATTTTTTAATATTTTCCAATAAATTGCAATTAAGTTGATGTGCTACTAATGCTTTTCAAAAGACACCCTGTAAATGAGCTTTCTGACAAACCCAATGCCTCTAAATTAGTGGCGTTTAAACGCTTTTTTTTACCATCAGACGATGATAATAATTAATACCCTATTCATTAAGTGTGTACTTGATAATGGATAAAATTCTTGACTTTCGACTATCAGATGAAAATACAACCAACCGTCAGCCTAGTCAATAAAGACGGTTGGGTTACCTTGCGTAGCGCGCACGAGCGCCGCGACGGCTGCATTCAGTGCCGCCAACTGCTGCGCTGAGAGACGCTGCAGCTCTCTGTGCTCTGGAGAGTTCTTAGCCTGAAATGTCATGTCAGTACCCATTAATGACCCACTACTGGGTCGGGTCTCCTCTCACAATGAGAGGGATGTAGGCCGCCGTCCACCACGCTGGCCTACTGCGGGTCGGTGGACTTCACATGCCTTTGAAAACATCTTTTTTTTTGTGAACTCTCAGGCATGCAGGTTTCCTCACGATGTTTTCCTTCACCGTAACAGCAGGTGATATTTAATTTCATAAATCGCACATAACTTTTATTACAAAGTCTGAAGGCTGTTAGGCTGAAATAATACGATATTAATCCAAGATCAAAATAATCTAGAATGAATTTAAGTTAAGAAATTTAAGCAACTATTGGCGCGCTCAGTACCTGGGTACAGTCAGGTGGCCAGGTCGGTCAGATAATTGACTGCTAGTGGCGTATTACATGAGCGCTAGCGTGCTTCGGTAGTCACGTTGCCGTCAGTCACGGCTGTCATCGATACGATAGCAGTCGTTGAACTTTGTCGGAAAGCCCTAAAGGGGATTTCAAAACAGCCGACACGGGTTGGCCACTACCCGTTTCTCCACCGCACCGCATTGGAGCAGCGTGGTGGAGTACGCTCCAGGCCTCGCCTATTTTGGAGAAAAAGCCGTGCCCAACAGTGGGTCACAAAAGGGTTGCAGCTAATCGCCGTCGACCACATGAATGACGCCTAAAGTGTTCCAGATGTCTGTGGACGATGGTTGTAGGCGACGCAAATACTGAAAATATTGTATTTCGATTTATTATCATTTTTAGGTTTAAAGTTAGGCTGAAATTGTACAATTGTTTAAAAAGGTCTTATTTAAGTTTTTAATTTCATTGCACTATATCAATATGGCTGAATGATAACAGAAGCGCGCGCCTTCGGCGTTACCTAATTTAAAAAGGAACGAATGCGCGCCAAGCCGCGATCAAAAGAAAATCGAATGTTAGTTCCTTCTGCAAATTTTTCATGTCGCGCGCTTTTTAGTTTCCTCAATTTTCACAGTAATTTTTTCATAGTTTTATTTGCCTTATTTCTCTGTTCATAGTTTTTTCGTGTTTAAATAAATACTTTACATTGAATTGTTTTTTACTGCGAGAACATCCTGTCGTCTACGATGGTGACAAGGGTCTTTGTGCAATACCTTGTCCGGCAGCGCAGTGATGTCGCACGTATCCTTCAGAAGAGCACCGGCTTCGTTCAGCCGTTTCTTAGCCGCCGCTGTCGCCACGATGAAGTGGATCCGTTGTTTGTCCCTCGATTGTGGATCATCATTATCCTCCTCTTCATCTGGAAGCAAATGATTGTATTTTATTCAACGACTACACAGCCCAATAGACGTCTCACACTAGGTGATCAACGATTTCAGACAACACATTAGGTTTATAAGACGTGTTATCCAGGACAAAGCGTGAAATCTACGCTAGTACCGACCACTTCCTTGGCCTACGATCGGAACTAATTCAAATATGTCAGTGGGAACATGACTGCAATCAAATTTGTTTAGAGCTCATCTTACATTGGTAAGATCCACACGCCTATCACTAATTCGATACAAATTCGATACAAATTCCCTCCTCTTCTCTTACACTTACCTCAGTGGTTTGACTGAGTAGTTTCTTTGTAGAAACTTTGACATGCGGTGTCTATTAGATAATGTGATCGATGTTTTTACTTCAGAATGGCAGTTGCCCAGCTGCTGGTGTTTAGGGCTCCGGACTATTGACTCTCAGAGAGAAGCCGGTCACAGCAGTGGGTCACTAATGGGTTACAGAGAGCTATAATACTCACGGTGCAGCGGTGATAGCCCAGTGGCTTAGAATTCGACCTCGAATCGAGGGATCCGGGTTCGAATCTCAGTGGCACGCACCAATAACTTTGTAATAAAAGTTATGTGCGATTTATGAAATTAAATATCACCTGCTGTTACGGTGAAGGAAAACATCGTGAGGAAACCTGCATGCCTGAGAGTTCACAAAAAAATGTTCTCAAAGTCATGCGAAGTCCACCAACCCGCAGTAGGCCAGCGTGGTGGACTAAGGCCTACATCCTTCTCATTGTGAGAGGAGACCCGACCCTGTAGTGGGTCATTAATGGGTACTGACATAATACTCACCAGTATCCGGCTTGCAAGCCATGCGAAGTTTCTCGAGCGTGGCCTCCATCAGCTCGCGGTCCTGGTTCAGCCTGGTGCCCAGCGCCTGGTGCTCGGGGCTGCGGACTGTTGGCTGCCAGAGAGACGCCAGGTCCTTCGTCAGGTGCAACACGTTGTCCGCTGACGAGATCAGACTCGACTGGCATCTGCGGTCCTTGATGGTTGGTGCGTTTATCTGAATGGAGTAATCGAAAATATATTAGGAAGGAATAAAAAGTGAAAGAAAAATTAAGAATAAAAATTGAAAGGTATTGGGTTATTCATTTTGACTTTTATTTTACTTAAAATATTATAAATAAATATTCTACAAAAGTGTAGCACTTTATTTTGTTCCCTCGTCAATAGTTTTCAACGTGTAACCAAAATAGGATACGTGAGGTTCCTTAATTTATATAGACTAAGTTACTCTATTTTAACATAGCTTTCTATTGGTGAAAGAATTTCTAAGATGGGTCCAGTAGTCTCCGAGCTATCATAATAAATATATAAATCTTATCTTATAACATCAGCCGGTACACCCTGTATGGAATATACTGAGTTATATCTTACTCATATAATTATATTACCTGTGCATTCATCAACAGAGCTTGTGCGGCTTCCACGACCTTCGTCCCAGAGGCGTCCAACCTCGCCCCGGCCTCCCCTCCAACGGCTTCGGTCAGCTGGTACACCTTCGACAACATCTCCGATGCCTGCTCGCATGCTGAGCGCGATATGTCCAGAATCTGCCAATTTAACTTTACACTTGGGTATTTGGAGTATTTCGGAGTTTGAGTTTGGCTTTGAGTGCTCATTAAGCTTCCAGGGGGGTTACTACAAACTCCTAAAACAATCGTAAAGCAATTTTGTTTTGTTTTTAAAATTAAAATAAAACATCATGTTTTAAATTAAAACAAAACATCATTGCTTTATGATGGTTTTAAGCGTTTGTAGTAACCCCCCAGTTCATTAAGGCGAATATAAGAACGAAGCGCACACAGACCCACTGCTTGAGTAGACCGCAAGTGATCGAAAAAGTTAAGCAATTATGAGCGCGGTCAGTATCTGGATGGGTGACCGCTAGTGACGAATTACACGCGCTTCCGTGCTTCGGAGGACAGGTAAAGCTGTCAGTTCCGGTAGTTATCGATACGATAGCAGTCGTTAAACCTTGTCGGAACCGCTATGGGCGGTTTGCAAACATCCGACACGGGTTAGCCACACCAGCCCGGTTCTCCACCGCACCGCATTGGAGCGTGGTGGAGTGTGCTCCAGGCCTCCCCCTGCTGTCTCAAGAGACCTGACACTGCCTAAAGTTTTTGAATAAAAGGAATTATAATAAAAAATGCAAATTACATAGGATAGCAGGATAGCAAATTACTCACTTCATTTTCCTTGTCCGGATTGGTTCTTGGGTTGAAGATGTAATACAGCTTTCCAGAAGATTCGGCGAACACAGAACTGGCATCGTGCATGTCCTGAAATAGTTTTGAGCCTTATTATTTTCACTGAAGTTAGTTCAGTCACAGAATACATAACAGTACACTTTTCACAGAAGGCCCACTTCGAAAAGTCATTCAAACAAATATAGACTCTAGCTACGATACGATTAAGTTCAATTCAGATCGCGCAGCGTTTATCACCTACGCTGATAGATACCTACATCTTGCATCTCTTTCTAGCGCGTAATTCTTACCTTTTCTGCCGAAAAACGGGGTTGTGTTCTTTTAAAAAATAAATGAATCTAAGTCGCTATCTTTGTTAAGACAATCAAACACTGCACAGTATCTTTTTCTCCATGTTTTAAACAATGCAACGAACCAATGAAGTACCTATAGTCCTATATCATCAAAGGAAAAACGGAACAAACCTTACGTCACTCACAGCTCGCGCGTGAGGCCCTGCTGACTAGCCCACTCGGATGGGCCGCAGTGCGTAGGTACACTTTGGATACCTACACGGGGAGTGGGCCAGGTCTGGTGCAGTGTAAAGGACGCTTTTATTTAATGTACGTTTAGTTACTCGTACTTATGTATCTTCATACCTGAAGGTTAGCAGTTTCAGCCTTAGCACACACCGCCCGTGTCGCTTTACAGAGCGCTGCTACTTCTTCCAACATAAGCTTTCTGGTTTTCTCGTTCTCGTATTGGCAGAGTGATTTTGTATCTAAAATATATAATGCAGTATTTCATAACATTTCACGATTATATCCAAAACATGTTCAATGGCTGTAACACACTGGCTATAAACTATCTCGAAATTGATACTAATATATTTAAGACAAATAAAAAACGTGGATATAGCAAAAGAAAATTGATATCTATACCTTTGATGATTTCTGGGGTCAATTCAGTGATGACATTCAGTGCTGAAGTAGCTGTCTCGTAGTCTGGATTTTGCTTATCTAATATAAGAAAGCTTCACAATTAATATTTTACTGCTGTGATTATGTGCTCTTTCTTAAATGGAACGATTTATATAATTTTTTATTGGAATGAAAATGACGATATTTTAGTTAGGCATTAATGACCCACTGGCGGGTCGTGTCTCCTCTCACAATGAGAGGGATGTAGGCCTTAGTCCACCACGCTGGCCTACTACGGGTTGGTGGACTTCACATGCCTTTGAGAACATTTTTTTTGTGAACTCTCAGGCATGAAGGTTTCCTCACGATGTTTTCTTTCACCGTAACAGCAGGTGATATTTAATTTTATAAATTTGGATATGACATAATGATTGTAATCGATAAATCCAATGTCGGTTACATTTTTTTTAACCGAAACTTTTTTGAAGGGTTTATTATTAGGATACTCGTACAAGTTACATTTATCCGAGCAAAGCTCGGTCGCTCAAGTTCTCATAGGAAATAGAAATAATACGTACACATAGTAGAACGAACGAAGGCAGCCGTCGCAGCATTCAGCTGAGCAATCTTCTGAGACAAGAGCTGCTGGAGTTTGGCTTTGCTGCCATCTACGTCCTTGAGTGGCTGAAAATTAAATATATCAATTAACTAAAACCAAGTCAAAGTGTTCATCAGCAAACAATTGAAAAGTGGAGAAAAATGACGCGCATCAATTAGGCCCAAACCTTCATTTAGACCCAAAGCCTTAAGCCTTAACGACCCAAGTGGCGCAGTGGTTAAGACACCGGTGCGCTGCGCGGTCCTGGGTTCGAATCCCAGCAGAGCAGATATTTGAATGATAAATTTGAATTTCTGTTTCTGGTCTGGGTGTGTTGTGTTGTTGTCTTGTATGTGTCCATGGCGCCCACGACACAGGGAATCCTAGTGTGGGGCTATGAGAGTGAAGCGTTATTTATTATTATTTTCTAAGGTTTACACATAATTGTGTACTTTTTTGTATAGAAAGAGCAAGCAAACAGAAACACAGGCCAGCTGAAGGTAATTGGGTCACCGATGGCTATTGACACGAGCAGCACCAGGGGGTCGCCAGTATGTCGGTGGCTTTGAAGGAGATCTCTTTTGCTTACTTTTGCCTTCAAATCCACAGTGTTATCTAGCAGCTCCCTCTCAATCTCTTCCATGCTGTGCTCGGCGGCTGCAAAACTCGTGATGAATTGCACGCGCTTCGCTTCTTTCGCTTTCTCCGCTGCCTTGTCAGGCGCATCGATGCCGTTACCTGGTATAATTGTGTCACATGTTATTACTAAAACCCTTGATAGCCTACTTTCTATAGCATAAGTTATAGGGTATTTCGCACCATGCAAGGAAAAATCCAAAATTATGTAATATTGATAGATTTAGTTAAAAGCAAGTGAAAAATGGTGATTTCTGTTCTAAAAAATATAGTAATATACATTAATTAATTATTTCAATTTTAAAATTCAGGTTTGTTAATCTGTTTTTCAAATGTCAAAAACGCTATACGCCATGAAAGCTATCGGCGTGACGTCATTAGCAGTGTAAATAAACAATGGAGTATAACTTTCTTCCTTTACTGAGATGTATTGTTTACACTGCGAGTGACGTCACAAGCATGGCGGCAGCGCCGAGACGGCCAAGACCGTGTTTTCGCGGGGATTTTTGAAATTTAAATTGAAAAGTCTTTTTTTACATAATATTTGTTTGCAAATTTTTTTTTCCAATTTTTTATAGGTTTTTATGACTTACGAATTCATATAAAAAGCTTTTTGACATAGGCCGTAATACCATATTACTATAATACCGATATACTACAAACAGATACACAGATGGAGAGAAACACAAACGCGTGACACTTACACCACCCCCTTTTTTATATTTATACATGGGTGTCCATGACCACTTACGACCAAATTGCCTGCACGCTACTGCTTGCTACGATACCTACCGTCCAAATTCTTGTACGCGTCCTTCAGCCGCTCCAAAGCCGTCATCAGCTCGGCGAGTCCGTCACCCAGGTCCTTCCCGAGCTGGTGCTGGTCCTCCACCAGCGGCCTCCACGCGTGGGCCACCTGCTCCGCTGACGCTGAGAGGTTCTCCGCTGCAGCCGTGAGGGCGCTCTGGCAGTGGGGCTCGTGGATTGTCGGCGCCACTAGCTGGGGATTATTTCAATTTTATAACATTTAAATCAGACAGTGATTTCGACTCATTATTATTATTATTATTGGCCGTTCACACTATTCCAGTGGCGCTGGAATGGGCGTACTGGATTGAAAAATAGACCGCCGGTCCAGTCAACTGTGCTGGCTCGATCACTGGAATGGTACATGCCAGTGCAGGTTCACACTATTCCAGTGGCAACCCAGCGCTGGACTGGAATGCTCGACTGGACTAGTGTGAACGGGGTATTACGTACTTATGTGGGAATGGAAAGGTAGAAGATAGTAGGTAATTAGTGAAATGGGATGCATGAGATTGAATGAGCGGAAGAGTGAAAGGAAGGAATGACTGGAGTGAACAGGGAGCAGGGAGTATACATACATATGTACATACATACATAAATACATACACCCATGAAATTTGGTATTCCTGTTTGGAAGCCGTAACAGACCAACAAAATAATTATGTAAAAATTCTGCAGTTCTGAGAATATTACATACATACGTGTCGAATTGATAACCTCCTTTTTTTTGAAGTCGGTAAAAACACCATATCTTAAGCACTTCGCTGACCCGTGAGTCACATGTGACTCATACCCATTGTTTAACGATGTGTTAAAAGCCCTACCTGGGTGCAAGTGAGCAGCCCCTGGGCGGCATCAGAGCACTTGACGCTCGCGTCGTCCAGCCGCTGCGCCCGAGGGTCGTTGAAGGCGGACTGGACGAGCGCGTTGGCGGCCTTCAGGAGGTGGCTGCTCTTGTGGCCTACGTCCTTCGCCAAGCTCATCATCTGGCGGAAAGTGTGCTTTAACGTTCATTTTTATCATAATAGCTAGCTGACCCCGCAAACGTTGATTTGCTATATAAGTTATCGACCGGGATGAAAAAGTATTACTAAAATTACTTATAAAAAAAATAGGAGTTTGTTGATAGAAGGGTGAAAATTTTGGGTTGTAATGATGTATTTTTTGATGTCACATTATTGAAAAATAAAAATATAAAATTTTGCCCAAAAAAATAAATACAAATTTTAGGTGTGGACCTTATCACTTAGGGGTATGAAAAATAGACAGTAGCTGATTCTCAGACCTACTGAATCTGCATATAAAATTTCATAAAAATCGGTCAAGCCGTTTTGGAGCAGTACCTATGGTAACTAAAACTGCGACACGAGAATTATTAAAGTAATATAAGTGATGACATGACTTACCTCTTCCTCCTTATTTGGACTATTCGCAGATTTATCATCTCTCCTTGGTTTAAAGACATACATAAGTTTTCCAGAAGTTTTTGCGTAATTGTTTGCGGCTTCTTGTAATTCCTGAAAACGGTTTAAACATTGTTGATTACGTCAAAAGATTATTCCATCCCCCTTTCTTTTAGCCCTTTGTACCGTGACTGTATGATCACTGCTGGACATGGGTCTCCCCTAATCGACGCCACTCCGCCCGGGCTTGAGCCCTTTGAGCCATAGGGCAAAGGTTTCCATGAAGGTTTCCCGCTGTCCTCTTCCTGCTCCTGCCCAGACACTCCTTCGAACGATGTGGCCTTCCCACTGCCATTTCAAGTTGCAAACTTTTTAGATTATTGTTATTATTTTCGAATAGCGGTGATAGCCCAGTGGCTTAGAATTCGACCTCGAATCGAGGGGTCCGGGTTCGAATCCCAGTGGCACGCACCGATGACTTTGTAATAAAAGTTATGTGCGATTTATGAAATTAAATATCACCTGCTGTTACGGTGAAGGAAAACATCGTGAGGAAACCTGCATGCCTGAGAGTTCACAAAAAAAAAATGTTCTCAAAGGCATGCGAAGTCCACCAATCCGCAGTAGGCCAGCGTGGTGGACTAAGGCCTACATCCTTCTCATTGTGAGAGGAGACCCGACCCTGTAGTGGGTCATTAATGGGTACTGACATTTATTTTCAATGATGACTTTCCTTCAATAAGGTGGTGTCTCCACCAATTACCTTAGGAGTATGTTAGTGAATAAACCACCAGGCAATTCCTTGCTATGCAGAGCGATTTAAAGTTTACAGAATAAAAATTACAAACAAATACGTTACCGAATCCATTTTCATGTCAGTGAGATCACACATTGCGCTAAGACTCTCACACAAAGCTCGTATCTGGTCCAAGAGACGTCTTTTGTATTCATCGTCTTTGGTACTGCTTAAGGCTTTGGCATCTGGAATAGAGTAAATAGATGTAAAATGTCAGTACATGTTACAATAAGCACTTCAAAGCCGCTTCATATAAATCAAGTGCATTATAAGTCAAAGACAAAGAAGGAGCTAAAACGTCTATTTACACAATTATATAGTTTTTGTTACGGTTGAAATGATACATATGACTTTTATATATTCTTTTTTCACCACCATAGGAATGAATCCATGGTTTAAAAATTACCATACAACATACAATCAGTCAAACGCCAATGAAATTCAAACCCTGACCTCTTAGGGACTCAAAACCGTATTCATCCTATATAAAAATATATTTTCGAGTCAGAAACGACAAGAACGTTGAAGCAAGAAGAAAGTTGCTCTCAAGTAACATACCTTGAACCAACGACGGCGTTAATTCACCGATGGTCTTCATAGAATTCACAGCCGTTTCGTAGTCCACATTCTTTGGGTCTGAAAAAACGATCAAAATTATTCATTTTTAAGGGAAGTTTACCTGAAGGTAGCCTGTCTGCCTGTTTACTAA
The DNA here is from genome assembly GCA_905147235.1 of Erynnis tages. Taxonomy (NCBI): domain Eukaryota; kingdom Metazoa; phylum Arthropoda; class Insecta; order Lepidoptera; family Hesperiidae; genus Erynnis; species Erynnis tages. Next base: position 565,874 of record LR990093.1, read on the forward strand.
GACTTTTTATAAAGACATCTGAATGCATAAATTCTTAAAAGTAATTTCTTCTAAATAATAATTAAAAAGTTCTTGTTAAGTTAAATTTAGTCTTTGTTAAGTTGAATTCAGAGCGCCCAGGACCGTGCGGAGTGACGTCGATTAGGCCCGTCTCCAGCAGTGGACTGCCGAGGGCTGAAAGGAAGGAAGGAAGGACTAAAGTTCTTCACATACCTGCTCGAGCTTGTAACAGTAAGGCGATAGCCGCGTTGAGTTTCCCCATCTTGTCCACAGCTGATTCTTCTAACTTCGTCACATCTTCACTATCCAAGACTGGACCTTCGTAAGGCTAGAAACAGAAAATGGCATTTATAGTAAAATCATTCATACTTTGCTAGGCCGACTTTTGGATACTGAAGTAATAAGTAAGTAAAGTAAGTAAGTCTCGGAAGACTCACGAAATTTCAAAAGGAAAATTAAATTATGGAAGTTGGACATTTTTGGGCCAAATTAACCTTCCAACATGCCAAATTATTAAAGGGATAAAATATACTTACGCCAAGCTTAAAAAAAGATACACAAATTATATCATAACAAACTGATCAAACTTTTTATTCTGGGAAAAATATCCTGAGTAGTGGCAGCCCAAGGCACTTCAGCGCGTTGCAATGATTGTACCCTCAGCATAGAATACGAAGCCAAAAACCAATCCCATTGAACGATTCAATAAACTTGAACTCACATGATCCAAATCATCGACAGCATCTCCAACGGACTTGGCAGCGGTAGAGGAGATGGTGAGGAAGGAGGCTCGACGCAGCGACGCCTCTACTCGCTCGTCGGCTATGAAACTCTTGCGGGAACGCTGCAATCATATGTCTATCATTTGTCTATCATTGTATGTTACAAATGGTAGACAAACGATACAGTTTTGGTGTAGGAAGATATCCCATACCACGGAATACATAATAGTACACTTGTACAGAAAGCCCACTGCGAGAGTCATTTAGACTCTAGCTACGATACGATTAAGTTCAATTCAGATCGCGCAGCGTTTACTCACTACGCTACATGTTGCGTCTCTTTCTAGCGCGTACTCTTACCTATTCCACTTTTTCCCCCACTGGCTAGCCTCCTCGGATGGGCCGCTGTGTTTTGATACCTACACGGGGAGTGGGACAGGCCTGCCCATACTCAAAGTATAACCTAGTGCTCCGTAAAACCTCAATAAGTGTCCCACAAAATGTTTGTTTAGTTCACAGCGTAATACAAAGACCAAAAAAAGATGACACAGAAACCAACCTTTTAATGATTTTAGTTCATTTTCCATTAGGTTTCTTCTCTACAAACAAGCGGCATTATTCCGATTTAGTCAGCTCATTTTGGCCTACATACTAATGTCCCCAAGTTATCAAGGTGTCCTGAATCACGCTATCGAAGTTTTCTACATAGATACCAGTAGTCTTACCCTTAGCATTTCACTGCGCTTCCGGCTTCTGGGATCACTAGACATTATGATTAGTGTGGACAGCTCTGCTATCTTCTTCGCTGAATCTTCAGCCTTCTGGAGATTCTCTGGTGTGTCCTAAGAATAAAAACAAAGTAAGGCGGGTGGTAATAGAACATAGTGAATTAACCTCTTAAATCTGAGATCAGATCTTTAACAGTGAAGGAAAACATTGTGAGTAAACATGTATGCCTCAGACTTCTCCAACCCTAAATAGTCCAGATGATAAACTACATCGCTTTATTCTGTGAGGAGGCCCAATTTGCACGGGACTAATGGGTTCTATGACATGATTTAATTAGTAAACTCAGTGCCAGAGGTAGATAGAATCTTCTTCTTTAAAATGATGGTGCAGCGGCGCGATACCTACAGTAATATGAGGACGCGCCTCACATGAAATGCTGCAAGCAGCGAGTGTACTCAATAATAGAACACGTCACACGCGTCATCCCGAACTGGCCAATCGGAAGACGTATCCTCAAACGCGCTATCAATGTTCCGTAGAATCTGAGCATTTACAGGATGAATTTTTCAATTGTGCGTGGATGGGGAAATCCGAAAATATGAGGAATATCGAAAAATGCTAAAAGGAGTCTGGGGACCGATTTTGATGAAAACTGACATCGTCTGGCGGGAGATCTCGCCTTTCCCTCCAAAATGGTTTCATACTAACTAGATCCTCTCGAACAACAGTAGAATTAAAGCTTTGGAGGTGTTTGCAGAGCTCGTCCAGTTCATCGAGTAGCCTCTTTCTGTCTTCTTCTGAAGTCTGCTGCTTCGCCAGTTCTTCAACACCTGGAGAACGAAGAAACATTTTTATTTTATAGTCTAACTAACTAGCTTGCGCCCGCGACTTCCTTCAGGCAAACCAGCGAAATTGACCTAGACAGGGATAAAAAGTATCTTATATGTTAATCTAAGTAATAATCTATCGGTTTACCAAATTAAATCCAAATCCGTTCAGTCGTTTCTCGTAAAAGAGGTAACAAACTTGATTTTTACCTTTTTAGTAGCCCTGCTGTATTTTCTATATAGTATATGAGTATATGAGAAGATCTAAACTGTGGACACTGTAAATAAATGAGCTTTTAAAATAATTCAGGTAGTTTCCTACCTTTGGTAATGTGAGGCAGTTCAGCTGCCAAGTCGTCAGCAATTGTTCTGGCTCTTTGGAGATTTTCTTTGCATGGATCTGAAATGAGAAACTTGGCTTCAATTATTTTATGTCTTACACTGGGGCACTACTGTGCCTACTGGCTTGGAGTCTTGACTGCTACGCCATTGCACATTGGAGATTATATTGTGATACTTACCAGACAACAACATAACCGCCTTGACAGATTGCGAGTTGAGAAGGTTGAGCCTCTTGCCGAACTCCGGAGTAATGCTGAACTGAGATATTTCACTGCTCTGAAACAAAATAAAAACAATTCTTCCACGTCTAGATCAGGGGGGTTACTACAAACTCGTGAAACCATCATAAAGCAATGATGTTTTGTTTCAAAAAATGTCAATACTATTTTAAAAAAGATTTGTTAATTGCTGTTCAACTTACTATTCCCTGTTGTTTCTGGTCGCCCTTATTGGTGACGATCATCTGTTGAACAGTCACGATCTGAGTGCCTTGTCTTGATTCCTGGCCTGAAATTGCACAATTTATTACATTGGCTGTTGGGATGACTTAATTTAATCAACAATTGGGTATTTCAAAAAAAATGTTTTTTTTATTGTATTTTAAAGCTTTATTATTAATAATATTGATATTTAATGCAAGAAACTTAAAAAACATTTTTTTCAATTAATTATTAACAATTAAAAATTGGTGAAATTTAAATAAAAATCGCGTGACTATAAACGCGCCATGATTGGTCACCATAGTTGTGACGTCATAATGGTATAGCTATCTAATAACAGTACAGCGTTTACGGCTATTACACGTGACTAGACATTAGACATTACATAGTTTGTCATCTTGGGGAACATTTTTCTATCAACTGCAATGAGTGAAAACTAACATTATGACGTCACACGCGCTCGGGAGTTGTCGGCGTGTCTTCGGTACTGGATTCAAAGATTAATTTTTATTTTGAAATAACTTTTGAATTATTGCGAAAAAAATAAAATAAAAGTAGTTTTGTTATAAAACATATATGGTCTTTTCATTTATCACAAAAAAAAATTGTCAAATACCCAACTATGTTTGAAGCGTCAAGTAATGTTAGCTACATTCAAATGTCAATTCAAGATGCGTTTGATTCAAGCAACCCCAAAGAACGAGATTTTTAGGTAGTAAAACTGAGCTGTTTAGGTTGTTTGATGTATTTAAAGTCAGCTTTGAAATACAATAGAAATATGTTTATGCTACGATATAACTACCTGGTGTATAAGATATAAGTTTGCTGGGCCCCACAAAAGATTGTTCAACTAGCTTGCGGTGCCCCTGGACGTTCTGAACAATGTTGCCTCTGAAATAAACAATATAATTATGTAATTTGATTTTATTGTACTTTTAAAATAGATCAAACACACGTCTCTACTGTCTGAAGGGCTTATGTTAACTGTTAATGTTACCATTGCCTTCTCATACACTGTGATCTAATTTATCGGTTAAGGGGTGTGACAATGCTTGGTGAAGAATGTGTCTTTATTTTATTAACGTGAATTCACACATGTCATCAAATAACATTGTTACCAGACAGGAAATCTAAACAACATTTTTCTAACGGATTCACTAGAACTATCTTGCTTCACTGTTGGATTTTGTAATTGCTTTAACATAAAATAAATAAATAAAAAATGTATTTTTTGACAAAAATTTACAAATCAGTAGTAGATTTAAGCATATTCCATTACTAATTTGTTTTAAGCATAATGCTGTAATAGGAACTTCCGCTCTTCCATACATTAACATATTTCGCTTATTACTCTACCCTATTTGACTAAATCCTAATAAAAAAAATAAAAAAGTATGTGTGTGAGCTTGTGCGTGCGTGCGTGCGCTTGCGCGTGCGTGTGTGTGTGTGTGTGTGTGTGTGTGTGTGTGCGCGCGCGTGCGTGTGCGTGCGTACGTGTGCGTGTGCGTGTTCGTGTGCGTGTGCGCGTGCGTACGCGTGAGCGTAAGTGTGTGCGTGTGAGTGAGTGAGCATGTGTGTATGTGTGTCTCTCTCTCTATATTCTGAATGAATGTCAATACACCTACCGTGATAGCTCTATATTGTCCTCGTAAATCATCTGGCCCTCGTCCCCTGCGAGGTGGCGGGCCCCCGCCAGCTGCTTCTTGATGATGTCGATGTAGCCCTCCAGGATGTCCCGGATACGGTACGCCTCGTTCGTCTTCACCGTGTACTCTTTGTCACTGGAATGCAATAACTTCAAATAAGTCATTGAAATTGAAAATACAGTAGTGTGGCAGTAAATCGAAATTTTACATTGGGGAAATCCCTGTTTCCCCAACGTACAACAAGTGGGCCATAAAAGAGTTGCAGCTACACATGCCATAAGTAAAGTCTATCCACATACCTGTAGTCTCCGAAGTTGAGGGTGAAGGTGTTCTTCCCGGCGTAGTAGCTCTTGACCTGAGTGAGCAGCCACACCTTGAGCACCTCCTTGGTGTTCTCGTCCAGGCGCAGGATGGAGCTCGCGTTGATGCCCAGGAGCCGCGGCACCAGCTTCTTCTTGTTCTTCTCTTGTTCCTGCACACAACCCAAGACCTTAAATATCGTGATCCTATTATAATTAATTTCTTTTCTCGAAGGTTGCTTGAAGAAATTGCTTGGTTAGTAATAAAATAACTTAAAATAACTTAAATTAAAAAATTACTTAAAAATTAAAAAAGTAACTTAAAATAACTTAAATTTAAAAATTTAAAAATTTAAGTTACTTTAACTTAAAATTTTAGTTGTGTGTTACTTTATGTTTCTCTACAATAAAGAGTTTCGTTTTTGTTGTAGTTGTTGTATGCGGCATTTGACAAATGGATTTTAACCACCAAGAATATGGTTCATTAGTGTTCGTCCATTTATTTATTCTTACCAGGTATAATTATATACTTTTACGAATTATCGTTCATTTATTTCTGTCTTAAGTTAACACATCAAGCATTCTCTGACATTCTGTTTGATGGAATTTAATCTTTATTAACAGACCTTCACCAGTCTATTTTCTATCAGCGTGGGTATTATGTTCAGACTGGTGTTGGTATGGAAGAAAATTAATTCATAGCTCAAACTTTATATTCTATTCCGGCGCGCGTGTTATATATGTATTCCATAATTCGAAAAAAAGTGGTGAAAACTCCAAAAAACCAAACCTTAACCAAGAAGAAGGTGACACCGTAGGTAGGAAGCTCTCTTGCTATCTTGGTGTACTGAAGCATAGCGTCCAGGTGGCTGAGGCCAGTATGCTTGCTATATTCTTTGTAGATCTTCTTCTCTCGGTGCTTCTCATTGCTTGAGGAGTATTGTAGAGGGAGAAACTCTGATAAACTGCAAAGATTTGTTTGAAACTTTTATCTGAGCTCTGTACCTCATGAGTGACTCAATGGGGGGTTGTGTCTCCTCTCACAATGATAATAATTGAGGTCTAATACCCGGGATCTCATAACCCAGGTGCCAGGTGGCTTCTAAGCCATAGGAGGTCTAGTGGTCAGTTGGAATGTAAAGAAAGGGAACTATACAAAATTTTCGTTTGTTTCGTGTTTACAATGCAAATAGCATATTTTTAATTTTGTTCTAAAAACTTACTTCTCAATAAATCCCGGGACATGTTTTTCTTTCTCATAGTCGCCAAATTGAATTTGGCACTGAATTCCAGCGAATTCAATTGCTGGAACAAAATATTATCATTTAGAAGTTATGTATTGAAAAATTGAAAATATTTGAATTTTAATTTTTTTTTAATATTTTGAAATTGACACGGCAGCCTGCTCGCTCGGAAGACACTCCCATTAGCCAAATCGTCATAAACTTACACGATTGATTCAAATAGTGCACAGATTAAACAAAACACCAAGATTTATCCTATCTCTTCGCTACAATTATCATACATTATGCTATAAGTAGTGTAGCCATAAATTTAGTACTATAATGGACTAACCGGGATCTTTCAAAAAGACAATCGATTTTAGTGTTTTAGAAGTGGTTTAAAAGATAACTAGTGGTTTAAAAAGTATTTTAAATAAATTAATAATATTAAATCACTTAATTTAATAGGCACACAAAACTTTAAAATTTTAATCAAATAATTTTGCTTAGTTTAACTCTAACCCTTATCCTCAGTGGTTACTTGGCGTCCACTCAGGATGTTGTCCCTGGTCTGCACGTAGAGGAGGTTCAGCTGCACGGGATCCCTGGCGTCTATCTTGCAGTCGGAGTAGAACAGCCGTCGCTTGAGGAGAAGCGTCTCCTTCGGGTCTACATTCAGCTCGCGTAGCGTCCTCTTTTGGTCCAGCCACTCCACTATAATGAATATTATTTAAATGCATAAATCAATAACTACAAAAAAAATGCGATATTCTGCCAAAATCTGGAAATATTTAAAAAAAGTATATCACAAAAACTAGCCAATTCGGGCTATGATGTTACATGACAAAATCAATCGCAAATAGGGTCTGCTTGAGTTACAATATGTAATATTATTAGGAGAATGGAGTTTGCAAGGCTAGTTATTGCGCTACTCTGGCGAAATCCCAAATCAACAATTTTTTTTCGTATATATTGATTTTATTATTACTTTCACCCTCCGAATGGAATGTTTCGAATTATCAATAACCCTGTATAGAACTGTTTAGTTACCAGTAAAGCCACACCCCTTAACAACCAAAATTGTTTTTACCATTATCATCAGTCTTCAGTTTCTTACTGAGCTGTTCAAGTCGGACGTCTTTCTCCTTTGGCAACTTGGATTTTTTCAACGTCAGGGTACCGGTCGCCGGTTTCACTTCCTCGACTTCTTCCACTTCATCATGACACTGAATACAAAAAATAGAAACAGAAATCAATAATGCGTCGAACCAGGGCCGCACGTATGGAGTTTAACTCTGTGTTGTTAATTAATATAAATTAAATACTTGTACGCGGTGAAGTCATTAATTTTCTCTTAAATAATAATTTAAACAAACGGTAGGTGTATCGTTTCTATAGCCAGCCCAAAATTCACTTGAGTTTTTTTATTTTTTGACTCGCGTTCAGAATGGTATCGATACGAAAAACGTTAGGTCGTGGCTATCAAAATCAAAGCACATCCATAACTTTTGCTTTTATGGTAATAATGAGAAAAATTTACCAAGCCATATTCGTCATAGTTGATGATGCCCAGCTTGTTGCAGATATAGTACAACAAGTCGCCCACTACCTTCGACTCGTCTACCTGCAACGTCTTCACAGCGCCTGAAAACAATGACAATGTTTCATATTGAGTTACCAATCTCCCACTAATTTGACAAGGTGTGTTAATGAACATATTTCCCACTTATAGAGTTTGATCGACGTATTTATATGAGATTTTAAGAAAGTGCAATAACGTCTCGATCAGTCATAGCGGTGATAGCCCAGTGGCTTAGAATTCGACCTCGAATCGAGGGGTCCGGGTTCGAATCCCAGTGGCACGCACCAATGACTTTGTAATAAAAGTTATGTGCGATTTATGAAATTAAATATCACCTGCTGTTACGGTCAAGGAAAACATCGTGAGGAAACCTGCATGCCTGAGAGTTCACAAAAAAAATGTTCTCAAAGGCATGTGAAGTCCACCGACCCGCAGTAGGCCAGCGTGGTGGACGGCGGCCTACATCCCTCTCATTGTGAGAGGAGACCCGACCCTGTAGTGGGTCATTAATGGGTACTGACAATAACGTCTCAGAATCGACATACATCGTACATGACTGTACCTCTCTGAGTGTGAACACATTTGTTGCATTTACAAATTGATCGCCCAGATTGGTCATTCGTCAGAGGAGCGTTCATTTTCGAAGTAGGCAGACTGTATCCGCTGACTGAGTGTAATTAATAAATTTTGTAGTATTTTCCAACTTTCACGGTTCTTCCGCATAACATGTGGATGAAAATCAGGAGTTGGGTCTCACCGTCAAGCATCCGGACTCTCAAGTTTCGTGTCTTGCAGATGTACTGCAGGGAGTCTCCATCTCGCAGCATGTAGTAGTCCAGTGCCCGGTGGCTCTCCAGCCATATCCCAGATTTTTCGTCATCCGCTGACGTCAGGAACAAGCCATATTCTGACAAGATAAAAGGTTAGGTTGCATCAACATGCTGAAATTACAGATCCGTAAAAATTTCCTGTACAGATCACCTAACGTTTATTTAATGGTTAAAAGGACCACAATATCCAATCTCAAAAAGCATTTAAGTAATATTATAAATAGATTTAAAACCTCTCTATATGAAACTCTACGTATGGAGTTTCTTATAGGAGGTTTCATATAATCATGTTATAAGTGCGGTAGTACCTTTTCGGGCTAAGTAGTCTGAACACTTTCAGACCCCGCGGTAAAGCAATTTAAATTTGCACAAGGAAATTCTTTTCATTACCTTTGTCATGGTCCAGAGCATAGAACTTCTCGAAGACGATGTCATGGGCCCTCTGAACTGTTGTGCTGCTGTCGAATAGAACGGTTCTGGTCACCGCCCCTTCGTCCAGGACTATCTTCAGAGATAGTGGCGCCATCTTACTGGAATGGAAACTATAATCTAATCTGTCTTGTGCTGCACAACCTTGTTTTGAGAGCGAACTGGTTCCCTAAAACCTGTTGGATCGACGAGAATGATCACCGATACGCATTTGAGTAATTTCACGTGTAGTTTTTGCGTAAAATCCTACGCCCAGGAGTAAAAAGTATAAAAGCCACTTACCAAAGGTTCAAGAAATCCACCGAAATAGACAAGCACACATCACAAACATTTGTGGAAACTATGTTAAATCCTGCCGTTTTCCTGTTGAGCTAATTTAGTGACATGTAGTCACCACTGATCTACCGTTAAAGGTATTTAGAGTTTATTTTCCTGTTTTAATTGTATGTTACATAGTATATTAATTACGGCATCATTTTTTTACAAGCCATTCAGTGCTCGAAAATAAAAATAGCTAAATGGGCCATGTGTCCTAAAAGGGTCTCCAAATAAATTTTTTTAATCCAAATATGATGAACTACCATAAGCTCTGAAATGCCGATCAGGACATTGAATGCTAGATAAAATAGTTTTGATCAATCTTTTAAAAACTGTTTAAATTTATTGGATACTAGCTGACCCGGCAGGCTTCGCTCTGCCAATTAATTTGACTAATATCAAAAGCTTTTTTGAAACACAGTCAACTTTCCACCACCAAGTCCATTGCGAAAACCAAACAACTTTAACACGTTAGTTACAACGAAAAATATTTGGATAAGGATTTAAGCAAAAGTATGAATAACAGAAGTAACAGATAGCCCAGTGGCTTAGAATTCGACCTCGAATCGAGGGATCCGGGTTCGAATCCCAGTGGCAGACACAAATGACTTTGCAAAAAAAGTTATGTGCGCTTTATAAAAAATTAAATATCACCTGCTGTTACGGTGAAAGAAACCATTGTGAGGAAACCTGCATGCCTGAGATTTCACAAAAACAAATGTTCTCAAAGGTATATGAAGTCCACCAACCCGCAGTAGGCCAGCGTAGTGGACTGAGACCTACGTCCTAAGTGGGTCATTAATGGGTTACTGACATGAATAACATGGTCTAATTTTGGTCGGTATTTCTATTAACTTTTAAACTGTAAAAAGTAGTTATTGTGACATAATGATAATAGTTGGACATAATTATGGTACCGCGAAGTTTTTTGTGAATATTTCTTTAATATTGTACCGCATACTTTTGTTCTATCATCAATAGTTTCCGCAGCGCTTGCGACGAAAGACGTTTTAGGGCACTTTTTTTACACCTTGGGTTGGATTACGTTACTTAAGTTTTAGTAAGGGTCCTTGGATTTTAATTTTTTTATTGTGAGCTCTATTCTACTAATCAAGCCCTTTCATTTGATACCCATCGGCCATCTCGGATTTTCGTTTTTTTCATAGTGAACTCTATTCTACCAATCAAGCCATTTCATTTGATACCCATATTGAGGTAGGCGCGGAAAAAATATGTAACCCAAGATTTTGTGGCGGCGGCCATCTTGGATTTTCATTTTTTTATTGTGAGCTCTATTCTACTAATCAAGCCCTTTCATTTGATACCCATATTGAGGCAGTTGTGGAAAATATTTAATACGGCACTTTGTTACGGCGGCCATCTTGGATTTTAATTTTTTCATAGTGAGCTCTATTCTACCAATCAAGCCCTTTCATTTGATACCCATATTGAGGTAGTTGCGGAAAAAAATATGTAATCCGCCATTTAGTGGCGGCGGCCATCTTGGATTTTCATTTTTTCATAGTGAGCTCTATTTCACCAATCAAGCCCTTTCATTTGATACCCATATTGAGGTAGTTGCGGAAAAAAACATGTAATCCGCCATTTTGTGGCGGCGGCCATCTCGGATTTTCATTTTTATAGTGAGCTCTATTCTACGAATCAAGCCCTTTCATTTGATACCCAAATACAGTTATACGTACACTAAGACTTCAGAATACAGTTTATTTTTTAATTTTTTTTTAACTCGTGATATCTTTTGAATGGATTGTCAGAATCGAATAATTCAAAAAGTAATATAAAGATATTGAAGCAGTCTTAAATAATACATCATTTATTTTGATAAGGGTTAATACCAAGGTACAAATAAAGAGCTTTTTGTAGCGGTGGTATTTTAATTTCTTTTTTTCAATAAAAAAACGCTTATTGTGACATGACTGTAATAGTTAGAGATATGCTGCCGCTGATTTTTTGTAGATAATGGTGTGTTCTAAAAAAATGTAGTATATCATTTTGTTCTATCATCAATAGTTTTCGCAGCGCACGCGATGTAAGGTAGTTTTTTGATATTTTTTTCACACCTTGGATTACGTTATCGTAATTTTAGTAAGGATGCCTATTTTTTTTGAAAATGAAATATAGCCTATGTCACTCAGAAATGATGTAGCTTTCCAACAGTGAAAGAATTTTTCAAATCTGCCAAGTAGTTTCGGAGCCTATTCAATTCATACAAACAAACAAACAAACAAAAAATCAAACCTTTCCTCTTTATAATATTTGTATAGAAATATTATTTATTCGGTTGTAACAAAGCTAGCATAATTATTACATAGATCATATTTCTTAGAGGTAACAAATAAGGCTGTGGTCTGATTTGAACGAACAAAAATCAAAAAACCCTCTTTAAAGTTTTAATGCTTGCTTTAACGCTTTGGTACTTTGGCAACGAAAATTGTCTAAATTATGACACGAAGAACATCCTGCTTCGTAGCGGGTTGTGAAGATAACTTTAATTAAGGTATTGATGATATTATTGTTCGGTAAATGGATTATTTAAGTTTATAAATAAATACACTGATTCTTATTTATTGTTTTATTTATATTATTATTCCTATTTTTATTACCTTTTATCATTACAATAAGAAATATGTACGTAGAAGGAACAAAATAACTATTTCTGCGCCTAACTAGGTCCTTGTCCACCATGCTGGCCAATTGTCAGTTGATGGACGTGTTTATACCAAAAGATTCAGATATTTAAAATACAAAAACATATTTATGTATATAGTTTACCTTAATGTATAATCGTTCAGTATAAAAATCCGCAAATATAATACATGATCTAAATCGAGAATTCAATGTTCTCTATTTATTGACAAAAAATATTTGGAAACCTACATACTGATAATTTAGGCTAAAAAATCGGTATTTCTAGGAACATGCAACTAAATAACGTATTAAAATAATTTAACAAGCGTTTAAAATTTGGCACAAGAATAAATCAACAGAATTATACCAGTAGGTAAAGTATCCATTTCTGTGGATAACCTCTGTAACAGGACATAACCTTTTTATTCCGAAAATATGGTCCCCACAAAATATACTTACGAGTATAGTACAGTCAGATATACGATCTATGCATGATAATAGTAATCGTATCGAGCTGCCATTAGTATGGGAATATTTATGTCAAGACAACATACGACACACTGTCTGACGTTGACTATAGGAATACTTTAAGGATAGTGTACACGCTCACAGCACTAAGCGTAATGCTATCTATTCGTATCGCTGCTCCCAGGCTGGTCTTCCTTGTTCACTATCTGCTGGAGCTCGTAGTCTTGCACCACCTGGAAGATCTTGCTTTTCGCCTGGTTCAGGTAGTACGGACTGAACTTCCGTAGCGTCGCGCCTATGGTGATCAGGAACCCGTCCAACGGATCAGACGGGTTCAGCTCTTGACACGACTCGTTGCCAAATTCCCGGGGGTCTTCTTGGGGTTTTCGTCTGTAGCTGAAGTTGGGCTTGAGTTCTCTGTCGTGGTCGTAGTCTGTGGGAGTCTCGACGAATTCCGGTGGCACTTCTATTGAGCAGGAGGCTTCTTCTTCCAGGTAGTCTGCGAACTCCTCGCTGGTGCCCACGGGCTCCCTGAAGAAGGGCAGCATGAAGGAGAGCTCTTCCTCGTACTTGTAGTTGTAGCTCCGGTGGTTGGGGTTCCGCAGGCGGTCTCTGATCTTGCGTCGCATCATGTCCCTGATGTTAATCCATCGCGATTTGCAGATTAATGCTGGAATAAAAATATGATTAATTAAGCTTGGACTATATACCAATACGTCATTTTTTAGCCCCTCAATATAATAATTGTGTATGACGAATAAGTGAACTGGGTGGTGAATTAATATGCATACTGATCTGGGTCCAGTAATAGAAAATAGTCATACTAATCATTCAAATTTTTGCCCCTCTGGGAATCGAACCCAAGACGCCCGGCACATTTACAGCACCGTTATCTTTTTACGTCCTACGAATTGTAGGTCGTCAGTCCTACACTGAAGATAATTTTAATTACTACCTTTTTTTAATTTTTTTTTCGTAATTTTCATTCTCTTTTTTAGTCATAACATAGCAAACCATAGTCAACCTCAATCTCTAAGTAATAATGATTATATTATTTGATGATATTCGAAGCTCCATAATTATCTTATTTTAAACCGAGCTAATTCAAAATCATGGTCACCTTAATAACTAAATCTTAAGAAACTTTACAAACAACTTTCCTTTGATTTTAATTTTCAATATTAATACATTAATTTTTACAATTAATACATTGTTAAATTAAATATTATAAAAATATTGGAAATTGTATAGGAAGAAAGTTAAATCTCGCTAAAATAAAAAAATGTAACTCAAAAAAGAAGTTTAAAAAAGCGCGCGAAACGTATACAGTTCCAAACGCGACATTCAGTGAATCAGACTCGACACACATTCGTCATCTATACGTACACGGCACGACGCGCAGCGCACACAGTCACAGTCACACTAGATAATGGTGTTTATTTACCGGGTCTGCCCAACGAATCGCCGATTTTCTGCCAAACGACCTCCCTAGAGTCGAAGTCCAAGTACTTGGGGTGTTTCGTGTTGTACAGTATGGAGTTTTCCTTGACGAGTTTGAGCAGTTTGAGGTCCAGTTTCTTGTTGAAGGGGAGAGGCATCGTGGCCGTGTCGTGTGGTGTGGTGCGGGGGGCGGACTGTCGGCGGCGGCGGGACGGCAACGTCGCCTTTCCGACTCGCGGTCGTGTTGTGTGCGTTACGGTGGTTGTACTGATAACCTGTTTGTTAGTTACCGATTAACGATTATAATACCGCAAATTGCTCATGTGCCTGGGTCCTGGTTGCCGTTTCGGTGATGTCAACTGTTGACCAGGACTAAGAATTATACAACTTCTGTATACAGAATGAAGATAGATAATGCAGTTTGTATAGGAAAAAAGGAAGCATGAAATATTTTGTTGATAGCCCTATTTTTTGTTTCTGACGACGTGACATTGACGATAATGCGGCAAGATTTCAGGGCGTTAGCTGAAAATTACTTGAAAATTTTATAATCACATTGATCATGAAGTCATCTGTACAAATTGGGTATAGGTAGATTGCAGCAATTAAGAATTTCGGAAACGATAAGATTATTTTTTGTAAAATTCACAAAATTAACAAGTTCTTCGTAAAATTATAAAATAATACTATAGGTATTTAAAAAAAGCTAGTAGTATCAAAATACAAATAAAGAGTATTAACTACTCCTACCGAGCTACAGAACATGACGTTACGTAAACGACCGCTAGCATGTGACGCGATACGCGACCGACCTCGAATCGTTTCATAGTGTGCGTGATATTGCCACAGAGTAGAACAGTCTCTTAGATATCAATACTTTTTTAATCAGTAGTGCAAGTTAATGATGCATGATTTCCTAGCCTGTGACATTTAAGTCTACGCGATGGTTCCAGAGTAAAATGTGTCTTACGATTCGTATGGATTCACGTTTCAAAAATGCAGTAGTACAATTTAATCGTGAACAGTTTTTTAGCATGCGGCATTACACATTCCATTGGTTTCGATGCATTGTTGTTTGTGCGAGCAGGTAAGCGGTATATCACGTCTCACGTGCGTGGTAGGTATGCGATTCGACAGATTATTTTTATAGTGTCCTTTTATTGTTTCGTTATCATTATATCAATAAAGTAAATAAATTGTTTTGAAATAATTTGCTGGATTTAGAAGTATAAATTAATGGTTAGTACTTTTCTGAAGCGCGCACCGTCCCGCTGCTTGAGAAGATTGCAAATATTAAAAAATTTAAGCAGCCTGGCGTAGTTAGTACCTTGGTTATGACGCTTCGATGCTTCGGAATACACTGTAACATGACCCCTTGTCGTTACCAAAGCGGCTTAAAAATTAGGCTCCAATCCTAGGCTCCTGGACATTGTAGCAGCGTGGTGGATGGAGTTTGCTGCACCACGCTGCCGCCACGATTCCTTTAGTAAGATGAGTCATGCAACACGACTAAGCTTGGCTAAGATGAATATGGAGTAGGAAAGGACACTGTAGACAAAGACTAATCCCAAGTAAAGATTATCTTTCCGTCTTTTTTCTATGGTTTTACAAAGAGTAGAGAAGTGCTTTCTAGAGATATTCTCTATCCTATCAGTCGACCAACCAGTCTTTATAATAATATCAAGTAATAAATAATGTGGTATAATATATATAAAGGTACCTAAGTATGTACCTATACAAGAATAATAGGTATTTACATTTACGACGAAATTCTTATCATATCTCTACAAAGTGCATGAAGTTAACTTGCATTGACTCAGATATGAAATACATGCAGTTCGCGCATGTCCTAGTCTAGAACAAGTTTAGAAAGTTCATTGTTTTTGTAAGCTAAGTGCTTAACATAGGCAAAGTAGCAGTCAACTAAATGTAACAAAACTCCATTTTAACTATTACGTACCTACTTTATAATGCACATTTAATGTTGTTGCCAAGTTGTTGCAATAAAATAAAATGAAGCATTTAAAAAAGACCGTCATTATTTTAAAACAGGTTTTACATGAGTCGGCTATTTGGTCGGCTACGATCGCTATCGATTCGACCCGACGCGACCGCTGACGGCCATTTTGTTCCAACCACTCTACTACGATTCTCTAAGTCACGCACAACTCGAACGAAACTCATGAATTCTATAGACCTAAAGATCTTCAGACCGTTATTTTACGATAATGTTATTTTAAATGATACTAGCTAAATATGAATGTAATATTCAACAGTGGGTTTTTTTAAAATAAAGAGATTTTTAAATGAAAGAAGAGAAGAATAAATTCTGACTAATAAAAGCAAAAGATAATAAAAAACTGTTTCAAGATACGATAAATATAATGTTATCTTATTTATATTATAATAATACAGTAATAACTAAATATCTTAATGTAATAATAACTATACACTTAAAAGTAATTAAAAAGTAACTTTAAAATAAATGTTAAAACCTAATAACTATAATAAAATAAAAACATGGAACTGTAGAATCTTAATCTTATAACATTAAACATTGCACCTTAATACTGTCTTAGGAAAGAATAGAATTAATATTAATGTAAGTACATAGGATCCGATGCGGAGACTTTCACGTCATTTGACGACATTGACACTTCTTGCTGTTCCTTTTGCACTATTTGTTGTAAATCGTGTTCTTGGACAACGGAGAATATCTTGCTCTTTGCTAGGTTCAAGTGATATGGAGAAAAAGTTTTTAACGTAGCGCTTATACTTAGCAAAAACGCATCGACTGTGTCATGTGGATCAAATTCTGAAGGAGTCGTTTCGGGAAAGCTGAACGAATTTAGCGGGATAGTGTCCTCATCGTATGCCTTTTTCTTCTTTTTCTTGCTACTTGATTTATTGCTACTTCTCTCTAGTTTGACCTTCCGCTTGGGTTTGTCCTCCGAGTCGTCGCTTTGGCAGGCGTTATTATCGTGAAACTCTTCATCCGCATCGTTATTTCTTTCGTCCGATTCCGATTCCATATTAGCCATCATCACGTCCTTGTAATACGGCCTCATGAAGTAAAGTTCCTTTTCATATTTGTAGGTCCGTGATCGCGAGTTCGGGTCCCTCATATTTTTTCGTAACGTTCGTCTATTTACATCTCTTATGTTTATCCATCTAACTTTGCAGTCACCAGCTGTAAACAAAATAAATTAAATAAATAAACTTTAGCCTGTTGTAAATTGACATTTATTAATTAGTAATTTAATTAAACGGTTTTCAAAACCATCGACTACCATTATCAAACACACTCGAACGAATCGGTCGATAGAGAAACCATAGTAGCGGCGCCACGAAACCACGCGATCGTAAATTATAAAAGCAAACTCACCGGGCTGTTGTAGTTCGTCGCCAATTTTCTGCCAGGCGACTTCTCGCGCGTTGAAGTCCATGTATTTGCCATTATTGTGGTCGTAGAGTACGGGATTCTCTTTGACGAGCTGTATGAGGCGCAGATCTAGTTTCTCGTTGAAGAGCATTACGGCGAGATGGCAACGCGTCGCGTCGTCGCGTCGTCTGGTCGCTGATCGATTGGCTCGCGGCTCGGCTCTCGAATTTACGCGGGTAAAATGTTGCCAGAGTTTACGTTCTTCCGTGGTGTAGGATGGATTTCGAGTGTGAAAAATGGTACATACATACCTAATTACATAGCAATATTCCCCGATATTGCTATGTAAGTTATTTGTGTTGTGGAGATATATAATATATATCTACTATTGTAACTTTTAGAAGGAATTTCGGAATTTCTTTGATTTTTGTATGAAAGTTTAGAAATTCAACGTTGCAGAAGGGGATACAGTGGATACAAGAGAGAATAAAAGCTCTTGAATTTGCGCAACTTGATTTCCTGGGCATAGTAATATACCTACCTACTCCAAAATTGTAGGCAAATTATAACTTGAGTGTTATTTTTGTTCGTTCCATGTGAATAAATTGACATACTTTGTATTAATTTGGTTGAAGTGCTACAAATTCAAGTTCATTCCAAACTTCTTGTATTTTTCCCCACCCTTATAACCCGCCGCAAATGAGTGTTATGCAGAGTTCTATGGAAACCTGTTAAAATGGTTGGAGCTAATGAAACAAAGAAATGTACGGGAAAATAATTTATTTTCAGGATTATCAGTATGCCTATCTTACTTATTTTAGAGAAATATTTATCTTGTATTTAAAAGAGAATCAGAAACATATTAATAGATGATTATTAGGTACTTACTAGAATATAAATGCTACTGTTCAACAAAAAATACCTTTTAGACTGTCGGAAACCTTTGCCTACAAACAAACTCAAATATGTAAAAAATTAAACATCAATATTTTCTCCATTGTATGTAATCTCATAAAAACGAAAAGAAAAAAAAACAAAAGACAGTTAAATAAAAAGCTTTATTAGAATAAATAAAACTTACATCTATTATAGTAACAAAAGTTAAAAAAGCACATAGCTGCTCTATATAAGATCACTTTAGTAAAGGCAGGTTAGGATTCTAATTTGCACTTAATATTTACACGCATAAGGTCTGAATTGCTTTGGTGTTTAATTATTACAACAAGTCCAAAAAAGAGAAATAAAAAGTATCTTTTGAATTTGAGTCCTTGTAAAATATATTTGTCATAGCAGATATATAACATTAAGATTATAACACGCTTTTTCAAGGAAGGAATTGCAGCAAATATATATAGTTTAACGAATGTTTAGATACTTTGTGTATTCCAATGTAATTCAGACCAAATGTTCACTTTAAAATGAGGCAATAGGCATATACATTTATTTTTCGATACACGAGTGGCTAATAAGCATTAAAAGTAGTCATTATTGCCACTCATAAAAATCGTTATCTACAAAAACTTTTAGGCCCTTTAATAGGGTATTGCTGTTACGAATACTTATTTTTTTCTTTATATTTAAAGCGTCTTAGCGTATAAACGCATTGTAAAATGTAAACAAACCAGGAAAAACAATTGAATTATGACATCCTACTATAAATCTCATCAATATAGCTACAGATTGTCATTAATATACTATAGCTATAATCCCTTCAAAATAACAATTAAGTAACAAATTTTACACATTTAATTTTACAATTACGTTTACACAAACCAAGAACCCTATCTTAGTCCAACTATAATAATAATTGTTTAATCGGTCTTTCAACCACAATCTAGCTTGCACCAATATTATATATATATCATATATCATATTCACACACGCGATCATACAAAAATAGAGTCTCGAAGTAAGTTTCATATATAAATTTATATTTCCTATACGTTTAGTAGTTTGGAGAGATGAAGCACAACATTCAAAGGCAGCTCGGATGGACAACATATGTATATACAAGGAGTAAAAAAACTGAGTCAACTCAATAAAAACACTATAAAAATCATGAAAAGTAAAGTTCCTATGACTAACATACTATTACACACATATACAACCAATTATTCTGCATTGTATATTGTATACAAAATAAACAAAAAAATTAGGCAATACAGATACATTATACATCTGACCTTGTACTTATAACTAGAATTGAAAAATAACAACCAAAAAATTTCATATAAATTTGTGATTTTCATTCAATATAAAAATGAAACGATACGATACAAAAACACGTTCAAAATAATTCATAATGTCAAAATTATAAAAGTCAGTTTTTTTAAGTCAATATTGTGTATATTTATAATTAAACATGCTATACAAATATCATATATAATATTTAGTAAATTTATTGTAGTTGTATCTCAGAATACATAATAATATCGTTTTATATATTTTGTGTAAGGCCTTCAAACGTTTGTTCAAATGGTGGGTAGACATCAATTTGTCATGTATATTAAACAAATAAATTCATGAAATTCGGACTTTTTTGTCGACAATAAAAGTTGTATTTTAACGCAACATAATAGCGCCATCAATCTATTAAGAATTATAGCAATGTATTACGAAGACTTTTTGAATTGGCCTGGAAGGCAAATTACACTTGTTGCTACGCTAGTTTTCCTTATAAAAAATCTCTTTAATATATGTTTTGTTAATCGGCGACAACGGCGGAGCGCTGCTCTGAGACTTCGGTTCGATTCCCAACGAAGCAGATGAGTTTTAATTTCTGTTTCTGGTCTGGTCGTGTGTCGTGTGTCGTGTGTGTGCATGACGCCCACGACAGGGAATGCTATATGAGTATAATAATATAATATAATAATAATAAAATCTTTATTTTCTCACCACAAACGAATAAAGAAGAAAAGGTTCAAAAACAAAAGAGAAATGGAGTACATGAATTGTTTGTGAGAGCTGGCGCTGGAACTGAGTAAACGTATTACTTGTGTTACAAGTCACTAGGCCTTCACTACTAGCAAGTCACTCTCTTGCTAGTAGCTTACTTGGTATATACTAGTATGTATGAGTGTGAAGCGTTAACTGATCTACTCACCATCTGAACCAACGTGCTATCACACGGAATATCACACACACGCTGTACTAAGACACATGTTTCCCTATAAAGCACTAACCATGGCACTTTCTTACAAAGATCACACTTTTAGTTACATTCTCGAATATTACATTATATTATTATTATTTTTTTAATTTCGTTGCTACATAACAAATTGCTATTAAACTTATCAAATAAAAAAGAAATATTAAAGTTTATTATTGTAATGTAAAACGGGTGATTTACTCGGGTTATTTTGAATATACAGAATGACTACTTCATTATCTGTACAACGTACATCTAAGTATTTCAGAAATTCATATAAAAATGATTAAATTTGAAGAAGATTGGGAATAGAAATCGTAGTATAGTATAGTAATAAAATTTACATGGAAATACTAGATGTATCACATGCATAGATAGTTGATTTGGACTACAAACGGTTTTTTCAAATCAGTTACAATAGGTTTATTAGAAACTAGCTGACCCAGCAGGCTTCGCTCTGCCAATGAATTTTTTATTTTATTTTTATTTTTATTTAATAGCCTATGTTACTCAGGCTGAATGTAGCTTTCCAATGGTGAAAGAATTTTTGAAATCGGCCCAGTAGTTTTTGAGTTTATTCGTTGCAAACATACTAAAATACAAATGTTTCCTCTTTATAATATTAGTATAGATATAGATAACACTGAAAATGTTTCAACAATGGGAACCTGACAGATACAAGGCATTAGGAAAATGCAGAAGATTTATAAACCTGTTACGTCTAAGACATGTTCGAATATTGTGCGCCGCCGCCACGGCACGACCATGACGTACTGTCATAATGACAGGCCGCGCTTCTGTGTTTCAATAAAAGTTTCAATAAAAGTTGCGTGTAAAAATAAATATTTTACACGCAACTTTTATTTGAACTTTTGGAAAAAATTAAAGAACTTTTTCATTTTCATTATAAAATATATGATAGCGGTAATTAGGTTAGATATTACCTTATTAAAATTTAAATATTTTGTTGTTTGTGATTTAAAAGTATGTATGTATGTAATCTGTTTAAGCTATCTGTTTACCATGACACAGGCTCAACGTCTAGTTCTGGATGAGAGAGCCGTGTGTCAGCCCACGATATTCATTATTCATCCAGACCCTATATCTGTGCCGTGACCAAGAATACTACCGGCAAGTATTCGTACGGTAAACATCAGTCATAAGTTAGTATTTCGCTTCGTTTCGCCATCTATGGGAAAATGAAGTTAATGTTTTACTTTGTGCCTGAATTCTTTTTGAGATTCTTTCACCACTTAAACCTTCACACGAACACTTCAAAACTAAAGTGGATTTAGCGACACTAACGAACAGCAATTCTTTTTTTATTATACATATATGAATTGACGACCCGAGTGGCGTAGTTGTTAAGACACCGGTGCGCTGCGCGGAAGGTCCTGGGTTCGATTCCCAGCAGAGCAGACATTTGAATGATGAATTTGAATTTCTGTTTCTGGTGTGGGTGTGTTGTGTTGTTGTCTTGTGTGCGTCCATGGCACCCACGACACGGAATCCTAGTGTGGGGCTGTGAGTGTGAAGCGTTATTTATTTATTTATTTTATTATTTACATAGAGAATATCAGTCTCTCTGACATCTTCCCATGACGGCGCACGTTATCTATACGGATGCTCGACGAGGGTGTTAATCTTCGGGGCACAGATAACGACAGACATATAGTGTGGCGTGATGGCTAGATCTGGTACCAGGGCGAGCGCCGCACCCAGCGCAGCCGATAGCCGCCCTGTTCCGTCCTGATCTTGATCGAAGCCCCCTCCGCTGCTTTCACTGTTTCTTTCACCTGCAAATGACAATAAAAATGATCTGTTTGAATCCATTATTTGAGTTTGAAGCGGTGATAGCCCAGTGGCTTAGAATTCGACCTCGAATCGAGGGGTCCGGGTTCGAATCCCAGTGGCACGCACCGATGACTTTGTAAAAAAAGTTATGTGCGCTTTATAAAATGAAATATCACCTGCTGTTACGGTGAAGGAAAACATCGCGAGGAAACCTGCATGCCTGAGAGTTCACAAAAATATTCTCAAAGGCATGTGAAGTCCACCAACTCGCAGTAGGCCAGCGTGGTGGACTAAGGACTCACTTCTCATAGTGAGAGGAGACCCGACCCTGTAGTGGGTCATTAATGGGTTACTGACATTATTTGAGTTTAATAATAGCGACTTCATCCGCGTGGAATTCTAAAATAAAAGTACCTAGTCTAAGTTACTCCTTATAACATCAGCTATCTGTGAAACTCCCGTCAAACCAACCTGCATCGGGGCACCTATGTATCGCAGACAGTATTGTATAATGCAACAAATATTAATCTAATATTTCTTTTCTCTTGTCAGTACCCATTAATGACCCACTACAGGGTCGGGTCTCCTCTCACAATGAGAAGGATGCAGGCCTTAGTCCACCACGCTGGCCTACTGCGGGTTGGTGGACTTCACATGCCTTTGAGAACATTTTTTTTTTGTGAACTCAGGCATGCAGGTTTCCTTCACCGTAACAGCAGGTGATATTTAATTTCATAAATCGCACATAACTTTTATTACAAAGTAATCGGTGCGTGCCACTGGGATTCGAACCCGGACCCCTCGATTCGAGGTCGAATTCTAAGCCACTGGGCTATCACCGCTGCTATCTTTTCTCTTAAAGTGGGTAAATGTAAATGAAATTTGTAAACAAGCATCTTACAAAGTCACTGTATAATGACAATAGGACGATGACAGCTACTACCGGCTTCTTAAAGTTGTACTTACGCTCTGCATGAGATTCTGCGCGTTGCCGACCAACATCTCGGTGGCTTCTTGATCTTCTTCGCTGCCTGTAAAACATCGGATATTTAGTTATTTTGTAGATACACAAATCATGTTGCCTCCAACTGTACCACGGCCCACCGCTGGGCACAGGTCTTTCCAGGCTCGCAGCACACTCCACCGCGCTGCGCCAATGGTGTGCGGTGGAAAGATACGTCATATTACTTTGAATTTATTCAGAAAATTGTTTGTATGATACAAACAAGGAAAGATTCATATTACTATTTACTTGGTATCGAAGTGACACGTTTGAACAGATAAATATGTTAATACACTGGGCTTGGACTTTTATTTATCATTCTTGAAATCAAAGACATAGAAATAAATTAGTATAGTATCATAGTCGTTACCAAAGACCGTAGTACATAGGTTAAAAAGCGCAGTGAAATTGTACTTATTGCATTATGTGCTGTTAAATATTAAACATATACAAAGTATGTTACTGTATTAAACTTCTATAGATTTGATAAGAAGCATTTAAGCGATAAATTACCTTTGTAATCCGGCATGCCGACTAAGGAAGCAGAAATATGGCAGAAAAAATGCTAAATTATTTACAAATAGTAAATAGTAAATAAGAATAGTATTATGAAAAGGATACAGAAATAAATTACT
The DNA here is from genome assembly GCA_905147235.1 of Erynnis tages. Taxonomy (NCBI): domain Eukaryota; kingdom Metazoa; phylum Arthropoda; class Insecta; order Lepidoptera; family Hesperiidae; genus Erynnis; species Erynnis tages. The sequence continues at coordinate 589,780 of LR990093.1, forward strand.
TCAACTACTCACATGTAATAGAAAAATATAGGAATTGTTTGATTTTGATGTAAGTAAATGTAATAAAAATACATTTCTAATGGAATTATGTAAACGTAACAATACCAAAAAGCTGTTACATTGTCAATATGTGGTGTAGCACACCGATAAATAATGTTCAATAAAACAATCTTTCATATTGTTTTCAATATATATTGATATTGAGGTTGATGAATATCGTTTTTTCATTTACTTACATCAATAATACTACTGTTTATAAATATGGCATAGATTATTTTAAAAGGCAACGCCACGCCATCACGCCATCATAAGAAATTACGAAGTTAAAATTAAAATGAGTGTTATAAATTTTTCCACATCTATTCTTAAAAATCAAAAAACTAATATAATACAATGTTACTTAAAATGTCCCACGCAAAATATACTAACAAATATATGTAAATGTAATACTAAAATTAATCTATTGTATAAAATATTTGGATAGTTAGTAATTCGAATTCCAATAATACTGAAACCCAAAAGCTTTTATTCATTAACGGGTACAATTTGTGCACACATCAACGTCATACATTATGCACTTTAATGATATTAAATACGACGACAATAGGCATGATGACAGTAATCAAGTATCGCCAAAATATTAATCAGATCTAATGAAATAGGCGTGAGGCGTGAGGCAGAAGCGTGGTGGTACTGTTCTTCAAGAAGGGGGATAAAACCCAACTGAAGAACTACAGGCCCATCGCGCTTCTGAGCCACGTCTATAAGCTGTTTTCGAGGGTCCTCACTAATCGTCTAGCGCGCAGACTCGACGACTTCCAGCCTCCCGAACAAGCCGGTTTCCGAAAAGGCTATAGTACCATAGACCACATACATACGCTTCGGCAGGTTATACAAAAGACCGAGGAGTATAACCTGCCGCTATGCGTAGCGTATGTGGACTATGAGAAGGCCTTCGATTCTATCGAGACCTGGGCGGTGCTTGAGTCTCTTCAGCGATGCCAGATCGACTATCGGTACATCGAGGCGTTGAAGTGTGTATACAATGCCGCCACCATGAAAGTCCGAGTACACGACAACAGTACGAACCCCATCCACGTGCAGCGCGGCGTACGACAGGGGGATGTCATCTCCCCAAAACTTTTCACCGCTGCACTGGAAGATGTGTTCAAGCTGATGGAGTGGAAAGGACGTGGTATTAACATCAACGGCGAACACCTCTCACACCTCCGATTTGCCGATGACATAGTGATCCTGGCGGAGTCGCTGGAGGAACTCAGCATTATGCTCAGCGACCTCAATAGTGCCTCACAACGGGTGGGTCTTAAGATGAACATGGACAAGACGAAAATCATGTCTAATGTCCATGTCACACCCGTACCGGTGGTTGTTGACGGCACTGCTCTCGAAGTTGTAGACGAATACGTTTACCTAGGACAAACGATCCGAATGGGTAAGTCCAACTTCGAGAGAGAGGTCACTCGAAGAATCCAACTCGGCTGGGCAGCGTTCGGGAATCTACGACACGTCTTGACGTCCGATATACCTCAGTGCCTGAAGTCGAAAGTTTTCGAGCAATGTGTGTTGCCAGTGATGACCTACGGTGCCGAGACGTGGTCCTTTACTGTGAGCCTAATGCACAAGCTCAGAGTCGCTCAGAGGGCAATGGAGAGAGCTATGCTTGGTATTTCTCTACGAGATAGAATCAGAAATGATGAAATCCGTAGAAGAACGAAGGTAACCGACATAGCTCTCAAAATTTGCAAATTAAAGTGGCAATGGGCTGGCCACATCGTTCGCAGGACTGACAACCGATGGGGAAAAAAGGTCCTCGAATGGCGACCACGTTTAGGCAAAAGGAGTACAGGCCGCCCTCCGACCAGGTGGACTGATGACCTGAAGAAGACAGCGGGAAACCGTTGGATTCAGAGGGCCCAGGACCGGGCGGAGTGGCGTCGATTAGGGGAGGCCCATGTCCAGCAGTGGACTACTAAGGGCTGAAAGGAAGGAAGGAAGGAAGGAATGAAATAGGATTCAAAGATTTCGAAACATATATTTATTCTCTTATTAATGTCGAGATTAATAATTTATTTGTTAAAATAAATCTACAAAATACAACAATCCGCCATAATAGCTTAAACACCCATCAGATCGAATTACGTCAATTTACGTCACGTCTCAGTAAACGTCATTTTTTTCGTAAGCATATTATACGCGATCTCTGCATTTTTACTGAGCCTTGACGTAATGACAGACGCCATGACACGGGCGAGCGTTTTGGAATAAACTTGAAACTTAAAATTTAAATGTACTTTTATTGCACAAAAACCTTAATTTTCTACAAAAATATGATATATTTTAGACATAATAGAAACTTCTGAATATCATAGAAGAGTTTTTAAAAATTAGTCATCATGCCTATTCTGCGAATAGAATACAAAATCGATATCAAATCGATACAGATAAATCGAAGTGCAACGTTACCTTGAGCGCCCAGCATGGTGGCTTTAACGGTGGACAGGATCTTGAGCTGCGTGCCGATGGTGGGGATGCGCTCGCACACCTGCAGCAGGTTCTACGAGACAAGCGTCCTCTTGTAATACTATCAAAGTATATGGCATACGGCACTAAGGTAACCACGCTAGTAACTGTACGATGCTCAGAGGAATAAACATTTTTATTTTTGCATTCAGTCAGTGTGTTTTCCGGTATATGAATGATTTTCCTTGTTCACAAGTAGCAAAGGTCGGATCTCCTCTCACAATGAGAGGGATGTAGGCCTTAGTCCACCACGCTGGCCTACTGCGGGTTGGTGGACTTCACATGCCTTTGAGAACATTTTTTTTGTGAACTCTCAGGCATGCATGTTTCCTCACGATGTTTTCCTTCACCGTAACAGCAGGTGATATTTAATTTCATAAATCGCACATAACTTTTATTACAAAGTCATTGGTGCGTGCCACTGGGACTCGAACCCGGACCCCTCGATTCGAGGTCGAATTCTAAGCCACTGGGCTATCACCACTGCAATAAACTCCAAATAAACAAGAAAAATTTTCAAGAATTTATGACTGAAGCTGTATTATGTTGTATATTCGAGTGGTTGATACAATTTGTGTTCGACAAGTCACTTAAACTTATACAAAAGTGCTCATAGTTAATTTAAGTGGCATCGTTGTAATATGGAAAAATAATCTTATTTCTATCGTGTACTAAAGTACACGTTAATTAATCGAAACAATATAACGTTAACTGTTTAATTAAACAGCTAACGTTATATAACAATTATGTAATATAGAAATGTTTTTCGATGGAAAAACAGTTAAATGTGATACTTTTTAACAAAAATTGCTACGAACTCTCAAGAAATTGTCAAAAGATCTGCAAAGTATATATACTCGTAGTATACTCACAGTCCGGATCCTCTTGTCGGTGCACTCCAGGGCGAGCTTCTTGGCGAGGCGCGTGACCTCCTCCGAGGCCTCGGCGATGGCCTTCGCCGTCGCGATCAGCTCGCGCTTGCTGCCTGCACACGTCGTCAACATAGTTATTGTCAGTGACCCATTAATGACCCACTGGCGGGTCGGGTCTCCTCTCACAATGAGAGGGATGTAGGCCGCCGTCCACCACGCACCACTACTGCGGGTTGGTGGACTACTGCGGGTTGGTGGACATAGTTATTACCTGCTGGAAACTGGCAACACTGCTACTGATCAATGGTGATCATGATTATGTGTATCGGTACCAGTAGAGAACACTCTATGGGAAAGGTACACATATTATTACGTAGGTATATTAATTTTGAGGTGTGGACACACCTGAGGTTATACTTCTCGTGATATTTGAGACTGATGTGATTTTAATAGTATAAATATAACGTATAGTAAACTGTAAAACAGCATGCTCCCCATCTGATGTTAGTGAAAACTGCAATCCATTAACAGTCATTCAACCTCAAACAGGATAAAAATTCTATCCGAGATTTAAAGAAATATGTCGCTTTATAGTTATTCAATTGCATTTGTTGCATCATTAAGTCAAATTGGTTCTTAAGTCAACAATAAATAAATAATAAGTGTAGTGTATAAGGATATAATTATGTTAGTGTTGCGTATACATATTATGATATTCAGAATGATAGGCAGTGCATATTACTAATTTATAATAAGATTGTATCTTACACATTATTATATAAGTGCATAAACATTGACGGCAAATACTCACCGCTGAGATTCATAGCGACCTCTACTCCGCAAGAAAGCGTTAAAAAAGCGTGATATAATTATATACACAGTTGTTTTATATACATTTCACTATTCATTACATGGATAGTTACATATGAAAAGCATTCGATATGTCATTTTAAAAGCTTTTTCTATTATTTACATATAATAATTATGTGACGATTAAATTAATTATTTATTTAAGCTTTTACAAATTTTCATAAATTGTTATTTTAAGATACATTAAAATTGTGAAATTATGCCAATATACAAGAGGAATAACACAAAGTAGAATAATTCGATATCGGAATGCGGTAAAGAATAGATATGAACGAAATTTTATGACTTCTTATAATCACTTGCTATAATGTCGTATGCTATATCATGTTAAACATCATAAGACTGTTACTGTCACTGCATACCTGAGAGCTCTCTATACATTTGTACATTATGGAGAATTCTCAGGCATCAAAGTTTCTTCGCATTGTTTATCTTCACCGTTACAGTGGGTGATATTTAACTTCATAAAGCGCACATACTCGTAACTTTTAAGAATGTCATTGGCGCGGCACTAGGATTCGAAGCCCAACTCCAGGAATTAGAGGCCGAATTCGACACCACTATGCCATCACTGCTTCAGCGAGAAGGCTCCATTGTAAGCTAAATCACCGCGGAACCACAAGTAGGCTCTAAAGTAGACCACGACTACATAGCCAAATACACGCCTCATGGCAGGCGAACGCTTGCAGACAACACATTACAGTCTTATAAGTCTCATCCACAGGATAACGAGCGCACATCTATGCCAGTACCGACCACTTCCTTGACCCGTGTACATCTCCTTCGATCGGAACTAAATCCAATATGTCAGAAGGTATAGTAGCCGCCATGAGTCGTGAGCACAGATTATCAGTGGTAGGGATATTATATACTTGCGGCCAATGTACAGCAGCCGAACAAACGTGCTGCACCAATAGACGACGCACACTGACGAACTGACGACTGTCGAACCAATCGTGTGCACCGCAGCGCAGTCAATGTCAAACCGTCCAATGACAGTTGTGCTCACCACTCGTGACGGCAACTGTACATGGCTGTTTTCAAACTTGTTTAGAGCTCATCTTACAGTGGTCAGGTCACTAGTTCCAAACAAATGGGATATCGCGATTTTGAACTGACCAATCACGATGCTTTATTTTCGTTTTCCCCCTCCCTCTCACCTCAATGCTTTGACTGAATCGTCTCTTCGTAGAAACTATGCCATGCGGCGTCTATTAGGTGTTGTGGTCGTTGATTGTGTGTTGACGACCCGAGTGGCGCAATGGTTAAGACGCCGGTGCGCTGCACAGAGGGTCCTGGGTTCGATTCCCAGCAGAGCATAGATTTGAATGACGAATTTGAACGTCTGTTTCTGGTGTGTGTGTTGTCTTGTGAGTGTGCATTGCATCCGCGACACAGGGGACCCTAGTGTGGGGCTATGAGTGTGAAGCGTTATTTTTTGTTATTGTGGATAAACTGAACAGTCACCCTTGGAGTCTGATCGCACGAGGTCGGAGAGCCGCGCCATGAGGATGGCCATGCGCTTAGCGGCCGCGATGATCTCGTTGTCCTTGGACGACCACTCGCGCACCGCCGCGTGCAGGTTGTGGGCTGCCACCTGGTTGAGGGAATATTTTAATGCACAGGAATTGTAATGCTACAAAATAACGAGACAATTTGTTAGTGACCCATTAATGACCCATTACAGGGTCGGGTCTCCTCTCACAATGAGGGATATAGGCCGCCGTCCACCACGCTTGCCTAGTGCGGGTTCGTGGACTTCACATGCTTTTGGAACATTTTTTTTGTGAACTCTCAGACATGCAGGTTTCCTCACGATGTTTTCCTTCACCGTAACAGCAGGTGATATTTAATTTTAAAACGCACACATAACTTTTTTTACAAAGTCATTAGTGCGTGCCAATGGGGTTCGAACCCGGACCCCTCGATTTTGAGGTCGAATTCTTAGCCTCTAGTAACACGCCTTAATAGACAGGCTTTTCAGTGATATTTTATGGAAAAGCCAATAACAAAATATAGCATAACATTCTTAGCCATGATAACAAAGTATCTACGTTTGAAGTTTTATTTCTGTTTAGCTAAATTATGTTAAATTTTAAAGTAAATATGTAAGGTAAGGTTAAGTAATGTTTTTACATTTAACGCCTTATTCGAATTGTGTTCTTTATCCCTTATCTGTCACGTTAATGGACTTCTTTGAATCTGAATTATTTATATTATTTAAGTGGCCTGTTATTTCACACTGTGTCTTAATGTTAAAACTAAAAATAATTAAAACCGACCAAAATAGGTTGACTCGGGTGCGGCTGGCGTTTGAAGATGTCCTCTCCCTCGTCATCGGTGTCGGGGGGCGGAGGCCTGGGCGGCGCGGCGGTGGGGGCGGGCGGCGGAGGCCTGGGCGGGGCCTGCTGCTCGTGCAGGCGCAGCGAGGACAAGGCCTCCGGCAAGGCGGGCGGCGGCGGGGGAGGGGCGTAGTGCCGCGCGAGGGCGGACTCCACCCCGCTGGCTGCTTTTATTATCTGTGGAGGAACACAAACGTTTAGAATCGATAAAGGTAAAATGTAATAGCAACTTGATACATTTACATCCATTGCAGGTTAAGTGACGTCATGGGCCTCTGTTGGCGCGATGGTCTTAACTGGACTGCACCTTTTTCAGTATACCATTATATATAAAGCCTCAAAAAGGAAAGGTGCATGATAGCGTCTCTCGTGCAGTCGTCGCCATCACCAGACACACAGGCTCTTGCACTTACTACTCGGATGTCAGTGAGGACGCCATCGCAAACTTCATAGAACAGGCCATAGAGGCAAACACAGCTGCCATCGAGGACTACAACGTGGCTACTGCAATCGGCCACAGAGACGCGACAGTCATTGCAGAAACCCTTAAGGAAAGCCCGGGACGATCCAAGGAGACACCGGGCCAAAACTGACAAAGAATTTTTTCTGGAGCAATAATATTGCTAGTAACGTGATGTAAAAAAATGAACCTAGAGTCTGTGGATAGCAATTAAAGATTTAAAAAAAAGTATACCATTGATGGAATGATGGATGTGCTGCTTCTCTACGCGAGAGAAATGGAAACCCCACACAAATTGTCATGCATTTGTCGGTGTTAGTTGACGAATTGGTTCTGACTACTCGCAAGGCCAACGGCTTAGCTTACATGTCGGTCTGCAAGCCTTCAGTGACCAACTGAAAGGTCCATGAGACAACGTGAAGAATGATCCGCAATGAGAAGGACGTAGGCCTTAGTCCACCATGCTAGCTTATTGCATATCGGCAGATATCACTACACATATATTACCGCGTTGTTATTCTCCACTAACCCATATTCGTGCAAATAAATGATTTTGATTTTTCTATGCAGATGTAGGCATAGTCCACCACACTGGCCCAGTGCAGGCTGGTGTTAGGATCCCCTGCGACGTGGAGTATAGTAACCTCGTTGTTAGCAGCTCGCCAGGCTGGAGCTTCGTTCCCAAAGCCAACAGTTTCATACAATGTTACTACTATATTTAGCACAGGGAGATCTTATTAGTTTGGACGAGGACAGTTAAACATAAGCGTAGGGTTTAGTCCACCACGTGGCCTATTGCTCGTTGGTGGATATCACAACATATATACATACATATAACGCTCCATGCAGATGTAGGCCTTAGTCCACCATGCCGGCTTATAGTGGATCGGTGTACGTTACTTCACACATAAACGCTTCGCGCGTATAGTCCCGCACTAGGATGCCTTGTGTCATGGAGTGTTTATTTATTTATTTATTTCCCTCATTTTTATGCAGTCACCTCGTTGTTGGCGGCCCTCCAGGCCGGCGCGGCGCTCCGCTCGCCCAGGGCCAGCAGCTTGGCCTGCCGCACGGCGGGCGCGATGGCGGCCTGCAGGCGCTGCTGCGCGGAGGCGAGCGCCTGCGCGAACTCCCCGTCCTCGGTGTTCTCGCGCTCCGCCCCCCCCACTAACAGGACTCGGTTGGCTAGCCTGAAATGAATCGTACAAGTTAATACAATCGTTGTATCAGGCGTTACTTTGTGGAAATACATTGTTATTTAAGTTGTATTTATATTTGTTTGCAACAATCCGCACACGTGGAACGTGTTTTGGTATGGACCCACCACCCTCCCTTATCTCTCTGAGTAGGTGTATACCATAACAACTTATTCCAATAGCACACGACACGTGTTTCGCCCCAAAACGGAGCATCATCAGGTGATGTGGACTCTACAACGGTTGGTTGTTCAACAACCAACGAATCGAAACACGTGTCGTGTACTATTGGAATAAGTAGTGATGGTATATACCTACTCAGAGAGATAAGGGAGGGTGGTGGGTCCATACCAAAACACGTTCCACGTGTGCGGATTGTTGCAAGCAAATATAAATATAACTTAAATAACAAATAAATAGCCGTCTAAGTTGTGCTATTCATTCAACGTGTATGTTTCTTGTGTGCAAACGAAATGTACGCAAAGATTACCTAGCAATAGCAGAAGTGTTGTCGACCATTTTCTGCGAGTCGTTATTGCGTATCGCGTCCTCGCAGAGATACGTGTGCTTCTGCATCAGCTCACCTGCGAGGTACAATGTCAATCGAATTATCGGATAGTGATTAAAATATCGTAAAGCATATACCTAGACAAACATATAATAGTATTTTTTTAACATTTTTTCTGATCCGTCCATGGCTTTTCCACCACGAACATTGCCCGCATAGCCCCGTAAACATTGTTTTGGCCATATAAGTTATCGGGTGGGATGAAAAATTATTAAACTACTAAAATGACTATAAAAATAGGGGTTAGTGATAGAAGTTAGTGATAGGATTGTAGCTTTTAAAATGCGTTTATTAATTTACAATCACGATACGCAGGCCGCGGTGACGCTTTTAGGGGTTCACACGGCGTCGGCGGGACGCGCTCCCATTGGCCGAACCGTGTGCATAGTCACGCGCATAGAGCCGGGCGGCTACAGTTTACACACAATTTTATCATCTACGCTACAGGGTGAAAATTTAGGGTTGTATGTTTTTTTTTGATTACACATTATTAAAAAATTAAAAATAAAAATATTGTTCAAAAAAATGTTAGGTGTGGGACAACCCTTATCACTTAGATAGACAGCAAGCCGATTCTCATACCTACTGAATATGCATATAAAATTCCATAAAAAAATCAAGCCGTTTCGTAGGAGTATGGTAACTAAAACTGTGACATGAGAATTTTATAAGAGCCTAAGAAGATAATACATCACTACTCTGATATTACTACTGTGATATTTCGACTGTGTCGTAAAGTCGTAGAGTCGTTGTCGTAGAGTGGTACACAAAGAGTGTCGCATACCGGCGGTGCGCACGAAGTCGAGCGGGTCGACGGCCTGGTCGCACAGGTCCCGGCAGCGCAGCGCCGCGTCCGAGTACTGGCTGCGCAGGTTCGCGAAGTGCTCCTCCGCCACCTGCCGTGTGCGAACCGTGTGCAAACCGTGTGCAAACCGTGTGCAAACCATGTGCAAACCGAATACGTTACTCCTCTTTTGTTTTTGTTTTTTTTTTAATCTTTATTTTAAGGGAGTTTGGTCACCTAGTGACTATGTCACTCCCGTAAGTAACAAAATACAAATATATATGGCTACATTTCTACATCTAATATACATAATTATAAATTAATAAAATCAAATCCAGTAGGTAATCTAAATTCGATTGTCTGTAACCCATTAATGACCCACTACAGGGTCGGGTCTCCTCGCAATGAGAGGGATGGAGGCCGCCGTCCACCACGCACCACTACTGCGGGTCGAATTAATAAAATCAAATCCAGTAGGTAATCTAAATTTGATTGTCAGTAACCCATTAATGACCCACTACAGGGTCGGGTCTCCTCGCAATGAGAGGGATGGAGGCCGCCGTCCACCACGCACCACTACTGCGGGTCGAATTAATAAAATCAAATCCAGTAGGTAATCTAAATTTGATTGTCAGTAACCCATTAATGACCCACTACAGGGTCGGGTCTCCTCGCAATGAGAGGGATGTAGGCCTTAGTCCACCACGCTGGCCTACTGCGGGTCGATGGACTTCGGGTTGTTGAAGTGTGTTGCAACTCATGATGGCTAAGAAAGTCACTTAAATTGAGTATCTCTGGTAAAAAAGGTGCATGATATAATTTTTATGAAACATTTTTACTTACTTTACTATCAGGATACAAGAGCCGAATTTTTCCGGCGCAAATCAACTGCGGCGACAGCTTCTCCACCTGTTAAACAATTAAATGGCTAACTTTAACCAATTGTCGTAATACCACACTGTACAGGTGAATTGTTGTTGGTTGGATAAAATACGAATTGTATTGTTGTGTCAAAAGTTTTTATTCATTATTAGGTACAATTTGCGCACATTTAATGAACGTCATACATTTATTATTATACAAGCATCCGCTTTGATCGCCCCTCAGGCAAAACGTAGACAGGGAGAAAAAATCGGGCGGAAAAAAAACTCCCAGCACTCTTAAAAATAAGTATTAATTATATCATTGGGTTTATAAAAATTAACATTCATGACCAGGAATGGAACCCATTGATTTTGAAAAAAATCACACTCTGAATTTTTACAAATTTGATTGTATCACTAATAAGGAACGAATTCTAGAAAGTAATGTGTAAATACTCAAGTGTTCATGGGAGATAAAATGGCATTAAACCTGAGCTATTACCCTTGTTTATTTATAAACCTGGGCTATTACCCTTGCTGTGTTTATGGGAGATAAAATGGCATTAAACCTGGGCTATTACCCTTGTTTGTTTATAAACCTGGGCTATTACCCTTGCTGTGTTTATGGGAGATAAAATGGCATTAAACCTGGGCTATTACCCTTGTTTGTTTATAAACCTGGGCTATTACCCTTGCTGTGTTTATGGGAGATAAAATGGCATTAAACCTGGGCTATTACCCTTGTTTGTTTATAAACCTGGGCTATTACCCTTGCTGTGTTTATGGGAGATAAAATGGCATTAAACCTGGGCTATTACCCTTGTTTGTTTATAAACCTGGGCTATTACCCTTGCTGTGTTTATGGGAGATAAAATGGCATTAAACCTGGGCTATTACCCTTGTTTGTTTATAAACCTGGGCTATTACCCTTGCTGTGTTTATGGGAGATAAAATGGCATTAAACCTGGGCTATTACCCTTGCTATGTTTATAAACCTGGGCTATTATATTACCCTCGCTATGTTTGTAGGTGATAATGGCATACCTGGTGAGCATTAGTAGTGAGCATGTCGGCTAGTCTCTTGTTGTGCCGAACGTTGGCGGCCACCACGCCCGCAGTGGCGGCCGCGCGCTGCGAGAACGCCTCCAGTACAGCCGCCTTCTCCTTGAAGTTGGCTTCGCGACCTGGAGTGCCTGGATAGCGGGATAGGTTTATTTGAATACAAAATCAAAAATCATTTGTCAGTAACCCATTAATGACCCACTACAGGGTCGGGTCTGTTCTCACAATGAGAGGGATGTAGGTCTTAGTCCACCACGCTGGCCTACTGCGGGTTGGTGGACTTCACATACCTTTGAGAACATGTTTTTGTGAACTCTCAGGCATGCAGGTTTCCTCACGATGTTTTCCTTCACCGTAACAGCAGGTGATGTTCAATTTTAAAAAGCGCACATAACTTTTTAATAAAATAGTGTGTGCCAGTGGGATTCTGAACCCGGCCCCTTGATTCGAGTTTGAATTCTACGCCACTGGGCTATCACCGCTCATTAGGCAGGTCCAGGCAGTGAATCTCCCCTTTTCCTCTAGAAAACATCAGCAACAATAGGGTATTTCGCACCATGCAAGGAAAAATCCAAAATTATGTAATATTGATAGATTTTGTTAAAAGAAAGTGAAAAATGGTGATTTCTGTTCTAAAAAATTTAGTATACATTTATTATTTCAATTTTAAAATTCAGGTTTGTTAATCTGTTTTTCAAATGTCAAAAACGCTATACGCCATGAAAGCTATCGGCGTGACGTCATTACCAGTGTACATAAACAATGGAGTATAACTTTCTTCCTTTACTGAGATGTATTGTTTACACTGCGAGTGACGTCACAAGCATGGCGGCAGCGCCGAGACGGCCGAGACCGTGTTTTCGCGGGGATTTTTGAAATTGAAATTGAAGTCCTTTTTTACATAATATTGAATTTTGTTTGCAAAAATTTTTTTTCCAATTTTTTATAGGTTTTTATGACTCACGAATTCATATAAAAAGCTTTTTGACATAGGCCCTATACAATGATTTAATCTCCCGTGCATCATCATCTCACCCTCGGGCAGGTTGACGGCGTCGGCGAAGTGGCGCAGCGGCGCGGCCACGTCGATGAAGTCCTCCACCACGCGGTTGACGACCGCGCGCTCCACGCCGCGCTTCAGCTCGTGCAGCTTGTCCGTCAGCTCCCTGGGGAACACTCAGTGTTATGTACCTTGCTAACTGTCTAAGCAATGTATTGTGTAGGGATTTTTGTGTGATATATTGTATCAGGCGTTACTTTGCGGAAATCCATTGTTATTTAAGTTGTATTTATATTTGTTTGCAACAATCCGCACACGTGGAACTTGTTTTGGTATGGACCCACCACCCTCCCTGTTTGGTTGCTGTTGGTTGCTGACTCAGCAACCAACCGTTGTAGAGTCCACATCACCTGATGATGCTCCGTTTTGGGGCGAAACACGTGTCGTGTACTATTGGAATAAGTAGTGATGGTATATACCTACTCAGAGAGATAAGGGAGGGTGGTGGGTCCATACCAAAACAAGTTCCACGTGTGCGGATTGTTGCAAACAAATATAAATACAACTTAAATTTTTGTGTGAAGTTTAAACTTGTACGAGCCCCTAATGCTCGTCCAGCGATAACGAGCTAGTTGATTGGCGCTGTTCAGTAAAGAGGCTGGGTTTTTGATCGAACAGTTCGTTAAGCTGGTTGGCTGCGACGTTCACATGACATTTCTTAAAGTAAAGATAAGACTTAAGCAGCTTACTGAGTTAAGATTCTATGTAATAACGTGGATCTAAGATGAAAATTACGAGTAGATGGTGGTAGATTTTGAAGCTCGCGTGTTTCTAATAATTCTAACATAAAACATTCAAGCTCGGGTCGAACGTCTAATATATTGGATTTGTTTGTTTCCCTGAATCACTCCACTCATTAATTCAAACAAGTGACACTTTTTGTATAAATAGAGCAGGCAAACTGGCCTGACGGTAAGTGGTCCCCGTCGCCTACTGACGCGCACAACACCAGACTCGTCAGTTCGGCCGGCTTGTGTTTATTGTTTTAACCCATTAATGACCCACTGGCGGGTCGGGTCTCCTCTCACAATGAGAGGGATGTAGGCCGCCGTCCACCACGCACCACTACTGCCCGTTGGTAGACGAACATGCCGCGTGAGAACATTTTTTGAGAACTCTCAGGCATGCAGGTTTCCTCACGATGTTTTCCTTCACCGTAACAGCAGGTGATATTTCATTTTATAAATCGCACATAACTTTTTTACAAAGTCATTGGTGCGTGCCACTGGGATTCGAACCCAGACCCCTCGATTCGAGGTCGAATTCGAAGCCACTGGGCTATCACCGCTGTGTTTATTTATTTTTATTTACCGTTGAAACGTTTGCCTGACCTGGTGACAGCCCTGGCCTCCTCGGAGTCCCCGCGGCCGCCCACGCACAGGTCGGCCAGCCTGTCGGAGAGCCTCTGCACGTCGGAGCACAGCTGCATAATCTCAGCCTTTTCTCGCCCCTGCAGTCCATCTGCAATCTGTGGGAGTAAGTCTTGCCGTCACATAGGTTCAGCCGTGTCTTTGTTTCGTTTATTTTGAAAGCAACTGTGGAAGTGAAGCTTGAAGTGAATACAAACCGATACATGCGGCCACTAATAGACGCAGGCCTCCTGTATCCAATGATACAGGAGGACTGCGTCTTCCTATGGTAATTTTTTATGTTATAATGTTATGTAATGTAATATGTAATGTGGTATGTAAAGCGGTGATAGCTCAGTGGCTTAGAATTAAACCTCGAATCGAGGGGTCCGGGTTCGAATCCCAGTGGCACGCACCAATGACTTTGTAATAAAAGTTATGTGCGATTTATATAAAAAAAATTAAATATCACCAGCTGTTACGGTGAAGGAAAACATCGTGAGGAAACATGCATGCCTGAGAATTCACAAAAAAAAATATTCTCACGCGGCATGTTCGTCCACCAACGGGCAGTAGTGGTGCGTGGTGGACGGCGGCCTACATCCCTCTCATTGTGAGAGGAGACCCCACCCTGTAGTGGGTCATTAATGGGTCACTGCCAATGGTATGTTATATTATGAATGTGATGGTCACCCTCTGTCCCTGCGAGACGATGCTGTGGATGGCTCGCTGGCCCTCCAGCCTCGTGGCCGGCTCCGAGGCGGGGTGCAACAACCATTTGTGCGCAATCTCCAATCTGAGATAACAAATAAACAAATAATAAATATCGTCAGACAACAGACTCACACACGGCTTTCTGATTCCAAAGTAGGCAGTGAGCCTATGTTATGGTAACTAGAGAGCTGATAAACGCACATATATATTTTAAAATATATTTTTATATGTAGATAATTGACACCCAGACACAGAACAAATGCTTGCGCTCATCACACAAATACTTGTCCTGGGAGGGAATCGAGCCCACGACCTGCGGCGTAGTAGTTAGGGTCGCTAACCACTAGACCAACGGGCCAGTCAGTGAGATCAATCAACGATTAATACATCAAAGTTATATCATTTAAAAATAATAATTAACGTAAAGTAACATAGCGTTACTTGCAGCGGTGATAGCCCAGTGGCTTAGAATTCGACCTCGAATCGAGGGATCCGGGTTCGAATCCCAGTGGCACGCACCAATGACTTTGTAATAAAAGTTATGTGCGATTTATGAAATTAAATATCACCTGCTGTTACGGTGAAGGAAAACATCGTGAGGAAACCTGCATGCCTGAGAGATCACAAAAAAAAATGTTCTCAAAGGCATGCGAAGTCCACCAACGGGCAGTAGTGGCGCGTGGTGGACGGCGGCCTACATCCCTCTCATTGTGAGAGGAGACCCGACCCTGTAGTGGGTCATTAATGGGTACTGACTGACTCTATTTATCGTCCACCAACGGGCAGTAGTGGCGCGCGGTGGACGGCGGCCTACATCCCTCTCATTGTGAGAGGAGACCCGACCCTGTAGTGGGTCATTAATGGGTACTGACATGACATGACAACATAGTGTTGTGTCAACTTGGGTAACTTTAAATCCTTAAAAGTAGATCTAGGTACTGAAAAAATCCATTGACAAAGGGAGATTTCCCACTAGGCGATGTTTGGGGAGCGGCCGTGCTTCGATGACATCATCTCGGCGTTTAGTATATATGCCAGCGATGTAGAAAACTTCGATAGCGTGATTCAGGATCGCGTGGCGCCATCTCTTAACGAGAGACGAGAATCGGAACAGTCCCGAATTCCTAAGAATTGATTAGATATGTAATATATAATTAAAAATTAAATACCTCGCTTGTATAGTTTTGTCCCCTTGTTTCTCAGCTGCCCTGACACCCTCGTTGACGATGGAGTCCACCTCGTTGATCTGCGAACGGAGCTCCGATGCCAGGTTCTGTGCCTGTAACAATGGAGTTCATCAAACATTTATATGACAATGGCTTGTATCAATTGTATTGCACTAGGTATATGTGTACAGTATTGTATGAAATGACAGATAGCTACGGTGACGAATATTTAAAGAAACCATACAGATTTGAGAACCTACCTCCCTCCCCCGGTTAATAATTGCTAGCAAAGTGTTTTTTGTAATCTATTACACTACGTTGTTACCTTGGGTTCTCTGCCCTGGCCGTACTGACGTTCATCGCACAGCAGGTCCGCATTGATACCGCCAGATCTGAAAATATAAACGACAAAATAATATTATACACTTCACTAAATTCAACATCGGTAGAAACCAATAACCTATCAACAGACATGGATAGCCCTATACTATGGTTTAGTTGCCAAGATCTTCTTATAAATTAATTGATGTGAAACAAGAAATATTGCTTGGAATAAGACACATAGAAGTCTCAGAAGTATATGGGTACATGGGTGCCGCTATTTAAAACGATATATGTATATTTGGGCAAATCTTCTTCCACCAAGTGAAGTGATCGTGCCTGGGGAGCGACCGTGCTCCAATTACGTCGAGTTCTGTGTATATGCCAGCGATGTATAAAACATCGATAGCGTGATTCAGGATACACGTAGCGCCATATCTTGAATGTCGGCGAAAGTGGCACTACCATCGTCCTGCTCAAACTGAAGCTCGATCAATGTTCAGTACCTGAGTACTGATGCTTGCATTGATTCCCGTTAGCTCTCGGAGGCCTATTGAGGGGATTGGTGCTGATCAGTGATTTTTTTTGTGTGGAGAGTCCTTTTTTTGTATGCAATAAATACGCTCCACAGACTTGTCCGTGCCCTTTTCCTTGAGTTTAATTTATCTGCTGTATTCATCAATTTTGGTAAGAGTCGAATGTTTCCCCACACTAACGAAAGAGAAGAAGTTGGTATATTATTATGCTTGGTAAGATTCAATAGTGATGTTACCTAGCGGTGCGGCGGACAGCGTCAGCGTGAGTGGGCGAGAGGTGTTCGGCAGCGCGTTGCGCTGACGTCAGCACCGACCGCAGCGCGCGCTCGCCCGCGCTGTTGCGCTGTGCGTCCGGATCCTGGGATCAAACATCACGTATCTAATAAGTAAGGATAAGGATTACAGCAATGTGATGTAAAAATTGCCATAGCTAGGAATATTTGCGGCAAGCCCCCGTGGGATTCATGTCGACCACTATTTAAAAAGTTAAGACCACTAACATTGCCTTGTATGTATATCTTAGAGGTTTACTCTTTGTTAAAATGCAACAAACTTTATTTGTTAGGGCAGCAGATGCGTATCCTAGAAACACAAGAAATTCAGATAGATTAGTCCTACCAAAAAAGCCTAAGTCAGCTTTTTATCATAAAAACTGTGTTGCGATGTGTGTAAAAATATATAACACTCTACCAAAAGAGTTAAAAGAATTACCAGCGAGCAAGTTTAAATATAAATTGAAGTTGTGGTTGATTGAGAAATGCTTTTATTCAATTAATGAATTCCTTAATTATAAATTAAACTTATTAATGTATAATCACAGTTATCATAAAATGTTAATTCTTGACAAATTATTTATAAGTTGACTAAACAATTGTTAATCACTGTTATGATAAAATTTTAATTCTTGACAAATTATTTATAAGTTGACGAAACCAAAAATTGAAATATAAAATTTGAATGTAAAATTTAAGTAAAAATTGTATGTTGTATTCGAAAATTATATTTATTTCATGTTTGGATCGATTGTTATTAAGTCAATGACTATATTTTTTTGCATGCCTTTTATAGGCAGGACATATTGGAATATCATTACTGTAACACCTTCTATTGTACTATGTTCTAGCAAATAAAGAATTGTATTGTATTGTATTGTATGAAGCGAACCTTGTACACAGATTACTTATTATATACACTTCCAGGGATGAGTCTCCTTTTAAAATAGAAAAAATATAATCACCATATCATCACATTATTTTGTTTCGGATTGGTGTACTTTATATAAAGAAAAACGTTCCAAGAGAAAGAAGATAAAACTCAAAGAAAACTCTCCGGCATGCAGATTTTCTGACTGTTTTCTTTCAAAATTACACCACACAATATTGAATTTATTTAAACGACACGTTACTCGTTGTCGGCGTCTCATTATAGACTAGCATGTGTGTAGTGAGTTAAACCTGGACCACTCGATTAAAAGGCCAAATTCTAAGCCAATGGCTATAACACTTGATTGTTATGTACTGGAGGCAAAATATGGGCAGTCATTCGGCCTTTTAAAGTGAACTTCTTCACAAAATCTCTCCCAAATCAACTACAATACATTTTTACACTATATACATACGTACATTAAGAAACTCATGAGCGGCTCCCATCTTCGTGTGCATGACGCTCTGTAGTGCCTTCAAAACAGCTATGTTGTCCTTCTCCCCTCCGTCCTCCACGTAGGACGTCAGTTGTAGTACCCTGATATAGGAATGGTTGGGTTAAAAACATGTCTTCAAAGAATGAGTGCAAAGAAGCTTGAAGTTGTGTAGAGTAAAAGAAAAAAAAACAGATTAATTAAGTCTTATTCAGAATTCTATGGAGTTTAAATACTTATCAAATTAAGAAGTTCACCTGATAATCTCATGGATCTCGTCAGCCATGCGCTGAGCTAAATAATTTCTGTTTTCAGCTGCTTCCTCTATACCTTTGCCACCTGTGAGTGATATCAAAATTGAGTTGTTATTACGCTTCTGTAAATATAAACTATACATATCTACTAATAGACTTAGAGATAGATTATTTTCTTATTTCGCCGTCAAACTCACTCTAGGCAGTGTAACTATGATAGTTATATGTATTTTAGTTGAAATTAAAAAAACAAGACAAATTTTTTTAAGGAAATAACTCAAATTATTTTCTTGTTTAGCCGTCAAACTCATTCTAGGCAGTGTAACTATGAGAGTTACATGTATTTTAGTTGAAATTGAGAAGAAATAAGTGAAAATTTTTCGGGGAAAAAGCTCAAATTATTTTCTTATTTCGCCGTCAAACTCACTCTAGGTAGTGTAACTATGATAGTTATATGTATTTTAGTTGAAACTAAGAAAAAACAAGAGTATTTTTTTCAGGGAAATAACTCAAATTATTTTCTTACTTCGTCGTAAAACTCACTCTAGGCAGTGTAACTATGAGAGTTACATGTATTTTAGTTGAAATTGAGAAGAAATAAGTGAAAATTTTTCGGGGAAAAAGCTCAAATTATTTTCTTATTTCGCCGTCTAACTCACTCTAGGCAGTGTAAGTTACTTATAATATGGCAAAACAACGTTTGCGGGGTCAGCTAGTATTAGATAATATTTCTAGCTTATTATTATGAAGGTTAGCCAAGTTTTTGACTCGTCTTAAACTTGGTAAGAGATTTCCCTTTGCCAAACTGTTACTCAGAGTTGGTTATAACTAACATCACATATGTATGGTCAGACAAGATTTTTCAGTAGCCCTGGTCAAGATCGGTGAAGTAGTGTCTCACCTTCAGTCAATATGTGTATGTATATCTTCATGGCGCAGATGAGCACGGGCGCCAGGCGCTTGACGCTCTCCAGGCAGCGCGCGAGCGTCTCCGCGTGCGGCGGGTGGGTCAGCTCGGCCGCTCGGGCAGCTACCTGATATTGATTATATTAGGGTTCACTTAAGAGCCATGGACCGTGCGGCGGGGGGCCTTGGAGAGCCATATGCCCAACGGTGGGCGTCATAAATGCTGGCGCAGAAGAAGATTTTACCTCAAAAAATGAATTGAGAATATCATTTTAATCTTCTAAAATATCATTAAAAAATAATTAAAAAAAATAAACCGACATCAAAAAAGTATAAAATAAAATTTGTTACATTTAGGCCTACTATTTTTTGAGGTAGAGAATAGAGAATAGAGCAGGTGAATCAAAGACTCGTCACCTTCCACTTGGAAGAAAATATGAATGGTCATTGGTCAGGTTTTTGAAAACGTTACGCAATATCTATGGGCGATTCAAAATCATTCATCAACAGTGGAGACAATGACAACAACGAGACGCAGCCAGGCCTTTAGCCCTGCACCGGTGCGTTCCACCGGAGATCCCGGACCCCCGACACGCGCAGAGGAAGGCTGAGATGTGGATAGACTAATCCTGATATGTACCTAGTACTTATTAAGACTGATTATAATTATTGATTCTTATTATAAAATATATACAGTATTTATTCAGCATTCAGTCGTTTCACTCGTCTCCTAAGCCACAACCTTTCAAGGCCACCGAGGGGGTATTAGTAGGTAAAAATCCCACATAACCCAGAGTCGCTCCCACGGCTCACATGTACCTATGAAGGTTTCCCCTACGTCACAAAGAAAGGCCTTTTGCCCTAGACCTCAATCTAAATTGAAGAACTAGTTGCCCGAACCTCACGTAGCCTGTTGTTTTGAGGAAACAAATAAACTTACTTCTCTGGCAGCCCGGGACAGAGCTGGGGATATGTCCCTCAGGAACTGCACCAGATCCTCCATTGTGTCTATCACTTCCGCTACGCCGAGGTAGTCCAACACCTGAAAAGAATTCATTTGATCAGTTTATACTTTGATCCTTTACAACTTATCTATACCTTATACTAGTCTATAGAAGCTCTTAGTTGGTAAAAATCTTTTACCTTCTTACATTCCTTGACGATCTTCCTGACTTCTGACTCATCGAAACAGAGCAGCAGCGCTGATGTCCCTTGGAGAATGCCTCGAGAACCCTCGATCAGCTTTTTCCTGTAAAAAAATACGATGAATTGAACTCGCAAATATTTAACTTTTTTTCTGTACTAATATAAAGAAGGACGAATTGATTTTCTGTTTGTTTTTTAATTAGTGTAATTAATAGTGTTCAACATATCTATTTGTATGTAAACAAAATAGCTCATAGATATTTTTCTAAAAAGCAGCATAGAATACATTAAAGTCAAAAAGTCAATTCTTGACTCGTTTCGTCACAGTTTTGAGAGTTAATTAACAAGTCATTATTTATTTAAAGACAATATTAAAATCAGCATGAAATATTATGAAAATATCTACCGATACATTTAAAAGAATCGCGCAAATAATTTTACATTTAATGATATTATAATTCATAGTTATTTCATATCCCAAAATAAATTCTCTTCTGTAAGAAACTCCATGAGTAAGCTTTAACATAATAACTGTCCAGCGAGAGATGGGCAGCCATGCCATTACCATCAACACATACGGAAATAGACCACGGACAGGAGTGACTAAGCTAGTCTCCAAGAATAACTCCTTTGAGTTTTCGTTTAGTCGTGAGTGACAGGCGTTGTGTTTACGTTTGAGTTAACACAAAAGTTGCAAGATTTTATTAACAGTGATGGAAAATCGTGAAGAATCCTGCATGAACGAGCGCTCTCCATGTCTCTAACCCATTTGGAACCCATTGCAGAGACTCACAATGAGAAGGATGTAGGCCTTAGTCCACCACACTGAAGAAAATAAAGGAAAGCTCAAGCATGCAGGTTTCATCACGATGTTTACCTTCATCATTACAACAGGTGATATTAAACATTTAAGAAGCACATAACTTTTATGAGTCATTGGCGCGTGCCAATGGGATTCGAATTTCGAGTTCAAACATAAGAAGAGGGCAAATTTTTAACCACTGGACGATCACCGCTACTTGCTTTCTACGATACGGACCACTCAGCGATTCAGCCATCACTATTCAACTAAAGATAGCAGCAGCAGACTTCAAACAGCTGATAAGGGGATGATTACCTGGCAGGTCCAGAGTACGGATCCGCCCGCAGCATGTCCGACGCCTGCTGCAGCAGCGTGGCGGCGCCTTCCACTCTTCGCAACGCGCCCGGCATGTCGGCGCGTAGAACCGCGTCCTCTGACGATTCGATGGTCTCGTGACCCACCTGTCAAAAGTATAATTTATTATATTTTTGGAATGCAGCAGCAGCATAATATAGAGCAAGCGACCGGGCATGCAGTCCATCTGATAGTAAGTAGTCACCCAGTCATGGGGCCTAAGATTGTAACGTTGCGCTTGCACGTTACTCTAAAATAATAAAATATTACAAGAATAAATGAAGTTTCAATTTAAAATCTACCAATAAAAGGCTATCAGCGCCATCTATCCGTAACCGCTGTCAACATTTGTCAGTTGTTATCGACATCATTTCTAATTGACTCAATAGATGTCGCTTCGTAAATACGATACTTGTTGTTTAATCAATATCTTTTTTAAATAAATTCTAATTACGTGTTCTAAAATAATCTTAAATCTAATAATTTAATCTAAACTACAAATAACAAATATCTAAAATAAAATTTAACTACATTATAAGCACAGATTATGTCACTTTGACATTATCTGCGGATCGGGATTTGCGATTTTTCGAATGGACTCGAACGGATGAACGGGGGTCCCTTCTCTCTGGTCGCCGGTGATTCTTTGCAGACCACCGCCGCCGACCCTCGAGGCCTAACCTCGAACTAAGTACGGCTTTAATCCCGCTGGGGTGAGTTTCCATAAGTTTCCATGAATTCTAAATTCAAATTGTAAGGTGTTCTTATTTTGAAATTATAAAGTGAATTGTATTTTCCTATTGGGACACTGGTTCCTATAAATCATGTTTCCCTTCCTGACACGGAGCCTTTCTACGCTTCCAGGATTTTTTACCCTTGAATTATAATTCCAATTCTACCCGGACAAGACCCTACCTATCTACGACACTAGGAAGAACACGAAGCCGTCCGGCCGGCTACCGGCATTGAATACCGGTGGAGATCTCCCCGCGTGCACGGAACAAATAAGAAGCCAACACCACCTGGATCCACAGTCAGGCCAGTGTCCTTCCCTAAGCTACCCCTACGCTACCAGAACGTGAGTCAGCTGACGAAATATAAGGCGAAAATTAAGGTATCTATAGCACCTTATTCCGAACCCCTACCCTCTATCTGACCGTCGCTCGGGACCTAAACCACGTTGGGCGCCACTGCCGCGCTGCTGGGGTTTATTCATCGGGGTTTATTCATCTCGCCTCAAATAGAGAATCTACGGCAACCTTACATTTTTTTTTATAAATAATGCTTCACACTCATAGCCCCACACTAGGATTCCCTGGCGTGGGTGCCATCGACACACACAAGAACACAACACACCCACACCAGAAACAGAAATGTTAACATCATTCAAATCCCTGCTCTGCTGGGAATCGAACCCAGGACCCTCCTCGCGGCGCTTCAGCGTCTTAACCGCTGCGCCATTCAGGTCGTCATTTTATATAGTCTTTTTTTATTTTTCGCCAAAAATTCTCAAGGCTCTTCTTCCCTGGCTAAATTCTTTATATTTACACAAATTCTCCCTTCCTTCCTTTCAGACCTTTTAGTCCACTGCTGGATATGAGCCTCCCCTAATCGACGCAACGCCGCCCGGTCCTGGGACCTTTCAAATTTCAAGGAGAACAAGCGGATGGCGGCTTATGCTCCTTTTGCCCAGACGTGGTCGCCATTCGAGGACGTTTCTAACCCATCAGTTGTTAGTCCTACGAAAGACTAATTCTACCTGTGGAACTGTAGATACTTCTGGCCACATTACCTTGACGAGGTTGTTGACGGCGAGCGACACGGCCTGCACGGGCCGCGCCAGGTCCGGCATCGCGTTGCCATCTTCAGCCTCCTCGTGGAGAATCACCAGCCGGGACACCTGGGAACACACGTCATAGAATCAAACACTGACAGACTTGGGCAGTAGGCTTCAGAATTGGTTGGGAAGTGAATCAGACCCAAGTAAAAGTTATTAGTCCACGGAATATAACTATATGATGTTGCCAGTGACTACAATTCTAGCCCATGTTGATTGACCAAAGTAAAGGCTGTTAGTCCATGAAATATACCTATATGCTGTTGGCTATGACTACAATTCTAACCAATGCTGATCAGACACAAGACGCGTAGACAATAAGGACGTGAGATAACACGCGCATATCCGCTGTGTTGCAAGAATAGCGCTGATGACAACTTGTTACCGGACTATACTGACTCCAATAGTTTTTAAATATTCTCTGTGTAAAACGAGCGATGACAGCCGAGTGACTAAGGATTCGGTCTCTTACTCGAGAGCTTACTATTATAACGGCGAAGGAAAACATAGTGAGGAAACCTGCATGCCTTTTAGAGTTATCCATCATGTTCTCAAAGGCATGTGATTACGCACATTAGACCAGCGTCCAAGGCTTCCATACTCATTGTGAGAGGCGACCCGGCCCTGCATTGGGTCACTAATGGGTCACTAATGCATTGGGTCACAGAGACTGAAAAGCGCTGATGTCCCGTCTATTTGGTAATGAAAATTGCTGGTTTTTGAACAAACCAAAGTATCTGTATTGTATATGTAAACAGTAGTTAGACCGATTCAAGAACACGCATATTCTTGATTAGGAAGAATTGCATTTGGCATTGACTGCTGGCCACGGCCGCCGTTAAGTTCATAAAGTTGCTCATATTATTGGTCAATAGACTTACAAATCAATCAATACGAAATAGGCTTTACAACTTATCTCCAGAACGAAACACGTTTGCCCTAGGTGACTAAACGCATTACGTAAGCGAACTTGCGCGGGCGCCGGGCTCCTTATAAGGTGTGCGCAGAACTATTTGGGACGAGGCTTCATTCAACGTTTTTTTGTCTTGTAGGTTTCGATTTCATTCAATGTACAGACGATATGAATTGAAAAGGGAGAGTTCAACTATGACAGTACAATGAAATGGAAAGTTTAGTTGCAATCTTCTTTATCTCAAATCCGGAGACACATATCTGCAACATTGGGATATGTGGAGGATTCTTTGGCACGTTGCTTGGGTTTAATTGCAAACTTTTTATAACTCAAATCTCGGGACAGTTTTCTGCAATAGTGTGAGATGTGGAGCATTCTCCAACACGTTGCTCGGAATTGAGAATGCAGATTGGTGGTCACTTAACTTACCATCCAGTGAACCGCTCTCTAAGCTCTGCAAATCAAATAAAAAGTAGGGTTCCCTCAAGGCGTCAAACTATGCCCGGGCGATCAGCAGTATTATGACCTAGATAACAAAATTGTACCTACATTACTTAATTTCATCTACATCAGTGTAGTAGAAGCCTAAAGAAGATAAACAACCAATATAAAACTGGAAGCCGTCACAACTTTATCTCGTTAAAATATTAATTATGTTTGCGGTCCAAACGGTGTAACGTTATACTGTTGTTGTGATATTGAATTCACCGCAGGTTATAATGAAGACGATCGCGGAATTGAAACTACTGTTGTGTAAGAGATAAGATACCCTATACTGCTATAGAGCTAGTGTCTACTGCAGTTGTGTCTTGCTCCTATAGTAAAAATCACACTGGAAACTGACCGATTGATTACCAATTTGTTGACTGAAATCTGTCTGTCAGCTAAGTTCTGCGATGTCTACTCCCAGAGTGTGTATAAATGGGTGTCTGTTCCTCACAAAAGACTAAATTTTTCTTTTAAATTGCATACATACAGCAATCACAACCCGAATATAAAGTCTACATGAAATTCTTATCTTTCGTCTTTTGTTGGGGTAGTTCCTTCCTTCCTATCTTTCAGCCCTGTGTAGTCCACTGCTGGACATGGGCCTCTCCTAATCGACGCCACACCGCCTGGCTCTGGGCTCATTGAACCCAACCCCGCTGTCTTATAAGTCCACCTGGGCCTTTACTCTTTTTGCTAAATCTTGGTGACCATTCGAGGTGGAGTCAGCACAGGTTTTCAGGCACTGGTAATGGATTTAAACCCTATTTATAAAGGATTATCCTTTTTTTAGAAATGGCAACATGTATGCTTATTCCAGGAAATAGCAATACAACTTGCAACCACAGAGAGAACTTTTAGTTTAAGATACGAATATACGAACTATTGGACACCAAGTATCTTACTCGTTCCAAAAAAAACTCCAATAAGCGCGTCATTTCAAGTTTCGGAGCGTGATTAGATTGGCCTACTTCACGGTGCTACCAAGAACTAGCTACACTCGTGTTTGTAGGCCGCCAATAAGCTTAATGTCAGCTAAATGTCGGACCACTTGCCCGGTTTCACACTGCAATATTCGTGAATAACAATTTTTTTAAGTTAGATGACGTCGTCTTTGCTTAAGATGTAGAAACTCGTGCGTATAAGCTCTGATACAGACTGATCTAGTTTCATGTCGGGTGTTATAAACATGTTTGGTTCATAACCGAATGACATGATGAGGAAAAATCTTTATCACGATGACGAAATTACGACTACTTACATCTGTAGGTCTCAACTCTCAACATAATAGTCCCGAGAGGCATTTGTTTTATTGAGTCTTGACTCTTGAGTCTTGTCCTATACCAAGGTATAGGCATAGAAAACAGAATATGTATTAAATAACTAGTTATTCTGTTTTCTATGGGTTACCAACTTTTTTAAATGATTACAGGTCATTAATTACACATACAGATTTGAGCACACTACGATATGTTCTGAGTGTACGCGTTCGATTCGATTCCCAGTGAAACAGAACTTTGAATGATGAGTTTATATTTCTGTTTCTGGTCTGGGTGTTTCCTTGTGAAATGTGTGTCTATGGCACCAAGACAGGCGATCTTATGAGTGTAAAGCGTGTATAGGTATAAACACATCCGGCCCTCGGTCCACAGGTGGTCAACATTCGCGCACGACTAAACTAAAACATCCGCTGTAGTACCCATTGTACCGTACTATATTGAAGTACGTTTTTTGTCCCGCTTTTTGTACCGAATGCAACGTTTTAGGAGCCATAACCGGCCGAGGTATTGTGCTCACGTTCTCTGAGATAATATCATTGATGGGTTACAAAGATTGCGGTGTGGGTTATTAGCCTCTCTCTGTGGGTCAGTTTTTGGGATAACGCAGGTGTTATGCGATGCGACAATGCTGTTGAGATTAAATTAATTTAAAAAAATTTTTATAAAGCCAACTACGATGTTATAAGAAATCTTGGAACGACGAAACGGAAGAAATCTTTATAGTTAATCATCTTTAAGAACACGATTTGGAAGGAAAACTTGGAACGAAGAAATGGAAGCAATCGCCTTATAAAAGGATAGCTCCGAAAATAGTCGGGCTATCCCGAAACATATACCTACGTGAGGGGAGTTGTAAATGTATTAAAACGAAGACATAATGTTAAAACTGGCCGTAAGTAAGAACGTTCTTTAATATAACTAAAAGTGTAGCACTCTTACGAACGGTCATTACGCATTAAAAATGTAGGCCACAGCGATGCAGGTAGGTTTCCGACTGATTTAAGTACGAGTATCAACGTATGCACTGATTGACGCGAGAGAAATCCAGAATCAAACCGCAAACCACGCCATCAATGTAGATTGCTCCATGTGACATTCCCATCGAACATGCCGTAAACTTTTGTGTGTCTTGAACCCATTAGTGACCCTGCAGTGGGTCAGGTGTCTTCTCACATGAGAACTTTAGGTCTTAGTCCACCACGATGGCCAACTCTGGGTCAGTGAACAATACGTGCCTTTGAAAATTATGGAGATACGAGGAGGCCGGTGCAGCAGAAAAGCAAACAGGTAATAATTATAGTGAATTAGTTAGTTGGTTTGAACTCCACTCTAATACCATTCAGTTGCTGATTGACATCGGGTGATGAGATCTAAAAGAATTTAGTTCAAAAGTCTAAAACTCCGGTCGGACTTCCTAAGAAACTACATGTCTTCTGTTCTATCCATCATCAACTTCATTCCCATCTATGGTACAAAAATCCCAGTTATATTTCAGACCATAGTTTGTTGTGGAGCGGTCATTGCGCCATCAAAATCTGGACTACAGTCTACAGCAATGCGGCTTGCTTTCCAACTGATTGGAGTGTTCGCTCATTGACGTGAGAAAAATGCTTTTAAATTGCTCAGTCGAGTGTTCATTGTCCATTCCATATCCCAGGAGTGACATACATTCGTTTATTGAAGTGGGAAAACTCCATAATTGAATTGGTGCAGATATTGCGTGTCAACTTTCCACGATTGAACTCTGGACGATTTTAATTCCCTCACTTTGAATAGAAAACGATTTAAACAGAAGCACTCCGTGTAATTTTGTCCAATCGTATAAAATAGAATAGCTTTTACCGTAATAAATTATCTTGAAACTTTTTAGGAGGCCCTTTAAAGGAAAGTCAAAACCAGGAAAATTTTTACCATCTCCCTTTTTACGATATCTTAAAACTTAGTCCCATTCAAATAGGGTCATTAATTATAGCAAAAGGGTTAAAAAGTAGCTCAAAAGCTCAAGTGTTCGGTAACTTTTTGGTAACTATTGAAATTGCGAAACTTTTGTGGTAATTTTCTTCACACCACAGCGTTAAATCACCTTTCGCTCAGTTTGTCAGTTCCAAATCACACCAATAACACATGACTTTTGATATTCGCACCCCAAATCTCGTGTCAATCGAGGGTTCTTAGCAAACAATCATAATTTACCCCTCACCTCATAAAACCGAACAACCCCATGTGCTCTGATATCATAAACCCGATGAATTGAGGGTGGAAATGCCGCGCCCTTTCTGCAGCCCTACCTTCGAAGCTGCGGAGAAACCAAGGTCAGTTATTCTAATGTTTATATCTTAATGCTGGGTTTCTCAAAGTGGTAATGCCGGCGGCTTAGCTGAAATAAATAAAATTAGTGTTTTTTTTCTTAATATAAAAATAACACAATTTTTGTCTGTCTTTCTGTTTGTTCCGGATAATCTCGGGGACTGGTGGTCCGATTTTGACGGGACTTTCACTGGCAAATAGCTGATGTAATAAGGATTTCCTTAGGCTATTTTTATTTTAGAATCCCAAGCGGACTAAGTCGCGAGCACAGCTAGTATGAACTAAAACCGAAATTGAGGAAAATTGACTATATTTGCGACGGTAAATAAGTTCGTCTACCAAATTCATTTAGGTGGTATTTTTGTCTAATAATATAATATAAGTATTTTATTAAAAAGCAATACCTATCATGTATTCTAATTCAAACATAAACAATAGTATTACGTATCTATTGCTCTTTTTAGTTTTTTTGAGTAAAGTAACGCCTTTAGTGTGTGTTCTGTTGGAGTCTCACAGGGGTATGTGGAACGATAAGATTGAGAAACACTGTCCTGATGGTATACGGACACCTCGCTGTGATTTATTGGAGCAAAACGTGAGCGCCTGTGGGCACGCTATCTGACTATTTTGTAGCTCCACTTATAGCAAAGACTTTAAGTTGTTACATCTAGACTAGGTTCAATAGTCGGATAAACATGGAACTGTACTACTTCTAATAAATAACCGTTTTACCATCGAAGGCTGTGGCGACTTCTGTCACTGGTCAAGAGATGGCGCCACAGATATTTCTGAATCACGCTATCGAAGTTTTCTAGCTATCCTTCAAAGCCGGCAACGCACTAGAGACTTCCCTGGTGTTGCTCATATCAATAGGCGATGACCACTCACCATAGCTGGTAAGTATGCGTTTTTCTGATTTAACACATAAAATATACTGTTGATGGTTTCATGGCGCTTTTACGTATACTTTCATGAATTAAACAAGCTTTGCTTGAAATTCTGCAGCTATTTGTCTGAATAATTCCCAAATGTTTCATGCTGATAAGACTGCAGAGTCGTGCCCAAACACATTTAGAATTACGAAGGGAGATTACTCACAGCTAAGTTAAGAGCCGTAAGTTAAATGTCGGTCTAAATCCTTATAAATTCTAGCATGGAAATTTCTTATTCTGAGATGAAATAGTGGAAAAGTAATATATGTACAAGACTTTTCTTTGGTGAATCGTGTAACCTATCAGAGAAACTTTTATTCTAGGTGGTAGAGCCATCTTAGCTTACCGGAGGAGGTAACTTACGTATGTGTTTCAGTTGGGGAGGTGTAAAACAACCACTCTGACAAGAGTGAGCGACTACGAAGAAGAATACGCAAATATCATTCAAAACTATGCAAAAATAACACGGAGATTTTCATGAATTCAGTGATCTAAATATCGTTTCATCTACAGAAGTACGATGTATAAACTGAAGGCCAAGAGCACCACTGAAGCACTGTGACGAAGAGTCAAGGTTTGTAAATACGGTTTGATTGCCGAAAGCTACGCCACGTTGATTTTTAGGTTTGAAAGCTTGAAATAACGTTTATATTTCATCACGACCGAGTTGCACCTGCAGATTTTTTAAAGCTTCACGATTGAGCATGAAATAAATTTTAAACGAACGAGTTTCATAGATTTTTTATTTTATAAAAAGCTGAAGTAAGTAAATATACGTGCAGTTGAATTGATATTGACTCGTTCCTACTAGTTATGGACCTCAAAATTCTCAAATAAGTTTTATCTTTTAACAAGAAGACAGTATTCATGTTAAAATTAGATGACGCAAAAGAGAAACCATTAGATTCAGAAGGCACAGGCACGGATGGGTTATTAACGAACGACCTATCGAACAAGACTTGTCCGTACAGTCTGAGGTTGAGAATGTTACAACGTGTGAAATATTACACCGTTAACTTGAATCATGCAGAATTAATCACCTATCGTTGGTAAGACGCTGAAAAATTCCTTTAAAAAATGCAATATCTTTTCAAGTACGTTTCTTAGACATTGCAAGAAGACAGCTGTGCACAGCCGGTCTTCGGTCAAGGGCACGAATGCAGGAGTCAAGGTCGTCGTCTGCTGACGAGTTCCGTCCGCTTCAGGCGAGAGATGTTCAGTTTCAGAACAAATCATGATCAAATTGCATAACTCGCGCATAAACCAAGTAACATTTCCGTACGAGTGTATTTAGTTTTTGTGGGTAGGTTTTTTTGTACCTACAAAAAACTAAACACACTGCTTTAAAGTTTCCCAGGATCATATTGCATGTGCCAGTAACCCATTAGTGACCCACTACAGGGTCCTAATGGGTTACTCCTCTCGTAATGAGAGGGATGTAGGCCGACGTCCACCACGCTGGCTGGAGAAATAGCGGGAAAATCCGGACAAATCCAATATCTCGTAAACACTTATGCAAACTAAACACAGTTTCTACCTGGAAATTTTTTCTTGTGGATATCAGTAGAAAAACGAAATTAGGATGAAATTAGGATAAAGTTAGGAAGATATCTTGCGCCAAATCCTCAATCCCTCGGGGACATATCGAGCTAGCAAATTCAAATTCCGTCTGCGTGGAGAGCCAAGCAGAATACACATGGATAGCGGAATTTAATGGACACGTCTGGAGCCGTCTAGAATGTTCGATGAGGGCGGCTCGGCTCGGCTCACTTTAGCTTTATACAGATTTGAGATGGAAATACTTGGGGAATGGGACTAGGTCTGCAGTAAATTTAAATGAGAATGAAAGACGTTATAAAGTTTTTAAGCAAGTGAATTAATGTTCCTGGCATAATCTGGTTGGTTGCGTATACAAAAGTATTCAGCTAAGATTTCCTTTCATTTTTTTTCGTAATTAGAAAGCAAGGCCTTGGCGTAATGTTTTGGAAATAGTTCATGGATTAGTTAGTGAAACAGGTCACTTTCTATACCGAAAATGAATTAAATGTCATATTGAACCAAAAAATGTGGACGAAATAAGAACCCTAATAGAGAGTAATAATTAGTCCAATGGACGTAAATATTTAATGTTGTTAGCCAGACGAGCCAGTTTTCAACAAATCTTGTCCAGGTCCAAGCTTATCCATTATTTTTACACAGAGATGTACTTAAATGAATTTGTAACTTTAAATGTGAGAGGACTCTCAGAGGTGGACTCTCACCCACATTCAACTTCAAGAAGTTTTCGAATGTACAATCTGCATTGATTTAAAACTTAACTGTAGTTACTCTTTCAAACTGTTTTAATGGAACTAACATTCAGACGTCTTTTTAATGCGTTCACAGATATAAATGCTTGTCTGTGTTTCCGAAAAAGCAACAAGATAACATCAAAGTACCCGTCTAGACGGCCAACCCTGAAGACGTTCGCCTCGTTAGAAACGTGGCATCTCCTAATATAAGAGCTAACGCTAGATTTTCTGACATCTAAAGTTAGGTTGAGTATAAAAACCAAAGTGAAAGAAAGTTTCGATGTGGTTCTTTTGAGAGACAAATAAGAAGCCCCTTAATCCTTAGTTTCTTGTTTTAAATTCCAGCATACTAGCTAATTTTCGCAACAAACTGTTGTTAAGTCAGCTATACTTTACAATATCATCTGATGATGCACAGTTTTGCCCACCTTTGGAGCCGCAGCTGACGATCACAAGGCTTAAAGTTATGGGCCGGGAAGAAATGATTTGAGAAATTTACTCTTGGTCTCTCTATTCAGCCGACATTGGTCCATTGCTGGATATAAGCATCTCCCAAGACGCGCCAATGACTTGTTGTCATCGTCGGGATCAGTGACCATTATCCCATGAAAACCTTTAATCTAAAATAGCTATTTATTTTCCAAGAGACAAGCCTGAACCCTGATTTATGCATACTTTCTCTTGTATCAAGCGTAGTATGTATCACGTGTAGTACTTTTGATGAGCTACTAATACAACGCAACAGAAACACTTGACCACTGTCTATGAATTTAACTACAGATTGTAGCAATGATAGATACGTCCTCTTTCTCTCCTGTCAAAATAAACACAGATAGATAGCAGATTACGTAACGTCCCGTCCAAAACAAAACAACCGTATCAGCCAGGTGATACAACTCATAACCGCTAATTTTAGCGGCTGACGCAACGGTTGCTGGTTTCCACCGGTCAGTTTGAGCGGGTACTGTTGGCGCTTAAATTTAAATATGGAATCGGCTGCGTTCGATTTCGCAAGACCGTTGTTTTTTTATTTTTTAAAGGGCAGGCAAAGGGATTTTGTGTTCTGCATTTCACAGCTTTGTTGTAATAACTGCAGAAATGTGTTGGGCGAATGTTGTTTGAAAGCTTTACTTTTGTGGAGTGCTATAATTAAATTCAGAATCTGTTTTACGTTCCATGTTGTAAAACGCTTTTATACTGTCCAGGCTAGTTCGAAATACATTTTAAACAATGAACTAAAAATAAACATTTGAAACGGTAACCAAGCTTTGCCATATATTATTTACTACTTTTTATTTAAAAGTTCTCTCTCCCACGATAAAATCAGACCTAGCATCCACGCTTCTATGTTTGTGTTCTTGATATTGTGAGTGTAATCATTCTAATTGAAAGCGAGCCAAGTGAGTGTAATTTTTTAAACTAGTAAATAGGAATTTTAAAACTCTACGATATAAACATCATAATTGAATAGCAGGTCACCTGATGTAAAGTGGTCACTGTTGGTGGATACCAACATCTAACCAAATAGAGAAGAAATCATATCTCAGGCTGCTTGCATGCGGAATAGTTTGGATACTTTGCTACTCACGAGGACTAAGATGTTCGCCTCAACCATACCTCCTTAGCCAAAACACAAGACATGTAGAACACGCTGCTAAACGACGGGTTAAACCTGGCGGAAGGGTACCTCCCCGGTGAACTACTACTGGCTCTACCGCCTAGAAATTTGGCGTAACTATTGCACGATAACATTGATATTATTCATAAGATGCCACCATATGGTCGCCACCCACACAACGGTCAGTGCCATATGAAAACGAGTGTTTGCCACACGTCGATAACTTTGCACGTGGGCCGCCTACACGCTGAGTTACTATGGTGATAGGAGATATGGTGTAACCTTTTTTTGTGACGGGGGGAAACCTTCATAGGTACCCGAGAGCCGTGGGAGCGACTCCGGGTTATGTGGGATTCTTACCCACTAAAACCCCTCGGTGGCCTTCTTCTGCGCATGTGGGGGACTCCAGGATCTCCGGTGGAACGCACCGGTGAAGATGGTGTAACCTTAAGAGCAAAAATGTCTTTAACTCTTTAGTGACCCACTACAAGGTCGGGTCTCCTCTTACAATGAGAAGGAAAGGCCTTAGTACATCACGGTAGCCTAATGCGGGTTGGTGGACTTCACACGCTTTTGAAAACGTTAGGCAGGCATTCAGGTTTCATCACAATGTTTTCCTTCACCGTTATGTACAGCAAGTGATATTATCTTACCAAAAAGCAACTCATGGATACGTACTTAAGAAATGTAAGGCTGGACTACGCTGCTGTAATTTTTGCGGTTTAAGACAATGCGTAGTCAGTTTGTTAAAATGCGCATGTTGTAATTTTAAGAAGATTCTAGAAGTTCTAGAAGGTTTATTTACGGTGTACAATTTCATAAACTATCAAAATAGTCAACCGAAATTTCGTTAATATTTCTATGTATTTTTACGCCTTCTTCACTATCATCTCAATATTTCTCGCGGACTAATTTCTCCTACGTGATCAATTGCAGTTTGTCGAAGACGCTGAGCACTACTGGGCAGGGTCCTTGTGATCGAGTTCATCAACATTCCCCTTTGTGCGCCTTTGGCTTACAGCTGTGGCCTCAATTTTTGAAAAAAAAAAGAAACGACAGCTAAATCTGTTGTATTCATTCCGAAAACAGATGATCACCAACTTGCTAATGTAGCTGAACGTGAAATATTTTTAGGGTGGTGTGAAAAATGATTTCAAATTTTGACTCTTCATAGTCAAAAAACATTCTTAATCCTCAAACAGCCTTAACGAACTTGAGACTAATAAAAAACATTAAAATTTGACAAAGACGAACTAGTCTAGGACTAGTTACAGCAGAAATGGCAATGGGCTTTTACGAAAATACAACATACACACTTGATTGCCGAAGACCAGGCATTTAAAGGAAATAAGTACAAGTAAACAAACATAACAAAAGCCAGACATGCCATTAAAGCAAAAAGAACTCGACTGAACTAGTCCTCAGACAGCGAGATAATGCATGCGTCATCACGCAAAGTCGCCGAGATAAACTGCTGCTTAAACACGTACAAAAAGTAAAATACGAAAACATTATGTATACCGGAAGAACATAGTCTGTCTTAGAAGACATTTCTTAGTTTTAAATGCTGCCGATATTATCGGCAGTTGAACAACTCTAGTATGGCGCAAGACACCAACCTATACCCGCTGTAAAGAAGGCTCTTTTGTTTATTTAAAGAGGAATGGACGGATTACGATTATTGAAGTTTTCAGGAATAGAAAGTATAGAAATCTAACTAAATACAACCCTTGAAGAGACACTGCTGAGGTAGATGATCCTACACAAAGAGGAATTCCATAACTAGGAAGAATATTCCAAAACTAAATGTGGGAAGAGACGGTAATCAACAATTTAGCACTAACTATATTCAGATGCAAATCTTCGCAAACGTTTCCATGGAAAATCCAACCAACTTACAAGAAAATGTCCTAATTTTCATTTAACATGAAAGTTCAGACACAAAACTTTAAATATTGCCTGCAGTAATGTAAGACAATAAACAAGTCATTTCCAGTTCAAAAGTCAGTCGTTGCAACATAATACGGAGCAATGGTGACTCATAAACGGATTCCGCTGAGGGGTTTAAGAGGAATCTCAATCAATTCCATTTATGGGTACAGTGACAAAGCAAAACAGCAGAGGACAGGGTGTGTTTTCACTCCAAGCGAAGCCCTCAGACAGTCGGATCCAATTGTCTAATCAATGTTTATTTTAATGCCGGTGAAGACAGGCCTATGCGCCTAAGCGGTTGAATAAACTAATCGATAACCCAAATTTTGTTCCAAAATACGAATGGTGAATTCTGACTCACGCTTCGCTTTTATTATCTTGAATGAAATACCATAAATATTTTTATTAAGAGTCTCATAAAATCATTCTTCCACAATTTATTTTCATATCTTTCCAAGATGACTTTTGCCAGTGCCTTTGCTTTCATTCTAATGAGTTTTATTCCACAAGCATACATTTTTTCCGGAGAAATTTTGTACTAATTTGTTGAGACAATACAAGCGACCCACCAACACGACCAAATGTAACCACGGCTCTATGGAGCTGTCGCAACAAACAATGTGCTCTGTAATGCGATGAATATATGCTATAACTTTGTCGTCGATCAACTTGTTGCGAACGACGTGGCAATGAGCTAACTAATCTCAGTATTAGATTCATCTGTACACGGTTAGTTTTTGGATGTTCAAGCCGTAATTAGGGCAGGTGTACATCCGGTGGGCTATTTCTGTTCTGCCCTTCAGCTCGAGACTGTCGAACGTGTTAGAAGGTCGTAGGTTTTAACTTTTTACTGTCGAGTTATAAAATTTTATATGATCAGATTTTCTCTTGTTTGATTTAACAACTCTCTAAAATTCAAAGATGTTCAGGATGATCCTGACGTTGTATGATGATATACAGACGTGACAGTGAAAACACGTGAAAATAACGAGATGAAAGAAGAGGGCTAATCCGTTCAAAATTAAATGCACTGAAATGGATATAGAAATATTGATTCTGAATAAATCTGATAAATTCTGAATCAAAAAGGCGTCAGTTGACTAAGATAATTATAATTTAAGACAACTTGGACAAGGAAAGTCTTTGGTCCCAATCATTATAACTGATTCGGATGTGAGGCAGAAATGCGGGCATCCGGGCATTAGACATTTAGAGCAAAACAGTTCGCGTTCGTACATTAAAACAAAACTCGGCTCTAGATATCTTCGCATGCAGTTCGTCTATCTATGAGTAATTAGGGCAAATGTATTCCAAACTAGGGTGGCTGTTTAGCTTTTAGACTTTTGTCTGCTAATAAATTAACATCCATTTTTGATTAGCAGATACTTTATTTGAGGCGAACATTTTAGTCCTCATGACTAGCAATGAACCAACCTCAAATATGATTTCTTCTCTTTTTGAAGTTGGATGTGGGTTTCCATGGGCTACAGTGACCACTTACCGCCAGGAACCCTGCATGCCCATTTCCCATTGCTATTAGATTCCTATTTAAAAAATGGTGTAAAACTCCTTTGTGTCTTACTTAATTGGCTCTCAAAGCGAAATCATTTTACAACTGGCTACATTCAACCAAGCGTGGCTAGCCGTTCGTTGACTCATTAAGGAGGCATGGGAATCAAAAAACAAAGGGTCATTATGTGCAAATATTGTTTGCTTTCTCTTGGGGATTTGTAATGGAGAAATTTCATTGTTTATTTGTTTGTGTTGGAAGTTTTTATGGGTGTTCTTGCACGCGACATATACTCTTCAGAATTATCATTATTGCAAATAGATTGTTTATTTAATTAACACACTGCACCCTTTCGCTACGAACCAAAAAACAATCGTCAAACCTATTCAAACTTTACCACGCTTCGTTGCACAGGCAATTGTCGTCGAAATGACTTCATTTGTTTGGATCCTGATATCAATAAGTAGACGGCGAACATATTAATAGAATCGATAAGACGACGCGGCTGTCGTTCACTTTAAAGGCTGGAAACAGAAGATTTATTGGCAGTTTAGTGTTATTGAAAAGGGCAGAGTCCGTGCCTGACTGCAATAAGATGCTCAGAACCCTGCATAGCCCCTCTACTAAATATCAAGCAATGAACATAAAACGAATGAGACTACCATGACCTGGAGAATTTCATATGCAAACCTATTATTATATTATTGACATGAGGACTGGAGGAGGTACATAAAACTGTTCCGTAACTCACAACGCAGATGCGAATAAGATTTTCTATGATATTTTATTTACTGAAGTGCACCATGGATTACAATATCAAATTAAATCCCTATTTACATGTTTGTCTCTACCGTAACAGAGGCGTTGGCGCATATTCCTCCATCATAATTATTGCACCGTTAGAACTATGAATTTTTTTTGGACTACATTACTGAACGCAGCGTGTACTGAAGCGCGCATAGCCTCGCTGCTTTAGTAGGTCGCAAGCGATCGAAAAAGTTAAGCAACATTGGGCGCGGTCAGTGCCTGAATGGGTGACTGCTAGTGGCGAATTAGATGACCATTTCCGTGCTTTTCCATCGGCCCCTATGTTATCGATATGATCAGTCCTTAAACTATAACTCAGAACTATTAATAACAACAAGCAGTTACATAACAAAATCAAGCATTTGTGACTAACATTAGTCATTGCTGTTATGATAATAATAACATAGTTTATTATCTTATCTTCTATCAGCTGTTAATGGAATGAGCGATAACAATCTTGTTATGATTTTTTCAATGTAAATTAATAGGATATTGTTAAGTTTACCATAAGTGCTTTAGATTTTATCTATAAACCCAAGTATAATACCGAAGTCCTGCCAGTGGCGTTCATTGGACGTAGGCACTGAAGCTCTAGCTAGTCATAGGTACCTACATCTAAATTTTCGATTGAACTATAATAACAATTGGTAGTGATATCCTTGTCAAATAATAATAGAAAAATAATGTGTAAAGCGAGACTAGAAACCAGTCTAGCGTAAAGGTAGGCACAGGGTTTGATGGTTTTAGGAGTTTGTAGTGACCCCCCTGCCTACTGTTATGGTATGCACGCACCTGGATGTATTATAGTTATGAGTGCATTGCAGGTATGTACTTATGAAGACTAATATGTTCCCCTTAAAGAGAGTATCTCCAGTAAAAAGCCCTTAACTGAAACACCAACAATGAAGACCATGCTGCTTCTCAGGTTAAGGGGATGGCGGCAAGGTACCCTGGACCAGCTACTCTGGTTCTACCACATGGGTAGTTAAGATAATTATCCATAGGCTGCGTTTTATATTTAGTCGGTCAGCATGTTTCATTTGAACAAACATCTATTGGGAATGAGCAGCCATTGAGGAAGGAGTTCAAAACAAAAGATTAGTCACCCTACGAGACTAATTACAACATGATTCAAAGAAGTCAAATCAATCTATTAATGAACTAAGGAATTAGTCACTAGTTAAATAAATTAGTTCAAATGAATTCCTAATGAGTTGAATTACAATTCAAATAACATAGTGACAATTAAATAAATGCTACCAAATAAGTCTCTATGAGGCTATTATGTCATTTGAAGTATGAATATTCGGTCATGGTTTTTGTGATGGACCTGAATCATCATAATCATTATCGTAATAAAAAAAATTGTAGAAAAACAAACATAAACAATATAACTAGCTCTCAAATTTGTACAATTTGTAAGCCCGGATGTAGTGCTGCGCTGGAATAGACCTATCCTCCTCATTGTAAGAGACCACATCTTTTACAGGTCTGAAACCGATGGGTAAGAAAGGTTCTCTAATGGCGACCATGTTTAGGCAAAAGGAGCACAGACCACTCCGACCCGGTGGACTGACGACCTGAACAAGACAGTGGGAAACAGTTGGATTCAAATGGTCCAGGACCAGGTGGAGTGGCATTGACTAGGGGAACCCATGTCCAGCATTGGATTATGATCTATGAGTTTAAAGCATTGTTTATTTATTTATTCATATAAACAAGGTCAAGAAAATCAACTCTCTTCAGTTATTTCTTCTAACTTTACTCCAAACATCGATATTCAAGGTCTACGTAGGTGTATTATGCCTGCCAGTGTTTACATTGCACAGTTTAACGCCAGCATTGCATCACCTCCATAACTAACACTATCTCTCACAAACATTATCTCCAGTATGTTATATCTTTATTAGCCAATAGACCAAGTTTTTGCTAAATTTTGTGTATTTAAATAAGTAGGTAAATAAATATTATTTTTTGGTTGCATTGTTCAAATTAATAATCTCCTCGTTATGAGAATTAAAGGTGCTTCAATGTTACCCATGTCATCCATGGCTTAAGTAGTACATTCCACCCTCTAACTCTATGCATTGATGACAGGAAGACAGCAGGAATTATATGGATTCAGAGGGCCTAGGGCCCATCAGTATGCCATTGATTGAGAAGGCTTAACTATGTTTGTCGACTGCAGCTCATCAACCTATAACGAAATATACTGAATACATTGGTCCAAATTCAGGTCCTTTTTTTGAAAAGTTGGTTTTTCAGAAAACAGCATCATAGTTACATAGAAAGTCATACTGCAGTAATGCAATTATTCTATTCTGAAAGCAAGTTTTCATTCAAAGTTTGATAATCTCGCGATATTTAACTAATTTGGTACATAACTTCGAATACGAGATAAAACGATATACGTGAAGCGGTTTACACTTGGATCAAGTTTTCGGCAACTTTTGACGCATCCAATAATAATAATGCATTTATATAATTATTTTAAGAATTTCACGAATAAAAACTGTCTCAATAACACAAATTCGACATTTCCTACACTTTAAAAAGTTTGATCATTCTACTTGAGAAGTACTTCAAGAAATTCCAAATTCGAATTAATCTGTCTGATTCACTTTCAACCAAAGTTCGAGGTCTAAAAATAAAGTGCGCTTACCTGTTGGGCCACCGGCTCCAAGATACTCTCGATGATCTTCGTGTGAAACACCGGCATTTTGTCTGTCTGTACACTTAAATTACATTAGATAAACACAAATAATCACTGAAATATCCAACACAAAACGGAACACGCACAACCAATACAGATGACCGACAGAAAAATACTGGAGTGGAGGGAGGGAATCCGAGTCCGAGGGAGGGGAGGGGAAGTGAAGGTGACGGTGACGGATAGCGGGTGGGGAGAAGACATTCTTTTGTGATGACGTTAGCGGTGTGTTGCCTGTGTTAAAATTATGAAAAGTTAAAATTATTTTATATAAGTTTTACTTGTTTATTATTATACTTTTTATTATACATTCGTCTATAAATTTAATCTTGCTGTTGTACAACGCACGTGTTATATCTACAAAGCACGTTTTTAACTTTAGTTTGACGTAAGTTTATAACGCTTTAAAACTTTTTAATGGCAACACTAATTAATTACTTTTGGTGCTGCCACAGTAAACTGTTTTGCTTGTTTTCAGGGAACGGATAATTTAGGGTAATAATAATAAAATGCTATAATTTTATTATCAAATATTTTATTTTACACTTTCGATACATCTATTAAGTCTTTATTTACGTGCAATCAGAATATTTTAAGACGTATCTTAAACCACTATAAATCTATAATACAAAATACAGTGATATTCAATAAAAATGTGTGTAAATCATACTGTGTACCTAAGTACGTTTATTAAAAAAAGATTGGTTATTTTAAATAGGAAGAAAACAAGAATCTTTTAACAAGATTAGGTTTATTACCTAACCTATTAACTTGAAACTTAATTTATGGTTTAAATTTCACAGTGACAATCAATCTTGTTAATTAATAAAAAAAATAAGAGTAGGAAATAAAATAATAAAACTAATTAAAATTTTAAAAATGCAGTAAAAATATATCACAGTAGGTATAAAAATTGTAATGAAGAAAACTGAACTACTTTTTACTAGATAACGCATAATTTATAACGAAAAATAAAGAACTACTTAGCTTATTAAGAAATACATAAAGTTATTAAAATCTATTTTCTCTACAAATTATCTATCTACTTAATTGAATAAAATGTTAATTATTTACATTTTTCCTTTATTGTGCGTAATTGAGATTTGTGCAACACATTTTGATATTTTTTAACACGTCATAAACTTACAATATTTTTCTAACAAAGTCAAATAACTAAACTTATATTATTTTTTATAATGGCTAAGTAAATAATTGTGACAGGAAATTAAAGGAAATGACAGTAAACGGATAAT
Organism: Erynnis tages; assembly: GCA_905147235.1. Classification (NCBI taxonomy): domain Eukaryota; kingdom Metazoa; phylum Arthropoda; class Insecta; order Lepidoptera; family Hesperiidae; genus Erynnis; species Erynnis tages. The sequence continues at coordinate 631,458 of LR990093.1, forward strand.
GTTCTTAAATCTGGTAACATTTTTTAAATAAAAAATATTAAGCTAAATAGTAAAAAATCAACTTCTATGCAGGACAGTGCAGAATTATGTCACACTTTTTTTGCTCTGAACCTAGATCCACAATAATATTTACAATGTAAGAAACGTTGTAACCAACTAACCAACAGTGACTTAACTCCCTGTCTTCGGTGATACTTATATGTGAAACCTCAATTATAAGTAGAAGCGTAACCGAATAATTGATGTTAGTCAACAATATATAATTTAGTTAGGCAATCACCCAGTCAACTTATATGACTTACCTACTTAGTATGCTTATTTTTAACATTATCACTAGAAACCCGTTAACGAACTTGTCAAGTATTTTTTTCTAAATATCTAAAATTTTGAATTATATTCACCAATTTAATTGTACATTATTAATAAAATTATTTTATGATATTTAAACAATTATTAAGGTGATTAAAATTCTGAATCTATTGGTATCTTATAAACAGAAATAATTTAGCAAAACATTTAATTTTATCAATTTGTGCAGTAAGTGAAATAAATTTCATAGGCAGGTAACATTGATGCATATCGTAAAATAAATTTTATTTTATACAAGATCTTTTATACATTAAAAACATATTTAATGTTATTAATAATATATGTATAAATAACCATATTTCAGACGCATCTCGGTGTCTTAACCATTACGCCATTTAGGTCGTCAATAAATATAAATTGGACGACGTTTGGAACAATTCGGGCTCCCTTGCCCTTGTAAATATGAGGGCTTCATCGTGTATCGTGTTGTAGGCACGATTCAAGCTCGACATAACAATGTCATTTTGTATATTTTTTTATAATAATTAAGTATGCGTTGATTTAAATTTAAAATATTAGCAACACCAGAAAAAAGTCAGGCCCGAATGGCCCGAAGTAAAACCATATTTTTTATTTCACTATGGCATCTCGCCGTTTTGGCCATTTTGCCAATGAGTGAGGATGAACATGGGGAAAGCTTTATTCTAGAGCAAAACTTGACATTTAAAGAAAGAAAGGAAAAAGGCAGAAAGGAAAGAAAGCTATGCAATAATAGATTTTTACGCCAATTGATTCAATTTTTTTGAAGTGGCAATTACTTATCCTCCTGTTTTTCTCTTCCGTATGATTATAACTAAGACCATTTTCTAGGTTGGGTAGGCCTGGTCCCAGAGATGTGATTGCCGATGGCTGAATATAGAAAAATCCGTATACAGTTGCCCAGCATTGGGGCAGCCATTACTCCAAGTCATTCTGGGGCCGGCGCGGTCCACTTGTCCCTACAATTCATTCGTTCATTTCTGACGCGCAAGCCAGTGCAATTCTCTTATTTATGAGCCACAACTCAGAATATAAAATTCGATATATCGTTATTATTTCCCATTACTTTCCCATTACTTACATACACAGGGGTGTCCTCTCATAATGATGTAATCCTTAGTACACCGCCCACCACGCTGCCTTAATGCGGGTGGTGAACTAGTGTAGGTACTCTGTTTAGGGATCACATAAACAGTGTTTCCTCAACTCTACAGATATTCAACAATGTCACACTTAATGGATATATTCGGGCAGCTCACACCGTAACTCAGGTTCAGACCATGCGGCTGACTCTTGTGCCTCTCGGTGAGGAGTTTTTGGAAGATGGGCAGGATGGCGCACTCGAAGAGTTCCGACTCGGAGCTGGCGGTGTACATCTTGCGCTGGTCCACTGAGTCTTGACGCTTGGACTCGCTTCGGCTGTACGTCGCTGATTTGCGCTCCTCGCGCTTGTTTGGAGACCCTGGAATGAGGATGAATATTGATGAAAAGATAAGATCGATGTTGACGTTAGTTTAAAGTACTTTTTTTATGCCAAATGGCGGGCAACCGAGTAGTGTTTACCGCCACCCATACAACACTGTCACTGACGGGTTGCCGACTAAGGAGATCAAAAAGTCTACAGTAAATTCCACAAAATTGAAATATTCGGAATTAATCTCTTACAATTGAAATTAAAAATATGTCATTTTCCTAAATTTTCTACTAGATAGAACTTACCAGACTTGTGTCGAGAAGCAACGTTCGGGCTGCTCTTATGATGGTCGGGTCTGGTCTGATGCGCCGCCTGCGTTAGTCTCGGCGAGTCTCCCACCCCTTTCGCTCTCTTCAGGGGCTCCGCTTCCTGTCTCAACCTCTTCGCTGGTGACTCCTGGCCTTTGGACACTCTAATCGTGTCAGGGTCTGGTTTCCAGCTCTCGATTTCCTGAGGCTCTGACACAGGCGTTGGGATAGGGATGGGTTTTTCTTGGATGGGCTTTCTGGGGATGTCGTCGTGTCTTCTTGGGGAAGGCTCCACTCTCTCCAATCTTTCCTCCGGATATGATCTGATCTGTAAGTTTTCAGAGTGATATTATTAGACCACGTATTGAATTTTGGATGGTACTGGAGTTTTTATCTTATAACTCGCCATTCATTAAAAAGTTCTTTGTCTTTTTAACACACATGTAATAGTATAGAAGCAGCGTGTAGATCGCGTGATTTCATGTGGTTTGTGAGTTGCTATCCAAATCTGTAGATAGTGACCATCTTAGTCCACAGCAGCAGATCCACACCCAACTTTGGACACATTGAATTGTAATCTCAAAGTTTCATAAAAACAGTGTCATCCCAATCATACCGTATAATTATATAATTGTAGTTGCAGTTAAACAGTTCATTCATTGTTCTTTATTTTTATCAGTCTAATACTTACCGCAGCAGTGGACTGACGTCTTTTGGCCTGGACCTGGTGCGGGGGCGTGCTCACGGGCTGCGGAAACTCTGAACCTCTCCTCTGAAAAAATCCACTCGATGCAAATCTAGGTACATGCTTATGGTTGCGAGATGATGAAATACTACAAACAGAGTGAATTTAATGTGATGTTTCCTAGATGATATGCATGTGATGGTTCTTTTGATCTCATCTTTTAGGCCACAATATCTATTTAATGTTCCAGAGTTTGTGTCAATTGTTTCATAGTGAAGTAAATGTGATGTTTCCTACGTGATATCATGGATAAATATACATATAGACAGTTCTTTCAATTTCCCACTTTAGCCCTCAATTTTTGATTTCCTTCCCAATGATCGAAAGAATTGAGTCGAATATTCCGAATGTACGGACCCCGCTTTGGAACCGGTCGACGGGGTGCGCGGCGCGCGGCGTGGAGTACGAGCCGCGGCGCGGCGCGGTGCCGGCAACACTGCAGCGGGGCGACACTCGCCATCTGCACCGGCCACCGTTCACACCTACCTTGCTATTATAATATTCACTTCCTCATTAAATTGTTCGACGTAGAACCGGCCTATTATTCGTACAGTCCACTACTCTCCATACATTTTGGTCGATCGAGCCGGTCTTTTGGTCCTTCTGGATCTCGCCGAAGAATTTTTTGGGAGCATCGTTGAAGAAACCTCCATCGGAGCACTTCAGTTGTGGTCTTCAGCTACCTCGGGGAGACTTCTTTATTCTTCACTCCACCGAAATCAAGCAACCGCACGCGCTCAAGCGATTACGCAGAGGTCATAGCAAGGGCACCACGTGGCGGACTTCGGACCGAACAAGATCGAGTCAGCAAAAAGGGAACCAAGAACTAAGTTTTGTGAGTCCGTTCCAATTATTCCTTGTATTATTTTTCCCTTCTTTTTTACATTGCAAAACCTTAAAACAGTTTTATTTGAGTGAGTGCTCGTTTTCATCATAGCCTCCATATATTTTTTTTTTACCTCGAGTCCATTATTTTTACATTCATTTTAAAACAATCGAAATGATTTTAAACATGATAGTCATTTAAAATTTACGTCTATCTTAAAATTTTATGACAACCTTTATCTTCATCTTTTGTTTCATCTATACAAATTTAATTGTCCTTTAATTGCATAGCTCCTTATTACATGATTCTTACCGAATAACGGTAATTAATAGGCTTATCGCTTATGCAATAGGATTAGTGTTTCTTAGAATTTATTGCACACCTGGCACGTGCGTCGCCGGCGCATCCTTTGTTCTCGGTCAAGGTTAATGACCCTCGCTTATCTGTTTGAGATCTTTTAAATATTGCCTACTTGCTAACATCTGTTTACGCATTTTATTAATTTAATCTCTTAATTACCTATTCACATTTTTTCATTATGGCCGAAGAGAAAATTGAAAAATTAATTAGAAGGCGCAGTTGTATGAAATCTAAGCTTACTATTTTCAATAATTATTTAAATACGCTTCCTAGCCATGACAAGCTCAGCCCTTCGCAAGCTATAGATTTAGAAAGTAGATTTGCCAAATTTGATGCCTTATACGCTGACTTCGATAAATTACAGTGCGACATCGAGGTGCTTTCGGAGGATCCCGACGACGAGATAAGGGAGCGTGAGCACTTTGAAAATCACTACTTTATGTTGGTGTCGTCAGCGCGCACTCTGCTCAGCACGCACTCCGGCCATCGGCGCACGCTGGAGGGCTCCGTGTCGGGCTTCGAGGACGCTCAGACAGGTGCTTTCAAATCCAATTGCGTTAGGTTGCCAAAAATAGATTTACCTGTTTTTCATGGTCACTATCAGCACTGGCTTGAGTTTAGGGATACATTTGTCTCTTTGATACATTCTAGACAAGACATCGATAGCATTAATAAATTGCATTATCTTCGTGCTTCTCTGAAAGGCAGCGCTTTGCTTGTAATTGACAATTTAGATTTCAAGGCTGAGAATTATGAGTCGGCTTGGAATTTATTGTGCAGTAGGTATGATAACAAAAGATTGCTTGTTAATAACCACGTTAGGGAACTTTTTAACGTAGAACCCATGCGCGGTGAATCATGTTCTTCCATCCGTCGTATCATAGATGTCACTAATAAAAATCTTCGAGCGTTATCGACTTTAGATCAGCCGACAGAGTATTGGGACACGCTTATAATTCATATGATGTCTGAAAAACTTGATAATGTGACTCATAGGGTGTGGGAAGAGCATAGAAATACTTTGACAGATCCTCCCTCTCTTAATATTTTTATTTCGTTTCTTAGTAGTAGGGCAGATTTGTTGGAGACAATACAAGAAAGTAAAAATAAAACATATAATAAAACATATAATAAAGAATCTTATAAATCTAATGCAAACTTACTTATAGCAACTAATAACAATAAAAACTATAATCAAAATAAATTTAAAAATAGTATTAATTATATTAAAAAACCATTTTTGTGTCCGATGTGCAATCGAAATCATTTTCTTTTTAACTGTGATTCATTCAAGCAACTTTCTATTGAAAATCGTTTACAAAAGGCCAAAGAATGTAAGGTCTGTCTTAATTGTTTACGAACGGGCCACTCAGAAAGCCATTGCAAGCTTTCATCTTGTAAATATTGCAAGAAAAGGCATAACACTTTGCTTCACTTGCACGAAACGCAAAAAATTGAACCTGCCATCCCTTCATTTAGCGACGTTAACCATTTAGCTAATTTAAATAGTTCACAGCAGTTAGCTACTCCTCCGCATGTTTTGCTTTCCACAGCGATCGTGAAGGTGCTCGACAGCGCGGGCGACGTGCATTCCGCGCGACTGCTGCTCGACAATGGCAGCACGGCCAACTTCGTTACTCAGTCGCTGTGCGGTAAGCTTGGTTTGTCGCGACGCAGTGCTAGCTCCACGGTGACAGGTATCAATGACAATATTTCTCACATATCGCAGTCTTGCAGTCTTACTATCAAATCGTCTTATAACGATTATAGTTGTACCATTGACTGTCTCATTTTACCCACTATAACTAAAACAGTTCCTTCGTCGTTCATCAATATAGACAATATTCCTCTTCCTATGGGAATAAGTCTAGCTGACCCTTCTTTCAATGTCCCATCAGTCATTGACATCTTAGTTGGGGCAGATGTCTTCTGGTCAGTCTTATGTAGCAATTCCATAGACTTAGGTAAAAACCAACCTAAGCTATACGAGACAAAACTTGGTTGGCTGGTATCTGGGTATGTCGCCCGTCCAAAGTCAAGTCCCTCGTCTTCTCATTGTCATTTTTTAAACGAGGAAACTAATCCAGACTTATCTCGTTTCTGGGAACTGGATACAGTTGCACCCATATATTCCTTATCTCCTGAAGAACGCGCTTGTGAAGAGAGCTTCTTAAAAAATACGACACGTAAAGGTGATGGTCGTTTTATCGTTACCATTCCATTAAAAGAAGATCCTTCCGTCTTAGGCGACTCATATCAAATGGCAAAATGTCGTTTTTTGTCACTGGAACGCAAATTTCTTCGCGACCCAGACTTTAAAGACAAATACTTAGAGTTCATGCATGAATATGAACGTCTTGGTCATATGACCCTTAATTCTTTCAATAAATCAGCATCTTATAGTTCTTCTGATCGTGTTAACTATTTTTTACCTCACCACGGTGTCATAAAGGAATCGAGTCTTACTACAAAGCTTCGCACAGTCTTTGACGCATCAGCTACCTCTTCTTCGGGATTGTCGTTGAACGACATCCAAATGGTAGGTCCTACTGTGCAGGAAGATCTTTTTTCAATATTACTTCGTTTCCGTCAGCACAAATACGTTGTTACTGGTGACGTAGAAAAAATGTACAGAGCTATTGAAATTAATCCTTCTCAACGCTCTTTACAACAAATAATTTTTCGTTATGATCCTTCAGAACCCTTAAAGACCTACACTCTTAATACAGTGACGTATGGTACGGCGTCAGCACCGTATCTTGCCACTAAGTGTTTGGTTAGCTTGGCGTCCACTGCAGTGGATAGCAAAGTCAAAGAGTCGATTCAACGAGATTTTTATGTTGACGATTACTTGAGTGGTTCATCGACTATCAACGAAACAGTACGTTTATGCAAAGGGGTCATAGATACATTAAAGACAGCAAAATTTAACTTAAGAAAATTTCAATCAAATAGTAAAGAAATTCTTAATCAAATATCCCCATGTTCTAAATCCAATAATATTTTTGATATTTCAAATACCACTAATCATATTTGTTCTAAAACTTTGGGTTTGAATTGGATTTGTGATTTAGACGTATTTTCGTTTGCAATTAATATTCAATTAAACAAAAAAGTCACAAAGCGCCACATACTATCAGTTGTAAGCCAAATTTTTGACCCATTAGGTCTAGTAGGTCCATGTATTGTAGAGGCAAAATTAATTTTACAGAAACTTTGGATAGATAAATGTACATGGGATGAAGAAGTATCGCAACCAATCAAAGAAATGTGGTTTTCTTTTGCTGACACATTATCTCTTCTTAACCAATTAAAAATTCCTCGTTGGGTTCTCGCAGATAAATCCATAATTCATGAAATTCATATATTTTCAGACTCTTCTGAACGACTTTATGGTTGCTGCATTTACATTCGTTCCCTATGTCAGTCAGGCGCAGTCAAGGTACAACTTCTTACTTCTAAGAGTAGGGTAGCGCCTCTTAAGCCAACGACGATTCCACGTCTTGAGCTCTGTGGAGCTTTGTTGGCGGCAAGGCTTTACACTAAGGTAAAAGCCTCTCTAACCCTACCTATTCAAAAATGTAGATTCTGGTGTGACTCAACAATTGTGTTAGGTTGGTTAAGTACTCCAACGAATCATTTAAAAGTTTTTATTCGTAATCGTGTTCATGAAATTCAAGAAAGCACAAAGGGTCACACGTGGAGCTATGTACCGTCGAAGGACAACCCGGCCGATTTGATTTCGCGGGGGGTGAAGGCTGATCGCATCAGTTCTTCTTCCTTGTGGTGGTCAGGGGCTAACTTTCTTACACAGAGTGAGTCCGAGTGGCCACGAATGCCCAACGTTAATGTGGACCTACCGGAAACGATTAATTGTTCATTGGCACTTAATAATACTGACAATGATTTAATAAGTGATTTAATTAATAAAAAATCAAAATTAACATATTTACAAAACACAATCGCATATTTACAAAGATTTATCAACAATTGCAAAAATAAAAGTAATAAATTAACAGGTCACCTTTCTGTTAAAGAACTTCAAAATTCATTAAATCTTATAATCCTTAAATCACAATTAGAAATGTTTCCCGACGAATACATGATTTTAAAAGATGGGAAACCCTTATCCAAGAAAAATAGATTAATTGCTTATACTCCATTTTTAGATTCAAATAATATTATCAGAGTAGGTGGAAGGCTTCATAATTCTCCATATAGTTATGATACCAAGCATCCAATCTTGTTATGCAGCAAGCATCATTTTACGAAAATCCTTTTTGAACATTTTCACCTTAAACATTTACATGCTCCACCACAACTTTTATTGGGTATCATCAAACAAACTTACTGGCCGTTAGGTGGTAAGAATCTGTCTAAAAAAATTGTAAATAAATGCATACGATGTTTCAGATATAAAACCGATACAGTTCAGCCTATAATGGGACAGCTACCTACATCACGGACTCATCTAGAGTTTCCCTTCCTTCACTGTAGTGTCGATTATGCAGGTCCAGTGCTGATAGCAGATAAAAAAGGTAGAGGTTGCAAACTTTTAAAGTCTTTTTTGGCAATCTTTATTTGCAATTCGATTAAAGCCTGTCATATCGAACTCGTTACGGCGCTCTCGAGTGAAGCGTACATGGCTGCATTAAAACGCTTTATCTCGCGCAGAGGGAAACCCCAAAGCATCACGTCCGATAATGGGACTAACTTCGTCGGAGCATCCAATGAACTTTCTAGACTTCTTGTTCATTCTGATATCGAAGGTCAAGTAGCGCAGGAAGGCATTGAATTTAAATTCGTGCCTGCTTATTCTCCTCACTTCAATGGTTTAGCTGAAGCAGCTGTCCGCTCCACTAAACACCACCTTAAGCGTATCCTTAATTCAACTCATCTTACATATGAAGAAATGTCTACTTGCCTCACTCAAATAGAAGCTATTTTGAATTCTCGTCCCATTACACCCTTTTCCTCCGATGCTTCCGACCTATCCGCTCTTACTCCGGCTCACTTCCTGATTGGACGGCCACTTACTTCTGTGCCGCAGCTACCATTGCCAGACAAACCCATATCGCACATCGAACGATTTAAGCGAATCGAAGTCATTAAGCAGCACTTCTGGAATCGATTCTCGCTGGAATACATTGGTTTGTTGCAGCAGAAGACCAAATGGCGTACCTCATACAAAGAGCTAAAAATTGGCGCGCTTGTTCTTATAAAGGAAAAATCTCTTCCCCCTCTATTATGGTCTCTTGGAAGGGTCACCCAACTGTATCCTGGCAGCGACGGCGTCTCTAGAGTCGCGGAATTAAAGACCAAAGGGGGGACCATAAGAAGAGCATTTAATAATATTTGCCCCCTTCCAGATTTTTGAAGTCTTCCTACACTTCAACCCGGGGAGCATGTACGGACCCCGCTTTGGAACCGGTCGACGGGGTGCGCGGCGCGCGGCGTGGAGTACGAGCCGCGGCGCGGCGCGGTGCCGGCAACACTGCAGCGGGGCGACACTCGCCATCTGCACCGGCCACCGTTCACACCTACCTTGCTATTATAATATTCACTTCCTCATTAAATTGTTCGACGTAGAACCGGCCTATTATTCGTACAGTCCACTACTCTCCATACACCGAATATAGTGTATTACTAATAATTATTAAGATACAATAATACTAAGATCGACAACTACAATTAGTGTAAAGTTTATTCTGGTGCAAATAAGTCATTTAAATTCGTGATGATTTCGTAACGTTATCTTCAACATGAAATTATACCTTTGTCATTCGATCAGACATTCTCAGGGTTTCTGCCTCCCGGTAACCTTCCGGAGTACCTCCTCTGGCTACTCCAGCTGAAAGAAACCATTGAGACTTAGACGGTTCATAAGATTTTATAGGACAGTTACGCTTTACATCTCATGTTTAAAATAGCTAACGAGTTCTCAATATTTCTTACCATGGTTGATTGAAGCATTCGAAGATCGTCTTTCCATACTTCTTGTGTCAGGTTCCCTGTAAAATAGTAAGGATGAATAGAAGGATGTTTAAATAGACCCTACAGAGTTGTACCGCCCTGCGTGATTTGGTCAAATTCCTAAGAGATCCCTAAAGGATTCAGGAATCAGATTCAGTCAATCGCACAAGGCTTATGAAGACTTTTTCAATCTTACCTATGGTGATGAGGTGAGGCCTGCTGACGACTTTTCTCCGATACGCTTCTTTGCATTGGAGAATGAGCATGGCCTGGTAAGAATAGTTTACGTTAATACTTACAAAAATGTCTCCTAATGCCAAAAACGAGAAAAAAATATGTGAAGAGGTGGTAAAATTTGATGAAGGTGGTGATTTTTGATAAATCATCCAATAACCTTATCATTTTCCAATGGACTGCTCAACCCACTTTATGCGGTATTGGTTCTTTAGTTTGGAGTTTTTGAAACCTTGATGGGCTGCCCATAAGACCTTAAAATCAGTTATGTCATTCAGTAAAAAATCGGCAAGTAGATGCAGCTGAAGGCGGGAAAATGTTTCTGTTCTGTCACGCGTTTGAAACTACTGGGTAAAGTTTAACTAAGAAGTGTTGGTACCGTGTGCGCTATCAATATAAACAGGAAAGGGCTCGGTGGAAGGGTGGGAGGATATCGAGCAGTTCAGATTGTGTTTCCCTCAATCCCTACCAATAACACTTACTTGGTGGTGACTTCTGGCACGTGTATTGAAACGTATTGGTGTCCCACAAATCGCTCTGCACCACTATGTAGTTCTCTTTCTTACGCCTCTCGGAATCTCTTCTTTGAACTGTAATAAGTACCATATTCATGGAATTAAATATCCTAAGTTACGTTGCGGTAATAAGCTTATCCTACGAACAACTGGATCCAGATATGTGATGACACTTACAAGCATGTCTCCTCTCCATCGAGGAATAATCATGGTCTATATCTAGAATATCTTCTGGCTCTTGTTTCGGCTTAGACGGTATTGGCGGATCACGTTCTTGTCCTGAAAAATCAGAAAAACCAAAAAAATTAGTCATCTTTACTTCTGTCACATAATAAATAATAATGTTCCATCTAAAGATTATTTGTTTTGAGAGTTTCAGGATTTCTATGGAATCGACAAGAACATGATGCCGGAAATTTCTCGCTATTCATGGTGTTTATTTCGGGCCTGGACACTGATGTCATTGCCTTAATAATGAAATTGCTAGTCGTGACGTATTTTGAAATTCAGCCTATAAGGTTTGCTGCTCCATAAATTTACGAATCTTTTAAATGTAAAGCTAGTTCCCCTGGTGTTGATTCTGTCATTAGGCGATGATATTACTCATCATCAGATATAATCTGTCTGCCTACTTCATTGGTCCTCTGAAAATTATGTCTCTTTTGTTCTAGTGTCCTGATTGCTAGCCACTATACTAAAACCTGTAAATTTTTTGAACCAACCTATGACTTTCCGCTCCAATCCTGGTGGTGGTTCCATATCGTCCTGGTCAACGGACACGTGCATCAGGTCAGTGAGCAAGGCTCCTTGGCTGATGCTGGACATGCGTCGATGCCCCCTCGGACCTGTCTTCTCTCTCGGATCCCGGGCTTGTGTCGACTTCACTGGTATTGACTCTTGACTTTTTTTCTTCTGCAGTTCTGGAGTCTGTGATAAATGGGAACATTTTAAAGATAAAAAGAACGGTTCAACTCACGCGCATTTTTCATACCCTTGTAGCTACGACCAAGTCCTTAAGACGAGTCTACATTGATTGGTCTGATCAGAGAATCCGGGTCAAAATATTAGAGTTGTATAAACTGGAAGTCTAAATTGAGATGAAACATGACCTACCCTTGGTGTGGCTGCCTTGGTATACATGGGTTCCTGAACCTTCGCTGGTACCGATTTGGCAGTGGGAGTGTCCGCAACCTTTAGAGCTGGTATAGTCTTGGCTTCTGCTTTCGCTGGTTCTGGTATCTTGGTGGCAGGCTTTGGGGGTTCTGGAGGTTCCTGAAGCATTGAAGAAGAAAATTTTATAAACGGTAGCAAATCCAAGAGATTTTCAATCAATTATCGTGTTTTATGAAATTCCGATATTAACGGAATGATTGAATTTGTATTTGAATAACTCGACATTCTGTCATAACATTAGAAACAAATATTGATTACATAAAATTATGAAACAGACTGTTCATGCATTTCTTTTCTAAAATAACCTTCCTTTTAAAAAGACAATAATTACCTCTGTCGACCACCCATACGGCAGTTTCGCTAGCTGATCTTTTTCTGGCACTGCCTTCGAAGACGGCGGTGGGCTTGTGTAGTCCAGGTGGTTCTTGAAGGATACATTTTTCGTCTGTTCTTTCTTGGGTTCCTTGATGGTCACCTCTTTTATAGGTTCTGGTGGTGCCGATGGTTTAGGTCTGCAATGAGAATTGAGAATAAGAAAGGGCTTTTTGATTTGGGTTCGGGTACTAAACTTTTTATGTTATGTAGAGAAAAATTTCGAATGTAAAGAGACGACGCTGGGGGTGTCCTAAGTCACGCTATCGAAGTTTTCACGCCAGCGAGGTAGAACTCTTTTATAGCATGATTCAAGATATTCAGCAAGCATTAAGCATTAAGGCAGCATTTCAGAGCAGAGCCGGTTACATTGTAAGGAAGAAATTATGCGAATCTTAAATTTTAAGAGCCACTCTTGGACAAAGGTGGAGTCTAATGTAGGATTTTTAGAACGTTTTACTACAAACTTACTTGTCGACTGTTGTCTGCATATTGATGTACTCAGTCTCGACACCAGCAGAGGCCGCGCTGAGACTGCACATTGACGTGATATCACTTGTTTCTGTTAAAGGAATAATTTAAATTAACTTTCTTATCATTGTTGTCACTCTCTATTTTATTTTCAACTGTGTATTCAGGATTGCCTTCTATCTCAATAGAGTTTACTTCACGATGAGCTATTTCGCCATTAAAATATATAATGTTTCGCTCATAGTAGCCCTAAACGGTTATGAGAACTTGGTTTTAAGGTACCTATTCAATCAAGTGGTACTATTACCGGGGTGGCTGATGTTCTCTTTTGGTACTGGCAGGCGCGTCCTCTGCGTGGCTGGGGACTTGGAGTCCCTGGTTGAGGATTCAGAACTGGCGTCGCATCCCAGCTTACTCAGCAGAATCTGTAATGAAGATTTTGCGATTTGGATTGTCATGTCTGCAATACATATGTGACTCATTGCTGTCGGAGCGAGATAGTTCCCAACTTGGCTAACCAAGCTCAATTTTCTCTACTGGACATTCTTGGAGGATATACCGGGTGTCGACCTGATGATGTTTATCCTTACCTGCAACTCATTCTCCTTCGCCTGGAGAGTGCGTCGGTAGCGGTTGTTGTACTGACGTAACTCTTTCATGCGTCTCTCCAGCTCCGGGCCTGGTTCCCGACACTCGTGTGATGATGCTGGGCGGAGGGTTGCTCGGATCCGGGCTCCAGCTGCTCCAGGCTGCCCGTTGTTGCGACGGAGTTCTAGAAGCTGCGGATTTCAAGGTAAATTGTCATTTACTTGACTTTGGTCGCGGCTTCGTCCGCTTAAATTTTAGAATTTGGTCTAGAGAGGGATAAAAAGTATCCTATATGTTATTCCAGATTATAAACAGCGTATATATCAAATTTCATTCAAATATGTTCAGTCGTTTCGTCCATCCTCACAAACTTTCATATTTATAAATTGTAGTCAGATAAGATTTTTATATATATTTAAACAGACGAACTGCGTGAAAACATGCCAGGGGGTATTGTACAGTACCGTATTTTTTGGCTGATCTAGGATCTTACCTTAGGAACAAACACCAAGCAAAGGGTTGCTGTCGTGCAGAAGATTATGAATATCGCTATGAGAACGAATAATGCATCCTTGTGATCAGCCAGTACCTGAAAATTACATTACAGTTTCAATCATGCGCACATTTTAATTACATGAAACATCTTCATACGTAGGAAAGCCACATACAACCTCAGATAGATTTTTATCTCTATCTGATGTTGGGTGTAGATAATTCCATGAGGTGTAACCACTTAACATCAGGTTCGCTGCTCAATTACTATAAAAAAGATATGTCACTTACAAGAGCAATAGGAGCTCCCATGATACACATGATGAATACATTGTACACCGACAAGCCAATGTGCTTGGAGTCGTTCAGAGCAGGTATTGACACGTGCCTGGTCTCCCATGCCAGGAATGCTCCGAATATCTGGAAACAAGCAATTCATTGGAAAGTCTAACAACTTATACAGACTCACTTTCATAGATTGATGGTGGAGTATGCTCCAGGCCTCCCCCTGCTGTGGGGACCCGTGCCCAATAGTGGGCAAAGGGTTGCAGCCAGCCAGTTGATTAATATGTATAGGTTTAATTTTACCATTAACTCAAGATGATGGATGATAGTTTATAGATTCCTTTCTATATTTTCAATTACTTTCTTCAGTTCAGAGCTTGTAATTATGAGGGCGATTTCGAAATATGAATAAGAAATGTTTTGGTGTAAATATTGAAATGATAATTCTTACCAATAAGAGTCCTTTATAAGCGTAGATGATGCCGATGAAAACAGACATGTTTTCTGACTGGCAATATTCATTCTCCTGCACTATGACGATGTCTTCACTCGTTGGGTGAGGCTGAAATAAAAGAAAGTGGATGATTTTATTCGTTGATCATTTGCATTTGAATCTGATCACACAATTCCCCATTCATCTGCAACCTGAGAAGGGTGTAGGTTAAGGTGCCCTAAGGGCCACGCTGGCTTAAATTGATGAAATGCAGGTTTTTAAAACGATGTTCTCCATCGGCGTTGCAGTAGGCGACATTTTATTTCGTAAAACGCAAATAATTTGGAAAAGGGTGCCACTAGAACCCAATCCCGGGTAGTGCATCGCGGGAATTGGTAATTATTCTCCATAAATACAGAAAAAACTTTATCCAAAGAAAAAACTTTTGCTAATTTCAATCTGAAGACATTGAGAGTCTAATATCTACACAAAATAACTTACAATTGCGTCCATTTGCTTGGTTTCCCGATAGAATGGGTCCGATATCTGCCACGTGGTCATGATGGCGAAATCGATGAATAGCAGCACACCCACCACCAAGAACAGCTGGTAGTCTTTTATCACCTGGAAAACACCGTCAATGGTATAAGTTAAAAATTGGTTCTCAAAATCACTTGAAAAAACCGTAATGGTATAAGTTTGAAAGTCCGATAACCGATGAGGAAATAGGATTTTCGAATGACGACCTCGTCTTGTCAAAAGGAGTATCGGCCGCCCTTCAGCCAGGGGGACTGATGACTTGAAGAAAATCATCAGGGAAACATTGGATTCCCAGGACCGGACGGATGGCGTCGATTAGGAGAATATGTCCAGCAGTGGACTACGAAAGGTTGATAGGAAAGAAGGAAAGGATATACAGACATAATCAGATATTTGCTTACTACCTTTTTATTAAGTTTCACATCTGTGAAGATGGAGTGCACTCTCCAGGTTTTGGAGAACATGGCTCCGAAAGCTAAGCTGAATCCAGCCATCAGGAGCCACGCCCTGGCCGTGCAAATGTAGGGGAAGGCAGCTGTGAAAATGGAAAAAAATTGTAAAAACTGCTACTTACATAGTTTACGAAAAGTGTATGCTGTTGTTTCATTTCATGATGTTTCCATACTGAATAACAGTTGCGAAGATTTACTTATCATAGACGCAGTCGTGAAACAAAAACACGTTCATATGACGATGACTTTACAATAAAAATAATATTTTAAGCAACCATAAAATAAAAATCCACTACATACACTTCATCATAATATATTTGTTTTGGAAATTTATACGAAAGGGTCTAAATATGAGATTCTAACTTTAGGTTATTTACGCATGCATTATTCATAGTCTGAAAGTAAGAAGTAAAAAGAAAGCCATGATACACCGCTCGTAGCGAAGGAATTGAGCAAGATGATCAGTGAAGATGCCACTCAGGATAAACAACTACCTAACATAAACGAAAAGTGAAAACAACCACCGTACTTACAACACTGGACGTGACAAAGCCTTGAAACACACCACATACCATTAGACAAAGCGTCGCGGATTAAGGAAACAAAACCAAAACTTGGAAACATGCTGTCGACTCCTGTGACCTAGAACATGACCTAGGTCTTTCTCAGATAGTGGTCGAGACAGACGAAGGGATCGAGTTCCCAAAATTTGGTTCAAGGGTTCCGTACGGCCCAGGGTCGAAGCTCAAGCTGGGGTTGGGAGCAAGCTATTACCTCCTCGCGGCGTTCCCTGAGAAAGACCTAAGAATTAATGAAATTGATGAGTTCATGGAACAGCGTGGTGGACAATGTGCTAGCGACATGCGAATCGAAAGTGCTAACATTTTAACTTCGCTTATCGATTATTAATTTCAATTCGTTGACCAATTTGAAGTAGTTAGCGCCAATTGGGCAGCGAAAAATTTACCATTAAGTATTTTAAGTATATTGTTATCTTTACCTTCGATCCGAAAGGTAGAGTGGACACAAAGATATTATATAAAAATGCGTTTAAAGACAACATTGAAGGAGAGATGGAGACAGTTGGGAACATACCTATGCTGCTGAGGCTGGAGTCCAGGCCGAGGAAGATGACGCTGAGGTAGGTGAGCATGCAGCCGATGATGATCAGGTTGTTCAGGTGAGGCGATGACATTTTGATGTATCTGAGAAACAACAATTTAAAGATACATATAAACATTTTGAACAAAGATTTAAACAATGGATATGGATGCCCGTACTACGGTTCGGTTGCCAAGATATTCTTATTGATTGCTTTGAAAAAACAGATGTTTTCTGGCGGCCACACTACAGTAAGGCAATCCAAACGTATATAGGTATGTACGTAAATTATAAACGCATAGAAAACAGAATTGTAATCAACAAATTGCAAGTTACGAACAAAATCCGTTTAAAAAGTATTTCTAACGCAACGTGATTATTCCATTCTAAATTCAAGTTTACAAACAGGAAAATTTAGTTAACTTTTAGCAGGATCCTGTTGGAATTGGAACATTAGGATAGCAGAATTTGAAACCAATATATATCGTACCTCTGGTTCCTATAATGGATGTTCATAGCGAGGAAGCCGGTCGCGAGGAGGATGCCCAGGATGGAGCAGGAGACCAGCACGGAGTACAGCGTGATGTTGACCTGCGTGTGCTCTATCAGCCGCAGGGTACGGTCTTTTGGGGGGTTCCTGAAAGGTAATGAAAGGGGCTTTATCACAAAAGTTTGCAGATCTAACATCGAGTGGTCTTTTATTTTAGATTACTAATTTTTACAACATCGAGTAAATTTAAATAGGATATATCTCAGCACTTGATTCGTGTCTTATTATTGGGGCATCGATAAATATTTCTAAAGCTGATTGTTTGTACATACTCAAAGTACTTAGTCGGAGAAGTTCTAGGCGCAGTTGATAAACAAAAGACGAATAAAAAATATACAAAGCCAGCAAGGTGGATAAAGTCCTGAGAAGGACTTCTCAGTGTAAGAGGAGACCCCACCCTACAGTGGTCATTAATGGGTTTCACACGCTGACTGAAGCCAAAAAATCCAAAAGCAAGTACGTACTTCCCAATCCACTTGAAGGCCTGGCCACTGTTGAGGTCGAGGCGGTCCCGCTCCGCGCAGTACTCCCCCACCTTCACCTCCCCCACCCCGTCTCCTTGGAACTGCTTCAGCAGGATCGATGCCTTGCGCTCGTTGTCGTAGAACCTGACAGGACCCTGGAAGAAAGTTTGGAGGTTGTTAGTAAAATAATGCTGCTTACTAGAGCTTAAGCTATGATACAATTGTAACATTGGGTATTGGATTCTGATAGAATGATTCTATTTTGTTTGCCAAGGTTGTCAGAAATTTGCAAAACTAGGAGAGTAAGTGGGATTTGTATGCTTTATAACTTTTTTGGAAACTTATTTACCTGATATTTTTGGGGTTTTTGAGAGCTTTTATCTGCTGTAAACTTACCGTAACGCCTTCAAAGGTGACGTTGCTGAGTGCATCCAGGAACAGCTGTTCCCACTCTTTGTCCCGGTACCGGAAGTCCTGGACCGTTTTCTCCTTGTATTTAAGTTTTACTCGATGGGCCACTGTCTGGATGGCAAGAGCCATCGCCCATATTCCTGAAAAAGTTACGACTTTTGCTTAACATACTGCTAACAATTGGGAAGGAAACTCTTTTATTGTCAGCCCATACAATTTTAATCAAATGTACTCTCATTACGACCAGGTAAGTACCACTTACCGTCATAAGTATATCCATGGAATCTGGAATATTCCAGACCTCTTCGTCTATCGTACTCCACTTGGTAATCTTTTGCGGTCTGAAACAATTTAATAATCAGTTGCAAGTATCGTATTAAAAAGTTTTACGAAAAATATGTAGAGAACCAAAGCTTCTACATATTTTTATTTTTGATAAATGCTTCATATTGATATTTTCGGATCATTTAAAGTCTGTTCAGTTTCTGCATCAGAGTTTTGATTATATCTTGGATTTGCATGACTGAAAGCATATTTCACGATAGGTAATGTTTACGCCATCATCAAGTCAAGATAAGTAAAATCACGGAGAGAGATTTCAATATATCTAAAGTTACTTACAATCCCTGATACAGTCATCTCCCCAGTAGTAGAAAGTGGTAAGAGATCAGTCAGAATGGCTGTGTCGAGTGCCGTGGTGAGATCCCGCTTGGAACACGGAGCCCTCCTCATCCACCACTTGTTGCTGTAGGTACCCAGCAGGAGCCAGGTGTAGGCACGCCCGTACATGTCCAGTCTGGAGCAATAAAACTAACGTTTATTCCGTTTATTCCAAGGAAATCTCCACTTTAAACTATCATAAAACATTTCACTTCCACGTGTGTGCAAAGTTTTACTACGGCCTAAAACTATACGTACTTATAAGCTTCACAAAATATCCTGACAGCCCAGGTTTCGTTGAAGTTTCCCAGGATGATTCTGACGTCTTTCTCCTTGAGTTTCGACAGGGCAGTTCTTACTTCTGACGCAAAACTCTGCGTCTCCACTATTTCGAAGTTGAACCCATCGAGGTCAGCCAACAAGCGGTTATGAGCCTGAGAAGAAGAAAAATACCAGACGACTAAGAGTTAGGAATAGGCCTGTGCGGAAGAAAAAACCAGATGATTATGAGTTAGAAATTATGATTTTTTTTTGCCATCTGATGTTAAGTGGTCACTGTTGCTCATAAATGGCCACCCACGTCAAATGTCAAGTAAGAGATAAATCCTATCTACGTACGATTTGTCGCTATGCGAATAAGTTGCTACTCATCTGGACTAAGACGTTAAGCTCAAATCAAGTCTCCAGCAACCACGCCTCCCAAACCGAAACACGGGACATGATGAAAATGTCCTTTTACGGCAAGTTATGAGGGTGACGGAATAGTAGCTCGCAGGGGTAGTACTATAACCCCTGTGAGCTACAATGGCTTTAGATCTACCATCTCTCTTGTAAAAATTTCAAAAAGAAAAGCAATGTAGGGTTAGACACTTGGAGACAAAACCTGAGAATTGACATAAAAAACATACCAAAGCATATCTGGGCTCGTTCTGGTAGATGGTGCCGACCCTGGTCCAGTTGAAGTGCTCCAGCAGCCTGATGCGAGGCATGTTAAACGCGTTCTCCGAGGGCACGATCCGGAAGAAGTTCGGGAAGGCCTCCTTGGTGAACATCGGGTGGGTGTCCGCATAGGAAAGCTGTGGAAGAGATTAGCAGAAGAGTCACGGAGAAAAAAAGAGTCCTTCAAAGCCAGCAATGCACTAGCTACTGGTGTAGCTTGTGTAGCGCTGTGTAGCATAGTCCCGCTGCTAGTGTAGATCGCAAACGATCGAAAAAGTTAAGCAGCGTCGGGCGCGGTCAGTACTTGGATGGATGACCGCTAGTGGTGAACTAAATGCACGCTTCCATTCTTAGGAGGGTACGTTAAGCCGTCGGTCCCGATGGTTATCGATACGATAGCAGTCGTTAAACCTTGTCGGTCCCATTGGACGGTTTGAAAACATCCGACACGTTGTCTAATAGCCTGTTTCTCCGCATTGGAGCAGCGCGGCACCTCCTCCTGTTTTGGGTAGAGATCTATGTCCAACAGTGGGCCATGAAAGGGTTGTAGAAACCATTACCTGTGTCAAATGCCAATGCTTGGAAGCCTTCGCGATGGGGTCGGTGACGTGCGTGCAGGCGGCCCCGAACAGCATCAGCTTGTGCGGCCCGCTGTGCATCATGTCGAAGAACGACTTCACGCCCACCGCTGCGTTGCACTACAGCATAAAGAAACGTATGGATTATGTTTGAATTGCTAGGAAACCGTATTCTAGTCAGGTTCAAAAAGCAAAAAGTAAGTGGTAACAGCCAATATAAATTAGCCTATTGTTTCACCTGTGATTATAATTAGATGATGCTGCGTATTTCTCTCTATGTCTTCAACCGATATTACTCCATTACTGGACATAAGCGAGAAGAGCTCTAGGAGAGCTAGAGCGCACTATAAGCGCGTCAAGCAAATCTGCTTGCCTCCAGCATACACTATGATACCGCCAAAAGCGCAGTTCGTCATCTTTAGATCTTCTCATCAGCTTTATCATTCGCATCAGTTGCTTTGTCACACGTTGCTTGTTCACTTTCAATTTGAGTGCTATTTCCGCAGGATCTTTGCATAGGTTTGGGTGTAATTTCTTATTAGTTCTCATGAGATTTTCTTAGCAATTTTAAGACAAGATTTATTGATTTTTAAGTCAAGCAGTTCGACAAAACATCGACAGTTCGAAAGTTTGACAATATTCCTCTTACCTCAGTATCATTCCACCACATGTGGAGGCGGTAGTTCCGGAGCACAGAGTCGTGCTCATTCACGTGGTCCAGCGCCAGTTTCACGCTCGGCATCACACCACGACCTACAGCGGTGTTAACATAGCTTTGGTACTACGCTCTAGCACACATCTAATGATGGTGATGATCTGATGACAGATTTCAGGTTATCCATTGGCACTAAGTAAGACTGGTAAGAAAAGAGACTGCTAAATGATGAACCAATGAATATAGGGAGCAAACAAGAGCGCACTATTATTTATTTCGTGGTTATCTCACCAACTGTATTTTCGTCTTGCAGATATAAAAACATTGTTTCTTTCTTTACCTAATTGAAAAGAAATGAAGTGGTTCATATTTAGAGAAAGGTGTTGCCTATGTTCGATATATCGTAAACATTCGTTATGTCCTTCGCTTTCACTTTGTTTTAGATTATTTAGTTTGATAATTGCACTGGAAAGCATAAATAACTGCACCTTCTAAATCTTCTAAACAATTTTATCGAGTTTAAGCCTAATTTTCAGGATAATAATTATATTCTGCAACTGATGCCATGACTAGTTATGTAAATTCCTATTTAAAACCACACACAAACACCTACACACTAACCAATCGTCACGCCACACACACAAACGTACCTATACTAATCCTCTCCTAACATCAATACACACATTGGTATCCAGTATCCACAAACCTCAATAGACCTACTCCACTCCAATAAACAACAAGTTGATAGATACCAGTGTTCGAGTTCTCCACCCCCTTGCCGAAGGGGAAGAACCCCGCGATGTAGACGTCGGTGCGGCGGTTCAGGATCGCGTCCAGGTTCGGCTTCTGTGGCACCCCCTGGGAGACGCCCAGGAATAGCAGGACGAGAAGCATTTTTGAGGCTGGAACAAGAGATTCTAGACCTAGAAAGGACCACAAGTTTTATACATTAGATGCTGTTTCTAAACGCAGGTTAGGTTGGCTTTTTTAATAATGACTTTTGTTTTTCTAATTCATTAATAATTCTAATGGTAAGTTATAGGCGACACTAGTAGAGGTAATACCAGCAGTCGCCTATTAAGAAGTGTCGTGAGTTATATTTTTTTACGACCAGCCAATGGAATCTACGCTGAAACAATTCTCAAATAGAATTGGATCCTTAATTATGGAATCACCTTGGGTATTCTTTATCGTATTATATAGGTTCCAAGATCTAAGGTTGATGGTTGCCTGGACGTGATTAGGCAACCACGTAATTAAAATCCAACAAATTTTCACTTCCAATCAAAACACAAAAACTTTTGCCAGTTTTTTTGATGAAAGAACGCAATCCATTGCTTTCGCATTAAGCAGAACTAACAAGATGACTTAAAACAATTCCTCTAAAATACAAGTCATCGCTCGTAAACTGAGCTATGAGTAATAGGGTCTCGGCGTATCGGCACTCTAAAGTTGAAAGTCCTTGGAAAGTCACAACGCGAAATTCATTACGAAAGTACAAGTACAAGTTACGGAACTACGAAAAGGGTGCCTCCGGCCACAACAGTACCTACAAAGTACAACACACATTCCCGTGGCGACCCGATTAATGTTTACCGTACGTAAATTGGGCCCGTAATAATAGCGACAGCCCTTTTTATATCGAACCTTTGTTCGACCTTTCTTCTCTTGCAGCCCTTTTTCATACCCTGGGGGGCATAGAATTCTCTTCGTGAAAGATACTATACTTGAGCTTTTAAATTGTAATTTTCTGGCGTACCTACTTCATCAAGCAGCTTCAATATGGTTAGTTGAAGTAGCTTGATAAACTCGCCGTGATAAACAGGCCAGATATCACTGGCATGCTGGTCGTAACTCTACTGTTAGATAGGTAGTAGAGTTACGACTTCAACCAGTGTTGAATGTCCATTACGTGGCCAATTTGAGTAGTTACCAGTGGAGATATCTACTGCCTCTGAAGTAATACATAGATCTACGTCCTTCCTTCTTTCCTCTCAGCCTTTTGTAATCCACAGCTGGACATGGGCCTAATCATCGCCTCTTTGCCTGGTCCTTTGAATCCAACGGTTTCCCGCGGTCTTCTTCATGTTTCAGTCCATCTGGTAACTAGTACCTAGTAGTGGTCTGCATATCCAACTGATCACGCTAGCATCAGCTTTATCTATGGAAAAAGGAGCATACGGCTGCGATATAAGGGTCACCGAGTTTATCTTGTGAGGCTCAAATAACTTCGCGTTTCAGTGATCTTGAGCCTAATAGGCAGCTGTTTATACCTGTATATCTTGACATTGGCTGCAACCTTTTCATCGCCCACTATTGGGCACGGGTCTCTCCCCTAAACAGGGGAAGTTCTGCAGCATACTCCACCACGCTGTTGTTGTTGTTTTAACCCATTAATGACCCACTACAGGGTCGGGTCTCCTCTCACGATGAGAGGGATGTAGGCCGCCGTCCACCACGCTGGCCTACTGCGGGTTGGTGGACTTCACATGCCTTTGAGAACTTTTTTTTGTGAACTCTCAGGCATGCAGGTTTCCTCTCGATGTTTTCCTTCACCGTAACAGCAGGTGACATTCAATTTTATGGTGCGTGCCACTGGGATTCGAACCCGGACCCCTCGATTCGAGGGGGAATTCTAAGCCACTGGGCTATCACCGCTGTACCAATGCGGATTGGTGGAGAAACGGGCTAGTGGCCAACCCGTGTCGGGATGTTTTCAAACCGCCCATAGGGTCTGACAAGATTTAACGACTGCTATCGTATAGATAACAGCCGGGATCGATAGTTCAGATAGTTCCCTCCGAAGCACGGAAGCGCACATGTAATACGGTCACCCATTCAGGTACTGACCGTGTCTGACGTTGCTTAACTTCTCAAGCTGCGGGGCTATGTGCGCTTTCCTTACATTGTTTATAATAATATCTAAACGCTACATGGGCTAGGCTGCTTCTGCTTATTTAATGGCTGAACCTTTTAACTCTTAATATATCTTAAAAACGAAAGTTGACGAACTACTTACTAGCTTAATTGAAAATTATTTTCACGCCACAAACCAATAAGCACTTTTTATATCCACACATACATTACTAGTCATTAATACAACGAACCTAAAATAGCATTGAAGGAAAAGGAATCGATCAATGTAGGTACTAGGTACTATTTAAGGCTTCATTACACGAACGAACTTACCTGAACTTAATCGGAGCGCAAAACATCCACTCACTTCAAAAAAACCTTCAAACCAAAAGCACTTCTAACACATTCGTCATATCTGAATCATTGTGGTCGAAAATCCGTGGAAAATCTGATTTTTCATGAAAATCATTCTCCCCGTAACGACGTTCACGCAATCTCTTCAGGATTGGACTGAGCATCTAAAATGCCATCTATATATCGCACAATCGAAAGTCAACTGTAAATCATACATGATAAGACACAATATGCCATAAATGTTACACGCTCCCTATATTTTTCGCTGAGGACTTCCTACCGTAAGGGGTTTCTGGAAGTTTTATGAATTTCAACCCTATTGTCTAAGCCTAAGAATGCAATAGTAATGGCAAAGAAGGTAGTTGGAATTGTTGTTGGCAGAAGAGAGAAAACCAACAGGCTAAATGAGGCTTTCGCGCTGAAAATCGATAAAGGGAGGTTTGGTTTTATAGGGATGGGAAAACAAGATTATGATAAACATGACTTTGGTCAGGTATCTACTAACGGTAATAGCAAGCTCAATTATGACATTGAGCATGCTTTTAGCTCCATTTCTTAGGAAGGCATTGACTTTAGGTAAACGACCGTACCTACCTAATGCCGGCGATTCATTTTGATTCTGATTCTGAGTGTCCAGCCAGATACTAACAAAATCAAATTTCTTTCAAATCAGAATAAGAACTGGAGGGGGAAATCCGGGTTCGAATCTCAGTGGCACGCACCAATGACTTTAAAAGTTAGGTATGTCATGTGCGCACATTATATTTCACATCGCACGGTACAGGAAAATATTATTATACATAGAAACCTGAGGAAGTGTGCATGCCTGAGATTTCTCCATAATGTTCTCAAAGGCATATAAAGTCCGCCTCATTAGGTTTATTGGGCTAAGGCCTACACCCTTCTTATTGTGAGAGGAGACCCGACCCTGCAGTGGGTCATTAATTGGTTCCAGACATTTTCGATAGGTACACTCAATTCATTCTCACAGCACTAGTTTTGTTCAACGCATGCGTGCCTGTTGGGTGTGTCGATCCCGGGCAAAGTTTGGCCATGCTACCCAACACGCCAATATTTGATAAGCTTGGTTGATACTAAAGTAAACTTTGGATCACCAACACTTGATCAAATACTGGCGTGTTGGCCGGTTTTGTTAAACCATTAGGATAGTTATGCGATGACGATGAATGGATGATTGATGGCGATGACTGCAACCTTTGAATTGACCAGCTTACAAGGTGGCCTAAGGCCAGGGTCTCCTCGAAAGATCCAGGAGAAGGTTCATCGTTTAAATTGAATTGAATAATTGATACAAGATGTATTGTTAAATATATCATTACAGATACTGAGAAATGGTTTTGATTTTTTGATTTGAATGTAACCTTATTGTGAAGATAATTTCAATCATAATATAGGAGAAATGTACTACATATTTATACCACTCCACTCCAACTCAATTGAATAGATCAGTTATAAAATTATAAATCACCCTAATTTCATTTTATACTCTATGTCGTCGGCAGGAAGCTCTGTTTTCGTTAGCAAAATATTATTTTGACATTTTATTCATTCATATTGCCATGTTAACAAAAAAGTTCCATTTCAGTCATGACTTTTAGGTTATGGCTTATACTGTTTACAATTTTCTTACCATAGAATTTAAATAAAACAATACCAAACTTATTTATTTGACTTAAAAAAGAGATGGAAACACTAAAATATATGTATTTCAACTATTTCGAAATATTTTGGTCATGTGATGTCGGTCACATTACGTTCCCTTACACGCAATACGAATGCAAAATCAAAAGTTCCACATAGGCGATGCGCCGCTGACAACACTACATGCCAGAATACGTGGCCCCAGTACTAGTGATTCTGTGATTCATGTGTCTTGTTTATATTTTTTATTATATTAATTCGTGAAAAAATAATTAAGAAGCCGTAAGTATCTCTAAATTATCACATATGCTACATTCCCACAAAAAATAGTGCTTTAATTTAGTGTAAATTAATGCGTAATCTGTTATTGAAAATACTGTGTCTGCTGTCAAACTTCGCTTGATTTTCTAAGATATTATTAGATTTTTACGTACATTTAAACGTTTACAACACATAATAATTAAGAATTTATCTGGTGTTCACCATTTAAAGTGTAATTCTAAGAGCTTGTGCATTATTTTTTTGGTAATTTGTGTTATGTGATGACAATTAGTTGCGTGTTAGTTGAGTAAAGAAACAAGTTTCGGTAAGATCATTTTGTTTTTATTCGTGTTAAAAGATTCCTTTTACGTTATATTTTGGAATGCCGACGTGAATAAACTACTTTATAACCTAAACATTAAGTGTTATTAAGCAATACACACACTCAACTTTGAAGAATGTATGGTATCAGATGTGACATTTAGCACCATCTGTGAGAAGCTGAGAGTAGTGATTGACCTCATATTTTCTGAAGCGATATCAGGTTGTTCTTATTTTAGGCACAGTATTATGGAAAATAGATAACTTGTCAGTTTTCAGGTTCATAACATCTTCTGTTAAAACTACTTACATTGGTTACAATATTGCTTATAAAAATGCATAAAACCAAATCTATGGTAATTTTTTTCACTGTGGAAATTATTTGTGACTCATTCAAAAATAATAATTCAAAAATATTTTAACTGCGCACTATAAAACTTAAGGCATTGTGGTTTTTAAAAAGATTCTAAAATAATAATTGATTTGTAACCAAAACACTTATTTTATAGTTAGTAGACTCCGAAGAAAAGTCTCAGAACATTAGTCAGTCAGAACATCAGTTTGAGAATATGATAAACTTTCATGGGTGCCAGTTTCCTCGTTGCTGGATATTTTTGTACTCAATTCGAAATGTCCTTAATCTGGGGCCTTTACACAAGCCTATAATT
Organism: Erynnis tages; assembly: GCA_905147235.1. Classification (NCBI taxonomy): domain Eukaryota; kingdom Metazoa; phylum Arthropoda; class Insecta; order Lepidoptera; family Hesperiidae; genus Erynnis; species Erynnis tages. The sequence continues at coordinate 658,467 of LR990093.1, forward strand.
ACAATAAAAATAGATAACATTCTTTATTCCAGGATCATTGGCTTCACGAATCATGATGAATCCACAGTATCCGCCGCCCGGACAAAACAATAACGCGCCAAACAATCCACTGAGCTTCCCTCCAAACCCACAAGACTTCAACGGGCTCCACAATGCGAACATGTTCAACCAAGTGCCCCCAAACGGCCCCCAGAAGCCATTTGACCAGTCAGAAGTGGCCCACAAAATGCAGAACATGAGCTTGAATGGGCCCCAAGGAATGCCCAATATCCCTTCATCTCAATTGCCACCTGGCCAGTTACCCCCCGGGGCTAACTTCCCACCGACCTCCAATTACGGTGGTCAGTTGCCACCTGGAGTCAAGCCTCCTAACTTCCAGCAAGGAAGACCACCAATGAGCAGTACCCCTCAGCAGTTTCCACCGTCCATGACCCAAAATCAGGCACCATTGCCTCCATCATCTACTCCTACTCCGATTTCATCACAAGCTCAAGGTTTCGGACAGATGCCGCCAAACCAAGGTCCCAATGTGGATCAGAGGGGTTTCCAGGGTCCTCCGACATCAATGCCAATGCAGCAAGGCCCTCCGAAACCAATGAGTCAACCTGCTCAGATGCCAATGGGGCCACCGCCTGGCTTCGGACAGGGACAGATGCAAGGTCAAGGGCCACAAATGCCGCAGCCTCAATCAGGCATGCCACAAGGTGGCCCAATGGGTAGGCCGCCTGGTCCTCCTCAACCCGAACAACCAAAGCCTATGCAACCTCAAATAGGTGGACCACAACAACCAGGCTTTCAGTCGATGCCACCATCTAGTCAACCGAGTGGTCCTCACCAGCCCAGCTTTCCTCCAATGCCACAGATTAGCCAGCCCGGACAACCTCAGCAGTCAAACCTCCCGCCTCAGATGAGGCAAGGGCAACCAGGGTCACAGCAACAGCAAGGACAACCTCAACCCGGGTTCCCTCAGAGCCGAGGCATGCCACCGATGCCCAGCCAAGGGATGCAGGGTCAACCACCCGTGCCTCAACAACCTGGACCAATGCAAAATCAAGGACTGCCTCCACAACCGACCATGTCAGGGATGCCACCTCAGCCGGGGCAGTTTCCTGCCCAGCCAGGCCAGGTGCCAGGACAGCAGATGGGGCAACCTGGGTTCCCATCTCAACCAGGCCAGCCCGGATTACCACCACAGCCGAGTCAACAACAACTTGGACAGCCAGGGCTACCACCACAACCAGGGATGCCGCCTTCGTCTCAAGCGCAGTTTAACCAGTACCAAACGATGCCAGGTCTACCTCACATGCCACCTCCCTTGTCTCAGCAGAGGCAGTTCCCTGGAGGGCCTCCGGGAGGGCAGCCAGGGTATGGAGCCCCACCTGGGCCACCGGGACCACAAGCAAATGCACCTTATCCAGGTAAGTCAACTTTTCACTTTATGTTAAGTTTAAATTCCACTTACATTAGTGTGAATGCAGGTGCAAATCTCTGCTCTGCTAAAAATGAAACATATACACTTTCACATTGTACAATGGCATGTAAACTACTGCTCTAAACAGATCGTCAATTAAAAGATAGATTTCTCTGGTCTGGGTGTGTGTTTTCTTGTATTGTGTGTATGTATGAATCTACAACAAGCTGAAACTTCTTGTAGGGCTGAGCATGAAGGATTTATTCTTATTTATTCATAATATTGTTGTGATATAAGTTGCACTGCAATAGTAATTATTTTCATGAATTTTAAAATTAAATTTATTTTTATTTACTCACTGATTAACATCTGATTACAATTACAGATATGACAGCACTACTATAATTTAACTATAGATAATTTATAGATTAGGCCATAACAACTAATAACAGTTTACCACAATCTTTTAACAATTGTTAAATTGTTTGTAGGTAGTTCTTGTTTACATTTTTGTGATAATTTAGTGATACGCCTACAGTTTAAGCCAATCAGTGCACAAGAAACAATATTTACACCTTGTCAGTACCCATTAATGACCCACTACAGGTTGGATCTCCTCTCACAAGGAGAGGGATGTAGGCCGCCGTCCATCACGCACCACTACTGCCCGTTTGGTGGACTTCACATGCCTTTGAGATCATTTTTTTGTGAACTCTCAGGCATGCAGGTTTCCTCACTATGTTTTCCTTCACCGTAACAGCAGTTGATATTTAATTTTATAAATCGCACATAACTTTTATTACAAAGTCATTGGTGGGTGCCACTGTGACTCAAACCCGGACCCCTCGATTCGAGGTCGAATTCTAAGCCACTGGGCTATCACCGCTTTTACACCTTACAGTGTTCAAAAGTGAACCCTCTTTATTTAATCCAGTTTAGATACTTTTGTGCAACATCAAATCTACAAATTGAATGGTTCTATCATACATTTATTTTAAACCACTATTACTGCTTTTAATATTAATATAACCTTATTCATTTGTACTAGTAGTGAATTCATTTATTCTTATGGTACATTTAAAACACAACTCACATCATTCAAGGTGACTGTTGAGCTCCATGTACCCCTTAAGAACATGTAGATAAGGTCAAAAGTGAAGGCCTGTGATGGCCTATGTTACAATTGTTACAATTTTGCTATGTTCAATACTTAACAGTATTTCGAGATATTAGATATTTTTTTATTAAATTTAAAGAAAAATCATTATTCATTGGCCTATATCACTATATCAAGTAAACCAACTTAATTTCATACTCTAAGTCTAATGGATTATTAACACTGTAGGTCAAGGTCAACCATAAAATTAAATTCAAGATAAATTTCAAATTCTATGTCTAATAGCACCTACAAGTCACCTCAACCTCTTCGTTCCAGGCATGCCGCCTATGAACCAGCAGATGGGGCCGCCCCCGCCGCAAGGCTACCAGCAGGCGGGCTACCCGCCGTTCCCGCAGCAGCAGGGCTACGGCCAGCAGTACGCGCAGCAGCCGCAGCAGAAGAGGCTGGACCCCGACCAGATGCCTAGCCCGGTAACACATACTAACCTGACTTATTCCAGGCGTGCCACCGTAATAGCGCCAGTCGCAAGGCTACCGGCAGTCGGGCTACCCGCCGTTCCCACAGCAGCAGGGCTACAGCTGCAGCAGAAGAGACTGTCCCGACCAGATGCGTAGCCCAGTAAGACTTATCGGTTACTCATGAGTTACCCACTACAGGCCACAAATTAATTTCTGTTTCGTCTGAGCCAAAGAAAATTTTCTCAGTTTTTCTACTTAAGAACTTGCTTGTTGAACACAACGATTTACAACCTTCAGAGCGCAGTAGTAAGGATGTTAGTATGCTGAGGGTCCTAGGTTCAATCAGAGGCGGAGCTGTTTCTGATCTGGGTGTGTTTGTTTGTTTGTTTTTGTGTTTCTGTTGATGGCACCCACAACGCAGGAAATCGTAGCGTGTTTTCATGAGCATTGCATTACCGACGTAGGTAAAACAGTTCTACCGTCCATAAAACAGTTTGTTTGTTTTAACCCATTAGTGACCCACTACAGGGTCGGGTCTCCTCTCACAATGAGAGGGATGTAGGCCTTAGTCCACCACGCTGGCCTACTGCGGGTTGGTGGGCTTCACATGCCTTTGAGAACATTTTTTTTTTTGTAAACTCTCAGGCACGCAGGTTTCCTCACGATGTTTTCCTTCACCGTAACAGCAGGTGACATTTAAGTTTATAAATCGCACATAACTTTTTTACAAAGTCATTGGTGCGCGCCACTGGGATTCGAACCCGGACCCCTCGATTCGAGGTCGAATTCTAAGCCACTGGGCTATCACCGCTGCAAAACAGTATTAATGAGTATTCTTTAACCTTTCAGATCCAAGTGATGTCGGATGACCAGCAGAACCGTGGCGGAGTGTTCCTCACCAACGAGAAGGGGCTGGTGCCACCGCTGGTCACGACAGACTTTGTTGTTGACGATAAAGGCAACGCAAGTGGGTACATTACTGTGGCATGATGTGACAGTACATAGTTAATTGTGAATTTGGAAATACAATGCCCATTAAGAAAGGCGTGTGTAATAGAATGCCCAATAAGCCTGGCGTATTGGCTAAAGTAATTATTTATAAGTGTGATTTAAAATTTGATGCAAATCAATAAAAGTATGATATGAATAAATTCTGATTGAAATTGATTTTATGCATAAGAAAATTATGTACAAAAGTGAATTTTATATGCATGAATCATACATACATCAATAATATTATGTTGTATTAAATATCCATTGAGTTTTCATCTCCCCATTAACAAAATAATTTGACCCGGCCTCAAAATTCAATGTCATTATATTTTAACTTAGTAACTCAAAGTGAAATATTGTTTCCAGTTACATATTTCTATACTGGTATCGTATACACTTTTTGTATTTGTCAAGATCTTCCCCAAGCAAAAGACAAAACCTATAATATTCTTTCTTCAGGTCCAAGGTATATAAGGAGTTCCATGTACAGTGTCCCGGTGACAGCTGATCTGCTGAAGCAAACATCGCTGCCGTTCTGTCTTGTTGTAAGTGTATCCAAATTGTCTCCTTTAAGAGTGGAAAGTCGACTCATGCAAGGGATACCTATACAGGGTTACCTGTAAAACACGAGCAACCTCGCAGCACTAGGTAGCTAACACCATAAGCAATAACTTTTGTTCGAACATAACTCAATACATAAAAAATAAATGGTTAAACAAGTTTTTTTTGCACTGTTGTGACATTTGTAAGTCTACGAAAGTATGTTTCATTCATGAATGACTTCGCTCGCATGACCGACGGTCTATTGGCGAACGAATAGGTCAAGTTCAATCAAAGGCGGTTGCACTGCACCCGCGAAGTTTTTACGCGGTTTGTTTACGTAATCTTTGCGATGCGCGTAGAGTTAGAAACATTCAAACGGGAAATTAAATTAATAAATATTGTTGTATGAAATTAAAAATTAACAAATTACCAAAAGTCGTATTACACAAGTTGTTGCTTATGGTGTTAGCTAGCTAGTGCTGCGAGGTTGCTCGTGTTTTACGTATACAACCTCAGATAGGATTACTTCTCTATTTGAAGTTGTTTGTTTATTGATGGGCTGCAAAGACATCTAGTGAAGTAAACCCTCCTTTGCACATATATATTTATTTCGTTTAAAATTCTCCATTTCTACAGATGTCACAACTCATACATTTAACATTACACAAACATCCGTTTCGATCGCCCCTCAGGCAAACCGTAGACTAGGAGAAAAAGGCGGGCGGAAAAAAACTCCCAATAATTTACGGATGGCGCCTCACGTCAAATTGATTCGTTCCAGATATCCCCAATGGCGGAGACGGTGGCCACGGAGCAGCCGCCGCCTCTCATAGACTTCGCGGCGCTGACGGGGTCGCCGAGCATGGGCCCGGTGCGCTGCGCGCGCTGCAAGGCCTACATCTGCCCCAACATGAAGTTCGTGGACGCCGGCAGGCACTTCAAGTGCGCTTTCTGCAAGGCCACCACCGAAGGTACGACTATCAGCTTCTAATACGACCAATATAGCGGTGATACGACTAACAGCTACGACTGTCAGCTTCTAATACGACCAATATAGCGGTGATACGACTAACAGTTACGACTGTCAGCTTCTAATACGACCAATATAGCGGTGATACGACTAACAGTTACGACTGTCAGCTTCTAATACGACCAATATAGCGGTGATACGACTAACAGTTACGACTGTCAGCTTCTAATACGACCAATATAGCGGTGATACGACTAACAGTTACGACTGTCAGCTTCTAATACGACCAATATAGCGGTGACACGACTAACAGTTACGACTGTCAGCTTCTAATACGACCAATATAGCGGTGATACGACTAACAGTTACGACTGTCAGCTTCTAATACGACCAATATAGCGGTGATACGGCTAACAGTTACGACTGTCAGCTTCTAATACGACCAATATAGCGGTGATACGACTAACAGTTACGACTGTCAGCTTCTAATACGACCAATATAGCGGTGACACGACTAACAGTTACGACTGTCAGCTTCTAATACGACCAATATAGCGGTGACACGACTAACAGTTACGACTGTCAGCTTCTAATACGACCAATATAGCGGTGACACGACTAACAGTTACGACTGTCAGCTTCTAATACGACCAATATAGCGGTGACACGACTAACAGTTACGACTGTCAGCTTCTAATACGACCAATATAGCGGTGACACGACTAACAGTTACGACTGTCAGCTTCTAATACGACCAATATAGCGGTGACACGACTAACAGTTACGACTGTCAGCTTCTAATACGACCAATATAGCGGTGACACGACTAACAGTTACGACTGTCAGCTTCTAATACGACCAATATAGCGGTGATACGACTAACAGTTACGACTGTCAGCTTCTAATACGACCAATATAGCGGTGATACGACTAACAGTTACGACTGTCAGCTTCTAATACGACCAATATAGCGGTGATACGACTAACAGTTACGACTGTCAGCTTCTAATACGACCAATATAGCGGTGGTAGCCCGGTGGCTTAGAATACGACCTCGAATCGAGGGGTCCGAAACCCAGTGGCACGCACCGATGACTTTGTAATAAAAGTTATGTGCGCTTTATAAAATGAAATATCACCCGCTGTTACGGTGAAGGAAAACATCGTGAGGAAACCTGCATGCCTGAGTTCAGAAAAAAAATGTTCTCAAATGCAGGTGAAGTCCCCAACCCGCAGTAGTGGTGCGTGGTGGACGGCGGCCTACATCCCTCTCATTGTGAGAGGACATCCGACCCTGTAGTGGGTCATTAAGCGGTGATAGCCCAGTGGCTTAGAATTCGACCTCGCATCGAGGGGTTCGAAACCCAGTGGCACGCACCGATGACTTTGTAAAGAAGTTATGTGCGGTTTATAAATTGAAATATCACCTGCTGTTACGGTGAAGGAAAACATCGTGAGGAAACCTGCATGCCTGAGAGTTCACAAAAAAATGTTCTCAAAGGCAGGTGAAGTCCCCAACCTGCAGTAGGCCAGCGTGGTGGACGGCGGCCTACATCCCTCTCATTGTGAGAGGAGACCCCACCCTGTAGTGGGTCATTAATGGGCATTAAGGGTGGTAAATTTTTTCCGAAGTCAAAGTTAAAGTCAAAAGCTTTTATTCATTCCTTCCTTCCTTCCTTTCAGCCCTTAGTAGTCCATTGCTGGACATGGGCCTCCCCTAATCGACGCCACTCCGCCCGGTCCTGGGCGCTCTGAATCCAACGGTTTCCCACTGTCTTCTTCAGGTCATCAGTCCACCTGGTGGAGGGCGGCCTGTGCTCCTTTTGCCTAAACGTGGTCGCCATTCGAGGACCTTTTTTCCCCATCGGTCGTCAGTCCTGCGAACGATGTGGCCAGCCCATTGCCACTTTAATTTGCAAACTTTGAGAGCTATGTCGGTCACCTTCGTTCTTCTACGGATTTCATCATTTCTGATTCTGTCTCGTAGAGAAATACCAAGCATAGCTCTCTCCATTTATTCATTATTAGGTAAAATAAAATTTGTGCACACTAAATGAACGTCATACATAATAAATTATACATTCATATGACCTACAATGACGGAGACCTGCATTGACTACCCCTTTGCATTATTAATGACTAGCTGACCCAGCAGACTTCGCTCTGCCAATGAATTTATTTTTATTTTTTATTTAATAGCCTATGTTCCAGCCTCAGGCTGAATGTAGCTTTCCAATGGTGAAAGAATTTTTGAAATCGGCCCAGTAGTTTTTGAGTTTATTCGTTACAAACATACAAAAATACAAATGTTTCCTCTTTACAATATTATTAACGATGAATGCGTGTGTGTAACCCACAGTGCCGATGGAGTACACACAGTACATCAACAGCATGCAGCAGTACGGGCGCGTGCCGGCGGAGCTGGCGCTGGGCACCTACGAGATAGTCGCCACCAAGGAGTACTGCAGGGTGCGTTATTGGGACCTTTACTTGTTTATGTTTCATATAAAAATCGAATACAACGATAATTTAAGCAGTGATATTAACAATAGGTTTCGCGCTTTTTACGATTTGTGGTTCAAAGAACTAAATGTAATAGGTAAAAGAGTTTCGTCTGTCAAACCAAATAACCAGGAAAATTAAAATCCTGGCCGCATTTCTGTAGTAAATGAGTTCGCAAAAACGTGAAAAAATTGATCATGTTTTGGCAAAGGGAGATCTTCCACCAGGCTCCTGGTTCTGTATGACATACAGAATCAATCATGACACTCGTATCGCAGCAATGACCCACGGGTAAGGCACGACATTCAAATGAAATGAAATGAAAATGAAATGAAAATCATTTATTTGCACGAATATGGGTTAGTTATCGGTTTTACAGGGCATTTTGATCAAACCATATTCACCTTCTCAGGTATGCAAATCATGAAGTTATATTACAGTTTAATAATTTAAAAATAAAATAAAACTAATGTTATTACTTACTACAATTGAAAATTTATAACTAATACATAATTTAATTGACAAGTTTGTATAATAATTCATTTGTCAGTTTAGCATACTACATTGCCATATTGCCCACTTTTTATCACGATAAAAAGTCAAAAAAGGCTTAAAATCAAATATCGTGACAATCTACTGTGTGCCTTATAGGATAGACATAAAGGTTCCTCGTCGTGCCGTGTTCATGAAATGACGTCGTTTGATGTCGCACGGTATCGGCACGAAATCTTTTGGGTCATACAGAATCAGGCCCCAGGTGAGGTGATCATAGCTGGGGAGCGGTCAGGCTCCGATTACGTCATGTCGGAGTTTTGTGTGTGTATATTAGAAAACTTCGATAGCGTGATTCAGGCTCCCCGTGGCGCCATCTTTTGACGTTAGGCGGAAGACACCACTATGTTATTGACAAAACATTGTGTAGCTTTATAACAATTGTCTTGAGATTCTGATTTCAAATTAATTGTTGCTATTCACGACAGTTTCTCTATGAGTTATTGTATTTTTCAGAATAACACTCTGCCGAACCCTCCGGCCGTGGTGTTTGTGATCGACGTTTCGTACAACGCGGTCAAGAATGGTCTCGTGCAGACTGTTTGCGAGAACATAATGAATATTATACAGGTGAGTTCATTATACAATATACTCGTAGGTCATAGAACCATAGCTAGCTCGCACAGGGAGGTACCGAACCGCCAGTAACTAAACCATCCGGGGTACATGGCTCATTCATTGGATGGGGTGGGTACTTTCTTCATTTCTTTCAGTTTTAAGTTCTTTCAGTCCGGGGCCCCTTCGGCCCCGGGGCCCGCGGCATTTTGCCAGCCCGCCACCCTATAGTTACGCCATCTTCATAACCGACTGTGAAGAATGTTCTCCATGTCGTGTGGTTCAGTTGGAGAAATGTGGTCGCTGGAGAAACTTTCTTTGACCTTTTTACAGCTATTTCGCGCAATATTTTTGTGCTTTTGAAGTACCCTTGTATTAGTTAGTTACGGGGCTTGTAAAACTGATGTCTAAATTGATTTTCAAGGAGGTTTCAAGATTGCTAATGGTCCCAAAGCTGTGAAAGCTTTAAAATAGAGTAACTTTAAATAATGTAATGGTTGTATTTTCGTATTTCAGGCGATGCCGAAAGACGAGCAAACAGGCAAGAGTTACACTCGAGTTGGATTCATCACGTACAGCTCCACAGTTCACTTCTACAATATCAAGGTGTGTTAAAGCTTAGATTGCTCGGTCGGCGCTTTGTTGATTTGTCTCTAAAAATCTCGATTCCTGTTTCATTAGCTCGAAAATAACCGTGGTTGGTCGGTTAAGTGTGGATTTTGAACAAAACTTATATTTGAGTTGGTTAAGTGATTTATGAAATTGATTTGTTACTTTTATCTCCGTAATATTTGCATACCTAAATTGGTAAATATAGTAGATGTAGGCCGCCGTCCACCACGCACCACTACTGCCCGTTGGTGGACTTCACATGCCTTTGAGAACATTTTTTTTGTGAACTCAGGCATGCAGGTTTCCTCACGATATTTGCCTTCACCGTAACAGCAGGTGATATTTAATTTTATAAATCGCACGTAACTTTTATTGCAAAGTCATTGGTGCGTGCCACTGGGATTCGAACCCGGACCCCTCGATTCGAGGTCGAATTCTAAGCCACTGGGCTATCACCGCTGCTGGCACTTAACCCGTCGTAAAGCCGAATGTCCCTCACGTCTTGTGTTTCGGCTGAGGATTTCGCTCGAGATAGTTTATTTGTTGCGAACATCTTAGTCCTTATGAGTAGCAAAGTAAGGCAGAAATATTGTTTTTATGTTATTTCATAATATTGTGTAATTTCATTCTCAGGGTACCCTAGCGCAGCCTCAGATGCTATCAGTGGGTGACGTGGGCGACATGTTCGTGCCCTTGCTGGAGGGCTTCCTCTCGCTGGCCGAGGAGAGCGGGCCGGTGCTGGCGTCGCTGCTGCAGCAGCTGCCCGCCATGTTCAGGGACAACAAGGAGACGGAGACCATCCTGTTACCCGCTGTGCAGGTTAGCTCTTTTTTATAAATAACGCTTCACACTCACAGCCCCACGCTAGGATTCCCTGTGTTGTAGGCGCCATGGACACACACAAGACAACCACACACACACACCCAGATCAGAAGCAGAAATTCAAATTTATCATTCAAATATCTGCTCTGCTGGTATTCGAACCCAGGACCGCGCAGCGCACCGGTGTCTTAACCACTGCGCCACTTGGGTCGTCAAATCATCGTCAAAGTCAAATCGTTCTTTAATGTTATTTTGTTTATAGGCATACATATAATCCTACTTATCGTGTGACCAGAGTTTTTTATACCTCGCACATGTTTAGAAAGACTAATATCTTTGACTGGCCAGAGTGGAGAGACTGCCGCTGTAACGCGCTGAATGAACAATGTATCAAGTTCCCACAGCCTCGAATGTGCATTGCGCGACATTATTCGCTCGCCTTTGATGTTGAGATATACTCACCGCCTAATTTACCGTCTTAACCTAATTTTCTGGACTTTACATATTTAATTCAAGACTCCCCATAAAAAGTTGAAACACTACAATAAATATGTGATCTTTTTGGGCCAATGAGCGTGTGAACACCGACCTAGGTATAATTCATCATAAATCAATGATTTATTCTATGCAACAGTATTTCAAGCAATGTAACACGCTACCTTTATCACCCTTATCGAATTTTTTTTTCATTTTCAATTCCTTAGCGGTTGTTACCATAGCCGCAAGCTAACATTACAAATAATTACAAACCCTAGAAAAGGTCGAGGGTAGGGCGTCTGCCCCTCTGTTACCAGACAATCTTGTGTTGTAATAAGATTGTCATACGTTCCACAGGCGGGGCTAGAAGCGCTGAAGGCGGCGGACACGTCGGGCCAGCTGCTGGTGTTCCACACGTCGCTGCCCACCTACAACGCGCCGGGCAAGCTCGTCAACCGGGAAGACAGGAAACTGCTCGGCACCGATAAGGAGAAGCAGATATTGAGTGAGTTTCCACTTCCAATTAGTTGGTGGCCCTAGGGTGGTTTAACAAAAAGAGTAAAAGTGAAACCTTTCACTTTAATTTAATATTTGTAATGTTGTGTAAGGAAAAAACTGTATGGTGGCTGACAGCCCTCATAATTTGAGCATCCTGAGTATGTAAGTTGTATAGCGGAACTAATAGAATTTTATTACAAAAATTGAGACTACGGAAGCTGTGATGGTGGAATGATCAGACAAAATTCAGTAAGGAATTATAGCATCACCCTGCCAAATCTTAGTTGGATTACCATGTAGTGTGGAGCTAAGCACTTTATATTATAAGAAACATTTAGTTATACGAGTAGTCTCATTAAAGTCATCATACCATCAACACGTCTTTCACTGCACCCGAACCTGAGAGCATTTACATTACAACCAATAGTCCATTTAGCGTTTTAAGACAATAAACGATCTATTCATCTATTAGTTTAGTTCATAACACAGTGATCCGTGCGCAGGTCCGCAGACGACGGCGTACAACGAGCTGGGCCAAGCGTGCTCGGCGGCGGGCGTGTGCGTCGAGATGTTCGTGTGCAACAACTCGTACGTGGACGCGGCCACCATCGGCCAGCTGCCGCGGCTCACGGGCGGCCAGCTGCACAAATATACTTACTTCACGGTTAGTGTATAGCTTTCATTATACTTACTTCACGGTTAGTGTATAGCCTTCATTATACTTACTTCACGGTTAGTGTATAGCTTTCATTATACTTACTTCACGGTTAGTGTATAGCCTTCATTATACTTACTTCACGGTTAGTGTATATCCTTCATTATACTTACTTCACGGTTAGTGTATAGCTTTCATTATACTTACTTCACGGTTAGTGTATAGCTTTCATTATACTTACTTCACGGTTAGTGTATAGCTTTCATTATACTTACTTCACGGTTAGTGTATAGCTTTCATTATTTTATAGGTGGCTTACCTAAAGTTTGATCAACTTACTTGAGAGAATCTCAAAATGTGGTTTATATTCTGTAGAAGAGTTTGTTTTTGGAAGTGTTGTAGGCGGTAAATACAATACCTATCCCGTGAGGTACATACGACCTGAATTAAAAGGTTATATACCTTTTCTCAGTCTCAGGATCATGGCTTAGTGGCTTCCTTCATTACGCATTTAGCACGGCGAATGCACCACTAAACGACTACTTTCCATGAATAAGGAAGGCTCATAATTATTCAACGGAATCTTTGAAAGTAACCCATATCAAAATGATTCGTCGTCGACTACAACATTTCAGTACTGTCGAGCTCATCTCACGCTGGGGACAGGACGTAGATAATGGAACTCCATAACCGATCGTAATAGTCTAATCGTGTCCGGTTGCGTCCGTCTCAAGATGCACTCCAAATATGTCTACTGATTCCGTTTGTCGATCCGTCGGTTGATACCGTAGTCTCATAACGAAGAAAGAACAGGGCGAGTCTGAAAGTACTCTTGTCAGTATCCATTTATGACCCACTACAGGGTCGGGTCTCCTCTCACAATGAGAAGGATGTAGGCCGCCGTCCACCACGCTGGCCTACTGCGGGTTGTTCAGGTTCTCACCCTCACGATGTTTTCCGTCACCGTAACAGCAGGTGATATTTAATTTCATAAATCGCACATAACTTTTATTACAAAGTCATGGTGCGTGCCACTGGGATTCGAACCCGGATCCCTCGATTCGAGGTCGAATTCTAAAACACTATCACCGCCGCGAAAGTACTCTTAGCGAAATTAAATTTCGAAATGAATAATAACGTGAGCGGTGGCCACACGGCAATCGATCGATGTGTTCCCCAGGCGGAGACGGACGGCGCGCGGCTGGCGCGGGACGTGCGGCGCGTGGTGTCGCGGCCCACGGCGCACGACGCCGTCATGCGCGTGCGCACGTCCACGGGCGTGCGCGCCACCGACTTCTACGGACACTTCTTCATGTCCAACACCACCGACGTCGAGCTGGCGGCCATCGGTCAGTTCGATCATTTATTTATGTTATTCACTCGAAGCCAAAAACGTCTGGAAGCCTAACCGTAGTTGTTTTGCAAACCTTGTTCAGTTATAGTAAACTTATTAACTCGATACGGACAATAGCACTATTTATGAAGCTCGCAAGAGTTCCTTAACATTACTGAAGTAAGATATCGATGGGAGTATATCGATCGGGAAGATATCGATCGTACTCGGCGGAGTTTTTATAATTTTATAGGTACAAATACTTTAAACGTTTCTCCACAAAAAAATCACATCAATGAAAAACTCTATAAGCAGCTATTAGTTACCTCAAATATTTACACAAAAATACATTAACCCTTGCTCGTTTTATTTGTTATTTATTTATTCAACAAAAATACATCCATCCTTACAGGTATACGTCCAATGCGATGGACGGGCCATGTTATTGTGTTCGTGAAAATCTGTATGCCTCTATCCTGTTTGAAATTGATACTTTAACGATTAGGGAAGTAACCTCGGCCCCTCAGTACTCCAATTTAATAAAACTTTAGTATTTCCAGATCCCACGGTAACGTTCATTGCTTCATGACGTGGTCCACAGACGCGGACAAAGCGATCGGCGTGGAGATGAAGCACGACGACAAGCTGACGGGCGAGGAGGGCGTGTACGTGCAGGCGGCGCTGCTGTACACGGCGGCGGGCGGGCAGCGCCGCCTGCGCGTGCTGAACCTGGCGCTGGCGGTGGCGCACCAGCTGGCCGACGTGTACCGCGCCGCCGACCTCGACACCACGCTCAACTTCCTCACCAAGCAAGGTCAGACACCTCTTCATAGCATGGCTGCATTAGTGGCACACGTCACAAGCTGCTCCGATACGGATTGGTGGAAAACTATGGTATGAAGCGGTGATAGCCCAGTGGCTGAGAATTCGACCTCTTAATCGAGGGGTCCGGGTTCGAATCCCAGTGGCACGCACCAATGACTTTGTAAAAAAGTTATGTGCGCTTTATTAAATTAAGTATCACCTGCTGTTACGGTGAAGGAAAACATCGTGAGGAAACCTGCATGCCTGAGAGTTCAAAAAAAAAAAAAATGTTCTCAAAGGCATGTGAAGTCCACCAACCCGCATTAGGCCAGCGTGGTGGACTAAGGCCTACATCCCTCACATCGTGAGAGGAGACCCGACCCTGTAGTGGGTCATTAATGGGTTACTGACTGACTGACTGACTGAAGGAACATTTAAGCCACGGATTTCTGTGCATCACTGACAATGATACTTCATGCACTGTCATTTTTGCGCGTTCAAATACGATAAAAAACGAAGGAATCATGGATAAAAAACATAAGAACTTATATGGCAAAGGTAGAAAACTTTGGTAAAAACAAGGTAATGAATATATCATATCAAATATTATATATTCAATATAATATTTGATATTTCTATTTCTGGTCAAATAGGACGTGAGTCTTAATGTAAACTTATTCAAATTTTACGAAGACCTCTGTCGTACAACTAGAATAAATATTATGACTCCTTTATATATCCTTTATGACTCCTTTATCCAGCCATCTTCGCATTTTTTCAGTATTTATAATTCTAGTACGATAATAAACTAGTGACATCGTCCAAAAGTCTTATAAAACCTTTCGTCGGCAGCCGTGTGGGCGCTAAGAGAGGCCACGCCGCGGCAGGTCCGGGAGGGCCTGTCCACGCGCTGCGCCCGGTCCCTCGCCGCCTACAGGAAGCACTGCGCCTCGCCGTCGTCGGCGGGCCAGTTGGTGCTGCCCGAGAGCATGAAGCTGCTGCCGCTGTACACCAGCTGCGTGCTGCGCTCTGACGCCGTCGCCGGTGGTAAGTCAATAGCTATCTTATTAATGGTCCGCTACAGAGAGGGATGTAGGCCGCTGGCAGCCTTCCACCACGCACCACTACTGCCCGTTGGTGGACGATAAATAGAGTCAGTCAGTACCCATTAATGACCCACTACAGGGTCGGGTCTCCTCTCGCAATGAGAGGGATGTAGGCCGCCGTCCACCACGCGCCACTACTGCCCGTTGGTGGACGAACATGCCGCGTGAGAACATTTTTTTTGAACTCTCAGACATGCAGGTTTCCTCACGATGTTTTCCTTCACCGTAACAGCAGGTGATATTTAATTTTATAAAGCGCACATAACTTTTTACGAAGTCATTGGTGCGTGCCACTGGGATTCGAACCCGGTCCCCTCGATTAAGAGGTCGAATTCTTAGCCACTGAGCTATTACCGCTGCCATATTTTAACAAAATCCTAGTCATTTGAGTGCTATCTCTTCTACAAACCACGACATTCCTCCTTAGGTCCGGACATAACGTGCGACGACCGCTCGTGCGCGATGTACCGCGCCCTCACCGCTGACGTGTCGCTGTCGGTGGTGTACACGTACCCGCGGCTGCTGCCGCTGCACGTGCTGCCCTCCGCCCCGCCCGCGCCGCTGCGGGCCAGCGTCGACAAGATGCACGACCAGGGCGTCTACCTGCTGGGTGAGTAGTGTCGCCCGTCCACTGTACACACTACACTGTACACACTGTACACTGTACACACTGTACACTGTACACACTGTACACTGTACACACTACACTGTACACACTGTACACTGTACACACTGTACACTGTACACTGTACACACTACACTGTACACACTGTACACTGTACACACTATACACTGTACACACTGTACACTGTACACACTGTACACACTGTACACTGTACACACTGTACACTGTACACACTGTACACTGTACACACTGTACACTGTACAGTACACCTACCTGCACGGACAAGCGTCGACAAGATGCACGACCAGGGCGTCTACCTGCTGGGTGAGTAGTGTCGCCCGTACACTGTACACACTACACTGTACACACTGTACACTGTACACACTGTACACTGTACACTGTACACACTACACTGTACACACTGTACACTGTACACACTATACACTGTACACACTGTACACTGTACACACTGTACACTGTACACACTGTACACTGTACACACTGTACACTGTACACACTGTACACTGTACACACTGTACACTGTACACACTGTACACTGTACAGTACACCTACCTGCACGGACAAGCGTCGACAAGATGCACGACCAGGGCGTCTACCTGCTGGGTGAGTAGTGTCGCCCGTACACTGTACACACTACACTGTACACTGTACACACTGTACACTGTACAGTACACCTACCTGCACGGACAAGCGTCGACAAGATGCATGTGAAACTACCTGCGTTTGGGCTGAAGTAAACAAATTGGAAGTGCCTCTCTGAGCGTTCTGAATTGCTACAGTGTGCATTCACTAGGAATCAACCTGACCAGGTAACCTTACCCAGAAGAAATCGAATTAGTGTGGCCGGTTAAAGTTCTTTTAGATGGTCCGCTGTTCGACCTTGATCTCTCCTCGAAACAGGAAGGGATTTTGAAAACCTCCACCACGTCGTTAAAGTGCTTAGTGACCAAAGTATTCCAACCTATGAAATGCACCCTCTAGAAGGCTTAACAGTTACTGAACTACACATAGCTCCTTCTTATCAAAGACGGGTGTATGGTTAAAGTCTTTCTCTGTTGTATCCAGACATTACTACCCAAAAGCGTGGTATAAGGTCTTATACATAGATTAAATGTCCAAAAAATCGTTATGTTACACCGAAAACATTTGTATCGACAGAGAACGGCGTCCACATGCTAGTATGGGTGGGCTCGCAAGCGCCGGCCGACTTCGTCCGCGACGTGTTCGGGGCGCCGTCGCCGCAGCAGGTCAGCACCGAGGTCACCGAGCTGCCGGTGCTGGACAACCCCACCAGCGAGGCGGTCCGCCAGCTCATAGAGGAGGCGCGGGTGAAGCGGAGAAACGCTATGAGGGTGAGTGGAGGTTTTTGGTCGAGGAAATTCTCATACAATGAATAGGGATGTTCAAAATCTAATTCTGCTGTAAAGCTGCACGTTATCCCCTGCGTTCACCATACGAAATGTGTAACGGGGTAGTGTTTATGATGGTTAATTAAATGTATCTCAATTTGATCGTAAGACACAAGCTACTGGCTAAAGGCAGGTTTGCTAGGAGGGATTTTGCGTAATAGCTTGCAACAGGTTTTGTACGAAGGTTATGGAGCGAAGCCTGCGACAGATAAAATGTTGAGTGTAGATTGTAAATGCCAGTCGTATCTTGTAGTGTCACGCTAACCCGCTAACGCACTGCATAGACCTCTAGCAAACTTGAAGTATAATATTCCTTCTTTTTGACCTGATCACTTTGTTTCAGCGTAATGAGCATTTATAACTGGGAGGGGGTTTTTTAAGGTATTCTTTATAAAGATTACCAGATAAATCAGCAAACAGATAAAAAAATACTCTTTCAAAGCAGGCAACACACTGACAATCCCCCTGTCATTCAGACACTGGTTGCCCACGTCAGACACTAGTTTAATATGTCTAAACTAGTGTCTAGTTTAAACTAGTGTCTGACATAGCCAACTAGTGTCTGACCGACAGGGGGGTTTGTCGGGTTATCTTTCCATCAAGTGGTTTGCCTGGCTTGTTCACGTTAAAAGTAAATTCAAATTCATAATTAATAATGAATAAAAGCTTTTGAATTTGAATAATTAAACTCATCCAAATTAAGAACTGCTTCTAATCTAGTTGGATTCAACTGCTGGTGCCGTCTGAAATAAAGTAATCCGGTCAAAATAACATGTTTTGCATGTGACGTGTATTCTACGCATGTAACTGTTTATTTTGTTGTTGTAATAATGTGTTGAAAATAGAATTCAAATTGATCTATTTGGAAAAGGTCTAGGGATATTTGTATGAAAAAAGCTATAAAGTAAATCATACTAAAATTTGTCTCACATAATCGTTTTCTCCATATTTTAATTTGAAAATATCCCTAGAACGATGCCTAGTGAACACTAACTTATGTAGATTTGTCCCTAGCCTTACAGGAAGGTACACTCAATGTTTAGTCACACCAGAAATATATTAACATCTTGCTGTAAACAATATAGTAATTTGTTGTACTGGCAATATGACCTGTAAATTAATAGTGACTTGATATTATTGACAAGTTTATAAAAATATATTGGAGTTTCTTTGTCATTTAGGTGCGTCCACATTAAAGGTTTCTTCCCTGATTTGGTTTTATATAATATAATATGTTGCGTGTACCTCTCCACTGCATGTACCTGTTTCCAAGGACTTTTATATGACCAGACGGAGTGATGCAAAAAGTAAAAGTGGGCTCAAGTTTTTCTCCAAAGTTTGTTAAAAAAATAAAGAATAGATCGGAGGATTTTACCAAAATCATAGTTGATAACCCTTCCAACGCAGGAAAAATATGGTAGAGCTTAACATAACATTTGAGTAGTTATGTTAGGTAACTCACACGATTAATGTCATTACCTACATACATGTCTTCCATTTTTGATAACCTGATACTCCATCTTGATTTGCTGCTATAAAATCGGGGTAGCCCGACTATTTTCCCCATAAAATCCCCCATCTCGCTCTACAAAGCGTGTGGTAGTGAGCGTGTGCCCTGTACCATCCTGTACGCATGTCCGCGGGGCAGCTGGCGGTGTGCCGGCAGGGGGAGCGCGGCGAGGCGGCCTTCCGCGCGCTGCTGCGTGAGGACCGCGCGCTGGACGGCGCGCCCTCCTACGTGGACCACCTCATGGAGGTGCACAGGACCGTGCAGAAGATGCTGTAGCCGCTGCAGCCGCTGTAGGTGCTGTAGGTGGGTGGGCGGAGGGCTGGTGTTCGTGATTTTGGTGGGACGTTGCTATACGGTCATTTGTCATACAGGGAATGGGGATGTTAAGCCAAAACCATTTTTTAAAAATCAAAAAGAGGTTTGGAGCGTTTAGGGACGTCTTTGTTAGAAAATTGATCACTTGAAACAAACATGTTCGTAAAAGTCAAGAAAAGCGGCATTCACACCTCCAAACTCATTCCGTCATTCTCACGCTCCAAACTCATTCTATCACTCTCACAGCCGCTATTACGAGATCGATAGAAAGTGCTGATATACGCTCAGTTGAGCAGAATCTAGGGTACGCGTATCTCACCAACACAGCCGTTAACCACGTGGACCGCCTCATGGAGGTGCTGAGGACCGTGCAGAAGCTGTAGGTGCGTGGGGGAGGGCTGGGTTGCATAGGTCCATTGGTACCTTGGTGTATATTGGTGGGACATTGCTGTACAGTCATTTGTCACACAGCGAAACTAAAGACTAATAGGACAGGACGGATACTATACTATATTTTACTATACAAGAGAAAAAATAAAAGTAGGATCAACTTTTTTAACTAAAAAAAAGAGTTTAGAGCCTTTAAAAACAAACTAGAAAATTAATCAATGGGGACAAATATTTTGGTAGAATTCAGAACAAGAAAGTGATCAAAATCGGTGGGGTTAAATTTCCTTTTATTTTATCATCATTATCAGTCGCTGAAGAACGGCAGGCTTGGTTTGTGGGGACTTTTGACTGTTTTACTTCCAGGATTTTGGGTCTTTACAATTTTGGCATAACAAAACAACTTACTGTGAAGGTTTATGCCCGGTTTATGGTGTGATTTGATGGGCAGAACTCAATTTACACTTGGGATGAATATGCTTTTCGAGTGTATGGTTCTTTAGAATATTACGTATGTGTGTGTATACATTGGGTTTCAATAATCTATCTTCGGATATGGATCGCCCTACTACAGTTATGTTGACAAGATATTTTATTTATTGTTTTGCATTTACCACCAAGCTACAGGAGGGCTATCCATATCCTATGATTCATTATTGAAATCGACCGTTAATATATAAGGAGTACAGAATTTAAACAGCCTGCTTCTATACTCCTGTTATTTAATTTGTCATATTTGTTATGATCTATGAATTGTATTGGATGGCAAAGAAATGATGCTTCAATAGGTCGAATTGTCCAATGTATTGTTCCATTTTGCTTGTAGTTTTGCACGAGTGAACCCTGCATGTGTTGGTGATTTGTATTCGATGCTTTAATAATAATGAACTCTATGCTTTGGCTTCTTTTCGGTCACTAATGAACTAATAAAACCTTGTATCAGTCTCGTTATGAAACAACTTGTCTTTTTACATAAAATGAAACGTGAGTATAGTAACCGTCATGAGTCGTGAGCACAGATTATCAGTGGTAGGGATATTGTACACTTTCGGCCAATGTACAGCAGCCGAAAAACGTGCTGCACCAATAGACGACGCACACTGACGAACTGTCGTTTGTCGGACCAATCGTGTGCACCGCAGCGCAGTCAATGTCAAACCGACCAATGAAAGTTCTGCTCACCACTCGTGACGGCAACTATACTATTTAAAACCGACTCACTAACCGTCGCGGCGCCCATGCGATCAGTGGGAGCTCATGATTAAGGACCTCTTTCAATCCCCCCTGTCGATTAAGAGGTCGTATTCTAAGCCACCGGCCTATCACCGCTTTTGGTCTCCTCTCACAATGAGAAGGACGTAGACCCTAGTCCACCACGCTGGCCTACTGCGGGTTGGTGGACTTCACATGCCTGTGAGAACATTTTTTGTGAACTCTCAGGTATGCAGGTTTCCTGACGATGTTTCCCTACAGCGTAACAGCAGGTGATATTTAATTTATAAAGCGCACATAACTTTTTTACAAAGTCATTGGTGCGTGCCACTGGGATTGGAACCCGGACCCCCGGATATCGCCGCTTTTGCTCGGGCTTTAAGTGATAATGCTGATCAACTATTGTTCCAGCTAACCCTGATGCGACAACACGACAAGCTGGAGACGGTCCTCAGACACTTCCTGGTGGAGGACCGCGGCGTGGACGGCAGCTCGTCGTACGTGGACTACCTCTGCCACATCCACAAGGAGATCAGGGCGCTGCTATAGCCCACGTAGACCGGCTCGTGCTGGCCCCGACACTAGCTGCGTTATCGGACGTGTTTGAATTTCGAAGGCTTGCAGTTTGAGGGTAGGTGGAGAACTTTTTGTGGGGTAGTTAGATAATTTTTAATTTTGTCGCGATATAGATAGGGATTGCGTCTGCTTTCGTAGGTGGATATGTACACCATCGTCAAAGTATTCGTGTAGCTAAACGTGTGCAATTAGTATGGTAAGATCAGACAGACTGAAATATGACATACTAATGACTCACGTTTACCGTACGAATATTTTACGATAGTATTAATGCCATAGAGGTATTATACTAGAGCTGGGAAGCCAGGCTTCCAACCGCCCTTCGGTTAAAAAGAGGGAGAAGATTGCGGTACCTTCTATATCTGTCTCTCCTCACGCATGTGCAATTAGCAAGGAACAAATTGGGTATTGTAATTGTTTAATGCGCATGCGTTAGTAGAGACAGATAGGGTACCATAATCTTACATCTCTTTTTAAGTGTTGGACATATCCACTTACAGGCAGCCGTATGTCTCCCCTACTCTAGTATAATACCTCTATGGTTAATGCCTCACGGCGCCGCTCACGGATCCCTGTCAATAACAACACTGATAGAAAGATATCTCTGAAGTGAATGTTTTATTATGTTAAGCCTTTAGATTCAAACACGTCTCGTATGCCAAATGATCTGCTCAAGAGTGCTAGCTAGTGACGGCCGGTACCGTGAGGTCTCTGTCTGTGTGTCCTCGACCTGAAGACTTTATTGTATATTGTTTATAGACGACGTTAAATGTTAAACTACCACATAATAGTGCAGTGAGCATGAATGAAAACTCGTCAAAGTATTCGTATAGTAAACGTATGTCATTAACTACTTCGCCGTCCCGTGAGTCACATGTGATACATACCCATTTGTAAGTAGAGCAAGCAAACAGACAGACGGGCCACCTGATGGTAAGTGGTCACCGTCGCCTACTGACGCGAGCCACAGCAGGGGGTCGCCAGTGCGTTGCCGGCTGTGAAGGAGAGCTTTTATATGCCCTTCCTGAAGGACCCCATGTCATAGTCCTGCGGGAATACATCAGCCGGAAGACCGTTCCAAATTTTGCGTTTACGAGGCAAAAACGTACGTGAAAAACGGACTGTGGAGGAACGCCACATATCGAGGTGATGAGGGTGGAATTTCAATCTCCGTAATAGTTAAACAATACCCATTGTTTAACTATTGTGCCTATTTATTGGACAGGCAATGTGTTAATATACAACACACCACCACAAAATACTATAGACACCGCATGTCATGGTTTCTATAAAACAATTCAGTCAAAGCATTGAGGTGAGAGGGAGGGGGAAAACAAAAAGAAAGCATCGTGATTGGTCAGTTCACAATCGCGATATCCCATTTGTTTGGAACTAGTGACCTGACCACTGTAAGATGAGCTCTAAACAAGTTTGATAACAGACATGTACAGTTGCCGTCACGAGTGGTGAGCACAACTTTCATTGGTCGGTTTGACATTGACTGCGCTGCGGTCACACGATTGGTTCGACAAACGTCAGTTCGTCAGTGTGCGTCGTCTATTGGTCCAGCACGTTTTTTCGGCTGCTGTACATTGGCCGAAAGTGTACATAATCTGTGCTCACGAATCGTGACGGTTACTATACTTTCTGACATATTGGAATTAGTTCCGATCGAAGGAGATGTACACGGGTCAAGGAAGTGGTCGGTACTGGCATAGATGTCGCGCTTTATCCTGTGGATGTGATTTTAAAGGCTAATGTGTTGTCTGCAAGCGTTCGCCTGCCATGAGGCGTGTATTTCACTAAGCTCGATACGATTACTATACGAAACTGCGCAAGTTCATGGTTTAGGCACAGATATAGATAAGAGTATAAAAGTGAAATGGTTTATGGTTACTTTAACATTGATTTGTCAATTTCGAACTGTATCTATGGAAACTGATGGCCAGTTTAAATAACATACCGTCGAGTAACCCCTTGTCCTAATTGTCCTGTCGCTCGCAACAAGTTGGTCGTACGACAAAGTCATTGCGTATATTTGTCTCATTTGAATACGTATTGTAAGTAAGGCAACTCCATATGATCCCGTGATCAAATTTTGGCGTGTTGGTTGATCGGTCGGTCGGTTGTCGCAGTCAGTTAGGACAAGGTCGGTACTATAGTTTGGTCACCAAGCTGTATTAGGGCTATCCATACCTGATGATGTGTTATCGAAACTCGTCAAAATTGATATTCTGTCTTTACTCTTACGTTCTAGATTTAAATAATTCAGCGACATATAAGGCTTGCATTGCGAATTTCTTAATTCAAGTTAAACGTGGTTGAGATGACTATCTATAAAATTTTATAATAAAACAAAAATGTTTTTTTAATCGTGTTTAACTCAGTTCGCTATTCAAGCTGCCTTCGAAAGTGTTTCCAATGAAAATAAAAACTAAAATTGTATGAAGGTTAGTTAGTACTGGTTAATAGAAATTGTTGCAGCGTTTTATATAAATCTATACAATAATAGCGAAATAAGGTAAACTTAACTAACTACGATACGTTACAAGCCAATTTAGGGGATAGGCGGTCTTGCATGGAAAAGTTTGCTGTTCGATTGGGATTAGATTTGAGATTTGAATCAATTTGTAGTTTTCGCTTGTTCAAATTATAAAATATTTAAATCCAATTTTTTGTACATATCCATCTTCTTCTATAATCTATAAATTTAATATAAGTCTGTCTCCTCTCGCAATGATAAGGATGTAGGCCTTAGTCCATCACGGTGGCCTAATGCAGATTGGACGTGAGTGCAAACCTTTAATCTCTCTCCACACAACAGGGGAGGCCTGGAGCATACTCCACCACGCTGCTCCAATTCGGGTGACGTCAATGTTCCAAACTTGATCATGTGTGACCGCCATTGCTAGTGAAATTTTAAAATGTTGATAGTTTTAATTATAAAACCTCACATGTATTAAATATCGCACCCGGTTTTGTTTATTTGGGGCCACGTACGTACTCGTATGTAACTATTGTATCCTTGGTATGGTTTACCAGTTTGACCAGGAAACTAGCGGTCGTCGCCGTATTGCGGAAAAATGTGAACTAAATTCTACATACACACTTGTCGTGTCATGCCACGTGCAAATATTTGACAATCACAATGTCACAGAACAAATACAGGTGATGTATAGTAGTCGGCATAAGTCGTGAGCACAATTTATTGGTCGGTTTGACATTGACTGCGCTGCGGGTCACGCGATTGGTTCGTCAGTCGCCGGTTTGTCAGTGTGCATCGTCTATTGGTGCAGCGCGTTGTTTCGGCTGCTGTACATTGGCCGAAAGTATACAATATCCCTACCACTGTTCATCTGTGCTCACGACTCATGACGGTTACTATAATAAGTGAGAATAGCAGCCCCATACGATTCTTAATTTTTCTGGTCAAGCTTTATGGAATTACGTATCAAAGACTTAAGTGTGTTTTAGCCACATTACAATTAATCATTCTTATCTGCCATAATTCTATTTATAATCTGTATCTATGTGTGAAAGCCAGACACAAGCCCATACTATTCAGTCTCCATTATCATTTATGTAAATGACGCCTAAGTATTTGCTCGGCGACAGAAGTGCCTTTGACATTGTCGTAACATAACAAGATAAGCTCAGGTAGTAGATATTAGGGCCACACATGCTACTTCTAGAAAGTTCATCCGTGGAGGAACCGGCTTCGACCCTCATAAACAGGGGATTATAATCGAGTCATAATCGTTTCATAATGGTTTCAATCCTACTACTATGATACTACATTATGACTTTCCAATGTAGTTTTCGCTCTTTTTGATAACGAATAAACAGAGTGGCGACCGCGAATGCCGGCTAAAAGTAGCATTTCTATGCCCTTGCAATTTAAGTTTACTCTTGAAGAGATGACAATCAAAGCAATAACGTTTACACGAAGTATACAATTTTAGACTTTATTGTTATATGAATAAAGCTTCATTTGTCAATTTATGCGTTGTATTTGAATATAGCATTTTACTATGGAGTTGGAGTAAAAATATCATAATTGTTGTTGAAATTAATAATTTCACGTTGAGATTTTTTTAAATTGCTATGAGTTGTAATGATATTATTATTTACCTTTAATATAGCATGACTAGGAAGATTATAAAGCGACAATCTACTTTAAATAAGGGATAGATCGGTCTTCCTATCTTTAAGTACCTTTCCTGGTCAGGCCAATTACATGTAATTTCGTAATATTATTATGTAATACTTTATTAAAAATGAGGCATATTTAACTGCAAGAACGAATGATATAGCAATAGTTTTATTAGTGTAAAACTATTGTTTTGTACGTGACATACGATCAATAGTAATAAATATTGTGTTAACATTTCAATTTGTTGTTATTTTAAATTAGATGTATCGACTAACTAACTGCATTTTTTGTTTATAAACATACATTTATTATATAAATATTTAGCTAGATCGCATTGTTAAATTTTTAAACTAATGTATGGTTGGTAAGTTTGGAACAAACTCTATTCAAATCATGAGGAATACTGATAAGTAAAATTTTGTTACAATATTAACTATTAAATTGGTTGACAGTGTCAACCAATAACAACGCTCGCTGCGTCTCCATGAACCCAATATTAGCCAATCACAGCCCTCGATTACCCATATACGTTTAAGACTACAATACGATATTATCTTGTACCACTTTTAACACAATTTTACTCAATGCAGAATAGAAATGATTTGAATAGAGTTACATGAGGCCGGTATGGTAGATAATGATCTTGAATTGTGTTTGGGCGTATTAACATTATCTAGTTATGGTCGTCATTGTATGATTTATATTCTTTGAGAACCACATTGTAGCCATTTTGTGTCTTATATTTTCATTTGTCATACGTATTATTAAGTTTAATTGGGCCGCGTTGATACCGCAATATCTGTAAGTGTCTAAATAATAATAATTAGAAAAGAATACCATTGATTTTTTGTTAGAACACATGCACAATCAACTTGTTTGAAGTGATGGGGTTTTTTTCTTTTCAGTCCTAAATTACACAGGAAAATGTTTCCCATTGATGCCCTAATTAGTTAAAAGTTATTACTAATACTGTGTACTCCTATTAATTCCCATTAATAGTATAATAGTTCCAAAATAATTCCACAATAACGGTGTATTAAATTACGAGTATATATCACCTGTTGTACCGTGGTGAAGGAAATATCGCGAGTAAACCTGCCAGAGTTCTGCAGTGTGTGAGTGAGTGTAGTCCACCAACCCGCGCTAGGCCATCGTGGTAGTCTTAGACCTACGAGTACATCCATTTCATTGCGATAACCTGGCCGCTATCGGGTTAAAGACAATTTAATAATATTTCAAGCTTAATAACGAGTATTGTAAACAAATTTTTGATATTTTGGCTTTGAAACAGACTTGCGGTGTCAAGGCGCGTGGTTCGCTCGACGTGTGAAGTCCAGAATCCAGACAATTTCCACTAGCGTAGACTATTTGTAATGAGACTCGTTTCTATTGTAATGGAGTGTAAATAAAGTATATTGGCAATTATTATTTTATAATGCGTTTGTTTTGTACAGCCTTTTATTTCGTAACCTTAATAAATAACATGTTAACCTAGCTAAAGGGTTTCTTGCCTTTTGAGTTTAGATAATTATTTTTTTTTTAAATAAAGCAACGGCAAACAGGTATGCAGGCCTCCACATGTTAAGTGGTCATTGCAACCCATGGACACCCACGTCCAAATCTCAAATAGAAGTCATTTTTGAGGTCCTCTGCGAGTGCGTAGCTACTCAAGCGGATGAAGATGGTCGACTCAAACTTTATTTGGCGACTTCCGACTACTATACCCGTTCTACTGAAACCTGACATGAAAAACATTTAGTTTTGCGGCGGATTAAGAGGGTGGCGGGTTACCTCCCTGAACGAGCTATAGCAGCTCTACCACTTAAATTTTTGAATTGTGTAAATAAATTCAAGAAGTGTTTATGCTTCCAATACAAAAACAGTCTTTAGGGTATTAAAGAAAGTGAAAACAATGGTTTAACGAATCAGATTTATTGCTAAGTTGCTGTATTTTTACTGCCGAAGAATACTAAAACGGGATTACCATATTTATGAAGATTCGACATCTACGTGCTTCGCCTTATTATGCGCTGTTTAAATTATCTGGCGATTTTTCTGGAAGGAAATAGAACAATGAAGAACACATGGAAAAATTTAGGTACTCAAATGAAAAATGTGTCATTAAACGTTTTCAATTAAGTTAATACATGTCTATTGAAATTGGAAAATGAATACAGTTTTGCTGTTAGCATGTTTCCTAACTAATTTATTGACAAATTAAGAAACAACTAAATCCACTAACTTCTATGTAAGGTCCTATTATATGCGCTCCGTAGTCAATACTTTTACCCATGAGGTTCAACAGGAGGATATAGATCGCCACCAATATCTTTGGATCATTTCTGAAAAAGCAATCTTAGTTTAGAAGTGTCAGTAACCCATTAATGACCCACTACAGGGTCGGGTCTCATCTCACAATGAGAAGGATGTAGGCCGCCGTCCACCACGCTGGCCTAGTGCGGGTTGGTGGACTTCACATGCCTTTGAGAACTTTTTTTTTCTGAACTCTCAGGCATGCAGGTTTCCTCACGATGTTTTCTTTCACCGTAACAGCAGGTGATATTTAATTTTTATAAAGCGCACATAACTTTTTTTACAAAGTTATTGGTGCGTGCCACTGGGATTCGAACCCGGATCCCTCGATTCGAAGTCGAATTCTAAGCCACTGGGCTATCACCGATTAGGCTAGGAGTGTTATGCTTAAATTCATTTTTATAACAAATATGGCAAACGCTTGTTCTCCTTATACATCAAATGATATAGGTACCTATAAACCCGGTAGATTTGTCTGGAATCTACCTGCTTTCTACATTACCAAAATCAGGGGTAGGCCCCTTAAATCTATTTGCAAGAAACAGGAGGCCCCTGGTTCATCCGCTCATACGTGTAGTACAAACCTTTTGCACCAACGATCTGCTCCGAACCCTGGGCCCGCCGACCTGGTTGCAGGGGAAACAGCCGCTGTCCCCGCAGTGGTGCCGGGGCCGTTTGCTGCTCTTTGACAGCTCCAGGATCGATATGGCGATGTGGATGAACACTAGCACGAACTCGTTTATGAACGGCATTTTACTGGAAAAAACAGTTTACAGATGAGAAGTTAATGGCACTATTGAGGATAACAGTTTCACACCATCCCTTCTATTTAAGTCAATTCTAGATAAATATCTCGTTAAATGAATACTACATACTACTCTCGAAGTACTGTTGGAGATGATTGGCTTACTTCTTCGAAGGATCACAAGATAATCCTGTCTTATTTGAGTGTTAGATACTTCTTCAGAGGATCACAAGATAATCTGTTTCACCTACTCTTTCACCACGAGTTACAAGGTTAGTTACAGAAAGATGAAGTTATCTGATCTAACACCTATTATAGTTGCAACTATTTTACACCTGGCTGGCAAGGCGAATAAGCAATGATGCAATGGCCCGCAAAAGATCATTGTCCTTACTTACTTTGACTTAGTAGTGGTAATGTTGAACTTTGCGTTGATTTAATCCTCAGCCGAAACTTACCAAAAGCTGCTGTTTTCTTCTTGCACTAGGGTCTGTCTTCACTACAGGTTATAGTAGGAGATCAAGCGAGGCGGTTCTCGAGGTAGGAGAGCACGAGGGTAACGATCAGCACTATTAGCTCTTGTATCAGCTCCTTATCCATCACCGGGGGCGGAACAGCAAAGCTAAAGAACATTTGTCAATACAAATTTAAAAATCCTTGGCATACCTATAGGTACAAAGTTTAATACATAGAATTATGAAGCTTCTGGCTCTCGAGGTAGTCAAGACTGTGTTCCGAAAACCAGCATCTTCTCCAATTTATTCTAGTTACGTATTAAAATTTTGTATACCTACATGACTGTGTTTGTCTGTAAAGTTTGTGTTTGACTCTAGCAGTTAGAGGTACACTCTAAGTGTGAGCGTACATTTGTCAATATGCGACAGCCCAGTGGTTAGTAGTTCGGCATTCGAATCCCAATAGCATGAACCAATGACTTTTCTAAATTAGGTAACTTGCAATCTCAATAATATCCTCTTCACATGCCTTTGTGAAGTCCAACCCGCACTAGATCTGCGTGATATACTAAGGCCTATATCCTTCTCATTATGAGAAAAGGCGGTCGGGTCTCTTCTGCAGATGACCACTAACGAGTCGCAGACAGCGCGTCAGGTAGAAATTGAATTTAACTACACATACATTTATTTCCTACACGGAGGGTTACCAGGATTGCAGGTAACTGTCTTCTTTCCACAGCAGCTCACGGCTTCGATGAGTTGGAGGATTAGCAGCAGGTTCGACAGCAGACGACCCCAGGATATCAGCATTATATGTCTAAGCTATAAATAATTGTAACAAAAAAGTTGAGCACAAGCCTAATTTATAATTCTGTGTAATGCACGTGTAAAAACTACAGTAAATGTGTACCGGCCGTCGACCACTGAAACCCCCAGGACGCTTGTTTTGGCGTTCACTTAAGGAAATCAATATACCAATATAAACCTAGCTTAAGAATTTCATCTTTCATCATCAGGGTAGAGCCCAGAACATATAGCTTACAGCACAGTATTGGATTTTGTACTCAGAACTCGGCGCCCTCTCCGAGCAGCCGCAAGGTAATGCCTCCAACTGTTATATCTATGATGCTCAGTATTGAATGAAAGCTATTTAACTGCGACTTTTTTGTGTATTAAGAGGAGGAATGTATATTAACACAAACCTTGTTCTAAAATTTTCTATTTACGTGTTTTTCTATCAGCGCCTCCATTTTTTCATTCTGCAAACGAAAAATAATTGAAATGAGTCTTTCCACCAGATAATAACCAAAATTAATTAACCTGCAAACAGAAAAAGTTTCATTAAAACTAAATTATCAATCTTTAATGGTGGAACTTGACCCAAATCAATAGTTTTTGGTTGCAGAAACAAAATGTACCTATACTAATTTGTAATTAAAAGCCTCGCTGAAATTAATACATTTTATTTCACGACTTTAAAATATAAATAATTATAAATATAAGTTTGTTTGTTATAAATAAAATTTGTTTGAAAACTCCAATGTGACGATTTTAAACCATTTGTTTAACTTGTATAGCAAATTTTAATATTTGTTGAAAAGTTCAAAATCTTTCATTTCAGGGTCCTCTCAAACAACAAACATTTTCTCCGTCATTAGTCACAATTTTCAGTTGAAAGTTACATTTGTTATCCATATCTCAGGATTGTATTCTTCTTCCAATTGTTCCATTTATTTTAAATTGGAGGTTGGACAGACATTAAAACATACACATTTCAGTCTCCAGGGTTAGTTCAACTCATCTAGTAATCAGTTCCTTTTTTCTTTTGAAAAACTGTCCGAGTAGCATTATGATCAATTATTTCTTCTTCTTCTACTTCCATTGATGGCTGGATGTTTTCTTTACACTTTTTTTAGTGTCTGTAAGGCCCACGTCGACATGGCGGCTTACCTGTAGGCGTGGTCTTTGTTGGAATCTTGGAACATTAATATCAAATATTTCTTCTACTTCTATTGATGGACTGGATATTTCCTTCAGACCTTGTAGTCCATTAGTGTCTGTAAGGCCCACGTCGACATGGCGCCTTCCCCGTACAAGGAACGGTCTTCTTACAGCAGGAGGTGGCCAGAGCGAACATTGAGAATAAAGCTAGCAATAGCAAATAGAATTGAACTAACTTTATCTTTCCCATCTTTATTTCTGTAAACAAAAAAATCTGTATTAAAAAACAGCAAAAGAATAACATACATTGTTTTACTAAGGATAAGGTAAGTCAATAGGTTGTAGAACCATTGCTTAGGAAGGTAGGTCTTTGGCCTCCCTAATGACGTATGACATCTTAAGATGATGACGCCATAATTGTAAAGCAGATTTATCGTGTCCTTATTTAAGTTACAAAAGTGATTGCTGAAGAACAATCTTGAAAATTATTTGTTGAAGTTAATTGAAAATTTAAGATTTCTCGTACTTGTAAGTTTTTGGACCATGTACGTACCTGTCACTTCCCACAAGGAGCAGGTTTCTTACAAGTGACGTAGACCTTCTTAGAGCAGCCGGAGGCAGCGGAGAGCAGCGTGAGAACAGTCGTTATGAGCAGCAAGGCAGCACGAAGCAAGCCCATGGTATCACGTCAGAGACATGGTATACGGCTGGCATCTGGGAACAAACCTAGATTCAACCTAGCCAATTCAAGTTAATTTGCTGAAAAATTTTTCACCGTCCGTCTGCGTGCCGTCTATACGTTCTTAATACAAAATAAAAGATTGTGATTGGTTTATAATGCAACTATGTAGCCTCAGCGAGAATCGTCATTGGTTTTTAGCCGCCTAAAGTGAAACAAAGATAACCTGCTGATATTTATTAGAGTTTTGATTTCGCAACCGAAATAAAAATGTGTAAACTATTAATTATTTAGGTCAAGTTCCACGTCATTAATTCGTTTTATTAATAGATAAGTATTTTCGTATCAGATCTAGAATATTATTAAAATCAGATAGTGGATACATTCTGACAATGTTATAAATATTTTAGTTACCTATGTATTCATGTATACTAATGTAATTTTTTCTATCGGCCTGTAACAAAGATAAAGATTGTGTCATAGTTTGGTTAAAATACATTAAAATTACTTCTAAACTTTTCTTTTTTTTGTGACGGGGGGGAAACTCCGGTCTTGGACTCTGAATCCAACGGTTTCCCGCTGTTTTCTTCAGGTCATTAGTTCATGTTCGGAGTAGGGAGTATCGATCAGGTTGAGACCATCACCATTCGCATCCGGTCTTTCTTATTGTTAAATTATTACTACTTTAGCTGATAAATTTTAACAGGTATAACGGTGATCCCCACCTTATACTATGATACCGTAGGATTTACATATTTTAGGATTATAAAAGTTTATTACTTACTGGATTTTTTGTGTTTTGCAATTTTTGTTTGACGTACTGGAATTTTGATAGATTACATTTTCACGTAAATTTATGAGTGCCAAATAGAACATGTCATACGTTTGAACTTAAAAAAGTTCATATACATGTAGAGTTATGTAGAGTATATTATATGGTAGGTTTTCTGCCTTTATTTGTGCTTATTTTCGCTTTTCCCAAGGGTTGAGTTGGAATTCAGGCCATTTTTGGTAGAGAACAGTTAAAAAATAGTGTAAATGCTATTGTAGTGTGTGCAGAGTCCGGCATAAAATCTTCTTACCCCAACGCAGCAGAATTTATTTTTCACGTTTAAAAATACAATATGAAAAGGTTGGAGTAAACAATTTTCTCTCGATAAATCGATTGATCTCGTATAAGCAAATATGGAAAATTTATGAAAAGATCAGAAAATCCGGAACCATAAGAGTATGACTCACGATAATCGTACGATTACTTTGACGGTAGTGTTTATCCTGGTTTCAATTCCCGGCGGAAAGAGATTTGAATGATGAGTTTTTAATTTTTGTGTCTGATCTGTTTGTGTGTATCTATTCTTATCTTGTGTGTGTCTACTTTCCCATGGCACCCACAACGCAGGGATTCCTAGTGTGAGGTTATGAGTGAAGCGTTAATATCCTTAGGTAGAACAAGGAAAGGAACTATTAATTGAAATAATACTGTAGTTCCCCATGATATCTATCACTGTCTTTGACCAGCGCCAAAGGTTAACTGGTCGACAATGCCACTAGGCATTAATTATTAGGCATTAGTGCGGCGGAGTGTGTGTGTGTGCGGTGTGTTTAAAGGAATAAATAAATAAATATGGAATTAGGATCATAAGTCAATAGTAATGTCATTTCACTGGCATGAAGGTATCCGAATATCATATAAATAGAGTCGGGTGTAACGGCCCATCTCGTAAATATTTATTTGTGTATAATGGAATGTTGCCACACTCTTGAGTCGCGTGATGGCGTAGCAATCGATTTATTGGCTTTTATATAAAGTAGGCAGTTTATATAAAACCCTCAGCTGGGGAGGTGCCTTACCGCCAGCCTCTTAACCCGTCGTAAAGCAGCATGTTCTTCATGTGTTGTGTTTCGGCTGGGGAGGTGTGGTTGCCGGGGATACTGTATTTGAGGCGAACATCTTAGTCCTCATGAGTAGCAAAGCATCCACATGCAATCTGAGATAGGATTTTTTCTTTATTTGAGGTTGGGTCCATGGGCTGCAGGGACCACTTAACATCAGGTGACTTGCATGAGAATATTTCTTCACCGTTACAACAGGTGATATTTACCTAATTTTATCAAGCGCACATAACTTCTTTAAAGCCATTGTGCGTGCAACAGGGATTCAAATCCGCACCTCTTGAATTCAAAAAAGTAAAGTTTTGATTTGTGGTACTTTTGAATTAAAGCAGCGATTTGTTGCTTTCTTTAATGTCTATATAATAACAAATACTCTACATAATAACGAATTTGTTTGATTCTATGAAACATGGACCAAATAGACGAATAAATCAAAGGAACTGAAAGTTTACGAAAAACCCGTAAAACTGTATGGCTTGTAAACCATAAACTCATGTATATTTCCATTATGAGCTCATAGCGTTCCCATAAACTATGTGAGATTACACTACTTTGATGCTGGGCGGGATTATGTGTCTTATGGCTCAGGTGATAAACGCGAAAATTGCCGGCGGTCAAATAAAAAATTATATTATCATGAAATGTGGCAACGCGCCTGCATATTGCGGGTTCGGAGCTTTCAAACAACTAGAGTTGGCTTATTTTCTATCGGGATTATCGATGAATTTTTTCATTTCAAGCATCTGTAGCGACTGCTAGACTACGTGTGACTACTTACACTTAATCACCCGAAACATAACACAACCAAAAATACTGCTTCACCACTGGCTAAAGTGGGTAATGTTATGTACCTCCTCGGATGAGCTAAGATGGCTCTACCATTTGTATTTGGGAGCAAGCACGTATTTGGGTTTTTGGATATTTTTAAGCTACCCAAAAATATATAAAGACCACGAGATCCTAATATCTTTTTAACGAAACACCGATAGATTTATCACTGGAAATAATTAACCTGCAATTTTCAACCAGGTTTTGGACATTTTAAATTTAGTGCTAAATAAATCACGAAAATAATTATAAGATGAGATCCTGTAATCTCTTAAACGTATTCCTCAGCGGTGAGTAACATCGATGGATTTATATCTGGAGAAGAAGTCCCTAGTTCCAGCGCGGATCACTCTCGAGCGCGTCGCCACGCGCCGTCTAAATATAACAGACTTCCCATCAACCGACGATCTGCAACTCGAATTATTACAAAATCCGAAAACTCTCATCGAAAATTACGACAAAACTTCCGAAAAACACCGTAACAGTAATTAGTAAATTAGTAAAAAGTGGACGAAGAAAGTTTTCACGTGCTGTAAAGAAAGTTTTCCGTTATTCGAATTTACTATTACCAAGCAATATTATTACAAAATTTTAAATATAAAGTTTACTCAAAATCCCCCCAAAATTTTATGTTTGTGTTCACAAGATACTTTGAAGAAAAAGTGACAAAAGTGCAGTGTTGTGAAGTGAAGTGACAAACGCGAGGGAATGAGTGTTTATGACACAGGGGTAAGCGATTTCGTAGTGAGTTCCCGGAAGAGATTTTCAGATTCGTGATTCAGTTGAATTTCCGGATTGTTCGAAGTCCATTGGTCAGTGTTCGTCTGAACACTGACGGTGCGGAGCGTTTTGAAAAATCTATGTTTTAAAATTCCGTGTTAAATTATTGCGTGTTCAAATTAGTTTTTAAATATTTTTTTATTTTTATTCTATAAGATATTTATTTCTAGAATATTTCAAGAATTTTTAGTGTTCCGATTTGCTCAAAAAGTGATAGTAAAAATGTGAATTTAGATCAGATTTACTAATGAATTTTAAAGTGAAGAACCGAAAATAGCAAATTCGATTAGTTTAGTAGCACTTCAAGTAGTTTTTAAGACTTTTTAGCTATAAAAAGCTCTACCGTCTTATATGATTGAATTAATGTGAATTATAAAAAAACTTTTTGGCTACCACGTGTGAAATTAAGAATACTTCTCAATGTCGAATTATCTACTATAAAAAAACTTATTTTAATTTAACTTTATTGATAAAATTAATGAAAAATCATTATCAGTGCAGTGGAGTGAAGTAACGTAGTTAAAGTACGATATTTGTTGTGATACAGACTAAATACAGGTGAGTGATTCGCTTATCCGGTGTAGGCTGTTCCCGGGAAAAGTTTTTCAGACTAATGATTCAGATGGATTTCCGAATAAAATTATCCGAAGTTCAGTTTGAGTGTTCTTTTGAAATTCAGTAAAGTTCTTAAGAAGTGTAAGTTATTAATTAAATCGCTATTAAGTAGGTTAGTAGTTGATTTTTAATTAAAAAAAAGTGAAATACATAATGGGCAAAAATAATATTTTTAGGTTGAGTTATCATGAAATTAAGTATATATTATTAAAGTTTAAGTTATTAAGAATTTCTAGAATATCTAATACAAAAATCTTGTAAAAGTTCATTTAATGTAAATTGTGCATTTTTCACTGGTTCATATAAATAAATTTCAAATATTCCTTAATGCTTTAAAGTAGTACTTTTATTTCAATACGCGATATTATTCAGATATGTAAATAGGTCGTGAAAATTCTTTAGTATGGCGGTATTTATAATGAGACGGAATATGAATTTATATGATTTGTGAATACGGAAGTTGTTTTGTGTGGTTATAAATTCTACCAAGGATCCCACCAATGTAATCAATATTTTGTTTAATGTTCTCTTATATGTTATAAATAATGTGGTTCCTTATTGGTTATGACACTTTTTCCACATATATACAACATATTTCACTCCAGACATTTTCATCCTGTACCGATAGAAATTTTTTTTCATGGTAAAAATACTCAAAATTTTAGATACCAAATAGTTAGGTTAAGGCAACAACCGAACGTTTGAGAGCTAATTATGAAGATAATTTAAGCTTACTTATTAGATAATTTAACTTAATAGGGGTGATTATGAAGATAAAATTTAAGCTGTTTTCTAAAACTTGCTGATTCTGACTGCCTATTAAATAAATTATTTATTTTGCTACTTATCATATTATTATTCATTATTAACGTATTTGGGTGAATCAACTTTTTTTTGTCGGCACGTGTCCCTGATATATTTATATGTAAGAAAAATAAACTATATTAATCTAGTATTTAATACTTATATTTTTGGATAATCAGATGCTTAATAAATATTTTGACCTTATTGTTTACTTCAAATTACATTTTCACACATTAAAAAAAATTGTGACCCAGTGGATGATTTAGTGTTTCCATACAAAGTTTGACTGTCCCCCGAGCGTATGAGGTGCGGTATTTAGCGAAAATTTTATTATTTTTCCTTAGAACATAGTAAACTTTAAACATGATAATCTACGATAATAACCATTTATTTGTTATCTTTATCTAGAAGTACGTAACACTAATTAATGACATTAATATCGGAATTACAATATTTGTCCCGAATACAACCGAATTTCGCACGTCTACTGGGTCACACACATAAATCGCTTATAATTGCAAGAAAGACAGCAGATCAAAAGCTTGACCAATAGGAAACGAATCTGAACATAGTATGATCGAGTTCGCCATCAGTGTGTCGTTCCCGCGGCTCGGTCATTTCGTCCGTGGCTGCGAGAGAGGTGTCGTGTTTTTATTACATATCTGCTGGGAAACGACGAATTTTAATATAACGTAAGTATATTTTACTATAAATTATATAATATTAGTAAGAACAAAGGTCTAAAATACCTAAATCACATTTTTTAAACTGTTTTTTCAATTCTTTTTTAACTATTTATCGAAAATACGATGTTATTTCTCTTGGGTCACGGATCCACTGAGTCACAAAATTTGTGACCTAAGAGACAATTTTAATCACCCAAGAGACATTTTTATCTTTCGTAACCATAAAAACAAACTGCGTTTTGCTGTCAAATATTTAACATAGTTCTAATGTTCACTGCAGATATCCAACCTCTTTGCTATATAAAAACAAAAGTTACTTGCATCCCTAACACTTTTACAGTTCATTCTTGCCTCACTATTCCACAGTGGTGAAATTTTCTTATTAATACTCTTAGACCCAATATAGCACAGATTTTAAGAACTTAATAGTGCCTCGCCGTCTTGCCCACCTGGTACCCGTAGGAAATTCGGGATAAAATGTATCCCATAATTATGTTATTCTGAATAACTCACAGTTATAACTGTAAAGTTCATCTGAGTCAAATATACATGCATATGCATCCTTAAGAAAATTGTCAAGGCCAGAAAGGGTGATTTTATGTTAGTTAACGTTCTGCAATTCTTTTCGTTTCATGCACCTTCGATTCTATCGAGACCTAGGCGGTGCTCGAGTCTCTTCAGCGATGCCAGATCAACTATCGGTACATCGAGGCGTTGAAGTGTGTATACAATGCCGCCACCATG
The DNA here is from genome assembly GCA_905147235.1 of Erynnis tages. Classification (NCBI taxonomy): domain Eukaryota; kingdom Metazoa; phylum Arthropoda; class Insecta; order Lepidoptera; family Hesperiidae; genus Erynnis; species Erynnis tages. The sequence continues at coordinate 696,569 of LR990093.1, forward strand.
AAAGTACGAGTACACGACAACAGGACAAACCCCATTCACTTGCAGCGCGGCGTACGACAGGGGATATCATCTCCCTCCTAAAACTCCCTCCTCCCCAAAACTTTTTACCGCTGCACTGGAAGACGTGTTCAAGCTGATGGAGTGGAAAGGACGTGGTATTAACATCATCGGCGAACATCTCTCACACCTCCGATTTGCTGATGCCATAGTGATCCTGGCGGAGTAGCTGGAGGAACTCAGCATTATGCTCGGCGACCTCAATAGTGCCTCACAGCGGGTGGGTCTTAAGATGAACATGGACAAGACGAAAATCATGTCTGATGTCCATGTCACACCCGTATCAGTGGTTGTTGACGGCACTGCTCTCGAAGCCGTAGACGAATACGTTTACCTCGGACAAACGATCTGAATGGGTAAGTCCAACTTCGAGAGAGATGTCACTCCTTCGAGTGACTCGGCCAACTCGGCTCGATCCAACTCGGCTGGGCAGCGTTCGGGAATCTACGATACGTCTTGACGTCCGATATACCTCAGTGCCTGAAGTCGAAAGTTTTCGACCAATGTGTGTAGCTTACGGTGCCGGGACGTTGTCCTTTACTGTGAGTCTAATCCATAAGCTCAGAGTCGCTCAGAGGGCAATGGAGAGAGCTATGCTTGGTTTTTCTCTACGAGACAGAATCAGAAACGATGAAATCCGTAGAAGAACGAAGGTGACCGACATAGCTCTCAAAGTTTGCAAATTAAAGTGGCAATGGGCTCGCCACATCGTGCGCAGGACTGACATCCGATGGGGAAAAAGATCCTCGAATGGCAACCACATTTAGGCAAAAGGAGCACAGGCCGCCCTCCTACCAGGTGGACTGATGACGTGAAGAAGACAGTGGGAAACTATTGGATTCAGAGGGCCCAGGACCGGGTGGAGTGGCGTTGATTAGGAGAGGCCTATGTCCAGCAATGGACTACCAAGGGCTGAAGGGAAGGAAAGAAAAGAAACATTTTCGTCTGGACAAAAGTGATATAGCTGACATCGACTATACAGATATTATAGAACTTCTTTCCGATCCTTAAATTATTTCTAAAAAAGCCCAACAGTATTACGTAGGTAGGTATTTAAAAATAATGTAGAAATTTATGAAATGTGATACTTACCGTTATTTTTATTTTTGTACTGCTAAAGATAATTAGATAGGTAGATTATTTTTGTTTTGACAAGAAGTTAGAAGTCATTTTTTATTTTATTTTATCATTGAGATTTAATTTTAGTTAATAGCTATAATTATTCGGTACCTAAGATATTTTGTGATTGAAGGTATGGTTTATTATACCATAATTTTATAGTTACAAGACTTTAAAATATTTTAAGAATGATTGTTACTATTTCAATGTCTCTTGAGTCACAAGTTTTGTCTCCTGAGTAACACGATTGTCCCCATATTTCATGACCAATAGTCCTTCATTTAATAATAATAATAATAATAATAAAAAGTTTATTTCGGAACAGGTCCATATGTGGTTAGTAACATTTACTTAAAAACTATGTTAGTTGGAAACTTATTTAATTTTCATTTGTTTATTATAAATACACACTACAATTAAATACACACTAATTTAAGCTTAACGAAATGATAAATTCTTATTTCGATTGAAGATTAGTTAAATAGATTATACGTCAATATAGCCTACATTAATAATTTATTCTAGATTAGCTTGAAAACAAATATATAAAGAAAATTGGTTCTGATGTGTTACACTGTCACCCAAGAGACACAATAAAAGTCCGTATTTTATGATAAAGACTGATCTGTTGATTTTCTTTGTGTTCAAATAATTCTATTTGAGGTTTTTATTAATGTAAATACATTATTGAACTATTTTGTGTTGTTTTATTCCAAATTTGTGTATGTTACCCAGGGGATGCTTTCAGTAGTGAGTTCTCAAACTTTATTTAATAAAAATTGTTATATTGACAAAAGTGCGATGCTGGTTATAAATTCATAAAATATAACTATTAATTGATCAATATTACTACTCAAATTCATTAAATTAAAACATTTTATTTTTACAACAAAAAGTTGATTCTATACAAAAAATAGTTGATTCACCCATTTATGCAATTAAAATACCAAGATTAAAAATCAACACAAAAATTAAAAAAATAAACTGCCTAATTAAAAAGAAAGATCGGGAAATCCTGTAGCTCTGGCCTCGGGCGGCTGGAAATGTTTACACTCTCGGAAAATTAGGACCGTTATCATCACATCTTTGATATTTAATCATCACTCGTTAGAGCAATAGCAAATTTTCGACTTTAAAAATGAATATGTGTCAACCAAATATTTTCGCGAGAGTTTTATTTTTAAAGCTTCGTCGGAAGCTTGATCGGAAAACTCCATTTGAATAAATCTATTTTTTAGAAGTAAAAATAAAAGTTTAGGCTACCCAGTAGACAAATACGATTCAATATCTTTGAACGACAAACGTGTAAGTGGTTGTATACCTGAAAAGGTAAATATGGATTAGTCAAGTCCCTGTAAAATTATGAACTAACCCAAATTCGAGCAATAACTTATTCATTTTTTTCCCTTAAAATAACTTTCACTTTACATTTATCCAGTGCTTTTGCCAGGTTTAACTTATAGCTCTTCAAAAAATCCATTGCAATGATTAATAATTTACCTCATAAATTTAATCTAAACAAACAACAAACATCCGTAAAACATATTTTATGTGTACACATTTCTTTCATTCAAAAATACCTATTCATTGAAACACTCCAATGATTTACGATCCTAGCGTAGAGTCAGAGTAGCGGAATTTCTATTTTCCTCTCGAAAAGCCTAAGGGCTTGTTCACGCAATGTGCTTTTGGTACATTATCAGGTCATAGTTTTATTATTTTAATAGCTTGATTCGGTTTTGGCGGTATCGATTTCAATTTTTTTAATTACACAGTGCAGACAATTTTATTAAAATCAAAATGCAAATGAGTTTTTCATTTATTCAATGTTTACTACTTTTAGAACACTTACGTGGTAATAATGACATCATTATTCTGCTAAGGACTTGGATGATTAAATCTATAAATAAAATTTACACGAATTTACACGCTTAATACACGCTTAACGCAATAATCGTACGCGCGAAAGCATCATGTGAATATGCTCTTATATTACTGTTTCATATGAAACACATTATAGAAAGCATTGTTTTAATTTAGAACAACGTACTCGACAGTACTATTATTGTGTAATATCTGAAATTAGAAATTTCGTAAAATAAAAATGATTTTCATACGATCGCGATATCGTCGTGTCGAATCATCGAATATTTCAATTCGATCAGTCGTATTCTTTGTATACTAGTCTTTGCTTGCGTTAAGGTGCGTACAAGTTTGTTTTGTTTTTACTTTATTGTTTGGTCTATTAAAAACTTTCGAATACGTAAATAAAAATGTGAGTTGTTGTACACACGCATACAATTTCATTGAATCTTTCAATTCAATTCGTTTCCAGTCGTGGTTATTTATAACGTAGAAATATTAAGTATGTATATACCTACCTACTTATTACATTACCTTGCTAGGGTAGGATTTCAGAGGTAAATACCTGTGACATGAAGGAAACCAATACAAGATCGTTCAAAGGATCTGCTTGAATCAAACCGCACTCGAAAAACGGTGATTGCTTCGGGAAAAAAAAGTTTATTGAATGCAAACCCGATTTCCTCCAAATGAAAACCTAGATTGCATATTGTGTACTGACAATGGATGCAAGAACAATGCCTGGGATGGCATCGAAGCATCAACATTGTTTTTTGAAAATATACTATTACCTTAAAAGCGGGGATAGCTCAGTCGCTTGGAATTCGGCCTTACTCGAAGGGTCCGGGTTTGAATCCCACGCACCATGACTTTATGAAAAGTTATGTGCGCTTTATAAAATTAAATAAACCGGTGTAACTTTACTTTCCTGGCGGTACTGTCAGTTGTAAAAGTGTTACACTTTGTGTAAAGGTAACAGCCACGCCAAGATAATGTCACGAAGTACCCACTTTTGATCGCGACTGTTCACGCTTCGACGCTTCGAGTTTACTCCAGTTTGCAGACTTCAATAGCACAGTTAATAGAATATTGAATAGTGGAATCAGTTCTATAGATAATATATTATTTATGCTTTTTATAATATATTAGTTGCAAATCATGTACAACCGTATTTCACCAGAAATCACAGATATAGATCTAAATAGAACACGGAAATGCAAGTATTTTCTTAAGAAAAGAATGCGTTTATTGTTGACTGTTACACGAGAAAGATGTTACAAAAATTATTATAAGTTAATAACAGTCTACCCTATGCGGGCATACAATAATTATTTCCGTGTCAATATAATTGAAAGGTTTATGCAATGAACAAAATAAATTAACGTATATGCGTTGATCACACGGGACTTCAGATTGATCATTCCTCCAATCCATTAACTGATTTGAAATTAATTCCTCCAATAATTCGGATAAAATCGATAGTTGAAAAGCCGTCGTTTGACAATTTCAAATGGATTTCAATGAAAAATGAATGTATGTATCTAATAATTCATATTATTCGAACTAGGGCTTTTGATTCGGCATCCCGTTGATGTAGGATTCCGATCACTCCGGAAAACGTTTTTGTTTTGTCTTTAAGTAAGAAAAAAGCGGCACGCTTAATCTTCATGCTGATGAGCGAACTTGGGTTATCTATTTCTATCTATATCTGTGCCGCACCATTATGAAGCAGTGTTTCTTTTATAAACGGTAGAGCTACCCGCCCGACGTGACATGGCATGTTTTTCGTGTATGTATTGTGTTCTGGTTGAGATGCTGTATCGTTTGTAGTGATCACTGAACATCAAAACAAGCGACAGCCGACAATACCTGCATTTAAAATATCCCGGCAGTTATAAAACAGCATTTTTGCATGTTACCATGCGAATACAAGCATAAAGATGTATTTAAACTACTTCTATGAGGAATATCTACTTACTCGGGTTATAGCTTAAAATTTAAAATAGGAAGACAGCACCTGTCTTCTTATTTTACATTGACATCTGATGGTCTGTACATAATCATCCATAGAGTTACATTAAAGCCGAAATAATAGGTGCTCTAGCCCTCTATCAAGTAGCTCTACCTTAAACAATGAACCTTTAATTGTTAGGTAGAGCCTTAAGCACGGCTGATTAATATCCGCTTCGCGTGACCCAAACCCTTGTGCAAAGCGCATGAAAGAAACAATAAAAAGGGGATGTGCGTGCTCTGACAGTGCGTTGCCATTTCGAAAATAATTCATTGCGTCGAAATGAGGTCACAGTCGCCCTGAAGTTGTCGCGGTGCGCGGCGCAGTCTCCGAGCGAACTTCACACCCGCGCGAAGTTAGCCACCGACTGCGCGCGCCGACCGCCCAAGGAGCTACATCGCTCCAGTAAAATTAATAAAATAAACGAAAATCACAACTCACTACCAAAACTGACTAGATTATCCGCAAAATAACACGAAATGCCACCCCTCAGATGTAACTCTCGGTTGTAGATATGAGCGACGGACGCCAATATGTTTCGCCTCAGACTTAAGTAAAGTAGTGATACGTTTTGTGTGTGTGTCGTGTTAATATAAATAAATAGTGTGTTATGTGTGACGGATAATAGCAACACTCCATAGGATCAGCCTCCAAAACCCTGTAAGTGGAATTTAATTTTTTTGCCGATAAATATTTATTTTCTAGGAAATTTTTGTTCTTAAATTTATCATTAAAATAGAGTGACAATTTGTATTATTTCGAGTGTGAATGATTTTTTTAACTATCACTAGCTAGATGAACAATAGAAAGAGTAAAAGAAGGAAACATTACAATCGTCTCTATCTCAGTACTTACGAAAATTAAAAAACAAATGTTACAGTAGTTAATTAAAAAAAACAAAATAAAAATAAAAATTTTACAGCTAATAAGAGTATTAATCGGAATAGTGTATTGATTTGTAATGCTTTGAACAGCTGAAAATTAGGTAAAAGAATGTAAAATCGATATTTATTTACAAGGTTTCGATAAATTTCGATAAATATAAATCAATAAATGTTACTGATTTGGTGGTATGAAAATAGATACATACCGCTGAATCTTGGTAATTAACAGTAAATATAGTAAATGCGAATCACCCTATCATACAGGACATTTAGAAAGGTAGAGTCTTGCTTTGCCATTTACTATGCATTATCAAAGAATTGTTTAATAAAAAAGGAAACATCGTAACTATAGTTAGTAAATATTAGTTAGCCTATTTATTAGGGTAACTTACATTTACCAACTAGTTATGATGTTAAGAGAAGAAGTAGAAATTCTTCTTTTTGTTGATATGTTCCTGTGATAATATTTTAATCATTTTCTTTTTTCGTTTATTCCAAAATGTAATTATCATTCATTGTAGAATTGTATGAAGTAATAGACTAGACAGAATAGACAAATGAGCGCAACCATTTAATAATAAATTAAAATTATTCTTGCCGTTTCTATACATCAGCTCTACATTTTCCAGATAACAATATTATCTATATTAGCAATATAATTATGTACACAATAATTAATATGATACCATCATTATTGTTCCATTCTATTAACGCATAAAACGAATCAACAGCATTCAAACAAAACATTTATCAAATTAATTCCAATTATCATTTCTTTTATTTCAACCATTTAAGGCAGCTTCCACACAAGAAACATCGTAGCACTTTTCGTAGCACCATTCAGGTTCCGTGCTACGGGTCCAGTGACCTACTCTACAAACAGTGCCTACGCGTCAAAAACCAATATTATATTCCTTTTCAGGTACGCAAATTGCTACTATAAAATATTTAAAAGTTAGTAGTAGACAGTAGTTACCATCGATAATACTTTGGTGTATTTACTCAGTTAACGGTCGTAATTAAGATTTATTACAAGATTGATATGTTAAAAGCAATTTGTTTTTATTAGAAGCAGTTTTGGCGTTCAGTGAAGATTCTTATAACGAACGTAATATAAACAATTATGTCTTGCCAACTGCTATCTTCTGTAATGTAATTAGTTACTGTTATATTTTATTAACGCGGTGATAGTCCAGTGGTTAAGAATTCGGCCGCTAACTGGAGTGGTTCGGGTTCGAATCCTTCTTAAAAATGGTCTCTTTATAAAATTAAGTATCACCTTTTGTAACGGTGAAGGAAACATGCTGAGAAAACTTTTGTTTAAGGTTTTCTACCTCAAGATTTTGTTCCAAGTTTTCACTTTTCTCTAGAAAGGTGATGGATCTCACAATATTTGGCTGTACTGGCAAGGTCAATAAACCCTCAGTACAAAGCTGGTGCACAGATCTCGAAGGCTTGAAGATGCTGTGGTGTACTGCGACTGTACAATTTCCGCTCCGAACCGCTCACATCCCGCCGCCACCCTACCGCTTAGTTTCCGAACTATGTTTCGCACTCGAGCAGATGCTTAGTAAATATCGCGAAGACGTCGATTTTCCTTGTATTTATTCAATTTAGGAAAACGTAGTTGAGGAAATCGACTGCCTGGGCTTTTATATTTTATACCGACGTTAGCAAAATAGGGGTACTATACCCGGGATATACAAGAATTTGTGAGCCACCCATAGGCCCTGACGGGCGAGTAAAACCCCGGTTTTATGGTGTATGATTGCTACGATTGCTACGCTATATTTTGCTACAAGTCTTCAGAAGTGTTGATCTGAAGGTTGATCGAGAGTAAACCTATCTGGTTTTGAAATCGCGGTGTCGATTCGTACCTCGATCATACTCACAGGGATTCCCTGTGTCGTGGATGCTATGGGTACAAACAAGACAAGAACGTGATCATTCAAGACAAGTGATCATTCAAATCTCTGCTTCGTTGGGAATCGAACCCAGGAATCCGCGCAATGCACTGGCGTCTTAACCACTGCGCCTCTCGGGTCGTCACTCAAGCAAGTGTTGTTTCCCACAGACAATATTTAACGACCATATTGTTATGTTCTATCTATAGAAGCGTCTGTGGCTTCGTAGTTCCCCAAACGGATGAATAAAGTCTGGTTCAGTTTTTCCGTTTAAACTTATGTATTCGACAATGGTTCTAGGAAGAATACCTATCGAAGCGTTTTCTGATACATGGGCATTATTTTTTAAATTCTTAACTAATTTCAGTATAATTAGTTACTTCATAAGCGAATTCTGTTAGTATTAACTTGAAACACCGAACCCATTTACCTCTGTCAATAACCAAGCTATATTTCGAAAACAAGCACGTGCGAAAGTAATTTTTTAGCCTAAACGGCTGTTTCCATAAACTGGACTAATTACTGCCACTTTTTACATTCATTATGCGTGACTTTACGCCTGTTAATTTTACGGTTGGTGAAAGGGTGAATGACATACGATAGTTTGAAACTTGTTTTTTTCTGAAATATCGTAAAAGCGTGAATTGTTAGTCTACTACAATTCGTGAACAATCTTATGGAGCCTCAATCCATAAGCAAAGTGCACTTTTTTAAAGTGAGTTATTGTTGCATGCCACTGAGATTTGAACCCGGACCCCCGAATTCTTTGCCCCTTGGCTATCGCCGCCGTCAAAGCATTATTAAGATTAAAACTACAGATACCATGAAACTAAGAGACACATCGCCCCAACCTAAACGTAGGAAAATGCTTCCCTTCCGGCATCTTACGAGAGTAGAGATGATATGATATACTTGTATGTATGATATTTCGTTCGATGAATCTACAAGCTGAAAATTACCAACTAAGCAACAAAGCTATTTTAATGGAAAATAGAGTAAAATTTCAGAAAGCTATCGATCTGATAAACGCTGAGTGGTGGGCGGTATCGTAGTGCAGTCACCCGCCGCCCGCCCAGCATCTAATGAAATCGACACAGGACTTCACTACCGACGCTTTTAAGGACCTTGTTGCAATATTCCAAACGGCACAGGACTCAAACTTCTACTTTGCTGCTTTGCTGGGAATCGAACCCAGGACCCTCCGCGCAGCGCACCGGTGTCTTAACCACTGCGCCACTTGTGTCTTCAATCATTATACTCGTAAACATTTGTTACATTGCTTTTGTGTAATACATATGTACATATTATATGAATATGTAACACGTATTCTGTTAATTTAATTTCTAATCTCTATAAATTCGCTACAGGCATAGATAACCTACACAGTAGAGGCTGAGTGCAGGGCGGGCGGCGTCACAGAGTAATCAACGTCCGCTCGAGATCTAATAAACGCGCAACAGAGCCTCACTTCCGCTGCTTTGCACTACGATCCTAGCAACTATATTGTATTACAGAATATAAGCTAGTTAGTATTTTATCTATTCTATCTATATAGGCAATATAAATGAATCGCCGTTAGTAAGTCTCGCTAAAATTCGAGAACGGCTGAACCGATTTGGGTCATTTTAGTTTTGATATTTTTGTCTAAGTCCAAGGAAAGTTTATATGGTGAGAAAATGTGAAAGAAAACGTGAAAAAAAAGGAAAAATTTCTATGTTTTGGCAGAACGAAGTTTGCCGGGTCAGCTAGTAAGCAAAAAGATTTGAAAGCAGTGAAGCAGTGAAAGCCCAGTGGCTAAGAATTCGGCCTCCTAGCCGAGAGGTTCGGATTTTGAATGACGGCACGAACCTTTGATACTGACTGCTGTACTGGTAGAGGAAAACATCGTGAGGAAATCTGTATACCTGAGAGTTTTTCAAATTCTTCTCAAAGACATGTGCAGTCCACCAACCCGCACTAGGCCCGCGTGGTGGACGGCGGCCTACATCCCTCTCATTGTGAGAGGAGACCCGACCCTGTAGTGGGTCATTAATGGGTTACTGACATGACAATTGGTGCCAATGGGAGTCGAACCCATGAATAAAATGCCGAATTCGTAGCCACTGGGCTCTATCAATTATTAGGTTGTCAATATTTAATTAAATCACACTCGTATAGATACTAGAAGGCACAATCAGAAGAATCCAAGTCGACCTACTTATTGCGTAGCTCGCGTTCGCAGTAATTTTCTATGTATGAGGTCCTACATACATAATCGGTGTCTTATTAGTTGGCCTAAAAAGGCAAATTCCTCGCCCCGTGTAGTCTTGATCAAGATGTTTACATAATGTATGATGGAAATTTGTTCCTAATGATATCAAATTGAATAAAGAGATTAATTTTAGGTGGTATAGAAATAGTAACTTGCCCGGGGAGGATCCTTACCGCCAGCCTCTAATCCCGTCCTAAACTCCATTTGTTATACTTGTCCTATTTTACCTATTTAACGCAGCCACAAAATTATGAAGAATTAAAAATAAATTGTCATTTAATAATTAAATAAATTTCTAGTAACTATAATTAATTTTTTAAAGCTTAACTTTTTTTATAAAAAGGAGTGCCAAGAGTACTCGTTTATTAAATAGGAACAGAGTAAAAAAACGGACTGTAAAGCAGCGTGTTCTTAATGTCTTGTGTTTCGGCTGGGAGGTAAACTGACCCAGCCCCGCAGTGGGTTACATAGTAACTTGGTTGTAGACGTTCAGCATTGCGGACTTGTATAACTTTTAAGGGTACGCTAAGGATCGTATTACAAAGGTATTTTTGTGTCTCAGGCTATATTTTTCTAAACGCTGTAGGCAACTCAATATTGGAAAACTTTAAAAGATACTTAAAATAATAATATAAACTTTAAAAGAAAATCGTTGAGAAGGCCAAGACCCACGAAGGGTTATAGCACCGCAGGAAGTAAATAAGTAACTTTTCCTTCACCGTTTCAGTAGATGATATTTTCTTCTATAAAGGGCACATGACTTTTATGAAAGTCACTGGGATTTTAACCCGGACCCCTAGAGTAAACAGGTCGAATTCTAAGCCACTGCTATCACTCTTACATTGCATTGTACTGTTCACAGACGATTCAAATTAAGCTCTACTTTCCTGAGACCGGGTATAAATCTCCAAATAGTTTGTAGATCGTAAACCCGGCTCGTTTGAACGTATTCAACGTATGCCGGCAGTAAAATAAAACTAAATGGCTCGAGTCAATCGCCGCAAGATTGATTGAGCCGCGCAAAAACACTCAGAAATACAATCAAACGAACTAGAGCTAATTAAAAGTATGATTCTTTTTCTCCGGTTTAATCACACTTTTTGTTTTTCATGATCTCTCAGCGATGTCTCTCATATAAACTGCAATACGTTAGTGACCCAATGCAGGGTCGGGTTTCGTAGTCCACCAGACTGGCCTAATGCGGGTTGGTGGACTTCACTCAAGCACTTCACTCAACTTGAGAACTCTCAAGGAAGTAGGTTTCCTCACGATGTTTTCTTTCACCCTAACAGTAGGTGTTTCTTCACCGTTATAATGTTATTAACTCATTAATGACCCACTACAGGGTCGGGTCTCCTCTCACAATGAGAGGGATGTAGGCCGTAGTCCACGCTGGCCTACTGCGGGTTAGTGGATTTCACATAGCTTTAAGAACATTTTATTGTGAACTCTCAGGCATGCAGGTTTCCTCGCGATGTTTTCTTTCACCCTAACAGTAGGTGATATTTTAAACTGTATTCAAGTACATACTACTTAGTACATACATAAGCTAGTGACATGTATCGCGTGTCGACTGTCGCCACTGCCGGGTAACGCAGTGAGCAATGTCCGGGTCAATGGAAAGCTTCCGGGCGGAAATGGAGCTTTTTACAGGGGAGTTTTTTACCGACATGCTCCTAAAAGTAGCACGCATCCCTCTTCCGCATTCCAGGCATTATGACCTAGCGTGGTGGAAGATATGCCTTTACCAAAAGATCAAAGTGAAAAAATAAAATGTAAAATAAAAAAATATCTGAGTTAAAAAAGTGACTCAGCCAATGTTACCAAAATCGTACAAATAATCCGTACAGCGCAGATTTTAAACCGATTTAAATTAAAATTCGATTTTCAGCTCACTGTCGGAATAGTAAGTAACTTTAGGTAAGTTATTCATCCGAATTATTAACTTAGCACCAAGTTATCACTTGTTTGTGTTAATGTTTTGTAACAATTCAATACTTACCATTTTGGGTAAATAAATCTTTTTCATTTAATTTTATTGCTATCACCAAATTTATTATCTATAAACGCTTTTAAAGAAATTCTTTCAACTTCTGATCTGTCGGTGTTATCGACATATTTTTTTATGTTATTTTCAGAAGCAATGCTGTCTACGTTGCGAATTGAATAACAAAGCGACGACGCCCTCGGTTCAAAGAAATTGGATTATTTCATCGAGCTTATTAAGATTTTTCCAATATCCTGAAACCTTCCTGCATCCCGGGTTTTCTAGATGTTTATACTTTTATTGCTTATACAGTTATACACCATTACTTGTAGTTTTCAAAATAAAGTTTAATTTTTCAAGCATTTTTTATAAACGTCATCTTTTAGGGTTATTTAATTGATTCCTTTTATTATATATTATGCTTGTCTTAGAAAGTCGTTTTGGAATCAAATTTCAACTAAATTTTTGAGTTTGATACTTCTTTGTTTAAATTTGGAACTCATCATTATCATCCGTAATGTAAAACAATGAAGTTTTATATATTTTGAAATTATGATTTCGAAAAAGAATCACATCCTGTATGTAAACGACGGCTACACCAAAATTTGTTTTTTAAAGGTACCTATGGATTTTAAATAACATTTCAAATTACCATCGCAGATCGCAACGCAGTCGTGTCCACGTGACGTTAACGGATTATCAATTTCGGACGCAGTCGATCACGATAGTCGATAATCGGATTGTGGACATCGGAGCCTGGAGGTTGTTGCGCCTTTCCACCACGCTGCCCAATGATGTCATTAATGTTTGGTTATAGGGATGTAAGGAAATTTTAGAAAGCCAGAATCGCCCACGTATGTATTCGAAATGAAATCGTTCTTAAGTTCGTCGTTGTATCGTAATCGAGACATCTGTATGGTAAGCAATCATTACCACGGATTTAGTTAACGTTCAGTCGAACTGACTATATATTATGCATTGCTTGCGTAATGACCACATTTTAAAAAAATTAGAATCACCTAGTAGAGATAAACGGGTAATGATAACAATTGTTATCATTGTTAGAAGTCACTGGCATTTTAAATACTTAGAACACATAATTAGTAAAAAAGACTCGGAAAAACCTGTCACTTTTAAAAATTGGCTTTCAAAGTTGCAAGTCTATAAAGGTATATGTAGCAGATAGGTACCTACGAGTACCTACGAGTGTAGTGACAAAGTTCGGCACGAAGGCTTGCTCGATGAAAATTAAAATGTGTCAGACTCGTTTTATCCGTTCAGCGATGGAAAATGCTGTAACAATTTTGTACCTAGCTTTATTAAAAGTTTATAACTGGTAGCTTGAAAAGCCTACATAAAGATACATATTGTAAATATGATATTTTATGATATTATTATCTACCCAAATGCCACGTTTTTGTCCGTGTGGACTTTAGATTTTGATGATCTATTGAAACTTGCTTGAATAGGTATTATACTTTATTGCACACCACAGTGGGGTTTTATTGTTTAAATATTATAGCAATAAATCAAAACCTATGTTAATCATCATCTACTATTTGTACCGTACTACTGCTACCGTACTATCATTACCCTACTACTTTTGACTACTATTTGGTTGACTACTTTGGTTGACTACTATGGTTAGAATTAATTTTGAAGTTTATAACATCACATCCTGACACGAAAACTCACAATACACTTACATCTGAGTGATAGGAAGTTTCCTAATTTAGATAATATATTATGTTGCAATAATATTAAATTGCATTTAACGATATCTTGTACAATCCTTGTATTATTATGCAATTTAATTTGGAACAGGAATAGAGGCAATTTAGGCGGGGCTTTGTAATTAAATAGGTACTATCGTCAGCGAAGTGAGCGAGAGAGAGTGTGTTATTGTTACCGGAAAATTTAATGGATGTTGAATTTGAATTGTCGCGTTTATCACATCACACTCTGACGCGAAAACCCACAATACAATTACATCCGAGCGATGTTAATCGACGCGCCTCGTAATTCGATTCCATTGCCAGTGGTGTGAACGCGGGATCGTGTAATTGTTAACAGAAAATTCAATGAATAACGAATTTACTGATTGTTCATAATTGTCGACTCGTGTATCAAAGCTTGGAATATTAAGGCCTGAAAATTTTTGACAGTGAATTGACTGGGGTTCCATAAATGAATTCTCCTTAACATTCTCAATGGAATGTGAAGTCCACCAACCCCCCTGGTTAGAAATTTCTACTATTTTTTAGATTTTTCTCACCGTATAAACCTTCCTTAGATTAATACAAAAATATCTAAACTGAAATGAGCCAAATCGGTCCAGCCGTTCTCGAGTTTTAGCGAGACTAACGAACAGCGATTCATTCTTATTATTTAGATTAGCCTTCTTTCTTATTAGAATATTTCATAGACCAATTCTATTTTTGAAAAAAGCAACCAAATTTCTTTCAAGACTATAAGGTACTAAACAAAGTACAAATACAAAAATGATTTGGTAAGTCGCCAAGCAATAAACAAACAGGCTTCTCGTCCTACTCAGTGCGTAACGAACAGTGAACGGCCAATGAGCGCGCAATTAAGGACAAACGACAGAGGGCTCGGTAGGGCGCGCGCGAATGGGAGGAGAATTAGGATAATTGTGGGAAAATTTGATAATTTTACAAAGAAAAAGCTTTTTTTGAAAAAAATGCCTTTTTCCCTGTACGTATGCGAGACGGTTCAACGACACGATAATCTCTGCTTCTTTCAGAGGGTGATGTTGTAAGGCCGGCAGGCAGCCCATCTGTTACTTTATTAATTTTACTTTTCCGATGTTAGGGGGTTATTTCAGTTGAAAAGATACGGTTGACGAAGAAACAGGTTATAAGGTCATAAGTGAGTACAACAAAACATAGCTCCATCTATTCATAGACTGCGCAAGCTGCTTAACATTGGCTGTGCATGGTCTATGCTCCTTCTTTATAAAAAAAGGAGTTAGTGAATCGATAAATTAGGCTTCAATTGTTATCCTTTCTTTATCACAAAAATGTAATCAGGAAATGAATAGATAGGGCTATAAATCCTAACCTATTCTCTACTAAACTCACTTGGACAAATTACCATCCAATTCTAGTCTTTTAGTCTTAAAAGCCAGATGCTTGGCTACCCTATTCGTAAGCTGGGGCTTATAGCCCTGCGTTCACCGCTAATGATTTGTTTCTTCCGGTCTCGTGGAGTTTGTCAACTGTATTTACCCGAATTTGCTGATAATAATCATTTTTTCCTGCTCTTCGGGTTATTCGGGTATACTTTATTCATCGACAGCCTAAACATCACGTGTAAAGATCTGATAATCTTAGAAAGAGAATGTGAAAATCGTCCTCCAGAGTGGCTACAGCTGCCCATATAACAAGTCATGAAGCCTCGTCATGTTGTCTTCTCTTATGTTTCTGTTGTCAGTGTCGCTACCGGAGGAATGATTTAAAGTATCCATCTCATTACTCACGAAAATGCGCCTTGTAAAATTTTATGTCACCGTAATTTAAAACAGGAAATCTGCATGCTTTAGTTCTTGATAGTGTTCTCAAACGCATGTAAAGTCCACCAACCCGCATGAGCCCCGCGTGGTGCACTAAGGCCTTCATCTTTCTCGTTGTGAGTGGAGATCCGCAGTCAATAATGGGTTTGAGACATGTACGAACCTTTAAGATGAATAAAAAATTGAGCATTTATACTACAAACGTAACCATACTGCATTTGACAACAGCGATCTGAAAGCCAATAAAATCTCTGCACTCCTTACTCGTGTAGATTTCTGCTTTTATTGCACGTAAAGCGTAATGAGGAGTGAAAACGCAAGGTCACAGGCAAGATGCCGGGATTTTAGGGCTGTCGAAACTCTGAGATAAATACGAAAGTGAGTCAGCTAAAACGAATTTCGTTTCACGACATCTTAGATTTAGCTAAAGCTTTAAAATCCAGAATATCTTGTTTTATTTAAGTTGTGTGGCGTCCATTTTTGAATTATTAATCTACATTTCAACTAAAGCGTTTCTAAGGTCAAGGGCACTAGGAGCCTATGAGTGTGCGAGGACAGACTGACCAATCACATGCCTCGATGTCTTTAAGTGATTCATTGTAAACCAATTATATTTTAATCAATTAATTCTGTCTTCTATTAATTATTTAATCGATTAATTCGATTCTTTAATGTCGTTTTTATTATATCACCTGCCATAACTGCCCTTCAAAAATAGTTGGGTTTCGCTTAGAAAACAAATGACAACCACAATACCAATAAAAGTAATGAGTCTTTCTTTGGATTGATGTGATCAATAAAAATTTAGCACTGGTAATTATAGATTGAACAAAATAATTTGTGACAACTCTATTTGTGCAAGAAACGTTTTTTTTTTGTCTTTGTTTTTATGAGCGAGGCAGCCCTAAGACGTACTCAGGGTAACGAGATCGTACTGGGATGCGGGTGAGGCTGCATACCGCAACGCGGTGATTTCATGTAACGTTATATTTGACGATCCGGCTCGAAGGACCAACATGCGAATAATTATGTCAAGGGCGAATGTGAAAATGACGTACTGAAATAAGTCGTTCTGCTGTTATTGTTATTTTATATGTCTGATAAAAATACACGAGGGTTTGATGCTTTTTGTCAAGATGCTTGTTTTTATTGAATTGAAAGACATGATAACAAAGTAGCACCAGGACAATCACATCCAATGTCAAATGGTTGTGATTAAGTATTTTCTTAGTGGGTAAAATAAAATAACATATCAAAATCTAAAAAGCAGAAGTAGGTATAAAAGATAAAATAAAATATTGAAGTGAGTAATATGTAAGATATGTTTTCATATAATTTCAAGAAGTTGTAAAGGTAAGACAGTCGCGGACATTGCTTCGAGGCAACGGACTCAAAACACATTTGAGCCCGACGAGGCGTAAAATAGGACGCGAGATGTGTTGGTATTGGTATTGCACGAGTCTGTTTGTTTCTCCGTACTATGGATGGAGCTTGCACTTGATCAATTTTGTTGGTTAATTTGAGTGATGTAAGTTATCAGCCACAAGCCTTTTATGGCCCATGGTGGGCACAGGTCTCCCCACAACAATGCGGATTGGTCAAGAATTTTTAGCCTCGGGTATGAATACATAGTATACATAGGTTGTCTTAAACTAAAAACGCTATGTTTACAACATAATCAAATAATAAATCAATGCCATAATTTTCGAAGCTGAGCTTAAATGACGTTGGACTGAAAACGTATTGGAAACCGACGAGGCGTAAAGTAGGGCGCGAGATGTGTAGGTATTGATATTAGACAAGTTTGTTTGTGAAGTTCACGAATGCTCACGTTGAAACTCCATACCGCAGTCTCAACTTGAGCATTCGTTAGCTAATTTCAGTGATTGGTGAAGAGAGAAATTTTAGTCTTCGATGGATAGTTGTGCGGTTGCCGTTGGTAACTTTTCATGGCGTATATGGGAAAACCCCAACAACCCGCACTAGGCCAGCGTGGTGGACTAAGGCCTACATCCTTCTCATTGTGAGAGATCAGACCCTGTACCAACTACAGTTTAATGCCATTCGATTGCCACTTTAATTTGCGAATGTTAAAAGCTAGGTATTAGGAATGTGTTAAGTAATAGACAATTAAATTTTAACTACCGTATATAATTACGGCGGGAAATTAAGTACGTATATAAACGGCCTTCCTACGTCAAGTGAGTCGTGGGCGTATCTATAGTCCGTAATGAAATGATATTAAATTTTATCGCCGTCTCGATGATATGGCGCTTGCAAATTGTATAGCTGTTTTATTACACTTAAAACTGTTCATGTCTGTAGACGCATTGTTATTCGGGGGTTGAAACCCTCAGGGTGGGTAGCGGTGATAGCTCAGTGGCTAACAATTCGGTCTCTAACTCAAGAAGTCGGGATTTGAATCCCAGTGGCTCAATTCACTTTCTTGGTTACTTGCGTTTAACAATATAAAATGCTATCTGCTTTCACGGTAAAGAAAAACATGGCGAAGAAACTTGAATGTCTGAGATTTTTTATAATGTTCTCAAAGGTATATGAAGTCCACCAACCATCCTCCTCATTGGGGGAGGACATACAACCTTGAAGTGGATCACTAAGTGGTTTTAAACAATGATCGAGTGATGTGTCATTATGGCAGGGAGAAAAGATATATAAGCAGCTCACTCGAACGGCGACCTCACTCAGCAACCAACCGTTGTAGAGTCCATATCACCTGATGATGCTCCGTTTTGGGGCGAAACACGTTACGCGTCGTGTACTATTGGAATAAGTTGTTATGGTATATACCTACTCAGAGATATAAGGGAGGGTGGTGGGTCCATACCAAAACAAGTTCCACGTGTGCGGATTGTTGCAAAGAAATATAAATACGAGTACAACTTAAAAAAATATATAAGTAAAAAGAAAAAGTCCTAGTTACCTATCGTGTGTTTTCCAGAGATTTTATTACGGAATTTTTCTACTTTTATACTATAAAAACCGGCGGTTAGATTGCCATTAAGGAACTAATGACCCATCACACTGATTACATCAATCTTTCCTCGGCTTTGAAGTTTTAGAGAGAATTAAAAATTTTCTCAACTCAAATAAGGGGTTAAGAAAACATTTTTGATCCAATTTATAACTCCCATCTTTTGGGTCAATGGCCTTTGTATTTTCCTCTATTTTGATGATTATTATAAGCGAGTTAGCTCTCAGTTTTATGGCTGAATTTTAAATCTGACTATCTTTTCATAAATAAATAAATATTGTGGGAAAACACACACGGCTTTCTGATCCCAAAATACATAAGTCGTGAGCCTGTGTTAAGTTAATGTATGTGATAAATGTACATAATACATATTTTTAAATACATACTTATACAATTACACCCAGACACAGAATAAACACTTGCGCTCATCACACAAATATATTTTGTCCTGGGTAGAAATTGAACCCACGACCTCCGGCGAGTAGACAGCATCGCTAACCAGTAGACCAACAGGCCAGTCGATTTTATCTTACTACTGTGATAAATAGCGGTGTAGCGGTGATAGCCCAGTGACTTAGAATTCGACCTCGAATCGAGGGGTTCGGGTTCGAATCCCAGTGGCACCAATGACTGTGTAAAAAAAGTTATGTTCGCTTTATAAAAAAAATTAAATATCACCTGCTGTTACGGTGAAGGAAAACATCGTGAGGAAACCTACATGCCTGAGTGTTCAGAAAAAAAAGTTCTCAAAGGCATGTGAAGTCCACCAACCCGCACTAGGCCACCGTGGTGGACTAAGGCTACCCTTCTCATTGTGAGAGGAGACCCGACACTGTAGAGGGTCATTAATGGGTTACTGACTGACTGTAATAAATAAACGTTACTCTATATTTTTGAAGATTTATTACGTCTAGTTTTAAAATATTGATATGGTATCAAGTAAAGGTCACTTCTGTTGCGTCCTCTTCTCCCACGCACTTAGAAAGACGCTTCACAAAGCTAGCCTTAATGTTGTCAGAACGACCTCATCGATAAGCCTCGTTAGGCGTTTGACTAATGATAATTAATCTTTAGATAGAAGCGCAGCGATGATACGAAACTTTAAACAAAAGATATTAAATACACAAGCGGAACCCATGACTTCTTTCGTGGAAGGGATAGAAACGGGATACTTTCTTTGAGGCTTTCTTAGTTCTCATCAGAAGCAAAGCAAAGCACAAAGCATTCAACCTCAGACTTTTTTTCTCTATTGAGTTTGGATGCGGGAGTTCATCGGCTGCAGTTACCACTTGACATCAGGTTGCTTGCATGCACTTTTGTTACTCAATTACTATAAAAAAATATATGTTCAGAAATAAATTTCCCTTATATTTGGAATTTACGATTTTCCCGTGCATCAAATTGAAATTGGAATTTGATTCCGGAATTAGTTCGGAGCAAGGAATAAGGTTAACGAAGCGAGGAATCAGGTCCACTCTCGCATCGATTTACTAAGGAGCAGGGTTTTCAACGTAAAATGGGAAATATGTAGTCAGTAATCATGCAGGTTTTAATATCCTTTTATCATTTTAGGTGAACAAAAAATTAAATTAATGCTAAGCTAACATTCATAGATCCTCACTAGGATTTCCTGACCTAACTACTGGCCAACCGTACGCATGCCGAGGCCAATAACAAAAACTTAAAGTCGACATTCAAATCTCTAACTTCGCTGGGAATCGAACCCAGGACATTCCACGCCCCGTTCTGACGTCTTTTATCCGCTGCGCCAGAGGTCTCTGAAGGGTTAGCGTTGGGTCCCCTCTGAAAATAAGAAGAACGTAGGCCTTAGTCCACCACGCAAGCTATAAAAAGATTACACATGCCCTTGAAAACATAATTGAAAACTCTAAAGCATGCAGTTTTCCTCGCGGTGTTTTTCTTCACCTTTCCTTTACAAAAACTTTTTAAAACACGCTTTACTTTGAAATCGTTGCTGCGTACTACTGGGAATCGAAGCATTTAAGAGACCTCATTTAAGAGACCGAATCCGAAACCACAGATCTATCGCCACAAAATATATAAGTTATTCATATAAAACCCATCCAACTGTAATGCTCAAAATGAATAAATCCGTCGAATAGTCCAATAACAATGGGGGCTTATGCCAAAACCGTTTGAAACGAAGGCGCAGAGGCCAAACATCTGCGGAGATAAGATATTCTAATGCAATATTAGCATAATGTTTTGATTGGCGATATTGGAGTCAGTCGCCAATAAAGATGTAAATGTAAGACCATCCATAATTCTGCAAAGACAAAGACAAAACGTTTGTTTGCACGAATACGGATTAAAAATACTACAAAACATTTTGCGTTTCTTACTACATCGATTTGCGGCACAGCGGGGAGGCCTGGAGCATTCTCAACCATGCTGCTCCAATGCGGACTGGTATTGGACCCCCCGAGTGAAAAGCCGAATTCTTAGCCACACGATCACCATTATCTGAATCTACCTCTCTTTATCACCTAAAGTGACAAATAAACGACTCAAATTGTTCTGTATTCTAAACCATTTTTTTATAAGTAGAGCAAGCAAACAGACAGACGGGCCACCTGATGGTAAGTGGTCACCGTCGCCCACTGACACGTGCAACACCAGGGGGTCGCCAGTGCGTTGCCGGGTGTGAAGGAGAGCTTTTATATGCCCTTCCTGAAGAACCCCATGTCATAGTCCTGCGGGAATACATCTGCCGGAAGACCGTTCCAACGTTTGCGTGTACGAGGCAAGAATACGGGCAATTTGTTTAGCAAAATTACATTATTCAGTACCAAGTACACCGCTCGGCAATAATGCATTATTGCACCGGTACCATTGCACGTCTATGACCTATATGTGTTCTAAATATAGCTCGCGAGCGTTGAATTGATGAGATCTATAATTGTTTGAAACGGTGACGCGACTCTGCATTGTATGTTATTGTACGAACAGATACTACTACCTACTCTATTAGATTCCATTTTCTGTTTTATGTTTTCGATGACCGTTTGCGTTTTATGGGCAGGTTTGATTTTAGTTTAAACTTTAAGAGAATCTGGAACATTAAAACGTTTATGAATCTTTTCTATACTACGTCCATTACAATGAAGTTCTTATTTTTAATTTTTTTGTTCTTCTCTTTCTCCCTCTGCTTGGCCAGTCGCTTCAGCCATCTGCAGCAACCGCTTACGAGCTGCAAACTCCATCTCACAATACGTAATTTATAGAGATAGAAAGAGAGGTAAAATTTATTAACAGTATCTCGGATAACGGATATGATGATTGAGATAGCATCTTTGAGTTCAGTTCGATTAGGTTTTGCTTTTAAGATTTACCGAAATTGTTTAGTTCCCGTAACTTTATGTAAGAAATAAAGTTATCAAGTTCTATAGGTAATTATCTGTTTTGCAATTTGTGTTTCGTCTAGTAAGACTAAGTGTAGGTAAACAAATTAATAGACCTTAAATAAATAAATAACCTTTTTTTTATGTTGTATGTTTCTTTCTGTGTGTGTGCAATAAAGAGTTATAATATTATAATAATAAACATATCTATATATGCTTACTTAAGAAAATTGAAGTCGGTCGTCGTAAAGTCTCTACCAACAATAGAACATAGCTCCCTTATACAGAACATAATTACAGTTTGACTATACGTATTACTATAGTATAGTATAGTCGTACTGATGTAACCCCCTCCCCTCTAACTCATTTATATTCCAATTCCATGACGTCACACGGAACGGTGACATCATTTTACCCTCTCAGGCGAGACAACTATTTTATAGCCTTCCCAAGGACTGACCTAGTACACTGTAACCTATATACAAGCTATATGATAAAGGTCACGCTTAATACATAATAAGGAGTCTACCAACCCGCAATAGGCCAGCGTGGTGGACGGCGGCCAACACCCCTCTCATTGTGAGAGGAGACAAGACCCGCCAGTGGGTCATTAATGGGTTACTGACAAGGAGTCTATAGGATGAAGCGCGCATAGCCCCGCGCATAACTTCGGGTGCGGTCAGAACCTGGATGGGTGTTGGCTAGTGGTGAATTAATGCGCGCTACCGTGCTTCGGAGGGCAAATTAAGCCTTGTCCCGGTTGTTATCGATATAGCAGTCGTTGAACGTTATCGGAGGCCCTGTAGGTTTTTTAAAACACCCGGCACGGGTTGGCCACTAGCCCTTGTCTGATCCAATCCTCCATCAATTCATGATCGCGGATGTTAGTCGTCCAATGCTCCAGGCCTCCTTGGAGGCTTGCAGGTTGTTAGGTGCTCAGGAGAATTGGGAATTTCTCTCACGCACAATGCTTCATCAACTTTTAGCTTTCTTTTAAATCTTACTTCTAAACCATATTTTGTACTTCTTTCCCTTGGTAGTCCACTGCTGGGCATGGGCCTCCCCTAATCGACGCCACTCCGCCCGGTCCTGGGCCCTCTGAATCCAACGGTTTCCCGCTGTCTTCTTCAGGTCGTCAGTAAACCAGTCGGAGTACTTTTTTGTACTTAATTTAAGTTAATTCAATGCTATACTTTAACTTGTTTTTCTTTTGTTTCAGGGGACCAAATTCCTTCAAACGAACAGACCTCAAAATCTAATAGTATACACAACCATTTTGAAACCTAGTTAAAACCTAACCAATTTTGATCTAGAATTCCTAGGTTCCTAGATAGGCTTCGTAAATTATCCTGATTGTAGAATTGTAATATATAGATAGATGGATTAAATTTTAATAATAATTTCTAAGTAATAATCTCTTAAGGAGTTTGGTCCATGGCAGTGAGACGTCTCGGGTTCAATTCTTCGTTCGTGCATCGGGGAGAAAATTAGGTAAGTTGGTTTTTTACTCTACAGACATAATATGATGTTTAACACTGCCTGTTATTTTTAAGGAAAATACAAAACAAAAAGTTTCTAAAACACCCCTAATTTAAAAGAACTTATTAAAAATCCTTATATTGTTAGCAAAAGAATGATAACTGGTAACGTGGGGAAGAAAGGTCCTCGAATGGCGACCATGTCTCAGAGAAAAGTATACAAGAGAAAGTTGAGAATAGGCATGATGACTAATTTTCAAAAACTTTTCTATGATATTCAGATTTTTTATTATGTCTAAAATATATCATATTTTTGTAGAAAATTAAGGTTTTTGTGCAATAAAAGTACATTTAAATTTTAAGTTTCAAATTTATTCCAAAACGCTCGCCCGTGTCATGGCGTCTGTCATTGTGTCACGGCTCAGTAAAAAATGCCAGATCGCGTATAATATGCTTACGAAAAAAAATGACGTTTACTAAGACGTGACGTAAATTGACGTCATTCGTGGCTGTTTAAGCTATCATGGCGGATTGTTGTATTTTGTAGATTTATTTTAACAAATAAATTATTAATCTCGACATTAATAAGAGAATAAATACATGTTTCAAAATCTTTGAATCCTATTTCATTAGATCAGATTAATATTTTGGCGATACTTGATTACTGTCATCATGCCTATTGCTGGAATGAGGTATCTCAACCACACCTCCTCGATTGAAACACAAGACAAGAAGAACATGCTGCTTCACAAACTGAATTTTCTAAATCTGTTAATTCCAATAAGATTCGTTCAAGCAGACTGGCGTTGAATCCATAACTACGTTTATATACGTTTATGGGTTAATCAGTTAATGACAGATTGACCGCACGAGAGATTGATTAGACCTAATAGCTCATTCAACCCCGTCCTTACGTAACGTTTAACTAGTGCTATAACTGTGTTAGAATAAACTAAAGTTAATTCAGATGTTAACTGAGGTTTCTTCTTCGAGGTATTTTTTTGGGGTAATTAACACAAGTTGTGTCATGTCAGTAACCCTTTAATGACCCACTACAGGGTCGGGGCCTTAGTCCACCACGCTGGCCTACTGCGGGTTGGTGGACTTCACATGCCTTTGAGAACTTTTTTTTCTGAATTCTTAGGTATGCAGGTTTCCTCACGATGTTTTCCTTCACCGTAACAGCAGGTGATATTTAATTTTTATAAAGCTCACATAACTTTTTTTTAACAAAGTCATTGGTGCGTGCCACTGGGATTCGAACCCGGACCCATCGATTCGAGGTCGAATTCTAAGCCACTGGGCACACAAGTTACAAAACTTAAAAATCAATAGCGTTCAAAAACCAATAACTCATAATTATGTTATGCAACCGAAAACAAAATGTTATTTGACTTGTTTTGTCCAGAGACATCGAAATTATCTTGTAGATCCACAAATTTTTGAATACAAAACTCAAATGGCTGCATTTTCAAAAGAAGGGGCTTATAATGTGGTTTTTTCATTGAGATTTGATCTATTTTCTACCCTTAAATTATCGCTAGGCCGAAGCCAAAGACACTGTAGAATATTTTTTGTATCACTCTGGGCCAAGTTTCAAATCCAAGCGGACGAAGTCGCGTGCAAAGTCTAGTTTACAGTAAAAAATAACCAAACAGGCTTTACAGACAGACTCGTCAAACCCCATTTACATTCAATAGACATAGTTATGTATAAGGAGCGTTCCATAATCCGCTATCCGGGATATGAATTCAAGCTCAACGAAGCGAGCAGCGGACTGATTAAGGCTTAGATCGCCTCGTTTTGATTACGTCTAGACCTTAGAAGGTCGGCCTGTCATACGAGTTTAATTAATTAAACACTGGGCCACATTAATATATGAGTTAATATCTATGGTCCATTCTTTACCCGACTACGGCGAGGGAAAAAGATTGCAATTTTGACCGGTATTTTACACTGTCCTATTTAATATATTGTATCAGGCGTTACTTTGCGGAAATCCATTGTTGCTGACAGCAACCAACCGTTGTAGAGTCCACATCACCTGATGATGCTCCGTTTTGGGGCGAAACACGTGTCGTGTACTATTGGAATAAGTTGTTATGGTATACACCTACTCAGAGAGATAAGGGAGGGTGGTGGCTCCATACCAAAACACGTTCCACGTGTGCGGATTGTTGCAAACAAATATAAATACAACTTAAATAACTATCCTATTTGGTAAACGAGGGTCATTAATGGGACAGTACAGACTATTTAACCAATAGTTTCCTAATGGAATGTTAATACAGATGCTATCCTTTCGACCCAGTACGCAATTGGTTCCATATCCAAAACTATAATCATATCGGCGATGGAATGATGCACTCAGGTGTTGCTGACAAAATCCAATTATTTGTTAACGACTCGAATAATGATTGACAGCAATAATAACACCAAAGTTATTATCTATATGCGACACTCTAGCGCCGTTTTTTTATATTATTTGTATGGAAACAGGTGATAAAGCCCAGGGTACGTTGCCGCCACCCTCTTAAACCGCCGTCTGTATTAGAATATTGCAGGCCCTGGGCACAATAGCACTAAAGGGACCGTTTGTCCTCATAGAGCACTTCATATTTTAGAACTAAGAACAGAAAAAATAAAATCAATACATTTTTTCAGTCAACTCAAATTAATAGAAGTAGGTATACATAATCCACCGAATTAAATATTAGCACAAAGACATGCTCCTCAGCGGATTTCGAACCTACCTACCTCTCCATACTTTCTTCACGAACATAACATCAATCAACCGGAAAAGTGCCACACTCAGTTTCAGACAAAATTCAATTATCGACTCAAATTGTGCTGGACTGCCCCAAACTTAATAAACGTTTTGATGCATCTGACACTGTGGCGTTCCGACAAATTGAAACTCAATTTCAAAATATTCCCTAAATATTAAAAGCTAAGCTTCCTAAATATAAAAGCAGCTTTATGAGGCTAGTAGTAAAGAGCAGTGATGGCTCAGTGGCTAAGAATTCGGCCTCTTACTTGAGGCCCTGGGTTCGAATCCCAGTGCCTTGACTTTCTTAAATATTATTTATGTAGGTACATAATAATATATCACCTGCTGAAAAAAAGAAAAGAAAAGAATGCGTTTATTGTTGACTGTTACACGAGAAAGATGTTACAAAATTGTAATAAGTTAAGAACAGTCTACCCTATGCGGGCATACAATAATTATATCTTAAGTAACTTATAACATAATTATAATATAAAATACTTAATTTTATATTATAATTATGTTAAAATAAGTTATGATCGAAACGGTGAAGGAAAACAACGTGAGGAAATCCGCATGCCACGAGTTCTCCATACCATTCTCAAAGGCATGTGAAGTCCAGCAACCCACATTAAGCCAGCATGGTGGACTACGACCTACATCCTTCTCATTGGGCGAGGAGACCTATCCCTACAGTGGGTCATTCACGGGAAACCAACACGCAATATGACTGTCAAAAATATAGAACAACCAATACGCTTCGACACAGATTACATTAATTTGTTTTGAAAACAAATCGTACGAGCAACGTGGTAGGATTCCTTGAAATGCGCAATGTAGCTTAATGACTCACAAGTCGAGCTTTGTCCACAAAATTGATTTTGCTTCTTGCGATTTCGATGTACTAGGTACTACAAGGACAATGACTGCTAAATTAGCTAGTATTATAATATGATGAGCCCCGTGTCAAAATTGTCGTGTCACCCGCAAAAGTGCTCGTACACATTTAGTTGCAAGCCAGTAACCCATTAATGACCCACTACAGGGTCGGGTCTCCTTCTCGCAATGAGAGGGATGTAGGCCGCCGTCCACCACGCTGGCCTACTGCGGGTTGGTGGACTTCACATACCTTTGAGAACATTTTTTTTTTGTGAACTCTCAGGCATGCATGTTTCCTCACGATGTTTTCCTTCACCGTAACAGCAGGTGATATTTAATTTTATAAAGCGCACATAACTTTTTTTTACAAAGTAATTGGTGCGTGCCACTGGGATTTGAACCCGGACCCCTCGATTCGAGGTCGAATTCTAAGCCACTGGGCTATCACCGCCGGTGTTTTTCAATTGGGGCAGCTCAACAGAGCCCTGTTTTTAGATTTTGTCGTGTTTGTTGGTCGGTCGGTTATATCAGGCAATTAGGACAAGGCCCTAAGCCTTTGTCCTGAGACTAAGTGGTGATGCTAATTATTCATCGTGTGGTCATAATACCCATCTATTGCTTTTTACCCCGTTTAAAAAGACGTTTAAAAAGTTTCACGCTTCTGTCCGTATATCTGTCCAGTTAGTTAATTAAAATAAAAGCGCATTAGTATGGAGTTGTTGTGTGCGGGGTTCCGCGAGTCGACTACACTTGACTGCACTGAGTGAGGTCGAGAGCCGCCCCCTAATAGCCCTGTATAATGTTTGCTGTGTAGATGTCAAGATCCGACATTATATAAAACGACATCATATCTTAGATACTAATATTATAAAGAGGAAACATTTGTATTTTTGTATGTTTGTAACGAATAAACTCAAAACCTACTGGGCCGATTTCAAAAATTCTTTCACCATTGGAAAGCTACATTCAGCCTGAGTAACATAGGCTATTAAATAAAAATAAAAAAAAATTCATTGGCAGAGCGAAGCCTGCTGGGTCAGCTAGTTAGGTATATAGGTACACACCGAAAGGAACGAAACAGGAAAGAAACGAAAAAGGAACGAAAAAGGTTCCCGTTCGTTCATATACGGACTACCAACGTACTAACAACATGTTCTAATATCAAGTATTATGAAGAATATTATTCTAAATGGCGTTTGCGCCAAATTTGGTTGTGATATTCGTGATTAGAAGGTCAAAATTTGTTATTATACAAGCAAATTTCAGATTCATCGGCGGTATGCGCTTTTCGAAAGTTTATCCGGAAATTTTATTTATTAAAAATGCCGAGTTAAAACCAGAGTCGGTAGAATTGTTGGCGAATATATCCGAGGAATATTTCTGTGAACAGTGATAAATGTGTTCAACGTGTTCAGTTGTATATAAATATTTGGACGGATTTGACCGGAAGCGGAGCTACCGCGGGATTGTCGGCCAGCCAATGATGCAATTCCCACTCGATGGTCTAATAATCGATTCGTGAGTCAGTACTCGATATGAGTCAACACTTAATGCATTAAATAAATAAATAACGCTTCACACTCATAGCCCCACACTAGGATTCCCTGTGGCGTGGGTGCCATGGACACATACAAGACAAGAACACACACACCCAGACCAGAAACAGCAATTTAAACTCATCATTCAAATCTCTGCTCTGCTGGGAATCGAACCCAGGACCCTCCGCGTAGCGCACCAGCGTCGTATCCACTGCGCCCCTCAGGTCGTCAAATTGAATGTACTCGTATGTCGTTAAAAATCAAACCCATTATCTTTTTAAATACATCAATTTTAGATATTGGGTCAGAATCGTGCTTACTTCATGTATGTTATAACTAGCTTTTGCCCCTAACTACGTCAACATGCGAGGACTTCGCTTAAAATTTTGATGCAGAGAAAAATAAACGGTTATCCAAACAAATAGCTTCTTTCAATATATTAACGCAGGTTATCTGTGCACATTTTATCCACACCTGCTCAGTAGTTTTCTGTGAAAGAAAAATAAACATCAATATATTCATATGCGACTTTTGCGTTTTTATTGATTTCAAAAGAGTAGGTATTGGGTGATAGCCCAGTGGCTTAGAATTCGACCTCGAATCGAGGGGTCCGGGTTCGAATCCCAGAGGCACGCACCAATGACTTTGTTAAAAAAAAAAGTTATGTGCGCTTTATAAAAATTAAATATCACCTGCTATAGGAAACCTGCATGCCTGAGAGTTCAGAAAAAAAAAGTTCTCAAAGGCACGTGAAGTCCACCAACCCGCAGTGGGCCAGCGTGGTGGACGGCGGCCTACATCCCTCTCATTGTGAGAGGAGACCCGACCCTGTAGTGGGTCATTAATGGGTTACTGACAGGTATTGGGAGTTTTTTCTAGTCCCGATAGTGTAAGCCGCACTTAGTTAGGACGCGATTTACGAATTCAAGTTGACGTACGACTTCGCACGCCATGGTACTTGTATTTCTAAGGTCGGGATTGTTCGTGTCTGAACTAGGCCTAAATGCTCTTTTATTTCATTTAAAAAAATAGGTCACCATCCTTTAACAAACCGACTACCACCAAACAGCTACCTACGACTTTGAGCCTCGACACTCGTAAACAAACAAAGCGAGCTTTTGACGCTATTATTAGCCCCACAACAATTACCTTTGCGAAGTTTCAAGCAATGGCTTTTTTTAAGTTTTTACAAGAGTAAAAACGCTTTGTAAAATACTTTGTGAATAGGATGCTTTCGGATTTTGAAACTTGTGTATTAAATTTCAATCAGATCTGTTCAGAATTTTTATGTTCTTAAGCAATCGTACAAATTGTCATATTTATAACATTGATAACATAAAGGATACAAAACTGTTTTACAAAACTGACTATTATTTACAGAAAAGTAGATCAGACAGATCAAGCTTATATTTTATACACGCCTACGGCCATTATAACAGATTTTCTCAAACCAACAAAGACCAAATAGAGATTCTTTCGCCTTTCAGTCTCGACACTCGTAAACAAACAAAGCGAGCTTTTGAAGCTATTATTAGCCTGCCCCACAACAATTACCTGTGCGCAGTTTCAAACAAAAGCTTTTAAAGAAAGCTAATTTTTGTTTTACAATTTTAAAAACTAACTTGTATACCAGTTTATGTTAAGTATCTGTTTTTAACCCATTAATGACCCACTGCAGGATCGGGTCTTCTCTCATAATCAGAAGGATATAAACTTCAGTCCACCACGCTGGCCTAACGTAGGTTGGTAGAATTCTCACCTTGGTGGCCTTTGAGAACATTCTGGAGAATTCTCAGGCATATAGATTTCCTCACGATGTTTTTCTTCACCGTTACAGCAGATGATATTTAATTTTATAAAGCGCAAATAAATTTTAATAAAGTCGATGCATGCCACTGGTATTCGGAACCGGAGTAAGACGCCAAATTCCATGCCCCTCGGCAGTTGGGCACCGCTTTCCATGTTAAGTTGGCTGCGACCCTTTATGGGCCACTCTGTCCACCCTGGCCCACAACCACCGCGACTGACGGGTTGACGTGCCCAAAGCACGGAAGCGCGCATTGAATTCGCCACTTGCGGTCACCAATCCAATAGGTACCCTTAGTCTGAGTTTTAGCAGTTCCGAAACGAAACGCACACATACACAGCTTACCAGACGAAAATGCACAGTGTAATAAATAACCAACGGAGGAAAAAGATTTTTAGAAGAGTTAAAAAATTAATAAAGCATTAGATAAATCATCACAAAAATTGCTTTATTTTTAATAAACACTCTTTCGATGTTTAATAATATTAATGAAACATAATAACGAAAAATTTCGAACTCATATTATCCCGTAGGTATTAAATATTTGTTAGTATTATAATGTCTAACGATAAGTATTCATATCTTTCACTCCATACAAAAATTTGATTTTAAATTTTTTAACTCCTCTAAACGTCTTTTACCTCTATTTGTGTGGACTCTACACTCTACACTGTGGACGCCTGTGTAGTACAGTAAGCTGTGTATGAATTACGTATCTATCCGAAAGGAAACGCACAAACGTTTCGTTTCTGTATCGCTAAAACTCAGACTAAGGGTCCTTAACTCTTTCGATCGCTTACGATCTACTCAAACAGCAGGGTTATGCGCATTGTATACATATATTATATTACAGCAGAAAAATCATGGATCGTTATTAAAAACTACACACAAATTTTATTATAAACGAGCGTGTTTTGTAAGTAGGTTGGAAACGGTCGAAGGCCGCAGACAATTAATGGTTATTAACAAACGTAAACGCAACGCATCGCGAATTGTATAACGCAGTTTAAAAGCAATACAATATTGGTTCTGCAATTAGTTTCAATATCAGATGATTTATCGGTAGACGTTAGAGCCGTTTCACACTAGGGTTTACGAGCAAGAACGGAAATCGGAAACACCTACGGTTCATTTTTATTCTCTTGTCTTATTTGGTTAACAATCATGGCGCTACTTTTTATTGAAAAAAGTTTAAAATTGCTTTAAAAACTAAATTATAGTTTCTAGAAATCTGTTTCTGTATTAAATGACAATTGGTTATTAAATTTTTATTTTTGTGTCTGCATTATTTTTTATAAAAATAATGCAGACACAAGATGACAAGAGAATAAAAATGGACTACACTAACTATCCGGTCCTAGTCTCACTCACGCTGACTGCAAAAGCTTCTACTTTGAGGTTTCATCGGTGTTGGGACTTTCGATTCCTAGAGCTTTTCACTTTTCCACTGGCGATTTCAACTTTTTTTATAAACAACTCTTATTTAATTTTATTTATTAAGTATAGATATTTATTGCAGATATTTATATTAATTATATTATATTATACTTCTCTCCTCTCTTATCTCCAAGGTTCTAAAATATTAATATTGGGGAAACTGTAGATATTCTATAATAACGATAAAAATAAAAATAAGAATTTTATAACATCTCATCTCTTATAAAAATTATTATAAAGTTATTCGTTTTGTAGTCATTTTATTATTGCATTTTATATCGAGTCTTATTGTTACCAACTTAGGTATCACTTAAAAAAAATTATAAACTTTTTACAGATATTCAAGGTTCACCTCTTTGAAATCTCTCCTTGAATCATCGTTTTGTATAAAGTTTTAGTGTTCCTTAAATATTATAGTGTTGAAGAATTTAATATTTAGTGTAAATGCCGATGACTGGCCACTAATTTATAACATTTTATAAACACTAATTTATAAAGTGTATGTATAAACACCCTAACTCCACGTGGTTCATAATGTATAGCGGCCTATTTCTGATATTACTTAAAATATTCAATATTGACGCAAAACAGACCGTTCCCGGGATAAAAGCTTATAAACTATAAACTGTTGGTGATTATTTGCTGAGCGATAATAAGTAGGTATACCTAATTGTTTATGTTCAAATCTTTTGAGGAAAATTTAAAGTAGTTAAGTCTCCCATCCAAATGCTGCCAATGAAACCTTAAAGATCATCTGTCACTACTTTGAGATGCTAGATATAAATAATTATGTTTTTAACCGACTTCAAAAAGTATGTATGTTTTTGGTTAAATTTTGAAATTCTATAAATAACTCTGTAACAACAAAAAACAACAATAACGTTAAAATGTAAGGTTACTTAACTACAGTCATAAGTACAAGTGCTACACTTAAGGCCTAAACTATTTATGTTTTAATCAAAATGTCGGTTTAATTTTTTTTACTTAATTATTTTTATTTAAGGTAACTAAAAAGAAAAGTAGTTTCTTTTATGAAAACAATCCAATGCTTTTGATAATAATAAAGAAAAATCGTGATATTCGTTTTTACATTCGTTTACATTCGTTACAAAGAACTGTAAAAATATAACTTCAATAATAAAAAATTATAAGCATAATATTCCAATTACAAGATACTTGTTCGTGTAAATCTCGAAATGAAACTAAATGCTGAATGCGTATAAAACGACTTCAAAACTTATTTACACGAAATCTCTCAATTAAATTCTTTTGAAAACGGACACGGATTAGCCAGGCACAAATTACATCCATAAATTAGTGTGATATTGTCCGATTTTCCAACAATGTTATATTATTATGATTTAATTACAGGCACTAGAGATCGCCAAGTAATCGAAATTAGACATTCGTTTATTGAAATTTGAATTTGACACGTAAAGGAATGAAGTTACACGTCATGTTTGTCTATGTGTGCATGTAAAATTTCAGTGTGCAATTGCCTGATAAAATACTCAAACTCATGTTTTCCTTCAGCACGTGATATTTAATTTTATAAAGCGCACATGACTTTTTTTACAGTCATTGACAGTGCGTGCCACTGGGATTCGAACCCGGACCCCTCGATTCGAGGTCGAATTCTATGCCTCTGGGCTATCACTCTCTCTCAGGGCTCTTATATACCCATAGCACGCATGATAGGTAAAGGTTACAACTTTACAGTGCGTTACCATGGCAACCACTGTTAGTCGCATACAGGATCGTACCTAATAAGTTGTTCCGCAACATCGCGCCAAGTGCGCTAATTAACATATACAGGGTGTGACAGGATTCACTGTAACCATCATGAGAAAAATCAGAAAAAAAATCTATCCCTTCCAGTTTGAAAATCTAAATGTCGACCAGACATTCAGAACAAGTAAATATCAAATGATAAATTCGAAACAGCTCCCATATTGCAAGCTTCATTACGGCAAATTCCCAAATTCCTGAATCCGATGCCTTGTTTACGTTTACGGAATTTATCGGGAATAAATCAAATACTCCACAAACATGAAGTCTCCGATACTCCATCAAAATTAGGTTGTGTTTGTTTGAAATGCCGTCGATATCTTTCAAATAATCATTTATAATAAAGAAAAGAAAAGAACAGAAAAGAATACGTTTATTGTTGACTGTTACATGAGAAAGATGTTACAAAATTTTAATAAGTTTAGAACAGTCTACCCTATGCGGGCATACAATAATTATGTCTTATATACCTAATAAGTAAAAAACAAAAGTAAAAGTTAATAAGTAAAAAACAAAAGAAACACGCAATCTTTGTTTTCCTTCGTAATTACTAGATCGGTTCTAAATTATTATAATTATCAGTAGCACGCATCAAAAACTTTTTGTTCACAAAATTTAATGTGAAGTAACCCATGAATGACCCACTACATGGATGTAGGCCTTAGTCCACCACGCTGGCCCGCTGCGGGTTGGTGGACTTCACATAAATTTGAGAACATTTTTTTTGAACTCTCAGGCATGCAGGTTTCCTCAAGATGTTTTCCTTCACCGTAACAGCAGGTGATATTTAATTTTATAAAGCGCACATAACTTTTTTTACAAAGCCATTGGTATTCGAACCAGGACCCCTCGATTCGACGTCGAATTCTAAACCACTGGGCTGGTCTGGGCTATCACCGCTGTACAACAAGTGTCAGTAACCCATTAATGACCACTACAGGATCGGGTCTCCTCTCACATTGCGAGGGATGTAGGCCTTAGTCCCCCACGCACCACTACTGCGGGTTGGTACAACAATTTTCAAAAGAATAACAACGAACAACTTTTACACGAATGTCGAATTCGGTAGTACGTACGATACTTACTTGTAAACACGTGTTGTACAAAATGTATTAGTACTATAGTCACGCGAGATGTTAGTTATAATTTATTTGTTGATCATAAACTGGGAATTGCGTTACATTGTTGTTGACATATTATTATTATAAAGGCAGTTTAAAGCATGTTTGAGCGGTTATTCACTTGGTCACTAATTAGGTATTTGAATTCTTGCGGTGTTAGTACTTTATACACGTGCATATAAAAGCGCATACGCCCGCGTTGTTTGAGATCGCAAGCGATCGAAAAAGTTAAGAAACGTCTGGCGCGGTCAGTACCTGGATGGGTGACCGCTAGTGGCGAATTAAATGCGCACTTCCGTGCTTCCGGGTTGTTTTAACGCCTCCATACAGAGCCCTGTGTTTAATTTAATTTTGACGACCCGAGTGGCGCAGTGGTTAAGACCCCGGTGCGCTACGCGGAGGGTCCTGGGTTCGATTCCCAGCAGAGCAGAGGTTCGAATGATGAAATTGAATTTCTGTTTCTGGTCTGGGTGTGTTGTGTTCTTGTCTTGTGTGTGTCCATGGCACCCACGACACAGGGAATCCTAGTGTGGGGCTATGAGTGTGAAGCGTTAAAAAAAATTCTTGTCGGGTTGTTTGCCCGGTCGGTTACTGGGAGGCCTTATTAAATCAGGGTGGTATAAAAACGGCAGCTACCAATAATTACCGTAAAGTTATAACGGTTTTTTAAACTAAATGCTACCTGTTGTAACATTGACGGAAAACATAAGAAATATATCCGATATTCCAAGTATCTTTGCACGTATTTTCCGAATTCCTAAGATATTAGTTGTTCATTCATGGTTTAGTAATATTATTAGGGTTCAGTGCCAAAATAATATTACGGAATGTCGTTAATGTGGTTGGATTACTCATTCTCTTTGTAATTCGGATTGCTGATGTATAAGTCATTCATGAAAGCGAGGCGAATGAACTCAGATCTTTTATTTGGGAAATAAACAAATACAAATTTTCCTTTTTAGAAATAAAATTCAGAAAATAAAATTTTGTTGTATTTCGACCGACGCGTTTTGCTTGTTGAATTTTTTGATATATTTGAGTATTAACGTCGTTTTCTTTGTACTTTAAATATGTTTATTTTTTATTAATAAATTTTTATTTTTTATCATTAAATTAATCGACGCACACTTAGGTATTGTATATAATAACATTATCACAGGAGATACAGCTATAAGATTGAGACACAAAGCAAAATTACATATTTACACACACACACACAACATTGGCACATACAAGACAAAAACGTACGAACAGTAACAAAAATTTAAACATATTCAAATCTCTAACCCGGTGGGA
Source organism: Erynnis tages (assembly GCA_905147235.1). Classification (NCBI taxonomy): domain Eukaryota; kingdom Metazoa; phylum Arthropoda; class Insecta; order Lepidoptera; family Hesperiidae; genus Erynnis; species Erynnis tages. The sequence goes on from LR990093.1 coordinate 732,642, forward strand.
ATCGAACCCAGGACGCTCCCCGCAGCGCACCGGCGTCGTAACCATTACGCCACTCATTCCGTCATAGCGATCATTCCAGCTAAATAATTATGTTTATACGTAAAAAACCATTCATTACTGAAGCTTCAAAATTCCCCAAAACCGTAAAATTTTCCATTAATAGCTTCAGCGCACGCGATGCTCGGTATAATGGCATCAAAATGTAAATACAGCAATAAAGTGACCACGTGTACAAACAACCCTTCAGCGTGACCCCAACCACTTAATATTTAATTTGTTTACGTTATTCGGTACTTTATTTTAAGGATAAAGGAGGAAACAATTATAAAAATAAATTTTAAAAAATTAAACAGACTTCTAAAAAGGCTGAAATAAAATTTGTTACATACTTCAGTCAAGTTGGTATATTGTGTCAAGTATTTTGTTTGTATTTAAGACAAGTTTGACACCATATTTTTATTTTATAATTTTTAGTTTTTAGTCGATATCACGAAAACTTCTGAACCAATTTTGATGAAACTTTTACCATTCCCTAAGTTGAAAAAAATGCAAACATACAAAAAAAACAATCAAGATTCGACATTTAATAAAATTAAAATAAGCTTTTGCTACTTAATTATTAATTGAGTAGCAAAAGTGCTAGATTTTTCGAGTTGGACCGATGACAGTCGGAGGTAAATGTCTTCATTTCTAGGCAGACACACATTAATCACTTGGGTAGGGCGGTGACCCCCTTCTGAATTATTAAACGATATTTACATTCTATGAATAAATCTTTTGAAGTTATTACAAGCCGATGGCTAACGAATAGTTCAAATGCTGTTGACGGCGTCTGTACAGTTAATTATTCAAATTTTCAGTTAAATGTAAACTATAACTGAAAAATAATCATTTAAAACAAAATGATTATTGAAACAAATGATCATGATAAATTATAGGTATTAGTAGTAAGTCCTACTTGTGTGTGTTATTATAAATGCGAAAGTGAGGATGGATGTTTGTTCCTTTTTCACGCAAAAACGGCTGAACAGATTTCGATGAAACTTGGTATGCAAATAGTTTATAACCTAGATTAACAGATAGGATACTTTTTATCCCACTCCGGACCAAGTAGTTGTTGAATATATAATAATTTAAATATCTTGCTGTTGCCTCACACTAGGCTCACACTATGATCAGAGTATAGACAACTATCTATGCACATTAGACATCTATGTTGTCTCTGCTCGCTCTTCCTTCCGTCTTGCTGTCAAAGACTGAACCGAACTGCTGTACCAATCACCATTATTTAAAATTAAAGTAATTTAATAGTAAAATCTTGTTTAAATTACAACAGTCCTGATATCCAGGCAGACGAAGCCATGGGAAACCGCTCATGTCAATAAAATACAACAAAGTCGGTTTCGCTCTTAACTCACAGCCGACAGGTGAATCACCTCAAATGTGAATGCATTCGGAGAATCACTTACGGAGCGGAAGCGCTTTGTGATCTCTGAAATCTCGTTAAAATCGGATTTATTTACGATTTCACGCCATTCAAATCTCGATATCGGTGATGCTTGATTGTTATTTCAGGTTATTGTTTGTTCGTACCGGATACGAGACTATGTATCGTACCTACACCTGGTTTTCATCATTAAATTTGAAAAATTCAGTAAATTGCGGGTTTAACTCACACAATTCATTTACGCACCGTGTAGAAATAGGCAACTTAGGTCACGGGAAAGCATGCGTAAGTTGCGCGTTTAAGTCACACAATTCATTTACGCAACGTTTAGAAACAGGCAACTTAGGTCACGGATAAGCGTGAATGAATGGCGGATTTAGGTCACACTGTGCTATAAATTATATTACAAGTATAACCTCCATTATGAGTTGACAGCGAGTGTGCGCCAACCATTAGCCGACCGGCGATGGCGCGATGGCGGGGCGAAGTCTCCATTAATATTGAATTACGAGCCGATGATCCGGAATAAGAGGTTTTTGTTTACATTACGCTGCAATTTAGAGCCACTCTAAATATCGCTGCTTCAATTCAGAAGTATCACACAAAATCTCTCTTTTTTAAAGGAGAGCAAATCAACTCTCTTTATAAAGGAGACGAATTAAAGAAGAAAAAACTGTGTGCCTCGAACTCCTCTATTTTACATAATAATATTCACATAAGTAGTGATATAAACAAAGCATTTTAAGGCCTAATTTTAAGTCGATGAAATAACATCTACTTATAAAAAGGGGTGAAACAGTGTTTTGGACTTGGTTGTTCTCAGGACATTCCTGTCACACAAAAATATTCTGTCACCTTCCCTTAAAAAATATGACGCACTGTGACGTGACAGACAACGCTACCAACATCGAAAAACCTTTATTTTTTTTGTCTACCAATGTTAAACCAACTTATTATTGATTGAAAACTAACACTTATTATTTCTTTCGCAGGTCAAAATGAGTGTGATGGGCGGCAGCGAAGAGGTGGCCACCACCCCAACCGGTGCGGCCCCCGACGGTACAGCGGGGCCCCTCATCCAGGTGCCGGTGGCCCCACGGAAGCCCGCGCGCCGGGGGGCCAAGGTGCAGCAGGAGAGGCCCAAGCGGGCCCTCTTCTGTTTGACCCTGAAGAACCCGCTCCGGAAACTGTGCATCGATATCGTGGAATGGAAGTATCCTTTTCGGTGCTACTAGTCCACCAACCCGCAGTAGGCCAACGTGGTGGACTAAGGCCTACATCCCTCTCAATGTGAGAGGAGACCCGACCCTGTAGTATCTAATGACCCGTCTATATGTATCTATAGTTCAATGCTCAAAAGGGTAAGTATTTATAGGTAGTACTTGCCTACTTTAAGATATCCCAAAATTAATATCACAAAATTATATAATAGAAAATAGTCAATTCCTCAAATCCTCAATTCGCCAAAAAGGTCATACTATTATTTATTACGTGACACTAATAACAGCTTGCAGTTACAAGTACAACTAGTGGTAAGTAGTTATACTTTTTCTCTGGTTCAAAAGGCGAAATGGTTGGATCGAGCCTTGAGTGTTATTGCATAGAATTATGAAAATTGACTCAATTCAATTGAGGTAATCATTAACTAAATTTTTGCCATCTGACATGGTAGATACATCGTATATACTTACATAGATTTTTACATGGCATCTAACTTCAACACTGAGCTTTCTCATTAAAATATTTTTTGCATACATTTCCTTTTCCAAATAATCCTTTGTTTGGTATTTCTTCGTCAAACGTCTCAATATTCTTACACGAAAATTGCCCCGTGATGGATTACCAATCATAACGTTTGGGAATATCCGTGAATCATAATGAAAACTGCCTGTCGATTTTGAGGCATGGTCACAACTTAGGCGAGATGCGGAAGAGCGATAGAATAAAAAAAATCTCTTGAATTGTCTTTACTTACCGTAAAAATATATTTTTTATTTCCCCGCAAAGTCAATTAATCCTCAATGTTCAAAAATCCGTCAGTCCTCAAATCATGTTCATGATTTTTATTAAATAAGCCAACGTCAGTGTTAAAAAAACTACCAGGTGTTTTAAATACCAGTCCCGAGGACCTTGAACCTTTAGAATTCCCGAAGTCTTTAACAAACTGTTAAAAGATGATTTTGACTTTTGTCTTGGGCGACTGGTAGTTACTAGGATACGTGATACTATTCGTTCGTTTCAATAAATTTGTCAAATCTACGAACGATCCAGTAGAAGTAATCCAAATGGACTAACAGGGCAAAAATATAAGGTGGTAGATAATTGTTAAATGTTTAAGCTTATAATAAGACTTGGGCAGTCGGAAATCATGTGATGTTGGCATTCAAAACATTTCTTTAAGTTGTACTTCATCGGAATACGACCAATATTCGCAAACATTTCGCAAAAATTTAAATAGAAATCAAAGATTGATTATTCTCAGGTGCTTTTACAACTTTTTCGGGTCAGTTATATTAGTCTGCTTGCTGCTCACGGCTCCTTTCAATGAATTCGGAATGACGAATATTAACAGGAATGTGAGAAAGTACTAAATAAATGCCATTATTATTTTTAGATAGCCCTTAATATAGTCAATATCATACTAATAGAGGGAAAGAAGATCTAAACTAAAACTGTTGATAAACAGACGAGAAAAGAAAACATTAGGGATCATCAATATGATTTAATATGGATATAGAAAAGAAAAGAGCGCGAATGGTATAAAGCACTACTTTAGTCATTAGTGCCAAACGATTATTGTACTACATTTACAAAAATGACCAGTGACAAGATGACTTGTTGTTATCTACTTCTATTTTATAAAATCAAGTTCTGGCAGCCCTACGAAGTTTTAGTCACAGCTGCTTCACACCAACCAAAAAGTGCAAAACTCTTAACAAAATTATAATAAAATTCCTATCCATAACCGAAGCTCAATGCCCTCGGGGGAAAATAAACAAAACAAAGAAGAAAAAATCTCTGGCTGTTCGCCAAAAAACATTGGATGAGTGAATGAGTGACGAACGTGTTGCTGGAATAACTTATAAGGCGCCATTAAGCCAGAATCCTTTAAAATAATAAGGATTGGAGTTGGATATTTTTATAAGGTTTGGAGTTGTATATGCAGATAGTTAGATTTTCACAAAATGTGTAAGTAATTACAAAATGCTATCGAATATGTATTGTAGTGGAAAGAAGTTGGTAGAAGACTAAATAGAGATGATCAAACGTGGAACGAAAGTCGATTAGACGAGGTCTATGCCCTGAAACAATCTGAAAGACGCTTGTGGATGGGTAGAACAAACGCGATCGATCGCCAACGGTTAAATTGTTACTATAACCCTTGAACAAGTATCATAGAATCCAAACAGACACATAGTAGGCGACATAAGTCGTGAGCACAATCTGTATTGGGCGGTTTGACATTGACTGCGCTGCGGTTCACGCGATTGGTTCGTCAGTCGTCAGTTCATCAGTATATGTCATCTATTGGTCTAGCGCATTTTTTCAGCTGCTGTACATTGACCGAAAGTGTACAATATCTCTACCACTAATCATTTGTGCTAACGACTCGTGACGGTTACTATACTATATAAAATTGCTAGTCGATACCTTGGTACTTCACAGGACTTGACTGTTGATAACGGTCATTTAAATTTTTGATATGTTTGATCCTGGTCTACGGTGACTAAGATCATGTCCACGCTTGTTTGAAAAGAATTTACATGAAAAAATCCCCACACCACATCTCCTCCATGGAAACACAGGAAATTTTAAACAGACTGTTTTATGGCGAGTTAAGAGGACGCCGGATATCTCTTCCAAACTCCAATGTTTAACTTCATGACAAATTATGAGCCTTCCCTGAGCGGACGCCATAATTTCAATCACGTATAAAACTTAAAATGTCTGCAAAATTCATTACTTATCACATAAAACTGATCGTGCCTATACAGACGAAACTTAGGAACTGAAATGCCCATAAACGAGGATCGGTGGGACTGAGCGATCGATGGCTCCGAATGACGTCAGAGGTGACGTCGCCGCCCGAGCCTTGAACCTGGACTTTGACATTGTACCTTTTATAATGTCTCAGAAGCAAATAGGTGTAAAGACTGTCTGATAACAATCAAATCAAATCAAATCATTTATTTGCCAGAGGATAGGATACAAAGATGTTATCGTACAACGAGAGAAAGTTCGTTGTGTCTAACCTAAGGCATGCAAAATATACAATGGGATGCGAATCAATAGAGCATGTTAAGATTAAATAATATCACGTTAATATCACAGGATAGAAAAGCATACGTCTTATGACGAGAGATTTGAGACAGTCGTCGAAAGAGTCAAAAGAATCGTCTTGCCTTTGGAAGAGAGTTTCAGATAAGGGAGACTCCAATTTATTTGAACTTCGCTCAATATTGGATGACTCTTAGCGATGAGCCAAAAATGCCCGAGATATTTATATGCATCTGAAAATAAACATTTATTATACAAGGTCTATTTTTATGAAGTAGGTATCACTCATATCAAAACATGTAAACCGGTAATCACGAACAAATTTATTGCGTAATATCTAATCTGGATTCTGGAGTACTAATAAACATATCATCGCGATTCTGAAGAACAAGCTCTTACTGAGTGATATATCGCAAAACGATATCTCAACGGAATGTTAAAAGCCTCCTGTTGGATTGTCGGCGATAGAAGACCAACGTATTAAAGCGATCACGTGCAAATCAAAGTTATCTTACTGTCGAAATATATCTCAACGTCAAATTATACTTTTCGGTTCATTTTTCACTTGCTTATACAAGTTCAGAAAATAAAAACGTCTTCACGTATCTGTGAATTCATAATTCTTATGAATACTAATATTACAAATGTAGTGAAACAACGTCTAAATGAATTTGCAAAAAATTAGGTACTACGATAATATTTAATAATTTATAACCGAAAGATGTACGTTCCTATCCACACACTATCCACACTGACAAAGTTTTGATAAAAAAATTATTGAGATAAATTTATAACTATAATTTTGAATCGATCTCACTTGATCTAACCGTAAAGTCCACATAGATAAAGTCTCGTTAAATAACAATTACCGATATCAAAACCATCGGATTACGAAATACTAGCTAGCAGTCAAACAGATACTTTATCTCCCACTCAATTGCAATCCTTTGATCTGTACAAGAATGTTTGTTGAACAGATAATAAGGAAGAATTAAATAAGAAATTCCTGATCGTATATCCGACGTTAATATTAAATCACTCGCTTTTGATTACACAATAATAATCATACATGCATCCGCTTTGATCGCCCCTCAGGCAAAACGTAGACTGGAAAAAAAGCGGACGGAAAGAAACTCCCAGCACTCTTTTAAGTTATTCCTTAACTCAGCGCCCAGACCGTTTGAATGGATGATTCTGACCACCATCTTCGCGAATTGCATCGCCCTCGCCGTCTACACGCCTTACCCGAGCAGCGACTCCAACTACACCAACTGGGTTCTGGTAAGTACCTAGTCCTGTATCTCCTTTACCATAAATTTCTTAACCGTCGCCGCCAGGCTGAAGCGCTCATAGCCCCGCTGCTTGAATAGATCGCAAGCGATCGAAAAAGTTAAGCAACGTCGGGCGCGGCAGGGTGGACCGCTAGTGGTGAATTAAATGCGTGCTTCCGTGCTTCGGAGGGCATGTTCAGCCGTTGGTTCCGGTTATTATCGATACGATAGCAGTGGTTAAAACGTTGTCGAAGGCTCTAAGGTGGTTTAAAAACATCCGACACGGAACTTGTGCCACTAGACCATTTCTCCACCAATCCGCGTTGGAGCGAGGTGGAGTATGCTCCAGGCTTCCTCATTAAACATTTATTTTAGTGCTGTTTGGCTAAATTAATCAAGTAATCATTGCTCTTTTTCGATCTACGTTTTACAGGAAAAAATCGAGTACATATTCCTGGTAATCTTCACGGGGGAGTGTGTGATGAAGATCATAGCGTACGGTTTCATGATGCACCCTGGCTCCTACCTCCGGAACGGGTGGAACTTGCTCGATTTCACCATCGTCGTCATCGGGTAACTGACCTTTATTTTTATTTAACATTCGTTTAAAAAACCAAAAGGCTGCCCTCTGACCAGATGGAACTGAAGGAGACAGCGGGAAACCATTGGATTCAAAGGGCCCAGGACCTGGCAAAGTGACGTCGATCAGGGGAGGCCAATGTCCAGCAATGGACTACGTATTCTTCGTGAACTTCACTGGGGAGTGTGGACCGCGTCTAGGCAAACTAAGTACCTACAGGCCGTCCTCCACCAGGTGGACTAATGACCTGAAGAAGACAGCGGGAAACCGTTGGATTCGACCGGTCGGGCGGAGTGGCGTCGATGAGGAGAGGTCCATGTCCAGTAGTGGATTACCAAGGGCTGAAAAGAAGATTATTTTTAAACGGCTCTTTTCGCGCCTCGTACTTAGAAACTGTCAGGTACTAAGTACCTTTCACAAAGTACTGTCTTTTCCATCAAAGGGACAAAATCTGCCACTAAAGTGCGAATAAAATTGTCGGAGGCATTCACTGAATAAGTAAGTAAATAATCACTTAGTTACTGGACTCGCACTATCTGGCAAACCTTATTGTAGGATTGTTTTCCGCCCACGGAGGTTCGATGAAGATTGATGTCTAATTGTAATTAGCAATAAAAAAATATCCAGTGTCTGTGTGATTATGTGATTAAGTGATTCTAATATTAAATATTTATTTAATTTATGACCCACTGCAGTCGGGTCTCCTCTCGTAATGAGAAAGAGAGGAAATAGGTAATATAGTTTATTAATAATCTTTTTGATTTTTTTTAATGTTATAAATTGATGAATGAGTGGAAGCACCTGCAATCGACATAAATTATTTATTTAAAAATCTTACTTTTTAGAAAAAAAATTACCTGTCTACAAAGCGCGCGAGGCGAATTGTAAGAGAGTCCGTCAGAGAATACAACTTAATCAAACACTTTTGACTATTTTCTTTGGACAAGTTTTGCTACTTGCATGTGAGAAAAAAACGTTTTGTAACTTTCCAGTATGGTGAGCACGGTTCTGTCGAGTATATTCAAGGACGCGTTCGACGTGAAAGCGCTGCGAGCCTTCAGGGTGCTCCGCCCACTGAGGCTCGTCTCTGGTGTACCCAGTAAGTACTAAAATATATAAACCTATCTTAATACGTCTCAGCGCGAGAAGCGTGCATAGCCCCGCTGCTTGAGAAGATCACAAGCGATCGAAAAAGTTAAGCAACGTCGCGCGCGGTTTGTACCTGGATGGGTGACCGCTAGTGGCGAATTGAATTCGCGCTTCCGTGCTTCGTAGGGCACGTTACGTCGGTTCCGGTTGTTTTTAATACGATAGCAGTTGTTAGCCTTGTCGAAGGCCGTATGAGCAGTATGAAAACATCCGACACGGGTTGTCTACTACCCCGTTTCTCCACCAATTGGATCAGCGCAGTGGAGTATGCTCGCTCGCTCGCTGTCGTGTAGACAGCTAAGGTGAGTCGAGCTACTCGCATACGAGTAGATAAGCAGAGTAGCTGACTGGCTAGACAGCTCGCCTGTGTAAACGAGCCATTAGCCACCTTATAAAGGAACGTGCTTATCCGTCTGCTGGGATCTGCGGGCATTGTGTCGCACATAATAGCCTTTGTCTCCTGTGTTAAGGACGCCGATATTGATAGCGTCGGATACATTGAAACGGGATACATTCAATTAATGTGATTCTATAGGTAGATATTCTATAGAGTTTGATTCAATGTAGTGTTTTGAATGTGTTAAATCCTTAGAAGTGAAATTAGAATCATTCTGCACTTCGAGGAGGATAGTTAGGGCGCCTTCTCATCCATTTGTCGAAACGAAAAACCGCGGTAAAAGTTTTGTGCACTTAATAAAATTAAAAATCACCTGCTGTTACGGTGAAGGAAAACATCGTGAGGAAACCTGCATGCCTGAGAGCTCAAAAAAAAATGTTCAAAAAAAAAATGGACGGCGGCCTACATCCCTCCCATTGTGAGAGGAAACCCGACCCTGTAGTGGGACATTAATGGGTTACTGACAAGACATGACTATTACTTTCCAGGTCTCCAAATCGTGCTGAACTCGATCCTCAAGGCGATGGTGCCGCTCCTCCACATCGCGCTGTTGGTCATCTTCGTCATCATCATCTACGCCATCATCGGGCTGGAGCTCTTCTCGGGGAAGATGCACAAGACCTGCTATAATAAGTACACAGGTGCTTGCTTGAACATGTTTTATATTATTATGTTCGATTATTCTTCAACACATTTCGTTTTAGATTTGCTAAAAATTCTACTTTTCTACTTCTACTCCACAATAGTAACAATGTATACAAAAATTTCTCCAGAATCGATCGAAAATTCCACGTGTTCCACATCTGTTTGAAAATTCTCCAATATTCCACTAGTACCTACTCCTACTCCTCTTCCCTGGAGCATATACCTAGTATACGCTCCAAAATAATTTGTAATTTGAGCGTTGAAATTTTTTTTCTTTTTACTTTAACTACCATTTACACCTTTTTTAATTCCAAAAAAAGACCATTCACGCCAACTACATTATCTGAATCACCATACTGCTGATGGCCGCATGGTGGACCACCAGCATGGTGGACAGCGGTGGACTCCTCCTAATCATGGCACTTTTTAAAAAATTTGAAGTTAAAGTCAAGACTCCGAATAGTAGGTAGTGGAAGTTAAACTAGTAATGTTCTCCTTCCAGATGAAATAATGGACGCCGCCCATCCTTGCGACACGGACAACGGCTTCAACTGCTCGCAGCTGGGCGAGGAGATGGAGTGCCGCGAAGGCTGGATCGGTCCCAACTTTGGGATCACCAATTTTGACAACTTCGGCCTCTCAATGCTCACTGTCTTCCAGTGCATCACGTTGGAGGGGTGGACTGATGTTATGTACAATGTTAGTTGGTCTACTTATTAATCAATTTATGGTAGAGATTGTTTTTCTATCTTTCTGCAACCTATTGCTGGTTCTGGTCTTCTTTCCGATTGAGAAGAATCTGCTTATTTGGCCTATTGTGAGTTGGTGAACTTCACATGCCTTTGAGAATAGAACGAGGAACGCTCTCTGTCTTTCTGCAACCCATAGCATAGTTGTGTCAGTCTTTGGCAAAAGAGATCTCCCACCAGGCGAGGTGATCATGTCGGAGTTTTGTATATGTGCTAGTGATGTAGAAAACTCCGATAACATGATTCAGAAATGAGATTCAGAATACCAGTAGCGCCATTTCTTAACGAGTGTTGGATGTCGCCACGAATTTATGATTTATCCCCCAAACTGGGTTCTTGCGAGTTATGTTCTTCGATACAGCACGTGATAAATCATTGGTTGCAACCAATTGCGCCACTGGTGGTCTCGCCCCGATCTCCGGAGTAAAGGACCTATGTTAAAGAGCTATGTTAAATGAGATATTGTTTATTTTCAGATACAAGATGCAATGGGCAACAGTTGGGAGTGGTTGTACTTCGTCTCGATGGTGATACTCGGCGCGTTCTTCGTCATGAACCTCATTCTCGGTGTGTTGTCCGGGTGTGTATTTGTTTGTTATTAGTTTAAAAATTTATGTTACATTGATGTGTTCGAGTACCATAATATTCTATACAGCAACAATTAAATCCAAAATTACTGAAGATGGTAGATTAAAATTGAACATTTATTTTAGAGCTTCGATCAGAATTCAATAAGTTTTACTAATATGTAAACTAGAAATAAACATTTATTACAACCAAATGCGGGCAGTATAAAAACTGCCAGTTTTCAGATCATCCGAAACTATAGTCTCGGATCACTTTTTTAAGCTTCGCCATCGACTACGCAAAGCTTTCCGTAAATCCTTTATGGAGTACATTTTCTTTTGTTATTTATCTATTTTTTAAATATTACCTTTAACATAAGTCTACTATACTAAAAGTATTATTCAAACATTCCAGAGAATTCTCCAAAGAAAGAGAGAAGGCAAAAAACAGAGGTGACTTCCAGAAACTAAGAGAAAAGCAGCAGTTGGAAGAAGATTTGAAAGGGTACTTAGACTGGATCACACAAGCTGAGTACTTGGAGCCGATAGCCGACCAGAACGACACGCTCGATCAGAAGAGGATAGACTATGGGATGGGAACAGGGAACATGTTAGGTAAGATAGTGAAAATTATGAAAATATTTAGTTTCCTATTAAAAAGAAAAATGTTGGCTGTAATTTTAAGGCTGTAAAGATACAGATTGTATCAAAATTTGTTTTAAATGTTTTGGCGAATTTCAGGTCAGACTGCAAGTGAACACGATTCAACGGACCATTTAGGTATAGAACCACACGAACAGAAAAAAACATTAGGGAAACTTTGGAAACAAGATTTTGATAAAGTAAGTTCCCTCCTTCGATTGCCAGCTGTATACATATATGTAAAACCCTGCTACTTCATTGTCCATCAATATAATTGTTTATTCTAACAATAATAGTGGGAATTTTACAATTATTTTTTACTTCAAATGAATTTCTTTTTTAAATTCCAGGTGAATCGTAGAATGAAACGAGCGTGTCGGCGAGCAGTAAAGTCGCAAACGTTCTACTGGCTCATTATCGTGCTTGTGTTTCTGAACACTGTGGTCCTGGCTAGCGAGCATTATCAGTAAGTTCCATGGACTTGTACTCTCTTATATCGTCGTCTTCTACAAAAGCCATATTACAATTCAAAAATCATATTTTTGTAATTTTGACCTTCCGAACATTTTGAACTTTTAACATCTCTTACACAAATCTTTCCACTCACTATATTATATCTGCAATGTTAACGCTCAATTTGTTTTCAGACAACCACAATGGCTAGATCTGTTCCAGGAGTACGGGAACGCATTCTTCGTAGCGCTCTTCACGCTTGAGATGTTAGTCAAGATGTACAGCTTAGGTTTGCAGGTTAGTAATTGTGACCTTTGACTTGGGCGTAGTTCTATCACTCGTCCATCAATTACCAAGTTTTTCCTTTTTTTAAAGTTCAAGGTTTACTATTTCTAACTTCTGTTTCCATTCAGTTGTAGAATTGTTTATTTGTAGACTTGATAGAACATCTGAATTCATTATATCTTCTTCATCTTCTGCCTCATACGGGTTAATGCCGTCAACGACAATCTTATTGTCTTTGGCTTTTGTTAATTTTTATTAATGAATGTTTTCAGGGTTACTTTGTATCATTGTTTAACCGTTTCGATTGCTTCGTGGTCATCGGCTCCATCAGCGAGATGGTCCTTACAAAGACAGAGGTGATGCCTCCACTGGGTATCTCCGTGTTGCGTTGCGTCAGACTGCTTAGAGTTTTTAAAGTTACCAAGTGAGTACAGATCAGAATGTTTGACATAAATTTTAATTTTAAATAAGATTAATATTGATGTTTTTTATACATTTAGAATTCATTCAAGCGTTTGACATCATAAAAAGCCATCATTAAAGTGAAAACGACTAGACCTAAAACTTAAAGCTAATTGATTGTGCTATTATTTTTTTTTATTTACAACACTTTTTTTAATATAACAAAAAATAAGACGCTAACTCGAAAAAGAAAGAATGTTAGACTGAGCTTCCCAAGGATGGTAACCTATATTTTACTAAGATTTCAATGAGCCTTTCAATTTAGCTTGTTATTCTCATTATTCTCTATTTAAATAGTATTTCAAGTATGTAATATTTGAAAAGATAAGGACTAGGCAGACCTTATCCTTCTCATTGTGAGAGGAACCCTAGCCCTGCAGGGGGTCAATAATGGATTACATACATATTTTTAAAACTTTTTCCCTTTACATTTCAGATATTGGCGATCACTGTCAAACCTAGTGGCGTCGTTGCTCAACTCGATCCAATCGATCGCGTCTCTGCTGCTGCTGCTGTTCCTCTTCATCATGATCTTCGCGCTGCTGGGCATGCAGGTGTTCGGCGGCAAGTTCAACTACGACCCCGTGGAAGAGAAGGACAGGCATAACTTCGACTGCTTTTGGCAGGCGTTGTTGACTGTGTTTCAAGTTAGTTCTTATAGCATTATTCCTGGGATAAGAGTTTTTATTGCGATTGGGTCGTTCCTGATAATTCAGAATGATTTTTGGTAATTTTCACTGACTTCAAAAGTAGAAGATTCCTACGTTTATATTTTTTATGTGAATCCCGGCATAATTTCATCATATAATACAAACGAATTCTCTTATTTCTCTTTTTGATCGAGAGAAGTTTATTACGAAATTCTACTTTAATTTTAGAATAAAAGTTTTGTTAAGATAAAGTCGGGTTTTTTAAAATAATATTTCATGGATTAAATCTTTTTAGCTTCTGAATTTAAGTAACATTGTTGATGTTGGATGGATGTTCACTTCATAATTTGATTTTCACATTCTTATAGATCCTTACGGGTGAAGATTGGAATGCGGTAATGTACGAGGGCATCAAAGCGTATGGCGGCGTTGGTTCTGTTGGCATCCTTGCATGCATCTATTTCATCATTCTCTTCATTTGCGGCAACTGTATCCTTTACAAGAATACCTATATTTTTCAGTACATCTTGAATAGTATGAATATATAATTATCATAGTAACAGCTAAGTTTAAGTAGTGGTTAAAATACGCTGAGCGAATATTCCGGTGTGCGATTCTTCCTAAAGATGAGTTTTTTTGTCATACAGGTAATCATGGCTTTCACAATAGTAGAAATTCTAGGATAGATTTATGAAAGTATCGTTATGTATATATGATATGATAAACATATTTGTTTATCATTACTTAAATTTTTTTGTTAACTTTCTTAAAATTCCTTAATCATCGTTCATACAGACATTCTACTAAATGTGTTCTTGGCCATCGCTGTCGATAATTTAGCCGATGCAGAATCCTTGACCAATATAGAAAAGGAGGAAGGGGTACGTACACGTATATTTTAATTAAAGTTTTACCCAGTTACTGTCAATATATGTCTGTAAAAAGGAAAAAATAACAAGAAAATATATCATAAATGAATGAAATGTTAATCAACATTATTTTGTTTGCATCCACAAAGCAAGCAGTGGAAGAGAAGGAGGGCAGTGTGGTGATCGAAGGGGGAGCCGGTGATACAGATGATGAATACATAATGCATGACGACGATGCATATACCACCGACAAGTAAGTTTTGATTTTTGGAGTTAAGAGGATTATTAAAGCAAGTGCTTACGGTAAATCAACTTTTAAATTTTTTACTTACTGATTTCTTTATTCTTTATATTTCGACTAGAGAATATTATTAAGATGAGTATATTGAAAGACTTGCATTTTCACAAAAAATATTTTGGCATCCCGAAGCCGATTCGAATCGGGATTTTTAACATAAAAATAAGCTACAGCATTGCAGACACAAAGCATTGCAGACTTTCGAGTTAATTTACCAGTAAAGCTTTAGCTTTGTTAAAAAAAGTGAAAGAAAATGGTAGTTCTTTAACTTTTTTTTAATGGTAGTTCTAAAAATGAATATTTTTAGCTCTGATAGAGAATATGAAGAGACGGGGTCTGAAGGTCAAGACGCAGAAGGTGATATCGAAGAAGGAATGGGCGAAGAAATGAATGAAAGGATAGAAGAGGAACAAGAAAGAGAAGATGTTGATATGATGGAAAGCAACCAGAGAAACCATATTGGTAAGAACTTCTTAATATTTAAAATCATACATAATCCTTCATATTTTAGAAGTGAATGATACGATAAAGCGAAAATATATTAATTAATAAATTAACGAATACCTTAAGATATCTACGTGAGTGAAAAGGCACAATCAATCTGTAACTAAGTTTGGTAAGTGTAAGTCAAAATAGTTTAAAATGCTACAGTTTACCCATAGTTTAAAATTTCTAAGTTATTGAAGAATCAAGAGGATAAGTAAAAAGTATTAGGAGAGATATTTCAAAGCTAATTATTGTGAGGTAAATATGAGATCGAACGTAATTTAAAGTGAACCGATACATTTTTTTCAAGTTTAGGGAATTACCATCCTGTCAATGTTAAATCAAAAACAGGCAATATATACTTATTCAATAAAACAATCCGAATCAACTATACTTAGGTCAGTTAGCCTCATCAAGTCTCTATCTCATTTCATTACTCTCTCTCACAATCGCGATGAGAGTGATAAAAGTGATAAAATAAGCTAATATGCGCTCAGTTGCGCAGAATCTGGACTACTCCACCCACATCCGTTGTACTACTTACTTACTTCTATGAGGCTAACCAAATGGTATAGTGAACGCAGAGTTGGAGGAGGAACCGCGTCTGAAACGTAAGCCGACCACCTCGTCAGCGCGGCCGCGCAGGCTCTCCGAGGTCGATATACGCGACTCTAAGAAACCCATCCCTGACGCGTCTTCCTTCTTCATATTTAGCAAAACCAACAGGTTAGGGAGCCCCGGCGGTCGCTTGAAATGCTTAGATGTTACTTTCGTATCTTCGCCTCTTATTGTTTATGTTCGTTTGTCTCTGATGATGTCTTCGATTCGATTGTGCTCTTTTAATATGTTTTTAGTTTTGAATTACTGTCTCACTAAATCTGTTTTGGCTTATTTTACTAAAATTCCGCCAAGAGCACTTCTCAAATATAATGATCAGTTGGTTATAGTTCTATGCTGCGTTTTTTTGTCTGTAACCATTATCATCAGAGATAAATATTTTTATTTGAGTATTTTGCCTTTCGTCTTTCTCAATTCTAATTATTTCAGCTGTTATACTCTTACGTTATTTTATTAATAATATTTTTTAATCTTACACATATTTTGCTACTTTCACTACTATATTTATTTTTGCAATTCATGTCTGTTCACGATTATTAAACATTAGCGTCAAACATTAGGTACGGTACTTCGCAGCCCTCGGCATGTCTAGGTATCTAACTTTTAATTAAGTAGGTTACTAGATAAGGTATATATAAAATAGTGCCTGATTATATTGAATGAAAGAATTTTCGCACTGTTTTTACTCACAAAGATGGCGGCCAGGAGGAGGAGGGGACGCTAGTCACGGCTAGGCCCCGGCGGGTCTCAGAACTGAATATGCCCAATCAGACGCCACCAATACCGAACGCTAGTAGTTTCTTCATATTCTCCCCAACGAACAGGTGACTGGTGTTGCCGCAGACTTGGTACCCGTGTCTCATTGTGCAAACAATTGGCTCTGTGTTGTCTCCGGCCTTGCTGATTGAATTATCTGTTCCATACTGTCCAATTCAAATTCAAAAGCTTTTATTCATTATTAGGTACAATTTATGAATAAAAGCTTTTGAATTTGATGTGATGTGATTGTCTTCACTTCAATGTGATCGTCTTCACTGTCGATGTCAAATTCATCTCCATCTACATTTACTTGTTCTGCAACTGCACGTGTGTTATCCTCTAAATTCTTCAAATTTACTTCCTTTATATCAAAATTTACTACAATGAGATATCAGGGTACCTTCACGCTGTTTCCAATGTTAGCGGTTAGGATTGTTTGTAGAGCCATTAGGGTCTTTTCCCTTTAATTTCATAGCATGGTTGATAATGAAGTTAAAAGATTTTTTCATTTCATCAGTTTTAGATGCAGTGTCGTAGAATTAGGAACGATTTTGATTCTCTTTTCAATAATATTGTATATTATTTTAATTTCAAATGATTGTTATTGAATTATCTGAGCATGTATTGATCATTTTAATATTTAGCTCTCAAAAGCATGTATTATTGTAATTTTGTTATAATATATCTGTTTTTATGTATTATGTTATTGATTTTGCATGTTGTTGTATTTTGTGTGTATTCGATGTTTTACACATTTACTAAACACCCTGGTAAGTTACACTGGATAGGCTACATTATTCAATGGTTAGTTTAAAAAAATAGATGATCTATGATAAGATATGCCAATGTTTTGATATTCTTAATTTTTATCCTATATTATGTATGTACACATCTAATAAAATTGTTTAACAACACGTTACGATTCAACACTACCTAGGTCAACTTGTAAATACTCCACAAGTTATTCTTGTTTGCTGCCGCTTTCGTTGTCTTTATCTGC
Source organism: Erynnis tages (assembly GCA_905147235.1). Classification (NCBI taxonomy): domain Eukaryota; kingdom Metazoa; phylum Arthropoda; class Insecta; order Lepidoptera; family Hesperiidae; genus Erynnis; species Erynnis tages. The sequence goes on from LR990093.1 coordinate 750,246, forward strand.
ATAAATATCTTCTGTTTCATCTTTATTCATCGGTATAATAATAACTCCCATGGCACCAGGTTTCGTGTGTTCTGCTACAAGATGTCAGCATCTTCGACGTTTGGGAACATTATCTTGGCCTGCATCATGCTGTCTTCCGCCATGTTGGCGGCTGAAGATCCATTGGATGCTGCTCAAAAGGGGTTTAGGAACTGGGTACGTATCTTTAAAGTTATTAAAGCTTACTCACTGTGAGAACCGGATTAGTATCTATCTCCACTCTCGTAGATACAGCATGGTTTACATGCTTTTATTTTGCTTGCGCAGACGTCGAAGGAATAAACTGAAGGTGGACAATTTAGTCTACTAAAGTAGCAACGCATCGTCTGTTAAATTCAAATTCTTCTTCGACCTTAAACTGCAGTATCCAATTAACATCGGTTAGTCTGCATGCTTAGCTGGTTCTATTACTTCTGTTATCCTCGGATGAATTCATTTGGTTCCACCACCTTAAACCTTGTCAAATATAAAATGAGTTAATGTTCTTAATCAATTTTAGTAGTGACTTTACTTGGTGAAAAATTAAGCTTCTACTCTCTCTTTAGCATTAAAATCACGTTGCTTATATGCTTATAAGCTATAAGCTATATGCTTATAAGCAACGTGATTAAGAACATTAACTCTTTTCAGGTTAATGGTTATTGGCTAATGGCTTATTTCTGGTTAAGAAGTAGCAACTTCTTCAGCAACTATATTTACCCACACTTCCAAACCAGTTGCTGAGCCAGTTCGACGTATTCTTCACGGGCATCTTCACGCTGGAACTGTTCCTGAAGCTGGTGACGTACGGGCTGGTGCTGCACGAGGGCGCGTTCCTACGCTCCGCGTTCAACGTGCTCGACATGCTCGTCGTCTGCGTGTCGCTCATCTCTATGAGTTTTAAGTACGTACCCTGCAGCTATTGCACCAATACTAACCCACACTACTTCTATGACCAGCTGCTGTGCTGCTGGGCTGAGCTAACCGTGCTCGTCGTCTGCGTTTCGCTCATCTCTATGAGTTTCAAGTACGTACCATGCAGCTGTTGCACTTATATTAACCCACCATATCATTATGACCTGCTGCTGTGATATGCCTATGACTAGTTCTACGTGTTCTTTAAGGGGAATCTTTTTCAACGTACACCGCGCTCGATCCCTATGAATTTCAAGTACATGACGTAATTTCTAATTTTATTTTTTATGATGGGGAAACCTTCAAAAGCTACTCAAAATAGTGGGAGCGTCATCGGGTTACATAAGATTTCTACCCACTAAAACCCCTTCATGGCCTTCCTCACTTCCGCACTTATAGAGTACTCCAGAATTGCCAGTGCAATGCACCAGTAAAAGTATGTACCCAGCTACTGTTGCAGATCTTTTTATTGTTGCTGATGGGGACAGAACACTATCGACAAGCCTTCTCTTGTTGCCCAAAACAAATGAATGTCAATAATTTTCTGCCACAATAAGCAGATCTTTACTACAACTAAAATAAGTAGCACTATTCATTGAAACAAAAAAGTTTTCATTGCTGAATAAACAATTTTGTTCTTTTTATCGCTTTCAGGTCTGGAAGTATATCTGTAGTGAAAATATTGCGAGTGTTCAGGGTGCTGAGGCCTCTTAGGGCCATTAACAGGGCTAAAGGCCTTAAGGTCAGTATTGTCTCTCTCCTCGTCTAATGATATACTTACATTGCAAAAACAGTCTATAAATAGTAACTTGTCTAGAAGTATCTGATCAGTTTTTTCCCTGATTATAGCACGTTGTTCAATGCGTGATCGTTGCAATCAAAACGATCGGCAACATATTATTGGTAACATCGTTGCTACAATTCATGTTCGCGGTCATGGGAGTGCAAATGTTCAAGGTAGGGGGCATTTTCTTCAAGTGTACCAAGCAACATGTCTCCTCGATATTTCAGATCACGCGTGCCAACACGATTTTGATTGAAAACACCAAATGTTTCGATATCCACGTTAAATACTTCTAATATTACAAGATTTTCGATTACACCTTTGGGTATAGTTTTACAATTTCTTTTTCTATCTTCTTGTTACTTTTTACTTTACTCTACTCATTTCTCATGATTTTGTTTACATTTCTATGTATCATTGTATAGATATTTTATAGCTTTATACTTATCGAAGAAGCCGTAAGAAGTTCATTTTGATTTTTTTTAAGCTTCGTCTATCTTTGTCGCTAATATGTTAAGGATAAAGCTTTCTAAAGGAATATACACGAAAGCTATAATAGACTATAATAGACAGTTTGTTTCCATTTTTATATTCATTATTTCAATCATCCCTTACCCTCCCTGTTTCTGAGTTTTACACAAGAGTTTTAGTTGTGGAAAAGTGAGCACGCCCCGTGTATTTAGAATTAGTAACAATTAATCATCTAGGCCTTTGGTTTCTCATACTATTTCTGTGTTTAGATCATCGAGCATGCCTACCATTGGACCCAAAGGTGTATTATTCACACGAACGGAATCATTAGTCGACTAATAAACCCTGTGTTAGAACATAACCACTCCCCCTACCTTGGCGTTTTTGAGTCAACCCCGAAGTTCTAACATGCGACATAATGTAGATACATGGTGATCTAATACCCTCATGGTGGTTTCCGTTGTATTAAAAGGTTGTTTGCTTTTCCCTCTATGTCCCGGTGCTGCGACGGACACTGTGGCCTGTCCCTACCCCGGTAACGTATGTCCACGACTAACGCACGTCCCCTCTGTAGTATGTCGTGAAATGTGTGATAGTAGCGATTAAGACAATAGGAAATATAATGCTAGTTACGTATTTATTACAATTTATGTTCGCTGTCGTCGGCGTACAGTTGTTTAAGGTGAGGCGGATAGCTGGAGCTTCTGATTAGGGTCTTTTGTTGAATTTGAAGTTTTAAAGATTGGCGAAGAAAATAAAGTCGGTATTTATGAAGAAAGTGTTACTTAACCATTTCTTTTAAAATTGGTTGAACAAAATTTGTCGACTTAATGCCTAGATATTCGAATTACAAAATTAATTCTAATTTATAAGATGTTTTATTTTCAGTTTTACCAATCTTTAAAATGATCGCTACATAAATTGAATTTAAGTACGCCAAAAGAGTATCTAATAAATATGCGCAACTCAATTGTAAATGCATGTGTTTTAAATTGGAAAAAATAAAATAGCTATTAATTTAAAAATAAAATATTATTTATACATTTTTTTTATTTATAAGTGCCAAATAGAGGTTTTTATTTTAAGCTTACAATTAATACGCTTATAAGTCATGAGAAATGAGATTTCTTGGAAGTTGGCAACTTATTGGATGTTGATGTGCTGAAATTAATTATTGAAATTGCAAATGTAGCTAACGCATGAAATTTGTTTTATATTTTGATTTCGGTAATAATCTATGAGACTTTGTTTCAGGGTAAATTTTTTAAATGTAACGATATTTCGAAAATGACAAAAGACGAATGTCAGTGAGTAAATTTTTTGATTTAATTTTCGCTTTTATTTATGCACAATCCGAATCATAAATCAGTTAAAAATATTTTTTGTTTGTCAATCACAGCTGTGTATGTTGATTTGAATGACAAAGACAAAACTATTATACAAGTAGACGTTTTTATCGTGGCTTTTACATAAAAATGTCCATCTCATTCACAAATTAGTCAATCAAAATTATGGATAGTGCGCAAAACAATAAAATTAATGAAACACATAAATTGTGATAACTAAAATGACTGTACAAATTTTAGGGGGACATATTTAGTGTTTGAGAACCGCAACTATGCGGTGAGAGATAGAGAGTGGAAGAGAAATGATTTCCATTTCGACAACGTGATGAAGGGTATGCTCACTCTCTTCACTGTGTCTACGTTCGAAGGGTGGCCGGGGTAAGTAGTCATACTGTCATAAAATATGATAAAAGTTGATAAAACAAAATGTTATAAAAATGTTGGATTCACCGTAGTCTATTAAGGTTGGAAGAAAGAAATAACGGATCAAAAAAAAAAGCGGTGATAGCCCAGTGGCTTAGAATTCGACCTCGAATCGAGGGGTCCGGGTTCGAATCCCAGTGGCACGCACCAATGACTTTGTAAAAAAGTTATGTGCGCTTTATAAAATTAAATATCACCTGCTGTTACGGTGAAGGAAAACATCGTGAGGAAACCTGCATGCCTGAGAGTTCAAAAAAAATGTTCTCAAAGGCATGTGAAGTCCACCAACCCGCATTAGGCCAGTGGTGGACTAAGGCCTACATCCCTCTCATTGTGAGAGGAGACCCGACCCTGTAGTGGGTCATTAATGGGTTACTGGCAAAGAAAATAAAACTTAATTGTTTTAAATGTTACGTAAGAACGATCTCTCACTCTTCAACTCCTAACCACTCGGTTGTCTGGAAGAGCTCGCTCTTAGCGATAAGACCGCCATTTGTGCATCCAATTTTTGTTATTGATTCTGTCTGTTTTTTTCTGTGTGTGCAATAGAAAATTTAAATAAATAAAAATAAGAACGATGTCACAATCTTTATTAACGTAGTAGAGACACCTTAACTCATCTTAGCGCACGATACTATGTGTGACTATGTTGTTGAAAGCAACACTACTGTCTTGTTCAGACAATGGCATGCTTACAAGCACACTCACACATAGCGCTAAGATGAGTTAGAGATACCGAGAAAAGTGAATGAAATTGAGAAGAAGTAAATTTATCGTTTTCAGGTTACTGTACGTGTCTATAGATTCGAATGCCGAGGATCGTGGTCCCATAACTAATTTCCGTCCAATTGTTGCAGCCTACTATATTATTTATATTATTATAATTGCCTTCTTTATGGTGAGTTTTACTAACCTAATTTTGTAAATTAAAGGATTCCACCAAAAACATCCAAAACAAAAAAATTTAAAGTTTCTTATAAGGAAGATGTGTAGACTGAAATGTAAAGTGCAGGAAAAGAATAAGAAAAGTGTAATTCGGAAGAGAAATGAATCTTCGTAGCGGAAAGAAATTAATTTGTATTTTTTATAACTATTAATGACTTTAATGACTCTCATAATGAAAATTATTGAGAAATAAGTAGAATATTTAAACCAATACAACATAGCAAGTAAATAAAGATCTCAGTAACATAGCTAATGATATCGCTACATTATTGTTTTAGGTAAATATATTCGTCGGTTTCGTCATAGTGACATTCCAAAACGAGGGTGAGCAGGAGTACAAAAACTGTGAACTTGACAAGAACCAAAGGAATTGCATAGAGTTTGCTTTAAAAGCTAAACCGATTAGAAGGTATGTTAGGTCATTTATATTACTAATTATTATTTTACGAGTGTTTCGACTTTTAGGTATAATACCACTTTACTATTCCAAAACGAACTTATGTCATAAAAGATCTTTAACAAATAAAGAACAAACAATACATATTAAAGCACCTGCTAAAAGGGAATCAGAGAATAATGGCCGGCGAGCCGCCCGCATTGCTAATGAATTACAATCACCCGCAACGCGTGTCAAAAGCACTGAACGTGTTAAGTACCACAATTAGATGGATTGTAATAAGGACACATAATTGCACGAATAATCCATTGTTATCGTGCCTTGAATTTAAGTAAAATAATCCTAAATTCGGTGATAGCCCAGTGGCTTAGAATTCGACCTCGAATCGAGGGGTCCGGGTTCGAATCCCAGTGGCACGCACCAATGACTGTAAAAAAGTTATGTGCGCTTTATAAAATTAAATATCACCTGCTGTTACGGTGAAGGAAAACATCGTGAGGAAACCTGCATGCCTGAGAGTTCAAAAAAAAATGTTCTCAAAGGCATGTGAAGTCCACCAACCCGCATTAGGCCAGCGTGGTGGACTAAGGCCTACATCCATACATCCATACATACATTGTGAGAGGAGACCCGACCCTATAGTGGGTCATTAATGGGTTACTGACAATCCTAAATTTACCAGGTACATTCCAAAACACCGCATCCAGTACAAAGTGTGGTGGTTTGTGACGTCTCAGCCCTTCGAGTACGCGATCTTCGTGTTGATCATGATCAACACCATCACCCTCGCGATGAAGTACCACAACCAGCCCTTGGAGTACAGCAAGGCGTTGGACCTGCTCAATATGATATTCACTGCTGTGTTCGCTCTTGAGTTCATCTTCAAACTCGCCGCTTTTAGGTTTAAGGTGAGCAATGGATATTGAAGTATTTTTGGGCGTCTTACTCGCTTTTATTTCGTTATAGTTTTCATTTTGGTATGGATTTTTTTTTATTTTTTTTTTCTCTATCTATGTAAATGTTTGTTTTATTAACATTGTAATTATATGATTCTTTCCATACTACTATAACTCTTCCTTCCTAGTTATTCATATTATACTTACTTTTTAAAATAATAATTCAACGGACTTTTTGTTTGAGCCTGTTGGACTAAACATAAGTTCTAGTTGTAAAACCTTTTTCTACTCTACGTTCGTTTAAATACCTAAGAACATTTACATAGTCTATTCAAGTAAAAATAACATAATAATTATTGTCTCTTTTGTCCTGTCTAGAATTATTTCGGGGACGCGTGGAACACGTTCGACTTCATTATCGTCTTGGGCAGTATCATCGATATCGTTTTCTCGCAAGTAAACGAGTTGAAGAACCAGGTATGTATCACATACACACAAATAGGTATACACCTACACTTGTAAAGCTACACTGTTGTTGTAGGTTATCACTTCCACTTGAATATGTCTTGTAACGAAATAGTCAGTTTTGTTCCATGAGAAATGTTTTAGGACAGTAGTATGAAACAATAAATAAAAATTTTCAGTTATCAATAATTGAAAACTTTACAGTTATCAATAATTGCATTCCGTGGAAGGAAATGCAGTTAGTAAAATAATTAAAGAATGCCGATCTTAGCCTACATTAAATTAGACGAATTTTCGAGTCGACAAATATTTATAGAAGTTTGAACTGTTTTCTTTCAATTCAAATAATAATATAACTCATGTAGATAAAACTGGCTATCCACATACCGACAATAAAGTTACTGTACCCAGCATGGACGTCATAGATGTTGTAATAACAGCAAAGGCTAAAGCGATCTCACAACTCAATAGTATTTTAGCTAACACTCCAATTGAAGCAACACTGTTTATTGCAGGGAAGTGGGATTCCGAGGGCGCATGTCGTGAAGGTAAGTGCACGCTTATATGCTAAATAGATTTTAAAGTAGATATTGTTCGTCTGTATGAATGTGATTGCCTCAAAGTCAGTAAGCTTAAGATTAGTGGACCGATAACTGATATAGACGGAAGGCACTCGAACAGCGACAACGTTTTGGTAAACAACGAATAGACCTTCCAATGATGGAATGGACAGATAGTCTGAAGTGGGAAACCGCTGGATTCATAAAACCGAGGACCGGGCGGTAGTGTTGAGTAGGGAAGGCCTTAATCCAGCAGTTGACTATAAAAGGCTGACTGATGAATTTGATAACGATTCAAAAAATAATATAGATAACTACAAATGAAGAAACACAAATAGATAAATTAAGACACAAAACACAGAATGGCTTTAGATGTTGTTCAGCAATCTCCTCTTTAACAAGCTTTCGGTGTTGTTAAAGATAACAAAGGGGCAGTAACGTTGATACTGTACAGTTAGAGAATGGCAATATTACAAACCGTAATGCGAAAAAATAAATAAACTTGGCACAAGCACAATATGGTTCTAAAATCTAGAATAGATCCGTATCAATCATAAAAGTATAGACACCTAAATTATTATACGCTTGCGTTTTCTACGCATATGTATTATATATATATATATATACGTCGCAATTACTTGCGCCTAAATTACTAAAACTTACAATTCACTTAGATTAGAAGGACGGTAGTCGTAAAATAAATAACAGTAGATGCATTAATTGGATTTTTATTTTAAAAATGTCTGAAAAATCTTTAAGACGTGAAATTAATGATCTTAAGTAGAAAAAGCAAAATACAGTCAGTAGAATGGGATGTGAAATACTTAAATTTATGGTTTAAAGTAACAAGTCTTCACAATTTTAAGAATAGTTAGTAGGTGTCTCTTTAAAACTATCTGATAGGTTACTCTTTCATACCATTCGAGCAAGTCAGTTATTGTTGATATTTCGACCTGATGCTGAATAGACCAATTTGTGATCACCATCTTATTCTTCGAAGTTTAAATGAAGTCAATATACTGCAGTGACCACTTAACATTAAGATGGCATACAAGGAATCAAGTTTTTACCTTTTTTAATGAGAAAGCGACGGAAAGTACAATCAACTGAACAGTTCATGTAAAGCACAAAAAAATCATTCGAAACACATGCACAGGAGAGCTCGATCCCGTCGATAAACTTCTTCCGGCTGTTCCGAGTGATGAGGCTGGTGAAACTGCTGTCGAGGGGCGAGGGCATCCGGACTCTGCTGTGGACCTTCATCAAGTCCTTCCAGGCCCTGCCCTACGTCGCCCTTCTCATCCTGATGCTGTTCTTCATCTATGCCGTCGTTGGGATGCAGGTGATTAATATTTATGTCTTCTTCTTTAAATTGATTTTTCAGTACAAAATTTTACGTGTTTATGCAAAAAGATAAACTTGCTGAATTTTTCTTTGTTTCATATAGGAGTTTTCTTTAACTCTTTTTCTCAAAAGAATTTAATTAAAGGAGTTTCTCAAATTTAAACTTTGTCTTTAAAAAAATTCTTTTGTGGAAATCATTCCATCCTATATCCTCGAGTCTAGAGAGATATGGACATTAAGGATCAATAAGGCTTCAAGATTGAATTTCGGACTTTAAAAAAATAATGAAGATGAAAGTAAAGTGACAAAGCAGTATAGCTTTCTATAAATCTTATTTTTAACAGTTAAATTTCAAAATTTATTCATATTATGTGCTCTTATCCAGGTTTTTGGGAAAATAGCGATCGATGATGACACTCCCATCACGAGGAACAACCACTTCCAGACGTTTCCACAAGCCATCCTTGTGTTATTTAGGTCTGCTACAGGTATGATACTAAAGATTTAGATTATTCTCAAAAATAACCTACTATTGATAATAATCAAAGTAATAAAAATAAAGGGCTTAGTCCACTAGTGCTTTTGAGAATACGGAGAACTCTCAGCGTACTGGTTCTTACGCAATTTCCTTTATCGTTATAGCGTCTATCGCTTAATCTCGAAATGTGATCGGTCGCTTATGGAGTCTCCTCTCACATTGAAAGGATATAGGCCTTGGTCCACTACGCTGACCTGTTGCGAGTTAATGGATTTCACACGCTTTTGAGAACTCTCAAGCGTACTGGTTCTCTCGCAATTTCAATAATCTCAACCTGCGATCATGTTCTTTTCCTCACCGTTACAGCGTCTATCGCCTAATCTTTAATCTGTTTATCCAGGTGAAGCGTGGCAGGACATAATGATGGGCGTGTCGCCCGACCCAGAGGTGCGATGCGATAAGAACTACCACGAGGAGGGTGGCGAGGAGCCCGACGCGGGCGGCTCCTGCGGCAGCGTGCTCGCATTCCCCTACTTCATCTCCTTCTACGTGCTTTGTTCTTTCCTCGTGAGTATTGATACCTTGAATTTGATATACTTTACAGAATCTGAAACATTAACATCAGTTAATGAATAGGAGCAACCGTCATAGCTCTCAAAGTTAGCAATGGGCTAGCCATATAGCATGAAGAACTGATAACCGGTGGGGGAAAAATCACCTCGATCACGTTAAGACAAAAGGAGTATGGATTCAAAGGGCCCAGGATCAAGCGCAGTGGCGTGCGTCGATTAGGAAGAGGCCCATGTCCAGCAGTGGACTACGAAGGGGTGAGGCTACGAACTACCACGAGGATCTCCTTGTGATAGCTTTGTGTGGACTGTAAAACATCATGTAACTTGTATATTAAAACATTATTTTATTATGTTCTATGAATTTCTCCTTTCATGGTAGTATAGTTCTTTAAAATTACATCGTTACGTTTATGTGGACGATAAAGCAGCGTACTTGCGTTCCCTTATTTCATCTCCGCCTCTCTTTTGTTTCTTTACAGATCATTAATTTATTCGTTGCTGTCATCATGGATAATTTTGACTATTTAACTAGAGACTGGTCTATATTGGGTCCACACCACTTAGATGAATTTATAAGGTAGGTACAGTTACATTTGTACCATACAGGTATCATATTAAAATAAATGAATTATTGATTATATTATTACAATATAATCGATTATAAGCACAAACAATTTGCTTCTTTTTCAGACTTTGGAGCGAATATGACCCCGATGCCAAGGGTCGAATCAAACATTTAGATGTAGTTACTTTATTAAGAAAAATTAGTCCACCTCTAGGTAAGTTATAACCTACCAATTTATGACCTTTTATCCTTTGCAGTGTTGATTGCGTCCAAAAGTCTGAAGTGACCACTGATCATAATCATCCGCAAGCTCATGCGCTACTTCTATATTATAAAGATAAATATATTTCTAGGTTTCGGCAAGCTATGCCCGCATCGTGTCGCCTGCAAGCGGCTGGTGTCAATGAACATGCCGCTCAACTCAGACGGGACGGTGCTCTTTAACGCCACACTCTTCGCTGTGGTCCGAACCTCTCTAAAGATTAAGACTGATGGTATGTATAAAGGGATGCTCTTTTATATAAGCCATGACATGATTGTAACCCCCCATCAAATGGTCCTTAAGCAGTCAGCAACAATTTATTGGATAAGAAAGAGTTCCTTAAACTAAAATTATAAAAAGTTTGAAAAAATAAGTTTAGAGAAAACCCAAAATACTTACCCAAATCTCAGTGGACCAATCATTGCACTCAGAAAGATAATACCAATTTACTTCTTAATTTTGAATTATATGCGTATCTGTATTTCCAAAATTAAGTTAGCAAACCCACGATGATCTTATGAGAGCAACAGCATAATAACTAAAATAATAATGGCACATTTCTCTCAACAGGCAATATAGATGACTGCAACACGGAGTTGCGAGCAGTTATAAAGAAAATTTGGAAACGAACCTCTCCGAAGCTTCTGGACCAAGTGGTGCCCCCTCCGGGAGACCCCAACGAGATTACAGTCGGGAAATTCTATGCTACTTTCCTCATACAAGACTATTTCAGAAGGTAAGACGACATTATCAATGTCGGTATTATAAGTGACTAAAATTATTCAAATTAGTCCTTGGAATATAGTAGAAAATGTACAATCGTTCGAATCGAAATGACTCAAACGCCTAAAGCAAATCCATTATTTCTTTTTATAATCTATTTAATTTTGACTCATTAAAATTTTTTGTAAATACAATTTTCTTTGTTGACTCATTTCGCTTCATAAATGTTAAAACTAAGTGCCGATCTAAAACAATTGAAGAAAAATATATTTATTCTTTCCAACAAATTACTGTTAAACATTTTATTTGTGTTTTTGGTTTCTTTGCATATTTAAGAAGTGGATTATAAGATAAGAGCGCTTCGTTTTAACTACTTAAACTTTGAAATACGGATAAATAATCAGACATGCAACAAAAGTTACAAACTACAAAATTACTACCATTGGCATTTTTATTCAAGTATATCTTTATCCAAAGCTTTTCAATTCGACTGTTTTAATTTGTTACCTCCAATGGAAACCACGGAAAATTTTACAATGTGTTTACTGAACGATTATTAATTTTTTTTGTACTTAACCTTGATTGTTAATTTCTGTTTAGTTCGGTTTAACACTGACATAATGTTTTTGTTCTATAGGAATCACGCGTAAGTAACGCATCTTGAGGAAACGTATGTTCTTTAGGCGAGAGAATGTTTTCCCTTTTTAGTGTTTATTCTCAAATCGCTGGTTAGCACTTGATGTCAATTGTATAGATATAAATATGAAAGTAACCGATAAATTGGCGGTTTCAACTGTTTCCTAGATGTTTGGGTTTCCCCCGCATGGTCCTAAAGACTAAAATGATAATATTCACCTTTAAATAACTGTACCTAAAGTGTTTTATACCGACATCTATACACCACCCACGATTTGCTCCAAATGAAGCATGCATCTTAAAATAAATTTAAAGTGAAATATAATACTCCAACTCTTTGTTTTCCCACCCTTGATATTGATTAAATGTTGTGTTCTTTTTGTGATATTTTTGTTATCAAAATAATTATTTTAGCTATAGACACACCACACGATAGAAAATGCCTAAATATGAAAAATTATTTTAGCAATAATAATTTAAAGTTTTCACAATTTTTAGCAAACGTTTACATTAAATACTCATTCTGCCACATTAGATGAATAAGTGTAGTATATTTTAAATCAACATATTATAAATATTAATCAGAATAAATATATAGGTGTAAAAAATTTAATACATTTTCATCAGATTTTCTATTATTTGAATTTAAAATTAGTTTAGAAATCAGCTTCATAATATTGGAAAGTGTTGTAAGTATCAAAATTATCAGATATAAAGATTTAGACTTGTGTCAGTAAAGCATTCAACATTGTTTTCAAAATTATGAATTCTATAAAAAGCCTAACAGAAAATGATAATGAACAGTAATTACATATTTATTTAATTCCATTAATTATTAACTGAAATATATCACATATTATATCACCAAAGCCATCTTGCTTAAATTTACGATATGTAAAAAAGAATTTGATCGCTTACGGCGAACTTTTTACTTTTAAAATTTGTCAATTTCAACATTTTACCTTTTTTATATTTCCACTGTAGATGTTATGGCTTGTTAAGCTTTTACGCTGCAAATGAGCTGTTTTAAATCACAATAGAGATATTCTGCTTCTCTACACTTTCACATCACATGTCAGTCACTAGTACAGATGACACAAGTCTAGATTTGGATCTAAAAAGACTGGAAATAAATCACTAACCCTTCAATCGCAAGGTTCAAAAAGCGCAAGGAACAGGAGATGCGACAAACAGATGAACAGAGCCATCAAATGACGCTACAAGCTGGTCTACGAACCCTTCACGAAGCGGGCCCAGAACTTAAGAGAGCGATCTCAGGGACGTTAGATGATATGGGTGCGGATTTCGATCCACCGATGCACAGAGTAAGTTATATTTAAATATAACAAAACCTTGGACCTAAAATTGTTCCTTGAGGTACTCCTTTGAAATATCAGGTTTCTTTACTTATAATTATTTAAAAGTTGAAGACTGTGCAGTGAATACACCCGTTTTAAAGTAACGACTGACGTTAATTTATATAAAAAATACACCCAATTGTAGTCATTGCAACGCCATCGAAAGTATAAGCTAAGACTGATTAATAATTGATTACGATTAAGATCGTAATGGGAATTAACTAACGGGTTTAAACGCACATTATTTTACTTACATTTTATTGTTATATATCTAATGTTATTGACATTGTTTTATATGCACAGAGAAATCACTCACTGTTTGGAGGAGTTTGGTCCAGTATACGAAGACACGGGCCTAATAGAAATTTCAATAAGCAACGTAAGGATGGTCCTCCAGGTAAAACAATACTTTCATCATTATTTCACAGTGTAATGGCCAGAAAAGTCATTACGTATTGCGATTTTTCTTTTCAGAAGGTCTTGGGAATCATTTGAGCTCCATGATGCAAAGGGAATATGGAATGGCTCCAATACCGCTTGCACCGAATTTGTAAGTATATACATAGCATACTCGTATATCAATAACTTGTAGTTGTATTGGTGGAATTAAATTATATACTTTAAACTTTTAACAGGGCTAATGGACAACCAAAGGAACAAATACCGATGCGACCACTTATACTAAACGGAGAATCGGAAAAGATATACCAAGTGCTAGAGTAAGTATCAAAACTACTCGCAATACCAAAAACTTTAACGTCATACTTACATGGCAAATGTAATAAAAGTAATAATTAAATAACAGACGTTCTAAAAGTCAATTGCTTATTGTATTGCAGAAGAACAACAAATGATCTAAAGAACGCTATGTACGCAGGTAGCTAAACGAGTGTTATCTGGAGTGATTTTGATCTTGTAAATAACTGACCTCCCTCGCACCACTAACCTTCCACCCCTTCCACCACTAACTTTCGATGTGTAACCTTACTCACTTTTCACCGCTTTAACGACAACAGCAACCAGAAGTCGAACTACCCTGAGATGCTCGGGCAGATCGGTCTGGCGTTCGGCTGCGTCAACTACCTGACAACGCAGGACACTCAAGCGACGAAGCCGTCGGTATCACGGCAGAAAATCCATCCAGAAGACTCCGCGTCGAAGGAGAAGCTAGCGATTCCTCGTAAAGCGTCGCCGGAGGACAAGACGCCATCACCGTCCCCGTTCGAGTGCATCCAGCCGAAGATCTCGCCGCACCTAGCGAGCGACTTCACGCCCACAACGGAGTCGCGGACGATGACGCTGTACGGGTACAACGCGGCGGCGAAGCTCCCGTTCGCGTTCTCGCACGCGCGCGGCGGATCGCGGGGCGGGGAGCGGCGGTCGCTGCGGGCGCGGCCGCGGCCGGGCGGGACAGGTCGGATGGTGCGCAGTGCGTCGTCGGGCGCGGCTTCGCATGCGCCGCAGCGGCTTGTAGAACGCCATTCGCCAGGTCCGCACTCGCCGAGTCATGGGAGCTTCCCGTGCGTCGATTAACACTTTGCAACGAAACGTCGTATTGTGGAGTCCGCGTCACTTTGCCTTGACCCTGAATGAACAATTTCGAATAAGTCGTCACCTTGCAGAGCATGAACCGTTTCGAATAGTAATCGTATCGAGCTGCCATTAGTATGGAAAGGTGTCAGACTGACATGTGACATACTAATGGCGTTTACCGTACGAATACTTTGGCGATAGTGTTCATGCTCACGGTACTGATGACGAACGTATAAAGGCAGTGGTGGATTTAATTGCCGCCAGACTATTCAATTTTCGCCGTCCTACTGGCCTTTGCAATTCGATTATTATGTCAGTTACATTTTTTCATCAATAAGATTAGCAACTTCATGATTTGGGAATTTTCCCATTGGGAGCCTCAACTATATAGTCTAAAATATTGTAATTTTAGATTAATTTTCGAAACTTGTTCTCTCAATATTTACCATGGAAACATTTAAACCTGAATACGCTTCGCCTGCTGGTAAATCCACTGCTACTTCATGGTGTAATGAGTATATGAGATGCTATTTATCTTACCTATTTTGAGGGTCTACACTGTCATATGCGCGGTTTGTTGCAAAGTATAAAAATTAGCAATGTTAAAATAAATTTCAATGCTTTAATGTTAATTTATAATCTGTAGCCATAGGTCCCGCTGATAGAATTAAAGTTATTGCGAAGGAAGCTCCTCAGACAGAAAGGTATACTTGCCCGTTCACTAACATGAGTTCAGCTTTACAGGATTCAATAATTATGGGGATGTGTACGGTACAGATTGCAAACTCTCGATCACATAAAGATCACACTAACACTAAGCTTTTGCAACTTTCATTTCTTTCTTGCATAACCACTGAAGATTTTAACACTTTTGACACCTTTGCACATAATTTTGATAAATCTAACTAAGAGTTTCCAGAATATTTGAATAAACACCATTGTTGAATAATGAAACGTCGAAAATGTAATTAAACATTAATTTTTAACACACATTCAAAAAGGCATGATCATAAAACACTTCATTGAACGGTTGAGAATAGAATCGCATTTAGTATAGAAGGAGATTTAGAAGCTTTTAGAGAACATGTAGGATTTAACGACCATTCAAAATTTGATATGCTTTTGAGATGCACGATGATTGGAAAATTAACAATTGACAAAACAAAACGAGAGAACTCAGTCTGATTAGATCTCATCGCCAGATCATGTGAATGCTTAAAAAGAAATAGGCCGGCTTTTGAAGCTTAAAATAGAAATTAAAAGTGAATAGCGTAGAGTAGACAAACCTAGAGAAAGATCAAAAACAGTAAATTGTAAAAATGAAATTAAATAAAATTGAAACCCGAGGAAAGAATTTCTAAATTCTGACCACAATATTTTTTACACTGATAAGTATAATAAAGCATTGAAATGCGTAGGTGGCGATAGTGGTCGTGGTGTGATGTCACTGCCGGGAAGCCCACGAGGAACCACGACCTCCGTGCCCGTGGTGGGATCCGCTGAAAGCCTGGTTACCAGGGTAAGTGGAAAAGTGAAAATTCGTCAAAACCAAAGCAATAAGCATAAGCTTTGGGAAAAACAAAAATCAGTAAAACAAGAAAAAAAGGAATTAAAAGATTGGAATAAATTGATCATTTACCCGTTGTAGCAAAAGCTCATGATGGCAATACCATTCATCCGTTTGTAGACGCAATCTAATGGCCCGTTTCAAAAATCAATCTTCGGATTTTGATATCTGTTATTCCAAAGCAATGACAAACATTATAATCATAGCAAGGAATGACATTCTCTCTCAATCTATTTCTAAATAACGGTTATTGAAATCCACCGTAAGATTTTTGAGAAGTTAATGATCGAACTTGTCTGTATTCCAGGTACTAGCAGAACAGGGTTTAGCTGCGTATTGTGATCCAGAATTCGTAAGGAATACGTCACGAGAGATGCAAGAGGCGTTGGACATGACGCAAGAACAGATGGACAGGTAGATTAAAAATAGTTTTACCTAGAGATAATGGTGTACAGGCCTCCCTCCAACCAGCTAAAGACAGCGGGAAACTGTTGGATTCAATGGCTCCAGGATTTGTTGAAGTGGCGTCCATCAGGGGACGCCCATGTCCAGCAGTGGAGTAAGGGCTGAAAAGAAGAAGAAATAGAGATTAAAGCAGCGTGACAAGCGCATCGAAATGAATTAAAAACTGAAAAAGAAATTTGTAAAATGAATGCTATTTGTCTATTTGGCAACCAAATCTAAGGTATTATCTGTCTTATTGCAGGGCGGCGCATCAGTTGTTGATAAACGAGAGAAATTTAAAACAAGCTCAAATGCCACCACCTCAAGTTGTGAGTATTTGATATTTGTACAAAAATCCACCTTTAAACCTTTGCAATGTAATAGATATTTAGCCATTAAAGAAGTACCTTCACAATCAAGAGTAACAGTAATAAATTGGATGAGTTATCCTGAAAATAACTAATTGATATCTATAACCTCCAAATTCTGCTGCAACCGGTAAAATCAAGTTTGCGTCATTAACAGTATCCAAATGAGCAGACCTCTTAACGATATTTAAAATCTGTTTTCATTGTCAATAGTTTTGTAAGTCCAAGTCAATATCGCCTCATTTCCCTAGTACAATTGGAAAATCCCACCTTCAAAATTAGTAGTGACTCGTCCCACCATAAATACCTTATATAAAGAGTTTATAGGGTGTGTTTGGGGTTCTAGGGCGAGATCCTTGCCCGCCAGCACCACCCCTTTCACCAGCCCGCCACGCAGCCCCCGCCGGCCTACAAGCGGTTATAGCACCCGCCCTGCGACCCCGCGATGGCCCGTCGCAACGGAGGAAACGGAAGCGGAAACCGGTGCTGGTATAAAACCGACACCCCCGCCACGCCTCCTCCCATTCACCCTCCGACCGCCGTCGCCGGGTGACCTCTGCTCAACGTTTTTCGTCGTAGCTTTTCGTAATAGTTTCTACACGACCACATGGATCAAGACTAGACTTACGTTTTAATGGATTTCTATTTACTGTGTCGTCACAGGCGAAAGTGAGATTTGTAGTTTAGGTAACGTAGTTTTATCCCGTGGAACGATGGGTCACAATTTTACTGATGTCACTGCCTCATACCGCTTCATAACGTGGCATTATGGTGTCGTCGGTAGACTCTTTTTGTACTTGAAAAAGATGTATTACTGATATGGTAATCATGGCACGTAATGACATAGTGAGACGTGTTAATCCAATTATTTTAAAGTTGAAAAATAATGTTCAAAAATTCAGAATTGAATCTAATCGAAAATAAACAGTTCTAGAACCTTTATAGAAACATTGAATTCATGCAAACCTTATTGGCTGGAAGTTTCGTCGCATCTATTAATAAGGCTATCCCCAATAAAAATTAATCCCAATGAAAAAATCTAGCCCCTGCCTAAATACAGTACCTACTTTAGGATATGGAAAAGTATTGACCTAACCTTACATAGATTTAGTGTAACGAATTCTAAAGAGAGAACTAAATTATCTCGTTTAAAAATATACTAAGTACCTATGCAATATAATTTATGGGTGTACTTCCGAAAAGCGCATACCGCCGATCGACCTAAAATTTGGTATACTAACGTATTTTGACCTCCTGATCACGAATATGATAACGAAAACTGGCGCAAACGCCATTTTGAATAAAAAAAGTTTTTTTATTTGAATGTGAATTTGAAATTAATTCGTTGCACCGATTCACCCAATAATTTTATTTTTATTGATCAATAACGCAAACTCTGAATATTTTCCGCTATAGTATTTGAACTTTGTGATGATTTTCCGCAATTTTCAGGTTAGGTTAGGTTAGGTTAGGTTTTTTTTTTTGCGTTTGCGCCAATTTTCGTTATGAAATTCGTGATCAGGAGGTCAAAATACGTTAGTATACCAAATTTCAGGTGGTTAGGTTAGGTTTTTTTTTTTTGCGTTTGCGCCAATTTTCGTTATGAAATTCGTGATCAGGAGGTCAAAATACGTTAGTATACCAAATTTCAGGTCGATCGGCGGTATGCGCTTTTCGGAAGTTTATCCTAATTTATTAAAAAACGGTACCAAGGAGGTAAAAAAATGTATGTTGTAGTTTTTATTATACTACCAAACTCATAGGCAATTTTATTTGAAAGACGTAATTATGCAACTAATAACGTAAAACTAAAAAAGTGAAAAACGTAAAAATAAAATTTTAAAAGAACAAGTCTGCCTAAAATAGATTAAGAATAAAAGAATATACTTTTTAAATCTTCCAAACTATTACTTAGCCGCATTGTATTCGTATCTTCCTTTAAAAAAGCAATATCTTCTAATTATAATTCAACCAAAATTGCCAAATGACAATACCAGTTTGAAGACTTAATGAATTTAGAAAAATATTTCGACTTCATTAGAGCCTTAGATTCCGTAGACCATGTCTATACTACCTACCATTTATTTAATTGTAATCATTTTATACCTTTTAATAATAAATTACTAAATAAGACACCACAGATAATCTAAAAATAAGTGACTTACCCAATTAGGTAGGTACACTTGAGGGCGCTGGCGTCGCATAAAATAATATTGAAGGTAGAGTGTATTTCACGTAAATTTATCCTACTCCTACTGGAGGGTAAATTCACTTAGATAGTCGTATTAAAAATTGTGCTTTTATACTACAATCTGCATTGGAATCGTGATAGAGGCGTGACCTAGGCCCCCGCTGCTGGGCTTATTAAAATGAAATATAGAACAGTCCGTTTGTATGTACATCGGTTTAAGAAAAGAATACCTGTTCGAAATAAATTCTTCTCCACATAGTGGTATACGGGATACAAGCCCAAAATTAGACTGAAAAGCTTTGCAGACAAAACGTTTATATAAACATAAAATTCGGGCGTAGAAATCCACATAAGCAACTTTACTATTTCCATGCATTCAGCAATTCCTAGCATAACATACGACAAACCGGAGTATACATAACTGATGTGCCTACGTAATTTTAATTAGTTTACAGCACTACATAAAAAAATAAAAGACAGTAGTTGAATAGTTTGTAATCTTTTTGTGAGCGATGTGGCATTTATTATCGACGACTCGACTACGACGAAGGTACGAAAAGCGAATATTCAACAGAACAGAGCAAATATCAAGTAGAAATTGCTATCAAAATCTTAGTAGGGTAGGGCCCGACAAGAAAAGCAAACCATAACCCAAGTAATTTTTAAATGACACGAGTTCGGAGGTATTGAACACTCTTTATATAAATGTATACAATGTGTATACATGATGTAAAATTTGCAACATTTTGTAAACGTTAATAATTTTATTAGGTACCCACATAATAGGCGTGTTTCCACTAAGAATAAATCGGCTAACATAGGGTTTCTAATAATTATTATTAATCTTGTTGGTAACAAAATAAACATTTTTTCATTAAAATAATTAAAGATTACCAATATTTACAGAAAATAAAATCCGCAAAATTGGCCTTTTAATCATGTGACATTAAAATGATTGAACACAAATCAGAGAAGCGTGACGTCAGACGTCACGCCTCGGGAAACGTCATGTTGTTGCTGTCATTTTAGTATACACTACAGCTTGTTTCTCGAGGCGTATATTTTTAAACTCATTTCCAAATTTTGTCAACCAGCGTATTATAGGTGCTACCAGTGCTACCATTCATCCAACTTCATCCAAGTGATCAACTCAAGAAAAATAAACTATCCTTGTCAATGTTTTATGGTTATTTAATACGCCTAATGAGTGTTACAAATTTTACACTGATTACTTAGTTGTTAAGAAAACCCCTAGTAAGTGCCCTTTTAACGTTTTCGATATACACAATGTTAGCCTGAATAGGAATATTACGAACCTCGCCATATTGCGGAAAATGTACGAAGTTACGAACTAATTTTTACTGACAATAATGACAGTGTCAACGTCATGTGTAGCAACAGAGGAAGCCCAAAGATAGATGTTAGTGTTGCTATTAGTGAGAAATTATACGCCATATTTATTTTCCTGTTCAGGCTCTAATAATAATTAGATTTATATTATACCTATGACACCCGACCGAACCTTGAACCACATTCCTCTAGGCTTAAGAAAACTATTTTATCAAATTAACCAAAAATATTGTTTTCAAACTTCCCACTTTTTTATCAATGCCCTTCACTGCTTTTATGTTCTGTGTAAAGCAGAGTAGTGGAGATGCTAGGAAAATTATGTCTAAAATTTTAATAATAAATGTAGGTACTTGACTTAAAACATATGAAAAAGTACCTTAGATATATTTAATTGTTCAAAATGGATTTTATTTGAATTAAATGAAGACTATTTTCAATGTTATTAATTACAAAGTCTACTGTGTATTTTGCTTCCAAGGAACTTTGAAGTGCCAAGATATTTTACAATATATTCTCATTATATCCACAATGTTTATCTTTCCCTTGTACAACAGGCTTCAATGTCTGCCATTAATTAAGGATACCTAATTAAATTAACTTTTTTATTAAATTATGTATTCAAAAATTCCTTAAAAATAATATTGAAATTTCTGTACAGTTTCAAATTTAAAACAGTTTTAAGAACATTTTAACCTCTTTTCTGCTGTGTATATTACCATCAATTTGATTTATATCTTTAGACAAAGTTACATATGTATATAATGTACATAATAAAATAAAAAGTATTTCGAAATCTCTTTTTAAGTAAATTTTGTATGACCTAGCTACCGCTAGTCACAATGAAACTTTAATTGTAAATAATTTATGTAAATAAAATCATAAGTGAAAAAATATTTATTCCGTCAATCGTATGAAATTGAGACATTATTAATTATCTATATTTATTGTTTAAAAGAAACACTGTAAAATTGTTTTCATATAAATAAAAAACGTGAGAAACATTTCTGTTGTTTTATTA
The DNA here is from genome assembly GCA_905147235.1 of Erynnis tages. Classification (NCBI taxonomy): domain Eukaryota; kingdom Metazoa; phylum Arthropoda; class Insecta; order Lepidoptera; family Hesperiidae; genus Erynnis; species Erynnis tages. The sequence goes on from LR990093.1 coordinate 771,875, forward strand.
ATAAAATAAATCTTTACCAATCTACATTCGTAAAACATGATGGGGTGTACTGTGTACTCAGTCATCAGTCAGCAATAAATGATAACCTGCAGTAATATGAGTGTTTGCCACACACCTACTCATGACTACAACGCTAGCATATTATTATTATGTAAGCAATAATCACACATGTTACAAGTAAGTATATAGGTTTGTCTATAGATATTTGTGTATAGTTTGGTCATAGAAATTGTCAAACATTTAAACCACACATCTTTTTTTATAAAAGAGCAACCAAACAGGCCATAGTGTTTTGAAACAACCAACACCAGAGTTATGGCCATTGCATTGTAATCTTTAAAGATGAGCACAAGAGATCTTATCTTTCTATGACATCTTAAAAGTCCTTATACTATTTACACATATTAAAAACTACTTATCAATCAGTGTCCCCCTGACTCTCTTCTCAGCAGTACCCTGTGCAGGGGTCTCCGTCTGTCTCTTATTCATGCCCTTCCTCTCCAGTTGCTTCTCGATGATCCTGGCATTGTTCGCATAGCTGTCTGCTACTTCCCTCGCTTCTATCTCGTCTTCTTCTTCATCGATGGTGGATACCGTGACTGAGCTGAATTTGCCCATGTTCTTGGTATGTTTGGTGACCATGATCTTCTTGGGCTGAGCGAGAGTGACCTGCTTGTAGATGTCGGTGACTGCGCCTTCTCCAGCCGATTGGACGAGAGCTCCGTTCATAATGAACACTACGTTGTTGGTGTTGTCGTGTTTGTAGTATATTGGTATTGCACATTTCTTGCATTTCAACCTGTAAATGATTTTAAGAATCGATCAGCATCTAGTTGACACAATAAATGAAGAAGTTGTTAAGGATACACACCTGAGTTGCAACTCGGGTTGGGATTTATATCTGCCCGAATTGCCCAAGCTAATAAAATTGTGAATTGTCCCATCACTACATGATTTTGCAAGAAACTCATTTTTTCTACATCAATAAATTTATAAAAACACCCACCTGTATTGCCTCTCAATGCCTTTCTCGCGTTTCAAGTAAACGGTCTCATCAGGGTCTGAAGTGATTTTGTGTGCGTGCTTAGACCCGTCTATAACCCTCGCGCCGTCTGTGGGCCTCAGTGGCAACCTGTCGATGGTACAGTCGAGGATCAGGGACATCTGCCCGCAAATGCAGTAGTAGATGTGGAGAGGCTTGGTCTCGTTGTATTCTTCCTGGTCTTTGGTGTCTGAACAGACGATTGATCGTGACACCACTTTCGGCATTATGGAGACTGGGACTGTATGTTGTGCAACGTGAATTACGTGAAGCTGTTGAGCCAAATTTTAATGATATATCAAATACGTAGTTTCGTTTTGGATTTTATTTTAATGATTTTTAACTTAAACAATAAAATATAAATAAATACATTCAAGTTGACAAAATCACATCACATGACAAAATTGACATTGATAAACGTCAAAACTATAAAAAAATCAACGTCAAATCGTAGGCATAGATAAATTATTTACAATTCCAATTATAACCACAGACAAAACTACAGCAACATAATGTTATCGTGAATAAATGGTTTTCTTGGGGTCTCGCGATAATAATACATCCATGCGTCTCGCACGCTCATTCTTGTTCTTCGATTGGCGGATACTTATTAGTTAGTTAATTTATGACGCGAATTAATGGCATAAGTGTAGAGCTGTGGGTACATTTTGTTATCTGAAGCGATCATTGCTCTATAGGTAATCTGTATCGAGTGTCATATGCTGTCAAATTCTCACCGATTGTCTTTTATTCCACCGAATTGTGTTTTATTGCACATGTTCATTGATTTTTGTGGAATTTAGGAAAATTACACCGGAATCTGGGTAAAAATGGGAGCTATAGCGAGCAGGTACCGCGTCTCAAACTCTGCGCTCTCGAGCACCGACCTAAAAAATATAGAGGAGGCCAATAAACCTGAAAATCCTGGCACATTAGATGAATTGCACAAAAAAACCAAAGGTGAGATTTCCCATCGATTTATATGAAGATACCATCACGGGATTTGAAGAACTACTTTATAAGTATACATAAGAATGATTTCTACAGACTTTCAGTCAGAAAGTCATTTAAAAGTAGTATATGGTTGAGTGTATGAAAAGTTTGGTTACGTTATGATGTAATAAAAGTTGTTTCGCAAGAATGTGCAGTATAGATAATACACAATAGTAGAAACTATGTATGTACGTGCCAAATTCAACTTTCATGTGAAATGCAAAAATGAAAATGTTAGGTTATCCTGAGGGAAGATACATTGCCTTTATTTGCTTGGTGATAAGATAACAGGGCCCCAATAAATTATCTTGCAAGAACCTAATGTTTATTACACACTGATATGTTAAACGTATGTCTACAGAGTATTAAAGTAACTTTGAAGTTTAATTATTTATCCAACTCATGACAAAATGAGACAAATGATCCAATTTAAACTTTAAAATTGGATAATTTTGAGCAAGCAGCGTAGGAATAAAGGTTTTTTTAGGTGCCAAAGCTGTAGCTTGCCTGGAGGTGAACATCTTAATCCTCATACACACAGATACAACCTCAGATAGGATTTCTTCTCTATTTGAGGTGAACAAGATTGGCATGGACCACCTACCATCAAGTGACCTTAATATCCGTTTGCTGCTCAATAACTATAAAACTGTAAATCCATAGTCCAAGAATCCATAGTAGGAAGTAAGGAGTAAGAAGTCTGACATAACTGTCTGTTGGCAAAATAAGAAATAAATTCACACTATGGATGTAATTTATTTTAAAGAATATTCATATTTTTAATTATTGTGTAAAATGTGTTGTGTTACAGATGTGATGCCAGTCAACTTTGAAGGGGGAAAGCTGATGGTTAACAAGGGAATCTCAAATCATTTTCAGGTATTTCTTGTTTAAAATTTTCAATAATGGTTCTAATATTCAAGAACCCAAAACAAAAATTCATCTACAACCAATTTTGATATCCTATATTGAATTTTTGATAATGAATAAGAAAATAATAATTCTTGAGTATTTAAAGTATTAGAATCAAATTTAGAATAGAATTAGAATTAAAATAATGTCTGACAGCTTCTCATATTAATGACACACATTAACTATTCAAATAGTTTGACGATAGTGTTCATGCTTGGGGCATTGAACTTGTTCAACGATCATAAAAAATATTTCATTTCAGATGTCCCACACGCTCACAATGAGTTCAGCTCAAAATGGCTACAAGCTAGGAGCGACCTACATAGGCACAAAGCAGATCTCGCCCACAGAGGCCTTCCCCGTGATCCTGGGGGATCTGGACCCGGCCGGTAACGTCAACTTCAATCTCATTCATCAGCTCACGCCCGAAGTCCGGCTCAAGGGAGCATTACAGGTTGGTACAATTATCTTATCTTCTGTTCTATCCCAGTGGCTTAGAATATGACCTCGAATCGAGGGGTTCTGGTTCAAATACCTACTACCACACTCAGAGACGTCTTTTAATGTAATGTTCATTAACAAACAAATAAAATTGTCCTTATTTGTATTAACATAAGTGTCACCGTTATTTTCATAATGAACCATTATCGTTGCATTTTCAGGTGCAAGAATGTAAGCTGACAGCGGCGCAAGGCACTATGGAGTACAAGGGCGCGGATTATACAGCGGCCCTCGCTGTAGGCAAGCCGGACTTCAGCGAGTCCTCATCAGTATTTGTTGGACACTACCTCCAGGTAAATTCCACTTACAACAAAAATAGTACAACAAGCAAATTATTGGTACAACATAATAGTAGGTACTTCCTCCAGGCAATCATTTAACTTCTAAAATTGGAGCATTAAGCAATAAGCTCGCCTCTTGTACCACTTATTGGGCAATAAAGAATAAAATAAATTCAGCATGATTTTGTGATGCCTCAAACCCTTCTCGAAAAATGTCTGCCAGCTCTTGGGCTGTAACATACATCTGTTCTCATGTTCTCATCTGTGTTCTCATCTGAAACATAAAAAACGAAATATACCTTAATTATTTACAGTCAGTGACAAACCGCCTGGCGGCGGGCGCGGAGCTGGTGTACCAGTCGGGCTCGCGCGTGATGGGCGGCGAGATCGCCATCGTGTCGGCGGCCGCGCGGTACTGTATGGACGGTGAGTTGTTCTTTTTTGTCCACTGTAGGTCGTGGCTCCGCTGCTTAACCCTTCCTAGCCTACTTGAAATTAACAGTTTCCCAGTCTTCTACAGTCCAGCTGGGCAGGGGTGGCCTGTACTCCTTTTGCCGAGATGTGATCATCATTCCAGGGTCTTTCTTTCCCACCAGTTATGTAACGGACCATGTGGCCAGCCCGTTGCCCTGCTTCGGTTTTCTTGCTTCAAGAGGAAGATTCTTAAAATATAAAATTTTCAGAGATTTCCTTAAGCAGTCTGAAAACTTAGAGGAACGACCGAACTCTGGCAGACTGGTAAATTCACTCAAAATAATGTGGGATTTTAATGTCACTGCACACTTTAGTTTTTTTAGATAATATAAATCTTATTTTTAAATAATTTCAGATTCTGAAGTGTCTGCCACACTGGGCGCCGCCGGCTTCCACCTCTGCTACTTTAAACAAGCCAGTGAGCAGTTGCAGGTAGATTATCCATACCAAAATTAGTCCCAAAATCACACTTAATCCAGTAGCTAGTAATGTACATGGAAATTCCAGCATTAAAAATTGGTCTGTCACCAATTTATTTTAGCATTTCAAATATTAGTATCAATATATGTATAGCACTCAGAAATTTAATTAATCAATTTTGTACAAATTTGTATACATGCAAAATTAACTAATATAAGACTAAGTAGAAACCCAAAAAAAATGTCAACTTTTAATTAATTAACAATTTTAATATTTTCAGGTGGTAGCAGAAATGGACACATCGTTTAGAGGCATGGAGTCTGTGGGCACCATTGGCTACCAGGTCTCCATACCCAAAGCGGAGCTGGTCTTTAGAGGTAATTATTATCTTGCAACATACATGAAAACTGCATCAAAATCTGCCTACCCTGTTGAGCTCTAGCTGGTCACTAGACAGATACACAGAGAGACAACTTTTAACACTCTTTTTTTTTAGTAAGGGGTTCTAAATTGGAAAATTTCTTCAAAAAAAGACAAATAATTATTTTAAAAATTGAGGTTACCTCGTTGTTTTGGGGTGCAGTATAGTCCCTGCCAGGCCCTGCTGAGTACTGAGGTGAGGTGTAGCAAATGTTCTGAGTGTAGCAAATTCTATACTTGACATATAACATACTGCATCATATCAGCGGCTAAAATTAATATATTTAACATGTAGCCCCGAAGTAGGTATCAATAGCTAAGAAAGTAGCTAGGACCGTTCACACCAAGTGTGTTTATAGCACAAACCGTGGTTACAATAAATTAATTGTTTTGTTGGCTAAACTTGTAACTGAACCAATATTGTAGTTTCTGTTGTATAATTTTATTTTATTTAATATGGGTCCTGCCTGAAATAAAGATTTATTTAATTTAATTTAATAAAAATATTTTCTACTCCAGGTATGGTGGACTCCAACTGGAACATCGGCGCGGTCCTCGAGAAGAAGCTCCAGCCGTTGCCGTTCACATTTGCCCTGTCCGGCATGGCCAACCAGGCCAAGCAACAGTTTAAATTCGGTTGCGGACTGATCATCGGCTAGGTGCGAGTGCGTTTAGTTGGTGTTGTGGTGTTACAGTGACTGGTGTTCAGTGTTCTAGTTGACAAGGACTTGCGGAATAAACAGTGACCAGGGATTAAACGGCAGGCTTTTGGAGTGTTTGCGAAGGTAGGTGAAGCACAATTAACGGCAGTATGACTATTGTAGTATCTCTCTGATATTCTGATGTAAAATGGTATTTTCTGCATGTTGTGTGTTTTGATTGCCGGAAATAGAAATTTCAGACTAGCACCTTTGCCCTTGGGGTACAACCCAAGTGTACTTCATCTTTGTGGTACATTAACCTATTGAATGTCCAGTAAACAGACACAATAGTCAAACAATGGCAGTCAGGCCAGCAGTGGTTCGATGCAAATTAATAGTTTAATTTATAATCCATATACTTTTCCAATTTGGTAAACAATCTTAGTGTCTTGTTTTTATTTGCGATTTTAAAATAATGCTGACACCCTAAGTATAAAGATTAATAAGGCTGCAGGTTATGAAGATTGCTGTAGATATGGATCTATGCAATGTAACTCTGGGGAGGTCATAAATTGCAACGGTTCTACTACCTATAAATATGTTGGAGAATAATGCATTTAAATATGCATTTAACTATCATGCATTGTTATAGATATTTTGTGGCAAAACTATACAAATAGGAAGGAGGTAGAATGGCTATGTGGGGGGCAGGCATACCCCTGGATTCAGTTAAACTGAGTGCATACCTCATTATATCACTCTCATTGCCATTCTAGTGAAAGTGGATTCGCAACAAATATGTTATTATTGCAATTCTATTTCCTTCCCTTTTCTATGGTGAATTCAATTAACAAGTGTATGTATACTACACACACACACACTGTATACAGTATATACATATTTTTATGATGAATACAAAAATTGAGCATTTCAAATGTAGAAAAATGTATCACCATGCGCTAACTAAATGACATTAGTTTATGTGAGAAATTAATGAATGAGGTTAAATATTATGTGTTTTAGATACCAATTAATGAATACACCATAATTTGATTCATCATAATATTTTTAGTGAAGACAATAATAATAAAAGTTTAGTTTACCAAATGTCACAATATTATTTATTCATAAAAGGGCATTAAATCAATGAATAAAAATTTAATAAGATCATTAATTAAAATCTAAAACACAAATGATTGTGTAGTGATTACATTTAATTGTTACATCTTCAAATCCTGTACTAGCAAATAATTTCTGTGAATTGATATCGAGTGTATGGTAATGGCTTATGGTTACGTGTGATTAATATTTTTACTGAGTTTTATTCACATATTTGCTACGCACCAGAAAAGCATTTAAGTTGGTGGCTACTCTAGTAAACAAATTTATTGTATCTTATATAAAATCTACTACCTTCTTCTAAACAAACGTTTCTACATAAGCATTTCTAATAAGTAGTAGGGTTATAAAAGATGGCTTAAAAACCCCTTTTGATTTTAGTTTTTAGTCAGCAAGCTATGGTTGTTCCTACTTAAGTTTGTATGTTTTATTATATGTTATGTAGTTGTCAGATGTTTGAAAAACTTTAATAGCGTGATTCAGTATACATGTGGCTCCCTTGATAAATTGAGAGCACTAAAATTTTTTTTATAGTAATTGAGTAGCAAACGGCGATGCAGGCCACCTGATGAAGTGGTTACTGAATTTCGATGACAGTTAGTGATGAAGATTATCCTGTTTTATGTTGGGTTAAGAGGCTGGCGGTAAGCTACATCCCCAGAGGAGCTACTATGTATCTACCACCTAATAGCTGAATGTTTTTGGGTAACTTTGGACCACCTAAAACCTTCTTTATGTCAGAGCTTTCGCTTTTATTGTTGGACTATAATGATGGTTTTATAATGGTTTATTTGATGTATATTTGAGGCTAGAGTGGCCACCATCAAACCGCGACCTGCCAGCTGAGTGTAGATAGATAATGGCGTACTGTAAATAGCCTGTAATGTTGTTGAACTGTTTATTTTAATAGAGTTATGTTAATAAATCGATTATTGGTTTTATTTATCTCTATCTCTAGTAAAGAGTCTCGCATTATAATCAAAAATATAGATCGAGAAGAATTTTACATCACTATACAGCAATAAAATACGACAATAAATAACATCACCTACAATCATAATAAAATAAACCACAATATAATGTTCCGATTTACCTATGACATCAAAACTATGGTAGGCTTTAGAAAATAAGGAAACTAAAGTCATGATAAGGATATCCACTGCTCGTTACTATGATATAAATTTTATATCTGGAAGCGACAAAAACAGGAAGGTTTCAATAAAACCAAACGTCGTTTAAAAATAACGTAAGTTTATTACATGTAATGAAATAAAAATATACTATAAACTTTTATTCTGTTACATGTATAACTGTGAACCGACTGCGGGCTTCAACGAACATCAATTTAACACTATTAAATTCAAATTCGATACAATGTTGCCAGCAATAGTGACGGGTCACATTTATCAGAGAATTCTAATACGTTGCAAGACACGAGACGTTCACATCACTATTGCTTAGAATAACTACGTACTATAGACAAGAGCAAAAAATAACACCAGTATTCCTGTGTCTATGGGATGTAGATGAATCGATAAGGTAGTAAGTGTTCCCAATCAGCCCGAAATTATTCGTACGAATATCCTACACATCGATACCAAATGATATTTATATCTATCTCTGCGGTGCGACCCGGGTAAAGCTGGGTGGACGTGTGTAAGCTCGAAAAAATTTTATCAAAAAACCTCCAAAAATTCCGAAAACAAACAAACGAAACCAGTCAACCCAACTTTAATTTTACAACTAAGAATTTTTAACTTGTTATCTCCTTATACCAAAATATATTATTATGGCTTGAGTTATCATTTCCAAGATACATTATAATGTCTATAATAATAATATTAATATAATTTTTTTTCGTGTTATATCTATTTTAGCCTAGACTTAAAATTAGAGACAATTGCAACACTTTCAGGATCGCAATATGTCATTTAAAGAGATCTGTGTTATATTCCCTTATTTTTTGTAATGTTCTTTTTGAGAATGACAATAATAAATTGCAATATAATGTTTTAAAAGTTCCTTCGTAAAACTCTAGGATTTCTTAGTCAAATTGATAAAAGGTACCTTATCATAACTATTAGTTAAAGATAATTACACTGATAGTTAAAGTGGGTAAACGTAAACGGATATAATAGAATAGCTGTTATAATTAATGAGACCTTTTTTTTGTTTTCAACTAAGTAGCTAACGTGCAGGCAGGTGACTGTCACTGCATCAATGACACAAAATCCAACCATAGATTGCAATTGTGAAGATGAAAGTCGACATCCATTCTACAATATCATACCATAGCAAAAACTCACGATATTAAGGTCTTTCACACATTTATTCATGTCTAATGTTACCCACATTAACTACATTATTGAGCAATAAGAGCCAATGACACACATCGATCAGAACCAGTAACTAATTCCGAATAGTCGATCGAATAAAACATCAATCGGGGAACAAAGTATAACACAGCTTCGAAACAAAAAGAACATCACAAACAGCCAACATTCACATTTGGCAGAGTTAGCGCAACTTTTGATACCAACGAGTCATCTTGACATACAAAAATGATAATTATTTGGTGTAAGCAGATATTGCAGAACGAAATTAATCGAACACCGCTAGCTGACGATTTAAACACCACAATAAAATTTCAATTAAAATACTCGAACTTATTAGAGAAAATTAACTATTTTTAGCCATCTATCTGATCAATTATAAAGTGCTTAGCGGTGTGATCAACAAAATATAGAATATAAAAGACTGATTGTGCTACAACAAAAGGACGAAAAATCAAGCAAATGTTCAATTAAACTAAGTACAGATTACATTTCTCAACCTCTTAACGACAAACTGATATTGATAAATATATTCTCTATGAAAAAAATATGGACTCAATCACAGATAGATTCTATATAACTGTATAAGCAACTTTTTGAGGTTAGGACTAAAATAAGGCACACACGCCTGATTACAGAGTTATTATTAATAAAAATTAACTATTAATTGTAGTCATGCCTTAAGAGGGAGATGGACACAAAACACAATACATGACACATCATTTGTTTTAAAATTAACACTAAAATATAAAAAAAATTAAATACCTATGAGATATAAAGTGATGACTGCAGTCCGATGCTACGGGCTCTTTATAGTTTTAAGTTGGATTTATTCTACGGGGACATATTAAAAAGATATTTACAAAATGCTATCCTGCTCACTCACAACTCCGTTGTGTTGCCAGTGTGTGAATCGTAAAAATTACACAGAGAATAAAATACAGTTACACTATTATGTTAATTTTATATGAGTATGTTAGCATACCATACAAGTTATTAAGAACTACCGAAATATTTGGAGAGGTATTTCTGTCTCGCTCATGCAGTTACATAAAACGAGACAGGCCTATGGTCGTGCTTATAGGTGTATAGACAACTTCATGGTAAAAGGCTTTAGCCGACTATGACCAATTTTTTTAAATAAATTGTCAATGCGCTACTTTTTTTAAATATCATTGAGATGAAAAATAAACTTTAGTAAAACTTCATTTGCAACAAATTAAAAATCACCCATTGACTATGAAATGGTTATTTAAAGTTTGGGATTTTTAAATTTTAAGTGAGCTGTTTTAAGGAAATCATGATAAAATTGACTGAAGGTCTTACTTCATCATTAAAAATTCGACCACAGACAATACATATACCTCTCCGTGTACCACAGATAACATTCGAATTTTTACTTACATTGATTACAAGTCTACGTTAAATTTCCAATCAAATCTATACCATCAATCCACGCCTTCAAATTCTAAACCAATCGACATATAATAAGTATGGGGGTTATTTTAAAATTTGAATTTGAGAAGAACCATATTTATGACTATTTTTTCCTTTTGAAAATGTAGAGGTGTCGCTTATTCAGTCAAAAGTATTTTTCAAGTATTTTCTTCGGAGAAAATTAAAATTATTGAAACTTGTAAAGAACTAATATTCCATACTTATTATACCTCGATGCCAACTACTTTTCTATAATATGAACACGATTCTATCATAATGCTGCTAACTTTAAGCGTAAACAGTAAAACTCTAACGACCCAAAACAAGCATATACGATTTTGTACGTTCCTTACGTTCCCTTTAAATATTTTGAATTTTACCCGAGTAAAGCTGTAATGCCAACAATGTTTTCTGTTAGTTTTACCACAAAATACCGATAAATACATAAGTTTACCTTCATACAGAATACACAAAAATTGTTTAGTAACTTCTCAGTAATTTAGAGATATTTTTAAACAATAAATGAATAAGAAAAGGTAGTGTTCTGAAAAGCATTTGAAATGCATTAACCCTTAATAGGCATATTGGTTGATTGATTAAGACCTATGATACCAAGTGTTTTATTACCAATTAAAACATGCAAAATTATGAAGAACAAGCGTTGCTCCATTGTACCTAAATGTGGGTTGTTACCTACAGGCAAGCTCAGAGGTCTTTCTCTTACCACATTTATTTGTTCTGTTGACTATACTTCAAAGATGTATGGTTGGAGGAAAAGGGGAGATTTCCCGCCAGGCAAACTAACCGCTTTCCACGATAAAGAAATATGATGACCGCAGTCAGAATGCTAACTTCAGAACATAGGTACTAACATTTCTATGGACCCGTCTTCTAATTGGCAAGTCTCAGTATGACGCGTGTGACGTATTCTATTGGTTACTACATTCGCGGTTTGCGTCGTGATGCATGGTCAGCATTTCATGTGACGCGAGCGCTCATATTACTGTAGGCATCTTAACTTTTGTATCTCAGTATTCTGTGGTTTCCGTGATATCTATCCCTGAACAGTACTCATATTCATACATATACTAAAATTGGCAAAATGTGGTCCGTAAAACATTATAATCACACGTGGTAGCTATAACGATGATTTAAAAACATTGATTACACAGTAACCTGGCTCCGTACAACTAATTGATTGTTGGTATCACGCCGTTTGAAGATTTAATAGCCTGAAACAAACAGTACTAAACAATACTAATATATTTTCGATGGTCATTTAGATAGTCCGGTTTGTCTCTGGTATTTACGTCATTTTGACTAAAATAAATTATCAATTTTCAATCGAGGGAATTTTTGTTGTCTTCGGTCTGTACCTATGATTTTTAATATTTTTGGTAAGAAAAATTTCCAGTAAACATTTTGACTTAATTACAAAAAGGTCACCCACGTGCCACATAAAGAGCAGGGCGAGGCCCCCCACAGACAAGCAACTTCCGCGGGTATTTATATTTGTCACTTCCTGTTTGGCTATGGTATACTGGTCTATATTACTTCCGGTGTGTTAATGGTGTGGTTTTACGTCAATTAAACATTTTTAAAGGAGGAACGTATTATTTCCGGCGTGTCTATGGTATTAAATTTGTAAAATTTAACATTTTTGTTTTGATACACGCGAAATATTCTGTTTTCTGTTGCTATTATCACAATCGCGAGGCTATATTATTATGTACTCACGTGTCACACAGAGGGCCGGGCGGCGGGCGGCGAGCGAGCGGCGCGGGGTGCTTGCGTTATAACTCCATGTCCTGCGCCTCGTCGTCGCTGAACTCGCTGAGCGAGCTCTCCGTGTCGCTGGCGTTGCCGTTCGACGGCTTCGAGCCGGAGGACGCGGCGCCCATACCGGTGATCGCGTCCTTCTCCAGCAGGGCCTCCTCGGTCGCGAATCTTCTCACGTAGTCTGGAAGGACACATGTACAAGGATTATGTACTGGTTACTAAGATGGTATGCACACTATGTGTCTGACCAGTGATGACCTACAGTTCTAAACCCTGGACTGAATACGAAGAGATTTGTGGTCGGAATGTGTGTGGAAATGAAGTAAAAATGAAGTGAAATGTGGAATTAATTTAAGTTCAGAGGAATAAAGAAATTTGTAGATGCACTAGTGACTTGGTGTAACAGATATAGCTCTCAAAATTTTCTAATTAAAGTAGCTCTGGGTTGGCCACACAAGGACTGATAACGGATGGGAAAGAAAGATCCACGAATGTCTTTGGCAAAGGGAGATCTTCCACCAGGCTGCCCTCTGACTCGGAGGATTGACGATAGCGAGACCATTTAAGTTGTATTTATATTTGTTTGCAACAATCCGCACACCTGGAACTTGTTTTGGTATGGAGTGAGCTCACTCGAACGACGACCTCACACAGCTACCAACCGTTGTAGAGTCCACATCACCTGATGATGCTCCGTTTTGGGGCGAAACACGTGTCGTGTACTATTGGAATAAGTTGTTATGGTATATACCTACTCAGAGAGATAAGAGAGGGTGGTGGGTGGAAATACAACTTAAATAACAATGGATTTCCGCAAAGTAACGCCTGATACAATATATTAGATAGCGAGACCGTTGGATTCAAAGGGCCCAGGACCAGGCGGCGCCGCGTCGGCCTGAAAGCAGGGAACCAGAGGTCAGTACATACTGACCTGAAACTTTCTTCTTGTACTCCTCGGGCTTGTGTAGGTACATGGCGGCCGCGTCGCCGTTCAGCGGGTCGATGGGGTTTGGGTAGGTCAGCAGCTGCGGCAGGAACGACTCGAATATGTTCGACAGATCTGGAACGAGATATGGTACCGGTTGATTACTGTTTGTTTCAATAATACACTGGATAGGAATTTTTATACGTGAAAGAGCCAAAGTAGCTAATCCGCACTCCCTTTACCCGCCATAAACGAGCATGTCTTCATATAGTACCCGTTGATTACTGTTTGTTTCAACAATACACTGGATAGGAATTTTTATATGTGAAAGAGCCAAAGTAGCTAATCCGTTTGGTACTTTACCACCCCCTTTACCCGCCATAAACAAGCATGTCTTGTGTTTTCACTGGAGTGGCGTGATTGCGTTTAGATACGATTTAGATATAGATATCCTTTATTTAAGGCGAATATTTAAAGTACTCATAAGTAGAAATGCAGACACATATGACCTGAAAAACGATTTCAACCCTATTTGAGATCAGATATCTAATATGATATTTCTAGGGCTTGCTACTCATTTACAATAAAAAAAGTATAATTCTGCCTTCGCACGACTAAATTTCATTAATGTGGAAAAAGTTTATAATATCATTCATGAATCTGGGAAATTTTTAAAGCTAACAGACCTATTGAGCTACCCTGAGCAACCCTTACCATACAGTGCGGTCCAGGCTTGATTGATGACATCCAGGCATACCGTGCCGGAGACCTCGTCGATGTTGGGGTGGTACACTTTGTTCATGAATCCGATCGAGGGTGACTTGAAGGGGTAGTGGTCGGGTAGGTGCACACGCACACGCCACACTCCGCCTTCGTACGGGGCTGTGGAGATTATAGCAGACGATGTAAGAGCGAAAAGTGGTGATGGCCCAGTGGTTTAGGCTCTTAATCGAGGGGGCCGGGTTCGAATCCTGGCACCAATTACTTTGTGAAAAAAGTTAATTTATAGAATTAAATATCACCTTGTTACGGTGAAGGAAAACATCAGGTTTCCTGAAGTCACAAAAAAAGGCTTCACAAAGGCATTTGTAGTCCACCGACCAGAAGGAGAAGGATGTAGGCCTTATTGTAGTGCCACAGCGTACCCTGCAGTGGGTCTTATGGCTTAAAACTGTGTAAATACTTCAGACAAAAGACTGAATCTTGTACCCGAAGCTTGAAATGAGCCTTGGAAGACAATCACATTTCTAAATGGTGAGGGTGGAACATTGTTCATTGGTAGGCAGTGACATTTTTTTGTTCCCAGGACCACTCTCGGAGCTATTTTTTGAAATTATCAAAATTTTTGGTACTTACTGCCTGCTGGCCCGAAGAATTTCACGCAGAACTCATTCAGCCCACCAAGTATGGTCACCTCATGCTTACTCTCAATACTGAACGGTCGAGTGAAGGAAAGTCATATTATGCTTAAGAAAACATTACAAAATATTATGCAATACAGTAATAACTAAGAAAGGGTTCAGGTTTAATTCATTTATTCTCAATAAAGACATAAGTACAGCACTTAATTAAGAACAATATATATAAATAGTTTACAATAAGTCATCTATTAATAAAATTCAACAATTATAGCTGCTAGTATTTTTCCATGACGTCTTGCACAACACGCCACGTCATGGAAAAATACTTTTGTCTTATGGCGGCTGTACACACTCGTCGAAACACCCAGAGACAGACCGAGAGCGAGTATGTACATGGTGCTCTCGTCATGTCTCGTCATCTCGCTATCTCGCGCTTCGCCTCGGTCGGTCTCGGTCTCTTGTCAGTTTTTGCGCTTGAGTCAAAGAATCTCGTTGGGTCTCGCGAAGAAAACGAGAGCGGGCGGTGCCCGCTTTTTACAGCCATTGCACTAAACGAACACTTGTTCGTTTAGTGCAATGGCTGTAAACACACATACACAAACGCCCACCGATGCTTGATTTATCATCATTAAGCATCAGTGGGCGTTTGTGTATGTGTTTCCTGTAAACACATACACAAACACTATTTCTACAAAAATAAGTAATAATCTTAAAGTATTTGATAATATCTAGTTTCCCACACTGTCAACCGGTTATACATTATATGATATCTAATCTTATCAATCCTCATACTACTATGCGAGTATCACGATTTCTATTTAGAGTGTTTACTAAACCAAAACTACAGATTGTTTGGAAAATATTCCTTTTGCCCACAATGTCGCCAAATTTTTTGGTTAACTTCCTATGGCAGTGATTATCCAACTGTGAGTCACTATTGATAAAATAGCGTTAGATGGGAAACACTAATCAATTATTAGCATTTATGTCCAACTAAAGACTTAAATAATACTCTTAAATAAATAATTTAAAAATTACCCACAAAAGTGAGTTTAGATTAAATTTTTAGTCACTTATTTTGTTAGAAATGTAGTTTGCAGTGATAGCCCACGGACTGGGAGATACATTACCACCAGCCTCTTAGCCTATGAACACTAGACCTAGCAACACTAGACTGCAAAAGCACAGAAGCATGCTCTTCAGGTTTAGTGTTGCGATTGAGGAGGATAAACTGAATAGCCGCATCACTGGCAACGTTTTAGCAAATCACATGCAAACAACCTCATGTTGGATTTCTTCTCTATTTGCGTTTGGATGTGGGTGTCAATGGGCTGCATTGACCTCTTAACAACAGGTGGCCTGCATGCCAGTTTGCTACTCAATTACTATTTAAAAAAAAATTTTTTTTCGAATGTCATTGTAGGGGTGTCAGAAAATGTGGAGCAATATTAAAAAGAGAAAATTATTTTATTTTTAAAATTGCATATTACAAGATTTCTAGAAGGCACGTTTATTAGAATGCGTGTGGATTGGATGCATAATATTATTGCAACAATGACATTGGTAATTAAATGATGTAATGGTCATAACAATTTGCTCATAGAATAACTATGTGTGTAGATAAACTTGTTATTCATTGTTCTGTGGGTGTTATTATGTTTTTATACTATTCATATCTTAAATCTTAATTTTATTATATTCTTAATAACAAAAATGTAAAATTTAATTACTAATGCACAGTAATTGGTGGTAGTGTGGTAAGATTTCAAAGGATTTTTTCCTTTGTTTCACTTTAAAATTGGGGTGTTTATGGAAAAAACATTAGGAATCAAGAAATAGTTTTTGAAAGGATGGATGAAAATTCATTGGATTTCATGAATATCAGGAGAATTGATTTTAATAAAATTTGTGACACAAATTGTTTATAGCCTGGAGTAATTAAAATAATTAACTTTTATCACTTCAAATGTGAATGTGAATGAAGTTGAGAGTTAAATGCCTACAAAAACTTATTTTAACACTAAAGTATCTGCAGCATGACATTGTTATAAATTATGAAACTATCCATCACACATGTTATCATTATGTATTCAAAGCATGAGTGCAATCTATGGTCTTGCCTTATCAACACACTAGTGACTGTTGTTTGTATTTTCAAAACAATTATTCAAAAATATTATCTTAAATAGATTACTCTGGAGTTAACAACACTGATTGTAACGCTGTTAGTGTAACTGTTTATGTCCCAAATGATTTAACGATTTTAAGGTTGGTGGTATATAGTTTAATTGAACTATGATATAAAGAGTATTTAAATTGCACAATAAATATTTATAAAATTATCCTGACACACAGCCAAAGTTAGTAACCTACGCTTATAAAGTTGAAATTTAGAAAAAATAAAAACCAAAGAATTATACCAACTTTAAGGGAAGAAAATGGGAGGGGTATATTTGTAAGATTCATTGTTTTTATCTTTGTCATTATAAAAGAATAAAAAAATATTATGTAAAATATAGATTTTTTTTTAGAATCTTCCAGATTTTAAATATTTTGAGATCTTATAGATATTTGAATAGGAAACAGTTAAAGAAATTTGAAAAATAGGTACTCAAATGATTTTGACAAAGCCCTATCATAATCATTGAATAAATTCACCTCATGAAGTCAATTAAGGATTGCACCATTAACAAACATTAATGACAAGAAATTGGAGGTCATACAATATAAACAGTAAATAGATAAGCTATCATGTAGATAGGTACTACTTTTGTAGAAATAGAGTTCACCCCAAAAAACAAAAGCACATAGGTGTGACTTGTTACAATCAAAAGTTCTTTGTGTAACAAATATGAAACACACACAATGCTATTTATGTCCAGTAATGATAGTAAAATATTTGGCAGAATACCAAAAGAGCCATGAACTTCAATCTTGTGAATTAATGTTTATCTATGGTTAAGCATTAATATAATATTTTCATTGATTTCCTTGCTGACTGACATCAAGACATTAAAGCCTTGTAACAGTATAATTATTTTGCAAGCGATAATAGTTCTTAAGCTATTAAGATAGGTGTTACAATGCACCTAGATGTACAGCAACCACAAGTACAAAAACCATAAATGAAGGACTTCTATATTGACAAAGGAACAAACATATCATAAAGCCTTGACAGTAAAAAATAAAACAATGACAATACACTCTATTAAACCCAATTAACATTTCTTGCGGCTGAATAACGCATAATCCAGCCCATTAAACTACAGCGCGTTTAAAAAAAATGCGCAACAAGACCGTGGCCTACATTATGGTTACGAAATATATATTACAATCTAAAGACACGGAAGCCACCGTTCGCTAGCGTACCGTACGTGTTTATCTACGTGTTATATATAGATATTGGGCCCACGGACCTACACAAAGAATGAACGCTACACCGTAGATTACCAATGGTACCTACCACCACTGATGAAAAACCATTCGAAAACATCTCTGGGGGATCCCTCTCGTTCGCTACGAGCTAATGTTAATACACGATCGAGCTGTATCGATTTCACAAAGGGTCGTGACAATCAGCTGATGGCCCTCCAGCTACCTACATATTTACATGGTGGCCCTAAACGCAAAGGTGCTCTGTGGCGAAGATAACAAAGGATACAGTTTTATGACGTCTGTGTCCATGCGACGTTTCCCAGCGCTCGGTGACGACATCTTCGTGATCTATTCCCGATAAATCACTGTATCGAACACGAACACTAGTTAAAACTCACACTCGACGCAGCGAGACAAAATTCTCGTCCACCAGCAGCAGTCAGAAAAATAACATTGTAGAAAAACAATGGACACATACCATAGACTAAATTTTCGAAGATGATGTGTAATTAAATCAGTGTTGCCAGTATAAATATATGTCTTATTTTAAAATTCAAAGGACTCCTATTATTCACTATTTTATTTTATTTTTTACATTTTTCAATGTATGCTTGCCTAAAAAAAGAAAATTATAAAGAAATAAAGAAATTTCAATTATTTATAAAATCGCACTGTACATGTTAGGTAGGTACTAATGTTTTTGAAGTCGTACGCTTAGTATGGTATGCTATTTACCCTACGAGTTACTCTACAAGTTTATTAGGTAAATAATAAAATTTCTTTCATATTTAAAAATTAGGTTTATTGTACACAAAGAAATTTCCTTCCTAATTTATTCATAAGGGTAGGTACAACAAACTATCCGAACGCAAATAGCATAGACAATGACCACAGACAAAGAAGTCTCAGGAACATTATGCGTCAAAATAAAAAAAACTCACTTTTGTCTACGCCCTAGCCCTATCAAACTTCGCGTGTGTGGCTCCGTGGAACATTATTTTTAATTCATTCTAATTATAGATTTATTTTATTTATCCCATCCCAAAGTTAGTAAGAAAGGTGCGCCTGCGAATAGCGTTGCTCTACCGGGGAGCTGCGAACGCGGAAACATGTGTTTCGATGTGAATATTGCGTGATGACAAACTGATGATTCTACCAGAAGATAGATGTCAACAAATTGCATTTTTCTGGGATTGTGGTCGTTGAAAATTATCGGAATCTTGAGAGGAACAAACTGTAACATTACTGAATAGTGCCGGTTGAGTTGATTCAGTTCGTGACCGTTATTGGCGTTTGATTAAGACCCAAGAATTCACTTCCGGCCGTGATGAGGGCAACGACAAAGTTATAACTATTGTGATCGTGTGAACCCTGCACCGGTATGGCGAACCCCGCGATCGGGGGCTCCTTCGACCCCAACGACCAGTCCAGGTAACATTTTATATCAATCCTAGCTAATAAAGCATTTTAACATACTTGCTGATAGCTATATAAAAAGTCGTTTATCAATGTTTTGCTTATCGGAATGTCTGTCCCATTTAATCGATTTTTGTTTGAATCCAGTGAATTCATCTTTGGATAGTTAGTGAAAAAACCTATTTAATTATGATGCATAAATCTTGTATTTGTATTTTATCACTAGACATCATATTATGTATTATGTGCGCGCATAGTCCTGCTGCTTGTAATCTACTTGATTGCGAGAGATAAGAAAGGCCTGGTCAGTACCTAGATGAGTAGTCGCTAGTGGAAACTAAAATGTAAGCTTCCATGCTTTGGAGGGCACATTAAGTTGTTGGTCCTAGTTAGTCTTTGTCTGATGTTTAAAAACCTCTGACACGGGTTGACCATTAGCCCATTTCTCCATCAATCTACATTGGACCAGCATCATGGAGTGCATTCTGGGCCTCCCTTGGTTGTGGGAAGACACCGATGCACAACAGTGGGCCTGAAAGAGTTGTAGCCATGAATCATATTATATTGAATTCTGTTTGGACCAAATTCCTAGCAACAGTACAGTAATAAATTAAACTAGAACATGCTTTGCAAGTAAACTAGTTTACGTTGTGGAAGACACCATAAAGTCTATTTATGTTTTTCAAATGAATGAGTAATTAGACACCAGTTAACCTGGTTGCGAGGAGACACGCTGTATTTAGTGGGCCTGAGAGAATATAAGCAAACATAGAGAGAGTGTAAAGTATGAACTGTAACTGTTTGTATGAACTGCCTAGTAATTGTAATAAATGATTTATAGGCATGCTTTTATGACTTGTTTTGTAGCTGGGGAGATGTGGTTTCCAGAGATACTTTATTTATGGCTACCATCTTAGTCGTCACAACAACAAGTCTTAGAGTAAAACCAAAATATTGATTGCATCTTGCCCTTTGTTATTAGATGTCAGTGTTCATGGGTAAGGCAAATTGAAGAGGACAAAATTTCACACAATTTTTGTTTCAACATCTTTTTTTACAAGTCGTAACGTATCGAGTTGTAGAGCATAAAGAAAAACATTTTTTTTACGAATCGAAATTCTTAAAATCATAGTAGTAGTCAGGCAGTCCTGTCATCCTGTGTGTGAATCATAATAGTTACCGTAAACAGTTATCTTTCTGCAGGACCAGTGGAGGTCAATTTAAAACCTGCCATTGAGGAAAACGTAGTTGCAATGAGAAATTTATTACTATTTATGACTGCCCCAGTGGTGCAGTGGTTAAGACACCGCTGCGCTGCGCGGAAGGTCCTGGGTTTGATTCCCAGCAGAGCAGAGATTAAAATGATGAATTTGAATTTCTGTTTCTGGTCTGGGTGTGTTGTGTTCTTGTCTTGTGTGTGTCCATGACACCCATGACACGGAATCCTAGGGTGGGGGTATGAGTGTGAAGCGTTATTTATTTATTATTGTAATTGTTATCTGTATTATTATTTGTTAATGTTACAATGAACTAAGTAGTTAATTAATTTAATCATGAAAATTCAAGAGATTCTCATTATAAGCATTGTTTTTGGCATAGAGGTATGTATGCAAATTAAAACAGTAGAATTTTAAAATGAAATTAATAATTATTTGAGCTCCGGTCTCACAATGAGTTAAAAGCAACAGCTGTGCAAAAAAGATACTTGTTTGGCAAAGGGAGATGGATCTCCCACAATTCGATGTGCTCATGCTTGGGGAGCTGTAGTGTTTCGATTGTTTTATCTGTGTCCAAAATCGAATAATTCGGCCGATACAAATACCGATAAATATTCTTAATACGCCGAATACCAAACGAATATTCGGCGCATCTCTACTTGTTACGGCTGGTGTTCTGAGCTACCCGGTTGGTTCCAGCTGGTACTTCGGCGTGCTGTCGCGGGCCGAGGCGACGAGGCTGCTGCTGAACGAGACGGAGAGCGGCATCTTCCTCGTCAGGGACTCCAGGACGATACACGGCGACTATGTGCTGTGTGTCAGGTTTGTGTCACTCACCTTACCTACTTGACGGAGGCGTGCATTGGAGGTAGGCACTGTAGATCTGGCTATTCATAGGTATCATAATCGTAATATTACTTTACCTATAATTATGGTGATTCTTTAAAAAATACTTTAAAAAATTAAACAGACTTCAAAAAAGTATTATTAACAAAAATTTGTTACACACTTTAGGCTTACTGTATTTTTATGTTATTGTCTTTTATATCAAGTATTTGGTTTCTATTGATTCAATTTTGACACTGGGCTTAAAATTATTTTTTAGGTGTCTGGGTTTGAATCCCATTGGCACGTACCAATGACTTTCTGCAATGCCCTAGTGCTTCAATGAGCTGCCTTACCGACTTCCATGTTGTCCCACAGGGAGGACGACCGGGTGTCCCACTACATCATCAACCGGGTGGTCTCCGCGGACGGCACCACCCGCTTCCGCATCGGCAACCAGGTGTTCGCGGACATGCCGGCGCTGCTGTCGTTCTACCGGCACCACTACCTGGACACCACGCCGCTGGTGCGCCCGCTGCCGCAGACAAGCGCGCAGGCCGCGGCGCCTCCGCCCCACCAGCCGCACCGGGTACTCGAGCTGGTGATCGCCAAGTTCGACTTTGAAGGCAGCGTAAGTTTCCATAACTCCGCCACACTGACAAGCAGCTTTTCACAGGCCCCGGGGCCTGAGCCCCTTAGGTTGCGTTTCCACCAGAGATGTGCGAGTTGCTTAATTTACCTAGCCTCGCTCCGCTAAGCCGTTTCCACCAGAGCTGTGCTAAGTAATCATATTCTTTTTTTTATTTTTTCTTTTACTGTTAGCATGTTGTTGACGAAAAAAAAAAAACGCATCCCTCGCTACGCATCCACACGCACATCGCTGGTTAAACGCAGCCTTAGGCTCGACCAAAAGCCCGCGGGCCCAGAAGTATTTTTAACAAAATTTAAAAAATAAAGTATCAAAATCAAAGTTACGTCAAATTTTAACACTGGAAATTTAGATACCTTCAAGCGGCCGGTCAAAGGACTATCATAGGAAATATAAAAAAAATTAAATAAACTGATAGGCCCCATCATTCATTCACAAGCATAATCATTTGACATGGATACACACATACACATCCAGACAAAAAATAGAAATTTTTATTCATCATTCAAGTCTCTGCTGGGAATCGAACATTCTTAACCACTGTGCCACGCAGGTCGCAGTATAAATCAAGCATTTTGTTTTAATAATCGGTAATGTTTTCCCTATCAACACTCGATGGTGTTATAATTAGATTTCCCTATATGCGATCAACTGAGCGATCTATAAAATTTTAAACGATTTTATTTCATATCGAATTCTATATAATACTGCTTACCGTGTCTATAAATACACAAAAATTCGCCGGTTCCAGTTGTCAGCGCTAGTGTAAACAGACCTAGTGATCTGTTTTTTGTTCTAATTTAAATTCTGCGTGTTTGGTCAAAGATTATAAATAAGGCGTGGGAGTCAAAGATTAAAAGTGAACATTTTCAAGTTCAATTTGAATTTTAATCCATCAGATCCTTGTAGTAGGTTACTAAGGTTACTAAGGGTTTTTAAGATTACAGTCCTTTTTTTATTCTTGTCCTATTTGGTAAACAATCTTGGCATTACTGTTTATTCAAAGAAAAGTTTAGAATTGGTTTAAAAAAATTATAGTTACTAGAAGTCTGTTTCAGCATTCAGTGACAATTTGTTGTTAAATCTTTATAATTGCGTTATTTTTAAACCAAATTTAATTTAAAAGTCATACTAAAACAGTTTACCAAAATCGAAAAGCGTAAAAATGGACTACACTTTGTTTACTGCATATTTATCCGAACCTGACGACCTGAGTGTCGCAGTTGTTGACACGGGTGCGCTGCGCGGAAGGTCCTGGGTTCGATTCCCAGCAGGGCAGAGATTTGAATGATGAATTTGAATTTCTGTTTCTGGTCTGGGCGTGTTGTGTTGTTGTCTTGTGTGTGTCCATGGCGCCCACGACACAGGGAATCCTAGTGTGGGGCTGTGAGTGTGAAGCGTTACTTATAAAAAAAATGAAGCTCGCACCCGTGTATATTTCCAAGAGTGTTGTTCGGTCGGTCGCAGGACGCGGACGACCTGCCGTTCCGTCGCGGCGAGCGGCTGATGGTGATCAACCGCGACGAGGAGCAGTGGTGGACCGCGCGCAACAGCGCCGGCAACACCGGCTCCATCCCCGTGCCCTACGTGCAGAGGGTAAACATGCCCAGATGTCAGCATACACACAAAACAGCTCCGGACCCGTTGGAAACACCTGCTACCTACATTACATGAACACAATACACACGCAGAAATAGTGCCGGCGGCAACATCTTACTGGTGACACGGCTACACACACACACCACAAACATAATACATAAACGCATGTGCACATATGGAACCCACTAGAAACACTGACTCCATACACAACGCTGTAACCAATGGCAATACCATCATACCTCGATGTCTAAATAAGGCGTGCGTGAGGTTCACACTCACATCTGTGCTTTTTCATACATGTAGATACTGCACATGACTTATGTACATGTGTGTATGTAGAGAAGCAGGACAATACCAGGTAGATCCGGGGAAAGATATCTAAACCTGCGTTCTAAAGCATTTTATGTGTAATTCCAGATCCTGGACCCCCAGGGGGCTCCGTACCCCCCCTCAGAGGCGCTCAGCCAGCTGGGCGACCCCCCCAGCCCGCCCAACAACAAGCACCAACAGCAAAAGACTAATATGCAGGTTAGTGTGCGGGTGCTACATAATAGGGTATTACGGCCTTTGTCAAAAAGATTTTTATATGAATTCGTAAGTCATAAAAACCTATAAAAAATTAGAAAAAAATTTTTTGCAAACAACTATTATGTAAAAAAAAGACTTTTCAATTTAAATTTCAAAAATCCCCGCGAAAACACGGTCTCGGCCGTCTCGGCGCTGCCGCCATGCTAGTGACGTCACTCGCAGTGTAAACAATACATCTCAGTGAAGGAAGAAAGTTATACTCCATTGTTTATTTACACTACTAATGACGTCACGCCGATAGCTTTCATGGTGTATAGCGTTTTTGACATTTGAAAAACAGATTAACAAACCTGAATTTTTAAAATTGAAATAATAAATGTATACTACATTTTTTAGAACAGAAATCACCATTTTTCATTTGCTTTTAACAAAATCTATCAATATTACATAATTTTGGATTTTTCCTTGCATGGTGCGAAATACCCCATTAAATTATTTTCTGCCACTTGTTAAGGTCGGCTTTCAAATATGGAAAGTGCTAATATGTGAGATTTAGTATTTAATTTAATTCCATAGTTAATTACAGTCATATACCTATGTAAAGATTTAAACTTTGCAACTTTGATGTTCTTAAAAAAACTATTTTGTTTGAAATGAAAAAAAAAATGTAAACATTTTTCCAGCGCACGCTCCCGGCGTTTGCGCGCGTGCGACAAACCAGAGTTCCCAACGCGTACGACAGGACCGCTCTCAAACTGGAGGAAGGAGATATAGTCAAGGTATTTAAAACAATAATAATATTATACAATACAATACAATACTCTTTATTGTGCACAGACATACAAAATCAGTTAACAATTACAACGTGAGAGAGAAAAACACAATTGGCAGTATTATCGCTACGAGCGATCTCTTCCAGACAACCATCTAGGTGAGGAGTTAAAGCATGAAGAGAGAAAGTTCTAGGTAGGGTGCACGAAATGGCAGAGTATAGAGAATTGAATACAGAGGAATAGTGTTTAATCCAAAATGACATAGTAAGAATAGAGACAGTGAATATCAAGGGAGAAAGCTATATAATATTATATTTAGTTAATTAAAGTGGCTATGGACTGGCTAAACAGCAGGTACCCGTTTGATTCAGAAAGACCACTGCCCTAGCGTGAAACTACCGTCAAAGTATTTTTATACTTAATGTGTGCCATACCATTAGTATGGGAAGATGTCAGATAGACTGGCATATGCCATACTAATGACTGATGTTAACCTGTGCTTTGGCGTCGATTAGGGGAGGCCTATGTCCAGCTGTGGACTTCCAAGGGCTGATAGATAGATAGATTTATATTATAGATAGATGGTACAAAGAAGCGCCTCTAGAGTGAAGTGAACTAAACATGTCTTGTGTTTAGTTCCGCTGGATTACTGTGCCTTTTTCTACTTTTTGGACTATGTATGGAAATAAAATCTAAAGCTTTCACCTCATATACTCAAAATATTTCTTTTTGCTGACATTAAATCTTTTCACCAATAATATCCAAATTTCATGTTATATCAGTATGTATGTTATAATGTAGCATTTTTTTCTATTCCAGGTAACAAAAATGAACATAAACGGCCAATGGGAAGGCGAGCTCAACGGCAAGGTTGGCCATTTCCCTTTCACCTACGTAGAGTTCTTAGACGACAATGTTGCCAGCTAAACAGAAGGTACCAGAATATAAACTCCCACCTATGATAATATCGAAGGGAAAAATAAATTTGTCTATGATACGTGATATAGTGATGACTGAATGGTGAAATGATTTTTTTATTATATCTAAATGTTGCCAGGAAATAATGCTGTCTACCGTGTTAATACCAGCTTATAATAATTTCAAGGTATTAGGAAATTATCTGATAGATAGTAAAGGAGAGTATCAAAATGGTATATCTTATGTAACTGGCCTCAAAAATTGTACAATGAATTTTGTGTGTTACTATACACATATCGCATTTATTGCTTCGTTCATGCTAACTAAAGTGATATAAAGCCTATGTTTTGTAAATGATAACAATATCTGAAATGATTTTTTTCACATGAATGTGATGTTCTTCCCTTCTACTTTTACCTGTGTATATAAATGCTGGTTCGCAAAATTTTTAAAATCTTTGCAATATATGAACTAGCTGTTGCCAGCATTGTCAAGAATACAAGTATTTTTATGAACCAATGCTTTTCTAAATATAAGACATGTCATATCATTTCGGTACCTTCTAAAATTTTGCAGAAATCCTTCAAAATTTGCGTTTACAAAACCTAATAATATAAAACCGTTCATCAGTTCTTTTGTGTTGCTATACCTAAAAATAAAGTAGCAAATGGGTTATTTGGTTTCCTAATCAGGCTATATATTATGAACTTTGTATACTTTACTACACAATGTTTTATATGTACACTATTTGATATGAGTTTTAAGCCCACCGATGAAATGGGCTATGTTAATTTATACCTACCAGGCTACCAGGTTGGTGTCAATGACTTTGTCATTGATCTTACCAAATTGAAGATATCACATAATCGCCAGTTTCAGTAATTAATCTTTGGATCGATCTTTAGATTTTGATGTTTGGTTTCTAGGCAACATCGATTTTGCCTATTTTGATTCAGTTAATATTGATTTAGCGTCATGGACCTGGTAGGGTTTATTGGTGTATATCATAGTAAAAATTGCATTAACACATAAAACTTTATAACTTTATTCACATAGCATTTATAACTTTATTTCACTGTCAAATATTATTTTATTATGATTCAGTGAAATACACTGTAGTCTGTGACAGAACTTGGCATTATAACATTTTCAAAGTTAATTATTCTATAATCTATGACATTAATTTTTCTTGGTCTAAACAATTGCAAATCTTTACTCTTTTACAATGTGCAAGTAAGTATACAAACATACTTTTGAATTTTCTAGTACAGTTTTTTCCGTTTATAAATTGTTTTACTAGTTCTTACAAAAAAATAGACTGATTTTTGTGATGTGTGTTGCCAAAACGGTTACGAATATCACCACATTGCGAAAGTGTGATCAAAAAATATTTATTGTCCTTTGCTTTTATTGTCCTTAACTGTTAGAAAATAACCTGATCTTAATGTGTGTAAAATTCCTGCGCCATAATACACTAAAATTCCTAACAAGAATAGTTTTTATAATTCAACAGCTACGTTTTTAACAAATGATTAATGATCTGGTTTGTAATGGTTAATATATTGTTACTTAAATTCCTGAAATTTCAATGCATTTTAATGTTTAATGCTTGCGTTGTATGTATGTATGTAATATTGTCTAACCAAGACTTAACATAAGGCATTTGTCTCACCGATTTCACTATGCTTAACATTATACTTTGTTAAATGATAAACAGTTACTGGAGAATATTTTATATAGGAATCTTCCTAATATACGAGTAAGCTTATTATTCTAAAAGTGTTACAAATAATGTATGCCATCGCATTCAACATGCCATGGCATGTTGGGTTTTCGGAACATACCAACCAGTGAGAATAAATTGTTAATCGATATAAATCAAAGATTAATTTTTGTTTGAAAGTTAATCCATGGATTACTAACTACGTCACTATATTTCATTTGTTTTATCATTTAGCCATTTAAAAAAATACTAAATCTCTGAAAGAGCCTCATTAAAATTCTCGCAATCTACAGCGTAGCGATGTAAAGAAGTCAGTGAATATCATAGACAAAAGAAGTAAGCAGAAAAGCTATAATGACATATTTGTTCCGAATCTACTGTAGTTAGCTCAGCTAGCCTCATTCACGCTCCAAACTCATTCTACCACTCTTACTCCCAGTCGTAATGAGAGGGAAAAAAAGAGCTAATATGCGCTCAGCTGAGCTGAGGTTTTACTACTTCTTGTTTCTATGTGAATATACTCGTATTTGCGGTTGTTATTTCAAAAGCGATAACATTCGCTTATCCTTTCCTCGCAAGTGGTGAGACAGGCATATAAGGAATTGAAAACCTACATACATCGAAAATTACTTGACTGTTTAAATTAATGATATCATGTGTTTCAATTTTGTACTTTAGTACTATAAGGCAAACGTTAGTTATTGAATAATCAATTTTTCATGTTTCTTAGAGGACGATATTTTAACTATTTTTGTTATGATTTTAAGGCACAAACGATTGCAAGTAGTAAACAATAAATAATGCAATCTCAAACGGGATTAAAACACTGTTTGAGATTGTTACGCCAACGCATATTTACTATGCTTTCTTCGTCGTTCATCGACGCTCGGTCCTGGGTCATTTCAATGGCTTCCCGGTTCTTCTTCAGGTCATCAGTCCAATTGGTCGGAGGGAATGCTCCTTTTACCTAGATGTGGTCTTACTATTTTTTTTATTTTACATAAAATAACAACAATAGTAAAATATTCTCCTCTGAGAGATATTTGAACTTTGTTGATGATTAAAATCAATTATATTGTCTTGGTTTAGAGCTTGAATTAAATTAAAGCTGAATCGTTAGTCTTAAACCACTATATAGCCATGTCCTAATTGACTGTCATACATAACTGACCGATCTACCAACACGACAAAATTTAAATACAGGGCTCTGTATGGAGCTGTCCTTAATTAAATACGCACTGACATGCAAGACAATGTATGCAATGACGCTGTCGTGGCAATTAGGACTATTGTCATCGTCATATATGTACATGATTTAACATTAATCAAGACAGTATAATTGATTATGATATGGTTATGTCTCGTGTAAATGTATCATGGCTTATGGATTATACAATTTTCGACTACCCTCAATTACAAAATAATTTTATCGTCTCATATTATTATGATCCCACTTTAGGGACTTTTAATCCAAAACAAAAACGTAATCGTTGCTTTTAAGTAGTTGTAATGAAATTTAAAATTTTCAAATTCCATTTGTAGTGAGGGTAGTCGGATATTTATCTTGGACTCGTGTAGTATAGGGATAGTTGCAAATGCAAATTGTTTAAAAGTGTTTACATAAATATTTTTAAGATACTCATAAGAAGGCTTTTCTGAAACGGGTTTTAGTCACAGTTACAAGATGAGATCTTGCCGTTTTTTATATTTCGCCTGGTAAACAGTATCAAATTATAAAATAATTTATCAAGCACTCAGGCAAATTTACTGTAGACTAATTATGCTTCAAGAATAACTAGTCTACTATATTAATGCAACTCAAGAATCTGTCAACTGAATTTGGTTCACAGCACCATGACATGTGTTGGTGTAAATAGCTTTCTCTACATCTAGAGTCTAAGATACATATATCTCAACCTTATTATATGTCACCTATATTGGTGTAGTAATATTTTCAAATTGGACATCTTAAATGTTTTAAGTAATATATGTTCATTACATAAGTCTCACATAGATTAAATTTTCTTAGGATGTCTACCTTCATCTTCAAAGAGCGACATTTTAACATGACATATTTAATAATTACACGATATTGCATTCTTGTAACTTGTGACTAAAATTTGAACCAACTACGAAGTAATTCTTCCAAAATATGATAGTCAATATTTTTATAATAATTGCTGGTGCAAGAAAAGTATTTAGTTTAGTATTATTGATAGATAGCAGAGTAAATTGGATGATGTCATGAAAAATACACTTTATTTCTGAAGAAGATGATGATAAACACGTCTATAATGCCTTGATACTATCGTAAAGCAATGGAATGGTGCTTGTACTTATGTATTCTATTTCTGTCTTTTCTCTCTCTATCTCAAATACAAATAAATGAAGGAAGTGTAAGTGTTAAAGTATGGTAAATCAGTTTTGACAGTCTGAAATCTTGTAAATACTACATCATCCAATTCACTCCGGTCATAAGCAAAAGTATTGATTTTATTATTGATAAAATGCTCCTCTAAAAATTATAACAATCGGGGATAGTACATACCAAATGTTATTATGTAGTATCACTATAAAATATTATTACATATATAATTTTGAGATTACGAATCATTAATAATGTATGTATATGTATAATTTAAGTGGTATACTTACTTCAAAATTTGTCTAATTTTTTTATTAAGTTACGTGTAACGATTTAGTAATAATAAATTAAGGAAGGAGTAACAAATATTGTTTTATTACAATCCTATTAAAATTCCTTTCCTTCCTTCCTTCCTTTCAGCCCTTAGTAGTCCACTGCTGGACATGGGCCTCCCCTAATCGACGCCACTCCGCCCGGTCCTGGGCCCTCTGAGTCCAACGGTTTCCCGCTGTCTTCTTTAGGTCATCAGTCCACCTGGTCGGAGGGCGGCCTGTGCTCCTTTTGCCTAAACGTGGTCGCCATTCGAGGACCTTTTTTCCCCATCGGTTGTCAGTCCTGCGAACGATGTGGCCAGCCCATTGCCACTTTAATTTGCAAATTTTGAGAGCTATGTCGGTCACCTTCGTTCTTCTACGGATTTCATCATTTCTGATTCTGTCTCGTAGAGAAATACCAAGCATAGCTCTCTCCATTGCCCTCTGGACGACTCTGAGCTTGTGAATTAGGGTCACAGTAAAGGACCACGTCTCGGCACCGTAGGTCATCACTGGCAACACACATTGCTCGAAAACTTTCGACTTCAGGCACTGAGGTATATCGGACGTCAAGACGTGTCGTAGATTCCCGAACGCTGCCCAGCCGAGTTGGATTCTTCGAGTGACCTCTCTCTCGAAGTTGGACTTACCCATTCGGATCGTTTGTCCTAGGTAAACGTATTCGTCTACAACTTCGAGAGCAGTGCCATCAACAACCACCGGTACGGGTGTGACATGGACATTAGACATGATTTTCGTCTTGTCCATGTTCATCTTAAGACCCACCCGTTGTGAGGCACTATTGAGGTCGCTGAGCATAATGCTGAGTTCCTCCAGCGACTCCGCCAGGATCACTATGTCATCGGCAAATCGGAGGTGTGAGAGGTGTTCGCCGTTGATGTTAATACCACGTCCTTTCCACTCCATCAGCTTGAACACATCTTCCAGTGCAGCGGTGAAAAGTTTTGGGGAGATGACATCCCCCTGTCGTACGCCGCGCTGCACGTGGATGGGGTTCGTACTGTTGTCGTGTACTCGGACTTTCATGGTGGCGGCATTGTATACACACTTCAACGCCTCGATGTACCGATAGTCGATCTGGCATCGCTGAAGAGACTCAAGCACCGCCCAGGTCTCGATAGAATCGAAGGCCTTCTCATAGTCCACATACGCTACGCATAGCGGCAGATTATACTCCTCGGTCTTTTGTATAACCTGCCGAAGCGTATGTATGTGGTCTATGGTACTATAGCCTTTTCGGAAACCGGCTTGTTCGGGAGGCTGGAAGTCGTCGAGTCTGCGCGCTAGACGATTAGTAAGGACCCTCGAAAACAGCTTATAGACGTGGCTCAGAAGCGCGATGGGCCTGTAGTTCTTCAGTTGGGTTTTGTCGCCCTTCTTGAAGAACAGTACCACCACGCTTCTGCTCCACGCCTCCGGGGTACTTCCAGTGCTGATGACGGAATTGAACAATTGCTGGAGCGCGACTAGGATGGGTTTGCCGCCCGCTCTCAGCAGCTCCGTTGTAATTCCGTCATCCCCCGGAGCTTTGTTGTTTTTAAGCTGTTTGAGTGCCCCCCTAATTTCGTACAGACTGACGTCCGGGATATCTTCGGTATAGTGCCGGGTTAATTTAGCTCGCTTGTCGTTCGCCGCCTTGGGAACGGGAGCTCTTGAGGAGGTATACAGCTGTCCGTAGTATCTCTCAATTTCTCTCAGAACTTCGGGCTTAGACGTAACTATGGTGCCGGAGTCGGTCTTCAACCTCGTCAACTGACTTTGCCCAACCTCCAGATCTCTTGCGAACACTTTCGAGCCTTGGTTCCGCTCGATCGTGTTTTTTACACGTTTGGTGTTATAAACACGCAAATCGCGTCGCCTACTCCGAGAGATCTGTTTGTTGAGCAGTCGGTATTTCGACATTGAGGTTGGAGACTGCACACATAGTTCTCGCCTTTCCCTCATAAGACCGAGGGTATGTTCTGAGAGAACTTGAGGTTTACCACCGGAGGGGGCCTTGAAATACTTAGACCCAACCTCGTGGACAGTGTCTACCATCCTGGTGTTGTACTCGTCCACTGAACTGCATGTTTCCAGGCACGCGAAACGATTGCGGAGTTCCAGCTGAAAGGCCTCGGAGTCCTGGATCTGGGCAGGTGTTGGTCGGAGCGTAGACTTCATCAGGCGTGACCGTTCCAGCTTGACATTGATATTCAATGTGCCTCTGACCATCCGGTGATCGCTTCCGGTTTTAAACCTGCTGATCACAGAGACATCATTGAATATGTGCGGCTTGTCTGCCATGATGAAGTCTATCTCACTCTTAACGGAACCATTGGGACTGATCCAAGTCCACTTGCGCTGTGGCTTCTTCTTGAAGAAGGAGTTCATCATATAGAAGTCCTCCTTCTCCAAGAAGTTAGCCAGCAAGTGGCCCCGGTGGTTCCGTTGCCCGATACCAAAGGGCCCCACCTTCCGCTCGTCGCCGTCTCGCGCACCTAGTCTTGCGTTGAAGTCCCCCATCACCACCGTGAAATGGGTCTTGGAGTTACGTATGGCCCTACTTACGTCCTCATACATAACTTCAACCTCATCGTCGGGGTGTGCCGAGGTCGGTGCGTAAACCTGTATGACCTTCAGCGAATACCTCTTGGATATTCTGAGTATAAGGTACGCTACCCTTGCCGACACACTCCCGACTTCCGTCACGTTGTTGACGAGGGACTTGTGGACGAGAAACCCGACACCACCTTGGGACAGATGTTCGCCCTCCCGGTGATAGAACAAGTTACCGGAGTTTAGGATTATCGTGTCCTCCCCCTGTCTTCGGACTTCGGATAATCCCACGACACTCCAGTTTAACTTGTCTATCTCGTCTTCCAGCTCACGGATCTTGTCGTCGGTCCTCAGTGTCCTGGTGTTGTATGTTGCCAGGTGCAGAAGTCGTCGTTTGTGGCAGCGCGATCTCTGCCGGAGATTCTTAGCACCCCCTGCCCCGCCGTTACCATGGCCGCTGCCAGAGCCAGGAATAGCGGAGCCGCCGGGGACTGGGGGCCGTGGCTGACTTGTGCCGTCCATATTGGGGGTTGATGCCGTAGTCACCGCGCTTGGCAAGTGCGTGTTGGTGACCGCAGTAGGTGTTTAGTACTCAGGGAGACGCTGCTGCCCATCCCCTGGTAGTGATATCCCTCCGATCGCCTCTTACGATCTCCACGGGTCGACTTGGAGTGGCGCTATTCTAAGCCGACAACCACAGGCAAAATTCCTTTACGTCAACGTTAACCTAGAATCCTAGATAATTCAGGGTATTATCATTCCAACGACCTGTGTGAATGGTGTTTAGATGAAGATGCTGGTGTGATGCCACTGGAAGTGTCCTAATTCGATTCCCAGTGGAGTAGAGGTTTATATGATTGTCTGTTTGTGGTCTGATTGTGGGTATAAGGAAAACGTAAATCTTGTCGATATCAAGTTTTTGCACTCTGGTTCAAAACCATGAATACGCCAGTATAAAAGAGATAGTTCATAATTGTTTTAAATGATGTAATCAAAAGTAATAATGACATAAACACTCTATATTGCATTTAATTTGATTGAATCTAATCGTGATT
This sequence comes from Erynnis tages, assembly GCA_905147235.1. Classification (NCBI taxonomy): domain Eukaryota; kingdom Metazoa; phylum Arthropoda; class Insecta; order Lepidoptera; family Hesperiidae; genus Erynnis; species Erynnis tages. Next base: position 805,826 of record LR990093.1, read on the forward strand.
TCTTCATGTTTGATTTCAATATGATTTTTTTAATTTGACTAAAAATTAAAGTTGATTCTTTATGGTAGATTTGATTGGTTTAATTGGCAATGGCAACACTCCTTACAACGCTAAAAATCTGTCACATGTCAAGTGACATGAGAAATATGAATGACTGATTGATTTCTCTATTTATTGATTGTCATTTTACTGTCCAAGGGTCAAGTGTTGTATTATTTAAATTGAAGTAGGTATTTAATTAAGTTATTTAAAACCACAGAACACTTAAGATTGCTTATTACAACTCGGTCAATCAATATCGAAAGTTTAAGTTGTAGAAAATTCTACAAAACCAAATAAAAATGGGTTCCAAAGTGGCTATCGTTACCGGTTCAAACAAAGGTATAGGTTTTGCGATTGTTCGCGGCCTGTGCAAACGTTTCGATGGCATTGTTTACTTAACAGCGAGAGACGTCGAACGCGGGAAAAACGCCGTCGCTGACCTGGAGAAGGAAGGCCTCCATCCAAGATTCCACCAGCTGGATATCACAGATAAGAAGAGTATTGAAACCTTCCGTGACTATTTGAAGGAAAAGTACGGTGAGTTGAATTTGAATATGACTTAGCTACCCTCAATTATGTGGTTGAATATTAAAGGAACTTTGTACTATGGAATACGAAAACGTTCATAGTGTCCCCTTATATCAATAACAATGTTACACAGACATTAATTTTCTGTTTCCCGCCAACAATTACATTTCATAAGATAATCCAAATAATTTTTTAATACTAATATAAATATATACTAATAATTAAAATCTTTGCCTAATAGGACCTTTATACTATGCCTGCTTTTATACACCAACTTCAATAACATACAATAAAAGATATACCCGTCAAATATATTTATATTACCTCCTCCTTTTTGAAGTTAGTTAAAAAGGTGAGTATGTATCATTTTTTTGACATTATTATTTTTTACAGGTGGTATTGACATCTTGGTGAACAATGCTGCAATTGCATTCAAACACAATGCACCAGACCCGGTCTCAGTGCAGGCAGAACAAACATTATTTGTCAACTACTTCTCCCTGGTAGCAGTATGTGAAACCTTGTTCCCAATACTGAAGAACGGAGCCAGGGTTGTCAATGTCTCGAGTTCTGCCGGGCATTTGAGTCTAATCCCTAGCCAGAAACTCCGGAACAAGCTGAAGGACCCTTCGCTCACTGTACCGGAACTGTCGGGGCTGATGCAGCAGTATGTGGATGTGGCTAAGCAAGGAACTCATGCTGCGGACTGGGGCCACTCCTCGTATGTCGTCTCCAAAGTTGGAGTGACAGCCCTTACTATGATTCAACAGAGGGAGCTCAATGATAGAGGTATCTTTTATGATGTTTTTAATGTCCTGTGATTTGCCTACAAGTTAAAGTGTGTTGAGTTATTCAACTCTGACTTTGAAAATGATAGGAGTTTTGGTCCTCTATGTTGTTACATTGGAGATTGACTTCCTCTAAAAATTCTTTGTTAGGGATCACTTATGATCGCTGAAGTTATAGTGAATCTATAATATAGATCTGAATTAAAACCCTGTCACTATTTACATCTCAACTATATCTGTTCAACAAAATAGGTCCCCAAATTGCAAAAACCAGCTATCAATGCCAGCACAAACTTCATCCACTGTAAAGCAGTATGTTTTTCATGTCTTGTCTTTCAGTTGGAGAGTGTAGTCGGTAAAACATTACACAAAGATCATTTGAAGCTACAGTGGTAACTTTTCTTCCAGATATCAAAGTGAATGCTGTGCATCCGGGGTATGTCGACACGGACATGACTTCACACAAGGGTCCTCTGAGCATCGATGAAGGGGCCATAGCCCCACTGTTCTTAGCTCTGGACGCTCCGGATTCAGTGAAAGGACAGTATGTCTGGAATGACAAGAGAATCGTCAGCTGGATTGAGAAGAACGATTAATTTTTTTTTATGATTGTATCTTTCTGATTGATTGCTGATTTAAAATCACTTCACTTTTTGAATTACTGTTCTGAAATAGGTGTAAGGAAGAATCACACTATTTTTATTAATGTGTGTGTGTGTTTGAGTATTATTGTTTTATTACATTATAACATATAAGTTATGTGAGATAAAATCAAATGCGTTACAAAAATAATATTTAAGATAAAAAAATTAACTCACACAGTGAGATTGGTAAATAAATAATAATTGTGATATATACAAAACCTTATCCTACCTATAGCTATGTGATAATAATGATATTGAAAAACATTTTGTCTTTAAATTTTACTACTATCTTTTGCTTTTTTTCAATGATTCCTTGATATTATTACTAAGCACAAAGTGTATTTTGCATTTGCTGAAAGCAATATAATTTTGTAAAAATATATTTTCGTTTTATTGTGCATTTAAATTCTTAACCCTGTGATCAAATTATTGAATTTCTACCACATATAATCTCTAGTGGTCACTTCAGCATGTAGATAACATAGATAATGTTCTTCGTTACATTGAGAGATAACATTCATTAGGTGGTATATTCCAGTGGGTTCTTTAAACTGCAATTCATTTGTTATTCTCTTCAATTGTTTCATTGATAACAAAATATAATAATTATACTGTGGTATAAACTAGATAGGTGTTTGCTTGGTCATTATTAATGACTAATTAAGTATGAGATTATTTTACAACTTGACAACAAAGTTAATTATTATAAGGTAATTCTCTAGGCAGCGGTGATAGCCCAGTGGCTTAGAATTCGACCTCGAATCGAGGGTCCGGGTTCGAATCCCAGTGGCACGCACCAATGACTTTGTAATAAAAGGTATGTGCGATTTATAAAATTAAATATCACCTGCTGTTACTGTGAAGGAAAACATCGTGAGGAAACCTGCATGCCTGAGAGTTCACAAAAAAAAAGTTCCCAAAGGCATGTGAAGTCCACCAACCCGCAGTAGGCCAGCGTGGTGGACTAAGGCCTAGATCCCTCTCATTGTGAGAGGAGACCCGACCCTGTAGTGGGTCATTAATGGGTTACTGACAATTCTCTAGAACCAGTGTACAATGTTGTGGAGTGTGTACAAGGATGTTGAAGATACTGGTTCACAGGGTTCACAGGGGAGGGGATCTAGATTCTTGGTCCTCACTTATACAGAAATAGGATGGTTGTCAAATTAAATAACTTTAGATCAGTATACATTTAGTTAGAGACAAACAAACAAGTGCCTTCTTTTCAGCATTATAAATTATCCTTTCTTCAGCATCAAACCTATCCTGTAAGGCTGCCTATCAAGAAGTGATAAGAATGAAAAGCAATACGTCATATTTATCATTACTTTATTTACCAAGGCACTAAGTGTGACTGACTAAAATATAATTCAAAAAATTGATACTTAATGCTAATTATTCATACAAAATACTCCTTATTTCTTTATAGATAATAATTTTCAAATATTTTATTAATAAAAATCATCTTATGGACGGCATATATTTTCGGATTAGTTGCCAATAAATTTTTCTTACAAAAATTGCTTGAATAAACACTAATCTATAAAACTAATAATGAAACAGTTCCTTACGAACTACTAGCAAATAACTGCGTATTTATAAACTATAAAGACAGTAGAAACAGGTCTTTTTATACAAAAACCCCTTTAAGGGAGCTTCTTTCAACACGAAGCAAGGCGGGGTATCCCCAATCTTACCTTCGGCGTTGAGCTCTTTGTCTTATAATTTGTCTCACTTGAGACGCGCGGCTACTGTTGATAATGTCATCTATGAAGGTCACCAGGATATCCTTTGTAGTCTTTAAGAAGACGTCCCCTATAAAGGTTACACGGAACTCAGCGTCATTTTATGAAGGGTCAAAAAATCACCAAAGCTCATCATCTATGAAGTCCATCCAACGTTCAGCATTGAACGAGTAGGGGATGCCTCATCTAAAGTTTAGTATGACTTCATTGATGCTGACGTGACACTCGAAGCACACAAAGAAGCAGTCTTGGTGAAGATTCTTGTTAACGCTAGCGACATCTGGAGTGAGAACGAGAGATGTCTACCAAGAAGATTCTATTATATTTATTTTTTCTTTATTTTTGTCTTCGGAAGCAAACTTCATTTTTATTGTTGATTATTCGTTCATATTGTGATAAAAAATAAATGTTTTATAAAAGAAGACATCTCTATAAACGTCTCATTTAACGTTTATAAAAGATGTCCTCTGTATCTGCAGTGACATCACGTATAGGTCTTAGATGACGACCCAAGGTCCCACGAAGCTCAACATCTACAAAGGTCCCCCATATAACGTTCAGCTTTGAGCAGGTATGGTATGACCTCATCGATGCTGACATCGCCCACGAAGAAGACGTCCTCGATGAAGGCGGGCGAAAGGCGCGCAACGCGGGCAGCTGCAGTGGGGGCAGGTAGGGGATGTTCCATCTAACGTTCCGCATTGAGTAGGTAGGGGATAACCCATCTAAAGTTTAGCAATGACTCATCTAGTGACGATGATAGATGATGTTGAGCCGGAGCTCTTGAAGAAGACCAGGAACGGTATGACCTGATCGATGCTGACGTCACACACGAAGCTCCCTTTGTGAGTCTGGATGAAGATCCTCCATCTAGCGTTCAGCATTGAGCAGGTAGGGGATGACCTCGTCGATGCTGACGTCGCCCACGAAGCCCACGAAGAAGACGTCCTCGATGAAGGCGGGCGGGAAGGCGCGCAGCGCGGGCAGCTGCAGCAGCAGCGCCGCCACGCGCTCGTCGTCCTGCGGGCAGCCCGCGCGCAGCGAGCGTAGCACCTTCATCTGGTAGTCTTGCAGCTTGCGGGTCAGGAACTCGGGTGCACCGTCTGACGAACAAATCGAAACGTTTACTGGTGACTGTTACATAGGAAAGATGTCCCAAAAATTATAATTAAGTTTCACCCTAATCCAATAATTAAGTCTTATAATAAACTAATACTTAAAATTATAATACTTAAAATATGAGATTTAATAAGCTATTAATTTTTATTCGATAGGCCAATTATTTATTTAAATGTTTTATCTAATCGAATTAATCGGCTACATTCCACCCTCCACTGGGTGAAGAGTGAAAAAGCCGAACAGTGGAACAAACAAGTTTCAAGGTCAGTCTTAGTATACATGTTTTTTTAACACCCCACCCGCAAATTGTTTATGGGCTGGAACCTTGTCAACTTAAAGACTTGCTAAGTCAAAAAATAGGACTTGCAAGAAGATAATATTTAATATTGTCCATACACAAATTTATGTGTGATTAGTGATAGGGTGCATAAATTTTGTCAGCCCCCGTCACCGAAAGGACAGCGAGGCAAACAGCTATATATAAAGCAGTGTTCAAATGAGCGCGGCGACAACGGGTGGAATGCATTCACCCGACGATGACTTGGAAAGATAAACGATACCTGGACAGAACAGGCACAGCGCGCGGAGGTGGGCGTGTTCGCGGTCGGTGAGGCGCAGCTGCTCCATGTGGCCCACGAACTGGTGCAGGCGGGCCAGCGCCGCGCTCACCTCCGCCACGCGCTCGTCCGAGTAGTCGGCCGCGCTGATCTGCAATAACGGAATTAACGCGTCACCCTCACCTTCATACATCACACTCTACAACTCACACTCATGTGCAGCACGTGCTGTCAATATTAAATACTGGACTGTATTGGATATTAGGCGTGATGACAGTAATCAAGTATTGCCAAAATATTTATCTGATCTAATGATGACTGACTTTGACCGCATACCTCGGGCTGGTCGGCGTGCGCGAGGTCGGGGCCGGGCGGGTCGGCGCGGCGCAGCGGGTCGGCGCGGCGGCGCAGCTCGGCCTGCAGGTGCTGGTGCAGCAGCGGCAGCAGCGCGCCCAGCCCCAGCGCGCCCGCCCACCGCACCAGCCCCAGCACGAATATCTCCGCCCAGCATTTGCGCACTAAACTCACTTGGACCTCGAACCTGGGTGGCAAACACAAACACAAATCAATTTATAGCCATCGATTTATTGACAAACAACGCTCTATTGCTTGCTGCAGCTGCTGCTCTACACACGAAACCCGCCGGCTCGCCCGGCTTTGTGCGGCGTGTTAGGCCACCGGGCTGGTTTTGCGATAATCGTACCAGCGGGATGCGCCCTCGCGCGCTCCCCGACAGAGCACGGCACTTCATGCTCGCTCGCTCAGTCGCCCTGGCTTTCATAACAGTACAGGCCGCAGATGCCGCGCCCTCGTGCCGCCGGTTAAAGTCGTTCCGGCTTAACAGTGTTCTAAAGCCACCCGCTTAACCCGCCGCCGGTACCAACCCGCCGGGCACAACCGGCGGTGGATTTGGTGTGTAGAGGCCTTAAGAGTGCCCCACTGGCGTAGCCCCTAATACTGAAGCTGGTCCTATAGTATCTAGCCTATTATATAGTGTGACTCCATGGCAGTACCAGCACAAGTGGCAAGATCCTCAGTCACGTACAGCATCAGTGCAGGGGCGAACTGGAGGGTTCTACGGTACTCGGGGTGCGTGGTACTTACAGTAGCGCTAGTACGCCGGGTAGAGTCCTGCTCCAGTAGCTTATCTGGGAAGATGGGGGAAGTTGGAGAAACTTAAAGTGCTCAATTTAGTAACCTAGTGAAATATAGCGACAGCTGAAGGTGGTATCTAGAATCTATTGGGATACTCAGAGCACCAGTACACCGGGGAGGTATTCCGTCGCGTGCAGCTGACGCACTCCAGGGAGGAGCTGTGGCGCTCCGGTGGGAAGAATCTACATTCAGTCAGCCATGAGCCCGTGCACCGGAGCTGTGGGAGCGGCTATATCTTAGTGGTGGCACTCACGGCAGCGCCAGCACGACGGGCAGCGAGCGGGCCCAGCGCGCGCAGGAGGCCAGCAGGCGCGCGCACGCCTCGCACGCCGCGTGCAGCCGCAGCGCCGGCGCCGTCGCCGCCGCGCCGCCGGGCAGCGACAGAGGCAGCTGGAGGGACTCCGGCGTGCTCAGGATGCCGGCTTCCGAACCTGCACAGTGGAGGTTTGTTTAAACTGCTGGGGGTTACTACCAACTCCTAAAACCATCATAGAGCAATTCTGTTCATGAAACATGTGTCGCCCCGATGTTGCATAGACCCTTTAGACTTGGGGGGGTTACTCGTAAAACCATCATAAAGCAATTTTATTTTGTTTTAAACCCCCCTGTTGTAACCCCCCTGGTAGAATAAAAAAGAAAAGAATTAAAAATAATTAATGTGGCAGCCCAGCTGAGCGGTGGTAGCCCAGTGGCTTAGAATTCGACCTCGAATTGAGGGGTCCGGGTTTGAATACCAGTAGCACGCACCAATGACTTTGTTAAAAAAAGTCATGTGCGCTTTGTAAAATTAAATATCACCTGCTGTTACGGTGAAGGAATACATCGTGAGGAAACCTGCATGCCTGAGAGTTCAGAAAAGAAAAAATTTGCTCAAGGATATGTGAAATCCATCAACCCACTATGCTAGCGTGGTGGACTAAGGCCTGCAATCCTGCAAAAATTAAAATCACATCTTAATTATCGTATTTTAATACATGCCAGTAACCAATTAATGACCAACTACAGGATCGGGTCTCCTTCTCGTAATGAGAGGGGTGTAAACCTTAGTCCACCACGCTGGCCTACGGCGGGTTGGTATTTTAATACATACCTTCAGTTAATTATTGTATTTTATTTTTAATACATACCTTCAGCTTGCTGCGTGTCGGCGGCGTGTAAAGCGGCCAATGGAACGTCTGGGGGCGTGGCGCCATATGCCGACTGCAGATATTCGTTGATAGCACCTGCGATATCAACACAGATTGATTCAGACACTTTTTAAACATTAAACTACCTAAAGTTAGAATTATGTTATGGTGATTTGATGTCAAGATTTTTTTAAAAAGACTAACAGCCGCACTCTGAGGCATTCATTAACGTTAAAAGTTCATTATGTAAATAAAAATGACACTTATGTCAATACGAATAAACACGATTGAATTTGTTTGTTAATGAACATTACGCTAAATGACGTCTCTGAGTGCAGCCGTAAAAGATGTTTTGTGAAAGGCCAGTCAGAATGTACGTAAAATCGTCTTGTCATTACATCTAAAAAGCATCAATATCAGACTAATCAAAATAAATTTTGCTTCAAAAAACAGTCATGTTTAAATAACTCACCAAATTGGCCCATCTTGAACAAATTCTTGGCCAGTTGTGTCTGCAGCATAATCTGTTGTCTCCGGGCACCCTCCACATCCCCGGGGGTGCCGGCACTGAGGTATGGAGACACTGGAATAGGAAGCGAGGTCAATATGATAACATAAGGTGCGGAGTTTTTTTTCTCCGGTTTTTTTCTCTCTCAACCCAATAGTGGGTGGCATCAATTGAACCAATGAGTCTGATTAGATGAAAAACGACTAAATAAATGAATTCTAAACACTACATGCCAAGAAGTGTATATGAATATGAAGTGATCAAATTTAAATAAAAATAAATGATTGTAATTAAGGTATTTAATTTAATGTAATTACGTTAATTATGAACTTTCATTTGTTATTCTTCTTAATATTTGCATACCCTGAGACACTTTTCTTGTAACATATTTTTTGTAACATCTTTCTCATATAACAGTCAACAATAAACACATTCTTTTCTATTCTTTTCTACTTTGCTCTCATAGAAGGTAGGATCAAAAGGTGAATCTAGAGTTTTTGAAAAATATAATATTCTCAAGTTTTTTTCCACTAAGAATTTGCAATCAGTCACCGACAATGGATCAGGATTTTGAGAGAAGTTTGAAGTAATTACATTTTCATGTAGCCTTCCTTCGATTGGGGATATACTGACCTCCGGCTTTATGAAATTAAATGTCTAAAGAACATTGCAGTGTGGCAGCACTTATGCGTTGCCGATGGGAGAGTAAAGGTGAAGCTGTGAATCTTAAGAAAATAGTCCTGAGGTGTTAACCACTGTGAAAAGGTAGTCATAAAAAAATTGTTTAAAAAAGATTCCGATAATATTAGATACATATGTGTTGAATAGGGTATTTCGCACCATGCAAGGAAAAATCCAAAATTATGTAATATTGATAGATTTTGTTAATAGCAAGTTAAAAATGGTGATTTCTGTTCTAACAAATGTAGTATACATTTATTATTTCAATTTTAAAATTCAGGTTTGTTAATCTGTTTTTCAAATGTCAAAAACGCTATACGCCATGAAAGCTATCGGCGTGACGTCATTAGCAGTGTAAATAAACAATGGAGTATAACTTTCTTCCTTTACTGAGATGTATTGTTTACACTGCGAGTGACGTCACAAGCATGGCGGCAGCGCCGAGACTGCCGAGACCATGTTTTCGCGGGGATTTTTGAAATTTAAATTGAAAAGTCTTTTTTTACATATTTGTTTGCAAAAAATTTTTTCTAATTTTTTATGGGTTTTTATGACCTTTTTATAAGCTTTTTGACATAGGCCGTAATACCCTATTGATAACCTCCTTTTTTGAAGTCAATAAAAATTATAATGATAAAGCAATTGTAAATAATATTGACTCACCTGGGTTCCCCTTGTTGAATGCAACGGCTGCGGCCAAAGCGAAGTTCAAAGCTGGGGCGGCCGGGGACACCGCTCCGAAGGCGTCACTCGGCTCCTCTTTGGGGTTTATCTGAAAACACGATTACCCTTAAATTATGGCAATGGGGCGATATTGACACACACGATAGCTGTCACGTGTGTTCCTTTATTGGACCTAGCCATACTGCATAGACTAAGTTTTATTTACTTTTAAAAGAGTGCTGGGAGTTTTTTTCCGCCCGCTTTTTTCTCCCAGTCTACGTTTTGCCTGAGGGGCGATCAAAGCGGATGAATGTAGAATGTATAATTTATCTGTATGACTTTCATTAAGTGTGCACAAATTGTACCTAATAATGAATAAAAGCTTTTGAGTTTGAGTTTGAATTAAACCAGGAGCTTAAATTTCTTGTTTAGTAGTGTGGTAATTAAATCAACACAGTTTGAGAAATTTATCATTCAAATATTTGAATTTTGAAATTGAAATTTTGAAGTGCATTATTTTCTTCCATCATTTATTATTTTATATACCTTTTGCAGCATAGCGTTCTAAGGAACAATAATGGAATACATAATTGAAGTTTTCTTTGGGATCTCGGGATCTTGGGAAATTTTTGAGGATGGAATATAGTTACTCAGACTGAACATAGCATTCTAGTGGTGAAATAATTTTTAATATTGGCCCAGTAGTTTGTAAGACTATTCACAACAACATACAATTAATCAAACTTTTCTTCTTTATAAAAAATGACGACCCAAGTGGTGCAGTTAAGACACTGTTGCGCTGCGCTGAAGGCCCTGGGTTCGATTCCCAGCAGAGCAGAGATTAGAATGATGAATTTGAATTTCTGTTTCTGGTCTGGGTGTGTTGTGTTCTTGTCTTGTGTGTGTCCATGGCACAGGGAATCCCAGTGTGGGGCTATGAGTGTGAAGCGTTTTTTATTAATAATACTAGATGGTATAGCAACCTGTGCAGCCTGCGCCTGCCCCGCGAGCCCCAGCAGCTTGGAGTAGGCGGCCTGGCGCTCGTGCGCCTCCCGCGCCTCGCGCGCCTCGCCCTTCGCCTTGTCCACGATGGGCTTGCGCTCGTGTTGGACCGCTGTCGGGACGCACGACCGCAAGAATTATCGCTCATTGGAAAATATGTTATCGTTTATAGTTATGTTCAAATAATGCATAGTGCAGATTGAATTTCATTTGAAAAAAAATTAACCAACTGATAAAAAAGGTATTAAATAATAGTGTTGCTGCATTATTTTTTGTAATAACTATTTTGTGTCTATTTTAGGCAAATTTTACTTGTTTGGAAAAGAGACTAACATAAATTAATATTGTGCAGTTCCATTAATCTATATCTATACATATAATAAAAATGAATAGTTGTCCGTTAGTCTCGTGAACGGCACTCGAGAACAGGAGGACAAATGGTTCCTGACCATGTGTGGGACGTAGAAGTCTTGGAGATTCATAGTCAATACCCAACAGTGGGCATTAGACAACCACTCAGATTAAAACAATGTATGATGTAGTTGTATCATTATGATGTTGTCGGATGATCTGTCGTTGTTGCAGTCATCTGCAGGATGGCTTTGGCATCTAAAAGCCATGGACCACGTGGAGTAGCAAGGTCTTGGAGAGGCAAATGATCAACCGTGGGCGTCAGATCATATGAACACATCGTCAAGACAGCAAGACAGTCTTGGCGTCGAGAAGCCTTGGACCGGCAATGCCCACCAGTGGACGTCATAATGACCGCTGCAGATCTGTGCGGATACTCACAGTCGCTCCGCATGCCGCACGCGAGGCACTTCTGCAGGCGGCAGTACTGGCAGCGGTTGCGGTGGTGCTTCGTCACCTCACAGTTCATGCTGCCGCGGCACTGGTAGCCCAGCTTCTTGCGGATGGAGCGCTTGAAGAAGCCTTTGCATCCTGGGACCAATGGAATGTATTTGTGAGAGTTATAGATACAAATGTTCTCAAAGGCATGCGAAGTCCACCAACCCGCAGTAGGCCAGCGTGGTGGACTAAGGCCTACATCCTTCTCATTGTGAGAGGAGACCCGACCCTGTAGTGGGTCATTAATGGGTACTGACATGACATGACATAGATAAAAAAAATGTTGCCAACCTCAGGGAGACGTAAACAAACACTAGATAAAACTATTTATATTATAATTATTAATAATGTAACACTGACATAGTTTAAAATACGCAAAAAGGACAGTCATGTGTTTATTTAAAGCAATTTTAAACATTTTTTTTTAAGTAGTGCCAAGATTGTTTAGGATAAGAGTGAAACAACTGACTGTAAAATGAACCCTCACACCAGTAATTGAGTAGCAAAAGGCCTGTAATATTAAGTTGTCATGGATACCCACTTTGCTACTCCACATTAGTAGCATGAGACTTAGATCTGCATCTCAAATACAGAGTATCCCAGGCAACCATATCTCCCCAGCCAAAACACAAGTCATGAAGAACGTGCTGCTTTATGACAGGTTGGTGGCAAGGTGCCTCTCCAGATGAGCCATTATGGCTCTACCACCGAAATAATTTTACACATGTCTAAAACATGTACCCGAATGACCACACATATCTACTTTGCACATTATTATAATTTAAATTACCTTCACAACTAATAGCACCATAGTGTCTCCCCGATGCCCGATCTCCACAAACGATGCACAGCTCCAGACCGCCTACCTCCCCGGAGCTATACTTCATCTCCATCTGGTCCTGGGCCTCCATTTCAACTATGAACAAAAAGATAGTGAAAATGAATAAAATTGTTTTTAATACAATTTGCTACAAAGATTTTGCTTGAAATTAATTTCGACACTGCGATTTTTGAAATAAAAACGCATTGGCAGCACATTATTTAAATTTAAGAGATCAAAAACCTACATTAAGGAGTGACATTGCAGAGCACACGCATCACAATTTTATCAATGTAGTTATGCACAGATTAATAAATATGAATTAACCTGAATTAACTAATAATCAAAGTAGAAAAATAAACATACATACAAAATCCAGCTAGTGAACGATAGTTATTTTCGTTGACATGTTTTGCTTTTTGATATAAACCAAAAGGTCAAAAAATATTTTTTACACGAGCTTTTGCGGAAGAGACAAATAATAAACACGTTTTTACCTTTCACTTGAAGTTTTAGCGAGCACTTTTAGAAACCTACGTAGGACTAAATTAAGTGAGTTATGCTTAGAAATAGATGCAATAACGGTGAAATGTAGAATTATACGCTGTGCGCTGATGTGGAAAAGAAAAAACCATGAAATATGTATCGTGATCTGCAGTCCATACTACACGACATAGAACAGTTACTTACTGTGAACTCAAAACGATTCGTTTGCCAGCCTTCCGTCGAACACACGACACTTTCTAACTATATCAGTAGTATTGTCATGTTTTAAATAAAGTTTAGAACACTAGAATAGGGATTTCTGTAAAATGCAGCAATATTCAACAAGTAGGTACTTAAAACTTGCAGTTGAAGTTGCCCGTCCGTCGTAAAAAAATGAATGAAAAATAAACAAAGCGAAATGAGAAGTGAATGAATATGGTGACATTGAGTGAACGATTCTCAAAGAAAATAAGAGTTGCCCGAGTACTTATATTAAGTTTATAATTCGTATTATTTTATCGCGTTTCATTAATTGTTTTTCTTACTTTATTTTAGTGTTTTTTAAATTAATATTATGTTGAAAGCATGTAGCATCTGAATAAATAAACAACTAAATAATATGTCAGTATGACTAGAGATGTCAGTATGGGATTATAATGGTAGTGACATCTAGTGATTCGCGATGGTACTATGTACTACACACACCATCTGGCAGGAAATAATTGAACTTTAACAACACAATGGCAGTTATTTAATAAAAACAAAACACGGTTAATTGATATAAATAAAATCAAATAAAAATGCTTGTAATGGCTTTTTAATTAAATTTTCAAAAATTACCAAAACATTACATAAATCACAGATTACAAAATGTTATAAAAACCATACAAAATCTCACAAATCCTCAATAACGGTAGAGTTGGAGCTTACCTAATCCTACTAAGGTAATACCTATACTACGCCAAGGTGTTCCAATTGTTTTGGAAAATCCCTAGGCCCTAAGTTTATCAAGGGTCATTATTACATTAATAACCTAAACATGGAAGAATCAAGACACAACATTAGGTAGGTACGCTTGTTTGCCAGTTTTATATTTTACTAGCTGACCCGGCAGGCTTCGCTCTGCCAATTAATTTGACTAATATCAAAAGCTTTTTGAAACACAGTCAACCTTTCACCACCAAGTCCATTGCGAAAACCAAACAACTTCAACACGTTAGTTACAACGAAAAATATTTGGATAAGGATTTAAGCAAAAGTATGAATAACAGAAGTATCTAACAGATAGCTCAGTGGCTTAGAATTCGACCTCGAATCGAGGGATCCGGGTTCGAATCCCAGTGGCATACACCAATGACTTTGTAAAAAAAGTTATGTGCGCTTTATAAAAAATAGCGGCCCGTCCCGGCTTCGCACGGGCATTAAACATTACATTTAGATTTGTTAATTTTAACACATTCATAATAATAATAATAATATGACACATATTCATCCCTTTTTGCGTCGAGCTCCTAAAAAAGAGTAAATAAAAAAAAATAAGAATAATTAAATTCAGATATTATTTAATGATTTTTTTGTATTTATGTGTTTTTTTTTTGTATATTTTTGGGGTTTTTTTTCTTTTTTTTGATACTTTTTTTTAATTTTTTGTTTTTTTTTTCAATTATTGAGGTCATAACTCTAAAAGAAAATACATTTATTTTGTTAGAGCTTATCTGTAAACAATATTTGATGTTGTTTTATTTTGTGGCAGCAAAATAAATTGATTTTCAGGGGCTCCGACTCGCGATAGACCAACATACAGTTGACCATGAGTAAAACATTTCTTTCGCAGATCGATCCCTACTAATTCGAAGGTTTGGCCTTGGGACTTGTTAATTGTTAATGCGAAAGATGTTTTTACCGGAAATTGAAGCCGTTTAAATGGGATTGGCAGATCAGTTGGGATCATCGGTATCCTCGGTATATGAGCTTTATTTTTTAATTTTTTTTTAACTCGTGATATCTTTTGAATGGATTGTCAGAATCGAATAATTCAAAAAGTAATATAAAGATATTGAAGCAGTCTTAAATAATACATCATTTATTTTGATAAGGGTTAATACCAAGGTACAAATAAAGAGCTTTTTGTAGCGGTGGTATTTTAATTTCTTTTTTGCAATAAAAAAACGCTTATTGTGACATGACTGTAATAGTTAGAGATATGCTGCCGCTGATTTTTTGTAGATAATGGTGTGTTCTAAAAAAATGTAGTATATCATTTTGTTCTATCATCAATAGTTTTCGCAGCGCACGCGATGTAAGGTAGTTTTTTGATATTTTTTTCACACCTTGGATTACGTTATCGTAATTTTAGTAAGGATGCCTATTTTTTTTGAAAATGAAATATAGCCTATGTCACTCAGAAATGATGTAGCTTTCCAACAGTGAAAGAATTTTTCAAATCTGCCAAGTAGTTTCGGAGCCTATTCAATTCATACAAACAAACAAACAAACAAAAAATCAAACCTTTCCTCTTTATAATATTTGTATAGATGTATAGATGTATAGATTAAACATGTTCCCAGAGTATAGTAGATACTAAGTAGATAGTCATAAAGGTTTAATTTGGAAGACTTTTTTTGATCAATTGAATCCTATTATCGTTATTATCTGGAAATAACGATATCTATACAAATAATAAATAAAGTTGGAGTTGTCTGTAATATCAAAATAACCGCATTTTACTAAATGCAATTATGTATGTATAGACTGTGCATGTACCAAAATAGCATTTTTTACAATTTTCGTTTGTCTGTCTGTCTGTTAGTTCCGGCAAATCTCTGGAACGGCTGGACCGATTTTAACGTGACTTTCACTAGCAGATAGCTATAGAAATAAGGAGTAACTTAGGCTACTTTTATTTCAGAATTCCACACCGACGAAGTCGCGGGCACAGGTAGTATTATTATAAAGACCGTCTTTGGCACACGATGCCAAATTGGAAAGGTTTTTTGTTGGTCATAAAAAGTTATAAAACTATGTAAGTATATGGTTTTGACAGTAACCAATCGTTAATATTACAAGATATTTTTTTAAAAGTAAAACTTTAAAAACTGCTCTCAGCAACAGTTAAGCAAAATTATTTTAGTGATTTATTTATGTTTTCTCTAGAGTTTTTGGTCCAAAACTTAAAATTTAACAAACTTCTACTCATGCGAGCCTAGGTGTCGTATTTAACTCTAGATTTTTCCCGGAATATCGTTCCCAAGTGGTTTGGAATTCAGTCCAGAGAGAGATTAAAATGATTATAAGTAAGAACAATGCTTGATCCGTGCATCTGTTTTGTAAAGAGTATAACCATTCTTTCAAACTTTGCATGAATTATTCAATGAACGATTAATTAATAAAAGCTGAATTGGAAATCAATAGAAAAAACAACATTAAACAAGTGTACAAATTCCCAGGAACATCAAATTACCCAAAAACAAGGAATTCATCAAAAACAACGACGCTATAAATTCTTTTAATTCCCCTTTAATTCGTAACAAAGCAACGGGAGAACAAAATTGTAATAAATGCGAAGCACTTTTTTAGCAATTCACGACGAGTGCTGGCTTTAATAAATACTTAAGTGGAAGCACACTGTTATTTCCCTTTGAGACTGGCCAAAGAGAATACTAGAAGAAAAATGGGTACACCCGACGGGGCCGCCTCCCTCTCCCGGGGTATTGCTTTGAATAAAGAAAAGTTAAAATTTTCTTAAAATAGGGAGGTGGGTGGCCGCTATCTATCTTCGTTTAAGTATTGGCAAAAATGACCCCCCGATTTTCCGTCTCGCTCGCACCTCGTCGATGTCATTGGTCCGTTTTTAAAGAAGAGGGTGCCCCGCTTTCTTTAGAAATCTTTTTATAGCGAAGAAATGGTTTGGAAAGTTCGGATTTGATCGCGCTTTAAGGGAAGATTTTCTGATGAAATTTTACCTTTCAAAGCATTATGATGTTGGTATTTTCTTGGGTGTAGGAAAGTAATTTTAAGATCCTTATTAAATTTCATTTTTAAATTTAAAATAGCAAATATTTATATTACAAGGTCATTACGTCTTATAGCAATCTGCATTTTTCGCACTTCAATAATTGTGAGGCTCATTCTAGGTGCGATGCGACATGTAGGTCAACGAGAGCGATTGCAATGAGAATTAATTGGATTGGATTTTGACTTTGTTATCAGATATGTAATATCTTTGATGGAAATTTTTGGTATTTATTTCTATTTTTTTCCCAACGTAGGTAACGTAACGCAATAACAGGTAACTAATGCAAAAACCGATCATTGTTATTTTAAATTCATTTTGTTGTTGATAATATGTTACCAATATTTTTAAATAAAATCGATTGATAGTCAAGCTCTTAAATAGGTACTAAACGTACCTTTTGTTGTCGCTCTATAAAGTGTACACATGAACCTATCCACATATGCGCCAATTTAGGATCAGTTCTTTATTAGGTAGGTAGGTAGTCTAAATTTCACATATTTTCAGGAAAAAAAAAATTGTAGGCGTTTTTGTGTAGTCTGCTGACTGTACCCAGTAACGGCCGGACGATTAAAGTTTGCGAAGTGCTGTTTGACAATTTTCACTGCCCTACGCTATGTTAACGCAAAAGAAAATATTTACTTTCGTTTTTGTGTTATTATAATGTACAATCTTTTTTTTACACTTGTCCTATTTGGAAAACAATCTTAGTGTATATTTTTATTTAATTTTGAGATTTAAAAATAACAAGGACATCTAATTTTAATTATTTGAAAACAAATTTTAATTACAATAAAAGGTTGTGCCATGATTTTTGAGCTCAAAAATCGGACTGTATACGTGTTTTGAAGTCCACTAATTTTTTGCCATACCTAAACTTATTTTTGCCATATTAAAAAAAGGCTTAGGACTGACTGACTTTATTTATTCATTCATACAATCATTCATTCAAATTTTTTCTAACTTGCAATCAATAGATGAATAGACGGAAGTGCCCCACAGCAAAGTCGCAGTAGTAGGTAGATTAGATACGATTGGTAGTATTTTTGAGGGCCAAGTTATTCCATAATTAAATAAGTAAATGATTGCAGGATCTAAACTATTTTTTTGCATTGCTGACATTATTGACATTATTGTTTATGTTTACAATCAGAAATCATCCATAGGCCTGTAAGTAGGCACCTAGTCTAATAAAATTTAAAGAGATAAGTTATGTATTATTTTTTCAATAAAAAAATATGAGAAAGTCGAAGTACGAAGTTTGCCGACCATACGATGTAATGCTCGGGCGATTTAAGTTTGCGAAGTGATGTTGTACGATTTTCACTTTTCTCCGCTTCATAGCAAAAAGAACAAAAATTCCGGTAAACTTTTGTAGAGGTGACATTTACAGGATTTTATTGAAAATAAGTTGATTGTTTTAAAATTTCTGGTTTTGATTTCAAGATATTTTAGTCCATAAGAACAATATTTTAAGAAGAAGTTAGAACAGCTTTTGCAATAGGTAGATATTTTATAAGACTTTGTGACAATAAGTTTCAAAAGATGTACCTAATTCGCAATAGTTCGAAAATAATTAATAGTTTAAAAACATTGGATCAGTGTGGTGAAGTAGGCAGCGATTTAGCAAAGGGTAGTTCTTTTTTAAATATTTTTTATATTTTCCACTAAACGTAGGTGGGATAAGATACCTACTAAGTAAAGACCTAATTACATGACGCATCTTTGCATATTTTATATTAAACGGTATTCGGGGTGAATCGGGAGTCGATTCCATTCTAATGGGATTTATTAAAATTGTTATGTTTCTGTTATAAACGCATTAGTTAATATTGTATTCTGGTATTATTATCTAGGTATATTAGTAGTCTGTTATTTAATGTAATTTTCAATCGTAATATTTTTTTAAAAGGCGATTAAGAAGAGTCTAAAGTTATGTAAAATTTTGAGACTTAAAATTATATTGAACCAAAGTTGAGTTAAAAAGTAGTTATACGATAAAAGTACGAGTAGGTACATATAAAATTAAGACCTTTTCTTCAAGTTCGGATTAAAAGTTTAACTACAAACAGTCACGAAAACTTTACAAAGCTTACTTTTGAATCACAGACGCCACTTAATTGGTGCGGTTAAACCCATCAAGATATTAAAGCAAAATTAAAAAAAATATTAGAAAAACTACTAAAAGAATTCCTTTTATTAAATTACAAAAAAAGAAACTTTTACCTTTTTCTTTCTTGGTAGGTATTATCACAATATTGCATGCAATGTACCGACGCAATACCTAATAAGTATGTAATAAATAGTTACTAATGTATTTTTATAGGGTCCTTTGTGTTGATAGTATAGGCGTCTTATAAGTCTTATAAAAACTGGGTCTGAATGAGTTGATGTCTCAAAATGGAAGTTTAACTATAAGGCCACTTAAGATGCTAAATTAATAAAAAAAACTGACAGATTTTTATACGTAACGACTTTTGACATCATAATTTCATAAACCCTTCATATCCACCCTTTGATTATAAGGTAATTAATAAGTGCTAATAGATTTTTCCCTCACATTACTTTTTCATGGCAAACAAATTCAACACAAACAAAAAAAAATTATAGGAAAGTATAAAAAAGTATGAACGCTTCTAACATAGCAACAAAAGTATTAAAAACTCATTTTAGATGTCTACAAAACAATTTTTCTCGAAACATCGGACACAAAGGTACTCGCTACAAAAGGCTGAACAAGATCCGAGAAATATAATTTTATTTCAACCAAATTGAAACGGGCCGCCGTTTCTTGTACAAATTTTAATATGAAGGCGAGGTAGATAGCTATTTATATTTTTACTCCCCCGTTTCTTTTGGCGATTATTATTCTGTATTCTAATAGGGGGAGGGGGCGGGGGCCACCCCCGGACTCTTTCCTTTTTGCTTCTTAAGTCCATCTTGAGACAGGACAGCGGAATACCTGGAATAGACATTCGTACTATTAATAATGTCATTAAAAATTATTGGTTGTCATCATCTTTCCTCTGAATCAGTTTAAGTTAAATAAATGTTAAAAATTTTGGCATATTATTATGCAGACGTAAACAACTTTTCAATGTGATTTTTTTAACTTATTTGTGGACTGACTTATTGTAACTGTACCTATGTAACTTATTGTAACAGTATGACATAGTGTAACTGATTTATTAAATTTGTTATTCTGTGAGTTTAATGGTTTAGTTTAGACAGTCCCTATTGCTTTATGAAAATTTTAAAATATCAAAATCATGCTTTTAATTGTCTTTTTTTGGTCATCACTTAAATTAAACACGATGTGGTTCGACGTTTGATAACCTTTATTTCCTATTTCTTATCTTTCAAACAATAATTATATCCCGCTCATTAATTGCCACTTGAACTGTACGATTTACGGAGTAGCTGTATATAACGTTTGCTTTAATTATTTAATCATGTATTTAAATCCAATGGTCACGCGCAAAACTTTGAGGCGCAGCTCCACCAGTTTCCCTGTTCCCTGCTTCTGTCACTTACCCCTTTACTGGAAAAACCGTGGCACCTACCCGGAAGGGGTTCGATATTTAAATATAAGAAGAACGCCCCCTTTTTTCAAGGGAGGCCCCCCTGGATTTATGGATCTGGCCTCGACTCAACGTAATTACTTATCTTTCCGAATACAAATCAATCGAGATCCTACCAAAAAGGTTTTGTTTGAGGAGCTAAGAGAATCGTTATAGCGGAACGTTTTAGCTAAGGCTCTTAATGTTCAGAGTAAATACAGGGTAAGGGTGCGGCAGTGAACGATGAAAAATTTTTCGTAAGTAAGGTATCCACCAACCCGTATGAGGCCAGCGTGGTGCTAAGGCCTACATCCCTCTCATTGTGAGAGGAGTTGGTCATCAAAGACCCGACTCTGTAGTGGGTCATTAAAGGGTTACTGACAAAGTATAGGCTTGTGTATCGGTGAAGGAAAACATCGTGAAACCTACATGTTATCAAAGGCATGTGAAGTCCACCAACCCGCATAAGGTCAATATGGCGGATTAAGGCCTAGGTACATCCTTTTCATCGTGAGAGGAGACCCGACCCTGTAGTGGGTCACTCTCAACCTTTATTAAAAAAAAATATTCAATAAAGCCTTCTACAACATCCTCACAAACCGCACAAACTTGTTATTACTAATAATAATTATTATTAGTAAGACAAGTTTTATATAAACAGACCTTGTGTGGACTAGTTCTTGTCTGAATTGATTCTTAACGTGCACTGAAATGTAGGTAGGTACGCTCATATAGGTAGGTGGAGTGTAATGGCTTAGCTTGGGTTGGCTTGAGGGGTTTAAAAGGTTACGATGAAATGAATGTTTAAAATGAAAGATAATAAATCTAATTGATTAGGTAATGCTAAGTTGTGAATCAACAAAGTTGCTTTGTCACGAGGAACGATATCCTATTAGTGCGTGCCACTCGAATATGAATCCGGATCCCCTTAAATATGAGGCCGTATTCTTAGCTGTCACCGCTGCAAAAGAACCCTTCAATCCCTTAAACTTTTAAAGGAACCCTTTAAAATCCTTTCGATAGGGATATCTATAAACTATTAGCTGCTCGAAAGACAGGAGAAGCTACAAAAATCGAAGGTTTAAAGCGTTAGTGAGTCGAACGAACGCAATAGTAATATCGGCGAAGCTCCGAGCTTTCTGCCGCTTTTCTTTCTATCGCTGAAGCCTTTGTCTAAGGAGACGTTAGCGTCGTATGGATAAGCTTTTCATAATATAAATTTACATACGTATTTTACGTACGTGATAATAGGAAATGAGCGTGCATGCGCACAATCACGCGTGTAAGTAGGTAGGTAATTAAGAGGTGAAGCACTATAGAAAATTTGAAGAAAATTTGAAGAAGTTAATGAGTTTGTAAGGTGACGTACCTACTTACACACAAACACGGGACCATTTCAGGAGGGAGGGGTGTTTAAAAATACCACCCTTCGTCACTAGAGCTCTTAGGTTTAAAGTTAAAGAGTAACAATCATTCCTCCATCCAACCTCACAAATTATAATAGTAGTAAGAGAGGTGTGATCTGCATAATATGTTACGAGTGGGGGATCAAAATATCCTTAGATACAAATGTTCACATTTTTCGGAATATCCACACAACTTTCGCGTCTTCAGCAGAAAGGCGGTGTTTTTTCTCGTTTTACATTAAAATCGGGAGCGGAGGAAATTGCCAGCCTGGAGGAAATTGCCGGTCTGCAGCGTGACTGCCCGACTAACGGCTGCTCGATGCTACTTCAGCTTTTTATACGCCACTTCACTGAAATAGGCTTTGAGTAGAGAATATCTATTTCGATGGAACAAACTTTTTGAATTATTTAAAAACAAGACTCCGATCTTAATTTCGAACCTGTGCTCCGAACTTGTGTGTCCCTACAAACTACCAAATTAACAGGACACTTTTTTCGTTGAAAAATTTCCTCCTAAAATATTGTATTCCCAATTCCCAGACTGGCGTTACAGACAGCTACTTTAAAATACTTTTGACGATTTTTTTTATTTTGTCGTCGTTATAGAATAAGAGATCATGTAACATGTCTAGAGGGGCTGTTACTTGCCAAGTCTCATTCATTCAAATAATTACCGCAACCGACACAACTGAATCTGGGTGATCGTTTGTGGTCAACCCCAATCGCGGATTATCTTACCAATTATTGTCTTATCCCAGCAGTGACACATGGCAGGGTCGGGTCTCCTCTCACAATGAGAAGGTTTAAGGCCTTAGTCCACCACGCTGGCCTACTGCGGGTTGGCAGACTTCTTAGCCACTGGGCTGTCACCGCTGGTGTATCATCGTACCGCTTACCAACAATAAAAACAGCAAAAAACTGCTTCCTACTCCCGTTCCTTCACTGTGCATGCTGCCAGTTTGTGGAATACACTTCCGCCTCAAATTCGCGCCTTCAATACCATTGCTACATTTAAAAGAAAAGTCAAAGAGCATTATTTCTCACTTTTAAATTATACTCATGAGAAGTAAACCATTGTTTACGTTCCCACCTTTATTATTCATCCGTTTTTGCATTTATTATATGCCTGTTTATATATTTCTATTCATATATATTATGTAGTTTGTATGTATTAGTGTATTATAATGTAGGTATATATGTTTTAGCATTGTATAAAATAATCTTGTACACACTAGATTTGCCCTTCTTTAGTATTATTTCTCCTACCCCAGGGCTGCTGGAAGAAATTTCAAATTGAAATAAGCAGAACCTGTGTACCAATGTCTCTTGTACGTATTTTTAATTAATTTGTGTGTTGTGTACAGAAATATTAAATAAATAGATAAATAAAAAGAATAAACAATAACTACCCACCATTTAATATTTGGAGTAAACCTCGTAGCTTCGTTCGAGACGCCACCTATATATCTTCCTCGGCGATGCTGAAGACAGTGATAACTCGTCCAATGGCCGAGAACCCTGGTCGGTGTGGGTTTGCGTCGGGGCCATCGTGTTTTGTTCGGACCGGGCGGGGGGAGGGGGATCTGGTTATGGTGGACGCGTATTTATTTTATTTGGAGCATCATTTTTGCCACGGCTCCCCTTTCGCAGATCGTTTTTGTAGGGCGTCCGGCGTTGGCGCTGGTGCTCTCAAGTGCTCTGGAATTATGTAAATTTGTTTGTTAGAAAGGAAATACAATTTATAATTTAGGCTGAAAGGTTTCAGACCGAAACCGATTGAAAAATGTAGAGCGTAGAGTAGTATAAAGCTCAAAATTAAACTTTGTAATTATTTCCTGAATCAACTTTGCTTTTCGTATCTTAGTTAAAGATTCGAATTCAAATTTTAATATTTATATAGTCGAGGTATATTACAACTTATTTTATGTAAAGTGTATGCAAAAATGTTATAAAATGTAGTACCTACTTAATTGTAATTTTATAAAATTGTAATTTTATATGATATTCATAACGAATGACAATTTAATACTGTACGTTACTATATTATTCTGAACTGTCATGTAGGTACGGTATTTTGTTTAACTTTTATAGTTGTTTAAATTAAAACCTTGTGAAGAGGCGACGGTCCCGATCTGAGGCGGACGTCCAGCTATCTTTTTGCGAGTGTACTTTCTTCAAATAATTGTATAGATAAGGGGACAAAGAACCACCCCCGAGGGGGGGATTTTTACCGCCTTCAACCCCTTTGATCGGAGTGACTCTGTTTAATTATTGCAAAAAATGGCGTCTTTTTATTCGTGTCGAGAATTTTTAGTTGGAACGTTAAAGACTTTCTTTGAAGCTAATATTATAACGAAGAGCAAATAGAATAAATTATATTAACATCGTTTAGTACTTTGGTTAAGTAGGTAATTATGTTACTTAGAGTACGTAAAGATAGACTGATAAATAATTGGCAACTTATTAGAATAAAATAGAATGATATTTCGAGAATCGTGTAATTTTAAGTTTTAAATCTTTCTAAAAACGCACGGCTTCAATAAACGACAATTGTAAGTAAAGTGATGGATATTGTTTCTTAATAATTACCAAAATTGACATTTATTGTTTGAAAGCTTATAATCTAACCTAAACCTTATTATAAATCGCGTACATTTATCCATACGCCAAAAACGCCGAAAACGTATTTTCAAATACTTATTTGTAAACTAAACGAAGTATATTCGAATGCCTTATTAAATATTTAAGCCTAATACTCGTAAGTCCAATAACCCAAATGTATTTCACACTATTAAACTAAAGTATGTCACTGCATATAAATATTAATCCATCCTTCCCACCAATGTGACAACCCCTCTACGGCGTAGCGGGTCAAGGCTACGTCATATTCACATTTACTCTACGCATCGTAGACCGTAGCTAATCTGCTACGTCACTCTCGTTTATGTTTGCTGAGTAAGTAAAAAGTTACTTAAGTACGCGAAGTAAAAACGTTGGGAGGGAAAATTATTTCGTGGAAAGAGTGATGACAAATAAGTATAGAGTAGGCGTTGTGAGTTAGTGGGTTTGTAGGTGAGTATTTCGTTTGTTTAAAACAAATGAATGAAGGAGTAAATATTTTTTAATGTTTTAACCAATAAAAAACAGGCATACGAACCACTTGATATTTAAATGGTTAAGTTATATTGTCATCGCGTAATAGCTGTAAAAGTCATTGGCATACTTTTATTTGAACGTGTTTCTTATATTTCGTTTCGGTAACTAAATCTCCAACAGAAACTTGCGGAATTGCAGTGAACTCCATCACTTTATATAGAGATAGATAGAAATATCTTTTTATCAACAATCTTATTTTAGCTAATATTTAAAATAAAATATCCTACGTGTGTGTTAGGCTCGTTTACGTAAACTTTGCGACACCAATCGAAATATTTATCTGGACGATATAATGGCAGTCTTAGTTATAAGTCATAATAATCTCAATAAAGTTTTTTTCCAATAATTACATGCAAAATGGGTAAAAATCTCATTAAGTTTCCACGAAAGTCACGGAGCCGCCGCTGTCATTACCATTCCAATAAGATTCCCCCCTGAATGAAACTTCGATCACCCTTTTTTTCGCAAAACAGGACAGCCTTACATCTGTTTAACGAGCCAGACAGGGACAGAACGCTGACCGTTCGTCGAATTTTAATTTTCTTACTATTTGAATCTTAATTTTTCGCGGGGCTTCTATCCTTCTCTTTCTTAGTAGTGAAGCGCGCCATTTCTTTCTTCACCTTTTTTTGCTGGGGAGTTAGGGTGGCGGTCTTATCTTACTGCCATTGTAGATGGATACCTACCTATTTTAATTTGTTTCTTTAACACGGGGCTGTCAGTTTCGAATTTTTGAACCGTGTTCTCGAATTATTGCCGCTCGTGATTGCTTTGTTTGTTTTTCTTTTGTTTTGATCGGCTTATGACTGTCAGGGAGTTATTCGATTTGAATTTTTAAAATTGAACAATCGGATTGATGTTAAAAATACGAATGATGTTTAGATGTTTGTTTCAAAGTGGTGGTTTATAGTTAAACCACCAGTTTTATTTTAAGATTACCTGCCGTTTATTGTTCTAGACACCCTCAGTAATTCAACCTATGACGTTGAACCTTTTGATACATAATATAATTTATCCTTCTAAACCTATTAGGCCACCGTGTTCGGGATTCAGATTGCTATCTGAAGTGCAAAATGTTTTGTGCAAAAGTAATAACTAAATAAATAAATAAATAAATAAGTAACTATAGATGTTATTTTTTAAATACATTTATTTTATTAATTTATTAAGCTTTAACTCATCTTGGCTGCTAAGATGAGTACAGTGACTGTCATGAGTCGTGAGCACACATGATTAGTGCTAGGGATATTGTACACTTTCAGCCAATGTACAGCCACCGAAAACACACACACTAGACCAATAGAATACGTACACTGATTGACGAATCAATCTGGTGAATCACAAGCGCAGTCAAAGACAAACCGATGAATAACCAAACCAAAACAAAATAGATTTCCTACTCGCGTCATGGCGGGTTACAAGAACATCGCTGGGCCCTGGATAACTCAAAAGTTACCTTATTATTACCTATTACCGTATAATCGTATCGAATTTATTAGTAGGATATTTAACGTTAAATATATTTTTGATAGGCAACTAACATAATTTAATGGGGAATTTCATAATTTTATAACACTCTGTGGACATTTCATTTCTTCTTAATTTAAATAAAGAAGTCCCAAGTGACGGCCATCTTGCTATTGGAAGCGACGTTGAAACGGGATCTGTTTCAGACTCGGGCAAATTAGCATCCGATAGTGACGGTTTGTTTTGAAAAATGAACGCCGACTATGTCTATGGCGCAGTAATTAAACTTTTTTATAAGAGGCAATTGCGTTGATGAGAGCTCTGCCTGTAGTGGTCACGATTTTAACACTGCAATATAATGGTAATAAAAACAGTGAGTAGGTATATGTCCTAATAAATTAACTAGACAAATAGGCTATTGTATTGCATAACTAACGATAGCGAAAGACGATTTTTGTCTTTATCGGTAGATTAATTCTACTTACTAAAACTTTTGGTCGTATTAAGTTCTTACTATACACACGATTTAATTTCTAACAAAAAATCCTAAATATTTACACATTAGGATATATATATAACTTTATTAAATGAGTACCCATTTATAGACTAACAATAAGCAGTCAGAAATCCTTGATCATAATGTATGTAACAGGGCCGAAGTATCGGGAACTTTAAAAAAAATGAATCGCAGTAAATACGAGTATTCTGTAAAAATGCAAAAGTAGTAGAATTTTAAAAAAATTAAAATTTCGACCAAAGCTATACCTTCCTAGACAAAACAACAAAATAATATGAACAAAACAGCACGAAACCATTACAACTTCTGAAGCTACTTCGCGAAGGCCATAAAAGAACGATGGTGGCCGCAAAGAAAACCGTCTCATGTTTTCGAGAATTGAAACATATTTCTGGGAGTTAGGCGGAAACGGATGGAGACAGACAGACAGACTGCTGGAAGCGCGCCAGCGTGCATGCACCCTTTTTAAAATTTACTACGCGATACCAACATAACAATAAATTAACAATAAAAAATAAACGCCGGCAAAGGCTACTTTGGCACTATGCGCAGTTAATTACGATTTGTAACTTATTTAATTTGGCAATTTCATTTAATTTCTTCTAGATCGTACCACAGTAAAATAACAAGTGTTATTTTATATATGTTTTGTGTTAGTTGATACTTAGTAAAATAAATTATATTTTATTTTAAATATTGCACATAATTATAATAGGCATGATGACTAATTTTCAAAAACTCTTCTATGATATTCAGAAGTTTCTATTATGTCTAAAATATATCATATTTTTGTAGAAAATTAAGGTTTTTGTATAATAAAAGTACATTTAAATTTTAAGTTTCAAATTCATTCCAAAACGCTCGCCCGTGTCATGGCGTCTGTCATTGCGCCACGGCTCAGTAAAAAATGCCAGATCGCGTATAATATGCTTACGAAAAAAATGACGTTAACTAAGACGTGACGTAATTTGACGTAATTCGATCTGATGGGTGTTTTAGCTATCATGGCGGATTGTTGTATTTTGTAGATTTATTTTAATAAATAAATTATTAATCTCGACATTAATAAGAGAATAAATACATGTTTCAAAATCTTTGAATCCTATTTCATTAGATCAGATAAATATTTTGGCGATACTTGATTACTGTCATCATGCCTATTCTCAATTGATTAGAAATATATACTTCTAACAAATTTCTAATTCTTCTAATACCCCAATAATTTGGTAGAACTTACCTTTATAAGTATAATATAATAACGTTATTATTATCTGTTCGCGATAATTAAAAATGTACTGAAAAATTTTCATATGAAATTTTTTTCCAAAAAGGGATAAAGGTTGCTAAATGATAAAGTTCTTCTGATAAAGTTCTTATACTCGGTATTTTAAGCGTGTGATGTTATGTAAGTATATATATGTAATATTTAGTATAAGCACGATGACACATAAACACATAGGTATTATCAAGACAATTAAACGTAAATCAAGAGTCTGGCATAATGCCACAAGTTATCTTATGTTTAAAAACGAACGTCGCCTTCCCGCCAATAAAATAAGGTTTTTGTCAAACTGGCTGTAGCGTTTCTCATTCCGCGCTTAAATTAAAAACAATTATGAGCGGGGCCGGGAGGGAGGCGAGATGAAAAATTAAGACAATTTCAGCTACGCCCGCCTCCAGTTATAGAAAGATATCTACGACGGAAACTGGACACAGATTAAATACGATGAATTTGTTTATTACTTGAGGCGCATTTTTTTTCGAAGATAAAAAGCAGTGCCGCTGTCTAATGCCTCTATCTAAGGAATATTGGATGGTCTTTGATCTTATGTAAGGATGACGAGGCTTGACGATTGCTGTCTATGAGTTACTAAAAAGTTCATTGGTTTAGTTAGAGCTTTGTTGGAAACATAAAACTCCAACATACAACCTATTTTTTTTTATATCATATAATTAAAAAGTAATAATTTAAATTCGAATATGGTTTTTGTGCATTCTATTGTTCGTTTCGTTCGTTCGCCATTTTGTCCATCCTTTCTTTTATAATAAATAATGTTTTCTTTATTATAATTTACAATAAAAGTTGTTAAAACAGTGCAATTTCCTAGTGCTTTTCAATTAACCCACACACAGAACCAGCAACAGAATACAGTCCACTCGGACCACAACATCGGTCCCAACAAGCTTAACTTATAGATAACTCTAACTAAACCGATGATCCTATACCGATACCGATCGATACCTACTGTTATCGGTCCCACCCATTCAAGTACGATCACGTGAGACGTTACCTTAATTTTTGCCTCCTGATATATGAAAGTCAGTTTTAAAAAGAAACGGTGCAATTCTTAGTACACAAATAATTTTCAGTGTATTCCATGAACATACGCGTAGGTCCTACCTACTCAATATTTAATAACGTCGTACCTACAAAATGAATAAGTCTAAACTCACTTATATAAAACTTTTTTACCATCAATAAAAATACCGAGTAAGTACCTACCTCGTTTCGAAGTTTTTGTAATTATTTTTTGCTAAACATCAAAGAGGGGTAAACGTTATGGCGACATAATGTACAAAAGTTTGTGAACGCGAATCGAGGGAGACTATAAGTAGGCAGTTTTTACAAAGGGGTAAATTCACCCCTTTTTAATTTTTTTATCGACGTCGAATTATAAATAACTGCGCGATACGGTTGGCAGACGTTTTGATTTATTTCATGGATTTGATCGTTTTCTGTTTTACTACTTGAGTTACTATTTAAAAAAAAATGTTTGCTACAGCCATAAAAATGTTTTGAATCTGAAAACACCTAGGGCGATTTGTAGAAGAAATACAAGAATCGAATTAAAATCGGCCATGTATTTCTGTAAGTGAGTAGTTGTATCAAAATATAAGATAAGATAAAAGTTGTTTATAGTACGAGTATGTAAGTCAGTAAGGTAGTAAAGGTGCAAGTGGCCACCTGATGTTAAAGTCACTGCAGCCCACGGACACCCACACTCAATCTTAAATAGAGAAGAAATGCTTTCTGAGGTTGTAGGTATGCGGGTGCTTTGCTACTCACGAGGGGAGCAACGACTAAGATGTTCACGTTAAACTTGTATCTCCGGAAACCACAGCTTCGCAGCCGAAACACAAGACATGAAGAACATAGTGCTTTACGACGGGTTAGGAGGCAAGCGATAGCGGTGATAGCCCAGTGGCTTAGAATTCGACTTCGAATCGAATCGTCCGGTTTCGAATCCCAGTGGCACGCACCAATGACTTTGTAATAAAAGTTATGTGCGCTTTATAAAATTAAATATCACCTGCTGTTATGGTGAAGGAAAACATCGTGAGGAAACCTGCATACCTGAGAGTTCACAAAAAAAACGTTCTCAAAGGTATGTGAAGTCCACCAACCCGCACTAGGCCAGCGTGGTGGACTAAGGCCTACATCCCTCTCATTACGAGAAGGAGACCCGACCCTGTAGTGGGTCATTAATGGGTTACTGGCAAGAGGCAAGCGGTAATGGCTTGACCTCCCAAAGGCGGTTATAGTAATAGTCATATAACTTTGAAATTAAAATGTCAACGAAAGCAATTTAAAAATATTCCCAGCGCGTATTAAAAGTATTTCAAAATAACAAATTAGGTAATTAGTACTCTCCCTCACAAATTCACCTCCGGAGCAAACTTTCGTCCCCGCGAGGGCGAAAAATAAATCTAAATCGGTCCGATCCCTTGAAAACACCCAGTTTTTCTGCCGCCATTTTCAAGAATAATTGCTGCCAACTTAAGAAAAGTTTCGTTGGTCGTGACAGCTCCAATCGATTTGGATCTGTAACGCTTCGGTTTACGATTGAGTTTGAAATAACAGAAGGAGTCATTATAAAATATAGGTTTAAGGGATGTTTCTTTTGATTATTGATTGCTTTTCATAGAGATTTTCTAGCTTTTAATATTTTATGACCGTCTGGCTATAATTTTTTTGTTATTTGGCAGGGCACGTACATATTGCTAATAAATCATTAATGACCCACTTCAGGGTCTCCTTCTCGTAATGAGAGGGCCTACATGGCCTTAGTCCACCACGCTGGCCTACTGCGGGTTGGTGGACTTCACATACCTTTGAGAACATTTTTTTTTGTGAACTCTCAGGCATGCAGGTTTCCTCACGATGTTTTCCTTCACCGTGACAGCAGGTGATATTTAATTTTATAAAGCGTACATAACTTTTTTACAAAGTCATTGGTGCATGCCATTGGGATTCGAACCCGGACCCCTCGATTCGAGGTCGAATTCTAAGCCACTGGGCCATCACCGCTACGTACGTATCATTATCTCCAAATTACAGGGCAGGCCTGGATCATACGTACCCCAGTATACTGCTTCATGTACGGAATATGGACTAGTAGTCAACCTTGGTCGAATGTTCATAAACCACTCGGAAGGTTTTTGACAAGGTTTAAAGTCTGCTGGTTGTCAAAAATAACCCGAACCAACTGCTTGACGTGCCCTTAGAATCACGTCAGCGCTCCTGTATTTGGCAACTAGCGGAATATTAAGTTTTTTAACGTTAAGAAAGAAAATGTTAAACTGTTAACCAATCTGTGTTGTGTCAATCACAAAACGTAATTCAAAGAATCATTGTTTTCTTAAACTTAACTTTCTACATAACCTCGTGACATGGCCGCTCTTTGTGAAAAATTACCCTAATTTAGAAGTTTCCGTGTTTCCCGCTTGGCCGGAAGTGACGTAATAGCCTAGTTCCGGCACGACAGGACGCTTTACCGGATGCAGCGAGATGTTTTCGATATACCGCTAACAACGTTAACTGTTTCTCTATGGTCTTTAGACGGCCTGCATCCTTTACCTTATAAAGTTACTCAATTTTTTCGCTCGTTATTTTCTGAGTTAAACATCTTTAATTCCTCCGTAACGGTGTTTTTAATGCAATAAAAGGCATACCATGTTTAATTCTGCTCCAAGTAGAGTACCTTGTTTATTAATATGTAAGGACCTTAACGTTTTATAATTTTTTAACAATAAGTATACTTAGGTACCTAATTATTTTAAACACTTATATTAAAGTCGATATAAAACAATGTTATTCCTTAAAAATATTAGTACCTAGTACACAAGACACCGTTAAGCAAAATTTTAATATTAATTCTACTAAGTAGAAGACTAACAATAAAAAATTCAGGAAAGTAAACGCAAAATTTTTAAACAGCAAAAAACAAAAAATTTAAAGTTAATAAAAAACACCGCTTAAAAGCGAAATTCTTAAAATATCCGCGCTAAACTCCGCTTGATGCCTTCAAAAATAAAAGAGTGAACTAACAGCAAAGTTAGACTATTAAGCGCTTCGCACCTCAGCAAACCAGCGAACTTTGCGATGAAAAATTCGACTTTCGAACATGGAACGGTCCAAATTAAAAAGTTGCGAACACTTTCCCTCCCGAACTCGAAACTATTCCGACTAAAGATCACGTAATAGTTAGAACTGTCAGTAGAAAAAACTTAGAAAATATATAGATCTCTATGACCTATTTAAGGATTTATCAGTAATTTCTTAACTAACCTACTAAACAAACAATATTTAAAAATGGTTTAAAAATATCTGTATGACCTTATGTCGAACCCAAAAGTTATTCGTATGACAAAGCAATTTCGTACAATTTTTACCGCATGCCAGTGCTTACTTCAATTTGGACAGTCCCATACAGAGCCCTGTGCTGTTTGCAATTTTGTCGTGTTGATCTGTTGGTCGGTTATGTCAGTCAATTAGGACTTAATATGTTCTTTTCTTCAGTTTTTTAAGTTAAAATACGCTTTAATAAAATAATGAATTGATGTTTAAAGTGTCTTCTCTATTAGATTCTTAGTTCATGAAACCACCGCCATTTTGGTTGAGCTTAACTTTTTAATTTCCACTCGGTCATGACGTCTAGGTAAATCACGGGCTTCGTCCTGAATAACTTGAAAAGGCTTTTCTAATTCTTTAAAAACAAATCAAATTTAAAATATCTTCCATTAAATTGCTATTTCGTGGAACGTTTTTAAAGTGGAATAATCAGATCAAAACTGCTTTATAAATAATTTTATTGCTTACTGTGTCCACTGAAATTTAAGAATTGTTTGTGTTTAATTAAAATGAATGTGAATATAAATACCTACCCAGATTAAAATGAAAATGAATTAAAATATTCAGAATAATCAGAAATCCATTTCTTTGCCAAAAACATTGAATTCAAATCACCCCGCGATTTTGCTAAGAAAGCGTAAAAATATGAATGTAGGGAGACAGGCCCTTCTTGGGACCCTCTTACTTTTTTCTCCCCCACCAACCCTTTTTTTCGATGGGGTGTTTAGCAATTTAAATTTTATCTCCCCGTAATGAGAGACTTAAAAACGACGTGGATTTGTACCAAATGCGACTGCTTGTTTTTAATTTGGGCTTTAAATATGTAAATGGCCAGTACCTATCTTAAGTGCTTAATGTGCTTCATCTTGTATTTTTATTATTACATTTCTGAACTAGGACTTTATTGTTACATAATTGAAGTTCAATTCGTCTTTTTGATACGATTGTGAGGCTGATAGTAAGTAGCTTTCACGATAAACAAGTGTTTACAATCATAGGTGGTAGAATCATAGAAGTGCGCCCAGGGAGCTATCTTAAATTACCGCCAGCCTATGAACCTATTGTAAAGCAGCATATTCTTCACTTTAAAAAATTAAAATTCAACAAAAAAATTAAAAAAAAAATTTAAATTTTCGCTTAATTGGAACCAGAAAGCCGCATGTGTGAGTGATGTCCAACAATACATATTTTTTCCTTGTCAGAAAAATATACCGGTAAATATACTTCAAAACAAGATTACCTACCTATCTGTATACAGCGTCTAACAAGATTTCTTATAACGAAATAAACTTGCACAGTTCATAATTATCGCAGCTCGTTACCATTTGCAATGAGGGGACACAATCAGTGGATAATTTTCTTTGCGATGCTTTTATAAATACTTGGAAAGGGTCCGCCATTTTATTCCAGCTAGGTACTTATGTCTGCAACCGGCAGCGGTGATAGCCCGGTGGCTTAGAATTCGACCTAGAATCGAGGGTTCGAATCACTGTAGCACGCACCAATGACTTTGTAAAAAAAAGTTATGTGTGCTTTATTCAATTAAATATCACTTGCTGTTACGGTGAAGGAAAACATCGTGAGGAAACCTGCATGCCTGAGAGTTCACAAAAAAAATGTTCTCAAAGGTATGTTTGTCTACCAACCAAGGCCAGCGTGGTGGACGGCGGCCTACATCCCTCTCCTTGTGAGACGAGACCCGACCCTGTAGTGGGTCATTAATGGGTTACTGACAACCTCCCCGGACGAGCTACTATGGCTCTATTACCTAATAAACTTAACTCTCTACTTTCGTTGTTATATACCTACCTATTACCTTTAGGTGTATCTACCTTATATACCTTCACCTATTATAAAAAGGTGCTGGTAAAATATTCCCCTTTTATTCTACCCACGCAGTTTATTTTTACACTCTGATTAGAGTGTCCAATAAGAAAATCCACCCTACTACCGATTACGCAGTATCCTTCCTACTTAATTTTATTCAAATGCTAACAGGATTCCTTAAGCCAGAAATTCTCAGTAGATTTATAGTAAACCACCCTGACACGACTGATGTTAGATCTTTATTTACTTCTTTGTAGCTTCGACATCTTATATACGAATATTATGAAGCAAAAATTTTGGGTACAATTTACAGCTCACTACGGGAACGTAACAGTTTGAAATTTGGCAGAATTAAATTTTATATAAAGAAGAATGCACGAATACTAATATTTTTGAATGTAATTAGTAATACATGAAATTGCGGTGATAGCCCAGTGGCTTAGAATTCGACCTCGAATCGAGAGGTTCGGGTTCGAATCCCAGTGGCACGCACCAATGACTTTGTAATAAAAGTTATTTGCGATTTATGAAATTAAATATCACCTGCTGTTACGGTGAAGGAAAACATCGTGAGGAAACCTGCATGCCTGAGAGTTCACAAAAAAATGTCCTCAAAGGCATGTTCGTCCACCAACGGGCAGTAGTGGTGCGCGGTGGACGGCGGCCTACATCCCTCTCATTGTGAGAGGAGACCCGACCCTGTAGTGGGTCATTAATGGGTACTGACATAACACATGAAATTCATCAAAAACAGGCCACGCACACTACTGTTTTAAGACTTATAATATTAAGTTTGAGTACATTGACATGCACACGTAGACAAACATGTTGAGAACGTAAATACATTCTTATCTGTTACGTATCAAATTCAAATTTCTGCAAATTATAGTCGAATTTCGAGTATTTAGTGATCTCTAGTTAAAATAAATATTGTATTTATGACAACTCCCATGTCATTACTTTCTGTGCCGCGAGCATAAACTTTGTAGTTTAGTAAACACAGTTTCGTAACTATTTAGTTAACAAAATTTTTACTACCACCGTAAAATCGAAAGTGTGGAACTTCCCAAAACTTCAGCGAGCATGAAAGTTGTCTCTAAACAAATGAGTGCCGTTAAACAGTAAATTGGTTTAAAAGTTTCCCGATCGAAGTGACGGCTGAAAAATTCCCGCCGAAGACTAATGCGTGGTGATTATCTGATTATACTCCGAAAACTTTCAGCGCTTTGAGGTTTTGCGAAACAGGTTTTATGGCTTGAAAAATGTTCCATTAAAATTTCCCTTTTCAAATAAAAAGCAATAAAAAGTTATTTTTTGTAAATTTTTAGGTGTTTGGTAGTAGGTTGATTAGTAGCTACCTACCTACCAAGCGTTTCGTTTTTTAAATAAAACGATAAACTTGTCTTCCCGCGCTTTCCACCATAGTGTTTAAGTTTATTTTTTGGTTTTCCAATCCAGGGTTTCATTTTCATCAAAAATTCGAACGTCAAAGTAATAACGGACATTATGCCAACGAGTAATTAATAGTTTTTATAATTCGCCCCATGCCGGCAGTGCTATCGATTACATTATCATCCTTGTAATTTTTTATAAAAAAATAGTAAAATTGTTAAGTATCTTCCCACGTTTTTTACATAATGTTTATTTAATATTAAGGCAGGCAGGTAGTTATATTCCCGCGCTTTCTACCCGAGTGTTTTTTTAATTTTTTTCGTCCAAGCCAGCATTTTATTCTTTCTAAACACGAACGTCAAAGTAATAACGGACATTATGCCAACGAGTAATAATAGTTTTTTCTAATTCGCCCCCACGCCGGGGGTGATATCGATTACATTTTTATCCGTAACAGCGGCCCCTCATTGGCGGGGGCAGACATTTTTGTTTCGAATTCAAAAGCTTTTTCTGTGGGCGTCTTGGGGTGGGGGCTGGCAATATGGCGATTCTTAAAAATGCCACCCGCGTCTTTTGCTCTCAGTTTCATTGCGAAACGTGAATCGTTTGATTTGGGATTTTGCGTTCTGATATTGATTCTTCGTTTTTGTTTTTAATGTGGTTTGATGTTGGTTTGGAAGTTTTAATAAATTTTAGACAGTTAAATTATCATCTTCGTCGTTATTTTAACTTTTCTTGTATGTTTGTACTATATTAGAGCTTGTAGATCTGATTGAATTGTTACTTTACCTCGAAATGTAAATTGTCAGTATCTATTTAGATATTTAAAGCACGTAAGTAATCATAAGAAAAAACTTAAGAATAAAAAAACTTTAAAATCCATCAATGCTACTTTTTATTTTTTACTCTGCACTCTACCTACTCACTTATAGTCTTGGATACTTCTTATTTATGAAACTCATAACCACATAACACAGGGAAAGGTTTAAAAAACCTTTTTTAAACCTGTTTCGGTAACAGGCTTAAGGCTTAATAATGGCTGCCGCGTTTCATATTCCAAACTTAAAAATACAGAATTTTCCACTTCAAAAACAAAACTCAGAAACGAGTTACGGAGGGCGGGAGTCCATCAAAACTTTTTAATCATTAGACAAATATAATTACTTACAAATAAAGCCCAAGATATGGCGGACAAGAGCGAATTCTTATGAAGCTTTTTCCATTAAGACTTCTCCGAAATGCCTTTGTGGAAGACTGTTGTTTCAAGTACCTACCTACATTAGTGTTATTTCTTTTCGCCTGTATCCATTTAGATATATCTACTGTTAAGGTGTTTTTACAGAAGTACGAAACGAACATTTTCTATAAACAAACAAGATTTGAGATTGCAGGTCCGGCAACCATATCTTGGTTCATTGAATTAAGTACCTATTGAGCCGTGTTTGCATAGAAGATCTAAAGTGCTTGTCATAAAAAATGTTAGAGATGATCATTTCTCGGGTGGACCTAAGGCTGGTTAATTACACACACCGACAGTCCTTAGAAATAATAGAGGTAAACAAAATAATAAATGTATCTATACTAGTGCTCTCTATACATAATCGACGGTAGGCTATTGAAAATAGTCTTTTTAATACTAAACTTGTCTTAACAGAACGTGGCTCACATACCTACGTAGCCGTCCGCTTCGACAATATTAGATTAGAAAGAAAATCAAAACCCTAACAAGTTGCACCAAAGAACCAAGTCCATCAAAACTTTTGATCATTTCACAAATATAATTACGAATAAAGAGTTGCGAAGGGGTGGAGAAAAACTCCGAAGCGCCCTTCAAGAAAACGAGCGCGAATTGATTTTATTTGGGAGAAGACACGGGTTTTTAATTAGGGGCCGAACGAAGGACGAAATTTTAATGACAACCAAGTTTTGCGACTGGCAGGCAGCCATGATTATTTAAAATGTATTTTGTTTCTTTGGATTTCGATGTACGAGTAGGTACTCGTAAATAAGCGGTCATAGCCCAGAGGCTGACAATACGCAGCGGTGATAGCCCAGTGGCTTAGAATTCGACCTCGAATCGAGGAGTCCGGGTTCGAATCCGACACGCACCAATAACTTTGTAAAAAAAAGTTATATGCGCTTTATAAAAATTAAATATCACCTGCTGTTTTCGCGAAGGAAAACAACGTGAGGAGACGCAGTTTGAAAACATTAGCAGAACTCTCGGGCATGCCGGTTTACTCACCAGGCTTTCCTTAACAATATGTGATATTTATGTTGTTAGACACATACACAATAGTCTTTTGCGCGTGCCACTGAGATTCGAGACCGGACCTCTCCATTGAGCGACCGAATGCTTAGGCGCTAGGCCATCAACGCTACTTAAACTTTCCTATATTTTAAACTACCAAAATATAAAATGCAACTTACCAAGAGACAAGCACGAACACACCTGAACGTGGTCAAAACGTAACTGATTTAACCCTTAACCCGCCACTGCTGGGTCAAAGCTGTCTTACCGGTTATCTTCGAGTAGGGGACAATACAAAAGACACCAAGGGTGCCAACTGGACATAATAGAATCACCTTTTCGAAAAAAAATTAACGGACGGAAGCGAATAAAGGCGCATTGCATTATAATATTTGGACCTATTTAAGTATCCAGTGGGCTCTATTGTTATTTTTGCGGAACTGACCCAACCGGTTTTTGGATTTGGCCGGCTAGAGGTGGGTTATGTGTGTCGATAGTTTTGGGTCGATGTGGAGTTGAAAGCTTTGGTTGGAAATAGCTTAATTTTATCACTAGAAATTATTAATTTTTCTTTGTTTTTTTATCAAGATTAATAAAAGATTTTTTGTATTTACGTTAAAATCCAATTAAATTAATTAATTTCTATTTATAAAATCATAAATAGTCAGTTAATTAAATAAAACTAAATGTAGAAATATGTGATAATTTTATTAATGTGTTCAATATCAACCAAATGTATTTATATTTAATTTTAAAAAAGTAATTTGCTTTTTTAACCCTTTTTAAAACGTCAATTTAAATATTTAACGATAAAGGGATGATAGCTGTAACTGTTAGTAAATCTCAAAAGCAGTAGTCAACTAACGACTAAATTTACTTACTATCGACTATCGACCCAAAATATCGACAACCCCAAAGTAAGTCATCAGTCAACACCGAATACCACCACATGCATTAAATTCGTTCAACAATAAAAAACCAGAGTTGTCCATCGACAATAGCCCGCATTTGCATACCGGCCGGACCGGTTCCTGCAAACGGCAGCGAAGGGTATTGATACAATGTTATTATTAATTGATTCACACATTAGATTACTAATATTATATTTACTAATATTTTCATGAATTGTTAAGAGACATACTTACATAATTATCAAATTACATTTTTTTTCTAATTCTCAGAATTATTGTACATATTTAAAATATACCTGATTTATCAACATACTAATATTATTTACATTTCTGGTATTTTATAGCATAATGTAAAACGCAAAAGAAAATTAAAACCATTTTTATAAATAGGTGAATAGTAACCGTAAAATATTTTTTACCAAACTCATTTTCATTTCAGCTCAAGAAGCCATCTACCCCAAGGCCAGTGTATGTAAATTCATCGCAAAATACCGAACGGACCGTTCGTTGGACAATGTTCGCGACCGAACCGGTTCTCACGCGAAGGGTTAACTTGTATTGCCGAGATGAGCTAAGGGATGCTTAAAAACTATCATTATTTCTTGTTGTATACAAGATTGGTAAATATTATTATTTTTAAGAAATCTTAAATTTCAGTTCATAAAATTGCTAAAAGAGTTCTAAAAGATGAAGTTACTTTCTACATAGGTGTTTATACATTATTTTGTTTTACATTATTATACATTACAGAATATTTGATTAAAAGAATTTAAATTATCCACCTACATCGAAATTGTATAAAGTAATATAGGGTTTTTAGTTGCTTTTAAATAAGGATTTAATTTTAAAAGCTAGTATTTTCACTCAGTAGCTGTGGTCTAAGAAAGTGAGTCCAAATAAGTCAAATAATTGTGTGTTAATAAAACAAGTAACCAAGAAGTCAAAATATTATTGATTTTAGACTGAAATAAAAGTAGATATCTAACTTAACATAAATTTCTTGCATTTTAAAATTTATAAAAATTTCGTGATACAAGATGCAGTTACCTGACAATCGTGAA
Organism: Erynnis tages; assembly: GCA_905147235.1. Taxonomy (NCBI): domain Eukaryota; kingdom Metazoa; phylum Arthropoda; class Insecta; order Lepidoptera; family Hesperiidae; genus Erynnis; species Erynnis tages. Next base: position 845,732 of record LR990093.1, read on the forward strand.
TCAAGGCCAGCAAAAGTGGTTATTGTTGCATCAAATAGTGCAACAATAACCACTGGAGAAAGGACCGCATTTGCATACTGGACCGACCGGTTCTCACGCAAGGGTTGGACACGGCTCGCCACCCATGCCGCCTTACCGATGATGAATACTATAATAATAATAATATTTGATGATTAATTATATGAAGAATAATAATTGTTAAAATATTTTTTTGTGATAAAAATCAATGAAAGTAAAAAATACGAGCGATTAACGCAAATCAAAATTACTTTTTAATTCAAAATCAAAAATCAATCAATCTTTCTAGTGTCAAAATCATAGAGATATAAATTTTAAACATAATATATTGGATAATTAAAAATAATAATAATAATAAAACAATATATTTAATTGGTTTTTTATTGTTCTCTTTTCATAATACATGTAGATATTTTATCATTTCACAAATTAATAAACAAAACCACGCTATATTGAAACGAAAGATACCTACGTAGGCGGTCTACGAGGCTACCACGTAGGCACTCCTACAACAACACACACATGGACAGCAGAAGGTAAAGGTGAGGTTTAGGTTAGTGTATGTGTGTGTGTGTGTTTCACAATCAATCACCATTATTGTAAAATAGTATGTTCTTCAAATCCTGTGTTTTGTTTAGGGAGGTGTGGTTGCCGGTGAAATATTTCCATTGAATCATCTTAGTCCTCCGAATTAATCTTTAATATATAGTATCACTGATAGAGCGGTGATAGCCCAGTGGCTTAGAATTTGACCTCGAATCGAGGGGTCCGAATTCGAATCCCAGTGGCACGCACCAATGACTTTGTAAAAAAGTTATGCGAAGGAAAACATCGTGAGGAAACCTGCATGAGTGTTCAAAAAATAAGTTCTTAAAGGTATGTGAAGTCCACCAACCCGCAGTAGGCAGCGTGGTGGACTAAAGTCTACATCCCTCTCATTATGCGAGGAGACCCGACCTTGTGGGTCATTAATTACTGACACACATAGTATCACTTATGTCAATACCTTTTTAAAAGTTGCAACATGACTATACCTAGCCTTGCAGTCCTTAGACAGTTTTGCGTTTGTGCTTATCGTTATGACATTAGATCGCCAGTTTCTTCTATGTTATCCTGAGAAACGAAACACCTCAAACTATTATCAGCATCTTTTGTTCGTAAATTCATAAGTAATAATTAAAGATCTTAATAGACTTCCGTAGCATCCTATTCACACAGACACAATGAAAGACAAACATTATTCTAGTACAACCCTTCCATCGTAAGGGGCAATTAATTTAAATAACAATAGTCGTATTGACTTGAGACTTTTTCTTGAGACATTGGAGGGTTGTCTGGTCTTGTGTTGTGTTATGGTCACAATGACCGAGCCGGGAACTTTGCTGCCGCATGGGGTTAGTTTGAATAAATTGTGTGACCGTTACAACTTGTACCTTTAAACGCTTTTTTTTCACGTTTAAGCAACGTCGTTTGAAATTGATTTACGAAAAATACAATTTACGCATAATTTACACTTAAGTATACACTTACACTTATAATTTACACATTCAATGCAACTTAAGTACTTACCTAAGTTGCTACCTACCTAGTTAGGTAATTGTTAGGTACTTTTTTTTAACAACGTTTTCTGAAAAAGATTGGACATTTTTTTAGGTAGTAGTAGAAGAGCCATAGTAAACCGTCATACCTACTACCGTCCTCTTAAAGCATCCATCGTAAAGCAGCATATTCTTCTAGTCTTGTGTTTCGGCTGCGGATTCATGGTTGCCGGCGATATTTTATTTGAGGTGAACATCTTAGTACTCATGAGTAGCGAAGCACCGCAATATAGATTCTTCTTTATTTGGGGTTGGATGTGAGTGCTGCTCAGACGAGTATCAGTCGTTAAACCGCGCGGTTGAAAATATACGGCAAGGGCTAGCATTTGACTCCTATATTATCTACTCTACAAATATCTTCATTTTAATAATTAAGTTTTCAATCAACCGTTAAAACTTCCAAAGTGTTTGCGCCATCTATGAGCGAGTAGTCACAACTAAAATTAAAGAGACATCTAGTGGAGAATAGTTGTAAACTATTACCGCCATCTACCGAGCAATAGATTAAACTATGCGTACTTATATGCTAGCGGCCTCTATCAAGCAATAGCGAAACTAAATAGCCTAGCGGAGAGTAGCGACAACTGAATATTATAATTAAATATATTTAATTTGTGGATTGAATTAATCATTATTAAAATTGGAGTTGCTTATAATAAAGAGCTTAGAATTAAATACAAAGAATTAGAAATATAGAAAACGTTTGAAACAATATTCGTAAACATTTATTTTCGCTATCCAGTACTAGATGGCGCCCACCCCTTTCGCTACCTTATTTTACAACCGATTTGCTTATCTATACGGTATCCCTTACGATTCTATAGGCACAGCTATGTTTAAGACATTAAAGCTCACCTCACCGGAGTCTTAAAAGTAATTACTTTTACGGTAACCAGATTATAAATTGTCACTTTTACTCACGGACACCAACGTCCTACCTCAAATAGGACAGCAATCCTATATAAGGTTATTTGTGAATGTTGTATGATCATAAATATTGAATAATGTATGACGTTCATTAAACGTGCTCAACTTGTACCTAACAATGAACAAACCTTATACCTGACCTGAAGAAGACAGCGGGAAACCGTTGGATTCAGAGAGCTCAGGATCGGTTGGAGTGTCGTCGATTACGGGAGGCCCATGTCCAGCAGTGGACTGCCAAGGGCTGGAGGGAAGGAAGGAGCCCGTGCCTTACGCGGCCTCATGATTAGTAACGCGTCTACTTACAACCTACGCGTCTACTTTCATCAGTCTATAATTAAAGTGGCACCATCAAGTGGTAAAAAACTCGATTGAGGAAATATGACTCCTTAATTATCAACTTAAATATCAATAAACCGAAACCAAACAAACGCGATCCGATCAGAAAATGAATCTCGAAAAATCCGGTAAAATTCTCCATTCACCCGGCCCGCTATTGAGGCGTTAAAAAAGCTTAAAAAGGCTTTAAATAAACCACTTGTTACTGCATCCGGTTCCCTGCGGGATATTTTTTCCCGTTTTTTCCCCAGCAATCCGCCAACGGGCCGGCCGGGAATACAAATGGCTTTTTAAGTGACCGGGGGTATTTTTTACCCCGGAATGCGGCAACTTAACAGATTTTTCCCCGGCAGGGTTATTATACTGATTAATTCAGTGCCGGATTGCTTGTTAACACTCTTTTTACCTTTTTTCGAGGCGGTAATTTGTCGGGCTATTTGCAACGGAGTGTCGTAGTTGAGTTTTTAACATGTTTTTTATCGTGTTTCTGGTTTTTACGTAGTCATTTTAAGGGTTAATTGATGTTTGCCGAGTCAAGTGCGAAGCTGGTTGAATGGTGTTTTTTAATGATTGTTTTTTTACAGCGTGGTGAAATATTGTTGCTTTATTTTTGAGTGGTGAGTTCACTCCTTTTTTATTGATAAAAATTTTTCTCTTTATGCGGTCTGGAGTTGAATTTATTGATGGTTGGTTAATACAAAAGGCTTCCTATAAAATACAGGACTACTTAAACGATAAACCGTGGATTTAAGAAGATTTACTAAGTTATTGCTTTACCCTAATAGAAATGTGAGTACAGTAAATATAACACTGATTCCAACATACACGATTTGCATGTGTTTTCATCTATAGGTCAAATAAGTACTTACTTCACAATTGATTTTAAAAGAGTGCTGGGGGTATTTATCCTTATACATGGGCTACGGTGATCATTTAATTTTATCATCAGCTCTGCACACCTACTCGATACCCACTAAGTTACAAAAATTAATATCTTGTAATATGTCCTCCAATTTAACTTTTACAACACACACCATTAAGGAGACGACGGAAAAATTATGGCGTTTCGAAAAATTGAGTGCCACCATAAAAAGGGGAAACTTTGTAATTTTGTAATTCACAAAGGTCCCGAAGGTGACATTGAAGGGAGTTAGGGCCTGAAAGTTTGTCACTCATATCAGGACTTTGCTTGGTTATTTGTTTTCTTTTTCCTTATTATCTTATTTGTATATTTATTATTTGTTTGTTTTTAGGGATGACTAGTTAGAAGAATATTCTACAATAATAAAAGATCCCGATTGTTGGTACTCACTGTATTTTTATAATTATTATATAATAATAATAATAACCACTTAAGACATGGTACCATACGATCCTGAATCACGCTATACGTAGAAGTTTTCTACATCGCTGGCATTTATTATACAAAACACCGACATGTCGTAATCGGAGCATGGCCGCTTCACAGGAGTGATCGCCTCACCTGGTGGGAGATCTCCCAATGTCAAAATAAGAACCACGCCACTTATCACTAATATTCGGTTTTTACCATTATTAGTATTATTATTTATTTAATTTTTAAATGATCACATCGTGAACAGAAATGTACTTACATAATATGTCATGGTATGTAACTCTTACGGCAATGGCGCTTCAAATAGCTTGTTGTGTGAGTCATATACTGGCCTATTTTGGGTCTTCTTTCTAACAAGACATAAGACAACACTTCTCATAAGAATCTCTACCTATTTTAGTCAAACAAGAATAACAAAACTGCCTTGCCTATTTTCATTGCGAGAACCATTGAACATACAAATCCCGAGGTTCAGACATGGACCTCTTCCGTGTAGACTCCTGATTTTGGTCAAAGAGAGATAAGAAATAAATATATGTACGTTATATGGGTTACTGACAATGCGGATTAACTACCTGTATTGTCGACCATTTCTTATTAGGCCAGCGTGGTGGACTAAGGCCCGCATCCTTCTAATTTTGAGAGGAGACTCGAAAAACACAAATCTCCAGTGAAAGTAATTGTGAGTGTGATATATTTTCATCTTGTTTTTTAAGGTTTAAAGAATCTTATTGGAGAGATCTATTATTTTGAATACGAGTTCTCTTGTTGAATGCCGTCTGGTCTTGATGTTTTCTTACGAGTTATTCTAACTGAAAAATGCTGCCAGGCAACGTCGCACGCAACAGTGACTAACGACATCGTCATTGCATACATTTTTTGAACGTCAGTGTAATGTTAAATTAGAACCATAGGTATTTGTCTTAATATGGTCCCACCACACCTTGAGGGTGTACAACTGGTTTCGTTCTTTTACTTTTCACCCCTTCGCAGCCCACTGCTGGATGTTTGCTTCCTTCGATGCCTACGGGCTCACAGATTCCATTAGTCGGTGTACTACTTTTGCCGAGACGTGGTTACCATTCGAGGATCTTTCTTCTCCACCGGTTCCAGTCCTTAGAACGTAACTAGTTCTAATATGAGTAATTGAAACCAGCTTAGCAGCTAAGGGAGGGTGTCACCGAGAGTTCTCGGATGTGATGTCAGGGTGTCGGCGCGGCTCGCACGGACGCCGCCGACATTTTTGTCGGTCCACCCTCGGTCTCCGTAACGTTTGAAATACACTAAGAGAAAGATCTAATGGTGATAAACATATTTTTTTTTATATAATGATGAAATTTAATTTAAATATATTCCATACCTTAGATATACTGACTGCATGTAAAATGCTGCTGCTATTTTTTTTGAGTAAAATTATGTATCTAAGTATGTATGTACATCGCAGGGGAATGAAAGAATGAAAGAGTTTCTACATAAATACAGTTTTATCAACTTTATGTACCATCTGCTGATAAAAAATCAACAACTTTTTTAGTTTTTTGTTTTTTTCATTAATATACACTATTCTTCAAATTTGTTTCCTCAGTGTACCACCACCCGACTTGTTAACATTCATGTAGCAGTAAGCGCCCGGTGTGTCGCCGCCGTTATTTTTCAAAAAACACACGTTTTGAATACATTTGAATACTAATTCAATTGCGGTAATGGGCGATTTTCTGACCCACCGCTTGGGACGCTTCCTGATACCTTTATTTAATTTTTTATTGCATATTTTGAGCTTAAAATGTGTTATTTAAAGCGAAAGGCGTGGAATCTTGAACTTTATGAATTAAAAAAAAACGTAAAAGAAAGTCGACTATAATTTATTGAAATTTGAATTTGACACGTAACGGAATGTACGTACACGTCATGTTTGTCTATCTATGTGTCCATGTCTAAGTACCCAATTTATGATAGTGTGCGTCGCGTGTTTTTTGATGAATTTCTCGTATTTCTAATGAATTTTATTTAAAAATATTAGAATTTGTGCATTCTTCTTTCAAAATACTCCGTTCGCGAAGTGAGCTGTAAATTGTATTTACATGTAGCGGCGCGATACCTACGCACAGTCGTAATATGAGCGCGCGCCTCACATGAATTGCTGACCACGCGTGACGACGCAAGCATCGAATGTAGTAAACAATAGAACACGTCACACGCGTCATACCGAACTGGCCAATCGGAACACGTATCCTCAAACGCGCTATCAAAGTTCCATAGAATCTCTGCATATATACAAATGGTCCGAAGTTAACATTCGGACCGAATGACTTTAATTTGTTATTAAATAAATGTACCTAAATTACCCACGTTAAGTTTATAGCTCGTATGGCGGAGTGAAGCCCAGTTATTTAATAAGTACATAGTTACGAGTGAAACAATCCCCGCCAGCGTGTGGGAGGCCGATCGCAATCAATTTAATTGGAAATTTCCTTTGATTAAACGCAAAGACGTTGTTAGAAGTTGACCTAATAAAACAAGGAGCGTTCGCAGACAAAGTGACTATTAGAAATAATTAAGTAATAATAATAGCAGTGATTGCTATTTATGGGTAAGATTTCTACCTCTTAATCGAGAAGTCATAATCGAGAAGCGGTGATAGCCCAGTGGCTTAGAATTCGACCTCGAATCCTCGAATCCTCGAATCGAGGGGTCCGGGTTCGAACCCCAGTGACCATCCCCCATGACAAGACGAACCAATGACTTTGTAAAAAAAAGTTATGTGCGCTTTATAAAAATTAAATATCACCTGCTGTTACGGTGAAGGAAAACATCGTGAGGAAACCTGTATGCTTGAGAGTTCAGAAAAAAAAGTTCTCAAAGGCACGTGAAGTCCACCAACCCGTACTAGGCCAGCGTGGTGGACTAAGGCCTACATCCTTCTCATTGTGAGAGGAGACCCGACCCTGTAGTGGGTCATTAATGGGTTACTGACAATCGAGAATGAATTTAAAGTCCAGCGCTAAACATTAATGACTGAAAACATTGCGACAAAAACCTGTTTGTCTGAGAATTACAATTTCTCTTTGACCAATAATTAGTAGGTGAAGTCATGAAGCAGGTGTTATAGATCCCGGGATGAGCCCGTCAAGGGCGCCGCAAGGGGGCACCGGTGCGTTCCACTGGAGATCCCGGAGCCCCCCACATGCGCAGAGGCAGGCCACCGAGGGGGTTTTAGTGGGTAAGAATCCCACATAACCCGGAGTCGCTCCCACGGCTCTCGGGTACCTTTGAAGGTTTCCCCCCGTCACAAAAAAAGGTGTTACAGATAGGTTAAACATTGATTAATTCTAAAAGACTGCCGTGAGTTTTTGCCCTCCGCCTTTTTCTATCGGTCTAGGCTAGCTCTTGCGGGACTTATGATTTAAATTTTTATTGAGTGCACATGTAATGCCTTATCTATATTATATGTATAATAAAAATAAATCGCTGATCGTTCGCCACGCTAAACTTGAAAACGACTGAAACGTTTTGGCTCATTTTAATTTTGATGTGTTCGTATAAGTCCAATGAAGGTTTATAATCTGAAAAGAATACGAGGAAAACAGTAGAAATTTCTATATTTGGCAGAACGAAGTGTGCCGGAACAGCTAGTAGGCAATAAAAATCTTTGACTTTTACGGTGGAAATTTTGAAAACAAATATTTCGTGTACTTTTTTTGCAGACGGTACAAACGGCGTATATCTTAAAATTTCCGCCCAGTGAATCTTACGGCGGGCAAGATTATGCCAATAAAATTTATGTGCGGGCTCGTAGCGATGCTCCGTAGACGGTCTACGGGCCGGGGTCTACGGGCTACGAGCTACGGCCAATAACGATCACTGATACATAATATTGTTATGTATTACATTATTGAAGAACATGAATAGTTTAAGTACTATATTACAAGTTTTTAAATTAATTTTGTTATTAACTTTTATGTGTGCAAAAATGGCAAAGATGGTAAAAAGTGTAGGATTTTTTTTTATTAAGGATAAAAAATTTGTGATTTATTTTCGCGCACCCGTTGAGTGCTCTAGCCTTTTAATAATTTGGATTTTAGTGCAGTGAAAAGAAGAAGAAAGCGTTTGACACTTTACTGGTCCTTGCAGATAAAGACGCAAACAAGACGCGAAGAATATGTTAAAAGAGGTTTGGTAAGGTTTGCTGCAGTTATGTGAAATTGTAATTGTTTATTCTTGTTAAAGTCTGTCTCACTATTATGTATGCCTATTATAGCAAAGTGAATAGGCATGATGACAGTAATCAAGTATCGCCAAAATATTAATCTGATCTAATGAAATGGGATTCAAAGATTTCGAAACATATATTGAATTTCTTATTAATGTCGAGATTAATAATTTATTTGTTAAAATAAATCTACAAAATACAACAATCCGCCATGATAGCTTAAACACCCATCAAATCGAATTACGTCAATTTACGTCACGTCTCAGTAAACGTCATTTTTTTCGTAAGCATATTATACGCGATCTCTGCATTTTTTACTGAGCCTTGACGTAATGACAGACGCCATGACACGGGCGAGCGTTTTGGAATAAATTTGAAACTTAAAATTTAAATGTACTTTTATTGCACAAAAACCTTAATTTTCTACAAAAATATGATATATTTTAGACATAATAGAAACTTCTGAATATCATAAAAGAGTTTTTGAAAATTAGTCATCATGCCTATTGTATCTTTTTTAACCCAACAACCATGACTTTGTTATACCTATCTATACTCAAGCAAATAAAAAAATATGATTATTACGAGAATTATGATTATCCTTTCTTTGTTTCAAAACATAAGGACTTGCTTCGCGGCGGATGTTAAGGGTGGCAAGTGCCCCGGAAAGTATGGTTCCTACTACAGTTGCGACGTCTTATAAATTACAAACTAAGTACCTACTACACTTAACTCAGTAAGTCAGTGGTCTGCGGCGAAAGATATATTCGCGAACTTATGTCGTAGTTACTTACGGTGGACTGGTAGTAAATCACGACTTATAAGTCGGTAATGCCTCCACTTCCATAAGTTATGCTTTCTTAATAGAAATCTCGGTCACTATAGGGTCGGGTCTCCTCTCACAATGAGAGAGATGTAGGCCTTAGTCCACCACGCTGGCCTAGTGCGGATTGGTGATTTCACATGAATTTGAGAATGCAGGTTTTCTCACGATGCTCTCTTCTGGCGTTACAGGTAATATTTAAATGTACAACCGCACATAACATTTTTTAAGTAAGTTATTGAAGCGTGCCACTACAATTTGAACCTGGACCCCACGTTAAAGAAGCTGAATTCTTGGCCACTGGGCTATCCTTGTGAACAGATTATAAAAAGATAGGTATAGGGTAAGTACCTACTAAGCAGCGGTGCAGCAAGGGTAAGCAGCGGCGATAGCCCAGTGGCTTAGAATTCGACCTCGAATCGAGGGATCCGGATTCGAATCCCAGTGGCACGCACCAATGACTTTGTAATAAAAGTTATGTGCGATTTATGAAATTAAATATCACCTGCTGTTACGGTGAAGGAAAACATCGTGAGCAAACCTGCATGCCTGAGAGTTCACAAAAAAAATGTTCTCAAAGGCATGCGAAGTCCACCAACCCGCAGGAGGCCAGCGTGGTGGACTAAGGCCTATATCCTTCTCATTGTGAGAGGAGACCCGACCCTGTAGTGGGTCATTAATGGGTACTGACAAGTACCTACTACGAGTAAATACCGACATTTAATTCGCATGCTACATTTATTTTCATTTCAGAACTTACGCAATAACTTAGTAGTTATAAGACGGAGGTAGTACGTAATAAATATGTATGTACGTGGCGTAAGGCGAGGTAAAATTTTGGGGGGAGGGGGGTTCGCTCCCGGCGGGTATAAGGACGCTACTGCGTTTTGGTGAATGGATTTTTTATGCAAAAATAGATAGGCTTAACGAGCTGTTTGATTGTAAGAAAAACTGAAAAAAAAAACCATCAACTTTTTGATGGAGATCCGTGAAAAAACCTATTTTATGACAATTTACATTGGAACATCTACCCAATTTTCTATTTTATCTGATAGGTAATATTATCTATTAAACAACACCTTTTTTATTTCTGTGGAACATTCATGACCCGAGAAATTGAAGTGATCTTGAGTACCAACAATTTCTCTAATGGCTGGCATTTCAAAACGAGGGCTAGACCCGTGGTACTTATATGGGGGGTGTTTTGTCGATGAAATTTCGTCTATTTTATGCCCTTAAACTATCGGTAGTTCGAAGCCAAACACGCTGTATGATATGAATACCTAATCATAATATGAAATTCTGCATTTCTAAAGGAAAAAATAATGTAGGCAGTTTCTATGATCTGTGGTCAAAATATCCATGATTTTCATCCTTTTCTTATACCCAGCGTGCCATTATTGATCATCATGACTTATGATAATTTACGTATATAAATTACATGTATATACAATAATATAAGTAAGTACATAATCTTACTTTAAGTTAAAATTTTATCGTATAAAATAATAACCGCGAGAAATATTAACCTAAATATTTTCCACTTGCCACTACCCCCGAGTACAGCGCGCGTGTCTTGATACAGCATATAAGTCGATCGCGGGGTGGTTTTTACATTCTCCCTCAAGTATACCCACACCCCGCGAGTCTCCCACACCGCTGCCGACCCCACACCAATGTCACCCCTATACCTCAAGAATAAGAACGCTTACAGCGTGCATCTTACCAGAATATAACAGCTCTGCCCGGGGATGCAGGGTGTAATCTTAATATTAATATCGTCTTGGGAAGCGCCTTATATGATGAAGTTTTATGTTGGTATGTTGTCTGAACGCAGATTGCTATGCGGGATTTCGTAGGCGCTTTATGAGATATTCAATGAACATAGAACAGTTTTATATAGCTATTTGCGGGTTGGTTATTGGCTCGGTGAATATTCATAAAGTTTTGTAATGGAATCTGTGAGTGTGTAACGTCTTACTCAGTAATTAACTGCGTTAACGGAATATTGGATTAAAGATTTGCTATATTAGATTCAAAGGACATTAATTAATTGGTTGTGTGGTAGGTAGCGTAGGTAGGTACTGTACCTATTTGTACTTGTCTGATGCTGAGAAATCATTCCTTTTTAAGCTCGTTACTCTTCCAAGATGTATCAAACTGAAAGTTGGTTCTATTGCTATATAAGTAGCTGTCTAGTCACTAAAAACGGTGATTTAGGAAGGTGACAACTTCCCATCAGGTAGCCTGTCAGCCTACAGAAGAAATGAGAAGGATATATGCACCCTAGTGTACCACGTAGCCCATTTTTTGAGAACATCATAGAGAACTTTCAAGCATGCAGATTTACCCAATTTTTACCATTATGCGAATAATTTTAATTTTTTTTATAAAGTGTGCTTGTGAAAAATTCAAAGCCAGACATCTTGTAGGTATTATTTTATCGATTAGATACTCTAAGTGCTCACTGTTCGAATAGGCAGAAAAAAATAATTGGTTGGCACTAACACTTTGGCAGAATGTAAGAATTATCTTGCACGCGCCCATAGAAAGGTCACAATCTTCGCGCCAAATAATTTAAAAAAAGGACTCGCACACTGGTTCTTTGATAATACAGTTAAATGTAGTTATAAAATTATATGACATAGTAAAAATGCTATGAATTTTGAATAAACTATTTTTATTTATTTTCATTCCATATAAAAAAATTAAACAAAAAATACTCACTAACAAGTTACAACAGATTCCCAAGCACTGTAATGAAACGAAAAATCTTCATAATCTACCCAAATAAATGTCCCTCACCCAAACGAATCCCAAACTAGGATTCGCAAAAACGAAAACATTTTCCATTTCTCTCAAAATCCCCGAAATTAAAACTGCCCAAATCGCGTGACCCGAATCCAAACCCCCTCACTACTACAAAAACACCGCTATCCGCTACAGGTATAAACCCTCTAAGAATTTTATTTGCAAAAATATACGGATAGTTGGGTGTTGCCACCCCTGGAGGCGGGTAGTGGGAAGGGTAGCGCCGGGGGTGTCTAAAAACGGTTAAGTAGCCCCCTCCTATAACTATTTTATGCGGTCCCCTTAAAGACAGGATGGGGTCGCGATACCATGGAGGGTGAAATTTTAACATGTCTACGGAGTTAAGAATTCATGGCGGATTTATAATTAAATGTCTAATTATGGTATTGCTGTTAGGCAGGTAAGTAGGTAGGTACGGGTTTTTCGTTGCGCTGTTTTGTTTATGGTCATTATTTGTTCTGTTTTTAGACGGTTGTGGTTAATTAAGGTAGCTGGATAAGATTTTTTAAAGTTATTTATAATTTTTTTTTATTTGTAGTTATGTATTGTAGTATCTGAAAAAAGTTAACATATCAAAATACCTAATTTATAACAACTTTACTACTTGTATTCGTAAAAATAAATATTTTCCTTAAAAAATAATTTTCGTCTTATTATTTCAGGACTTTTTACATGAAAGATAATTCATTTATTTTAATACTTAGACCAACCTACAAAGATATGCTACCTAAAATTTTTTTGCGGATTTTGGCTTTGCTTCATTAAATTCATTTGTTTTGTTACCGATTCATACTTTACACAGCAACACTGTTTAAAGGTACGAAAAGGATTTACGTTTCTCAGTCTGCGCGAATTCTCAGCCACTGGTCTATCACCGCTTTTAGAAAAAAGCTGTAGGAATGTATAACACTTACCCGAAATCTCGATCAATTTCACAATAGGTAACTATTAATTAATTAATCCTTTTATGTCCCAATGCTGGGCGCAGGTTTCTTCCAATCGCAGGGAATGGCCAGCTACGCCACGTTGCACCATTGCGTGGTGTGATATCTGACACAAAATTTATCTGTTGTTTATCTGTTGTAGGTACATCGACAACCATATATATTTAATGTTTGATTTAAGACGAACACGCACATAATAATACTTTTCCACTGTACCTACTAAAATTTTAACGAACAGTTATTTTGTCATATTGATAAACGAATTAACTTCTTCATTTACTCAATTAATCACTTAAGGACGTCAAAAATGTAATATCTAAGAAAATTCTACTTAAGTTTAAGCACTTAAAAATATTAATAAGCACATGTCACCCGCTCCAAAACACGAATCATAAGTCACTATTCTAAAAAAAACTAAACTTTCAAAGTTACTAATACGACGATCAAAAATAAACTAAAAGGAAAACTTTTCAAAAGAAAATACACTTGCCCGTACCTGTCATATAAACAGGTTCCCGTTAACAATCAATAGAGAATGAAGGAGTGTCTTCACAAAAGAAACTAGTCTACACTCGTGTGAAAACATCTTCTAGAGTAAAGAGCATGAGAGGTGTGAGTCAGGTACGATTACTGAGGGTTCCGTTTATCCACTATTAAGTGTTGTTTTCCTGTTAAGGACATGTAGATAGGTCAAGAGCGGTGATTTAAGTCATGTGAAGCTTTATTCAACGGTTTCGAGAGATTTGAGGTTGAAAGAGCTTAAAGAAAAATCACTTTTAGGCTAACTTAAGTGCCATAATAAAAAAATCCGCTAAATAGAATTCATTTTTTATTGTGTTCGAGAACACGGCATTTGTACCTAACTTCAACAATAAATCATAAAATCTTAGAAGTAACAATTTATAATTCAATTTTTTTGAAAATAACTTTGATACGAGTAGGTAACTGCGGTTTGTTTAGAAAGTCTTACTTATTTATCTAGCTTTCTAAAAAGTAAAAAATACAACAAAATCTGTAAAAGTTCGCAAAAGCATTTAAAATGGCGGGCAAGATTATATCTATCTAATTAAATGTAAAAAGTAAAAAATACAACAAAATCTGTAAAAGTTCGCAAAAGCATTTAAAATGGCGGGCAAGATTATATCTATCTAATTAAATGATATAAAATTACAGCTAAAATACTTTGCCTATTTATTTTCCTTCATTTCAGGAACGGAACCCTAAAATAGAAGGACGTAGGTACCGCACCCCAAGCAATAAAAATTCACCTGTAAAAGGTGTCATACGAGTTTAGTAAGTAAACATTGTTAATTGTTAAGACGTCGTGAGAGTTTTTTATTTTAATACCTTTCTTTTTATTATAGCTTTTTATAAACCCGTTCGAAGATTTGAGCCAAGAATTGAGGGGTTTGTCCTTGTTTAGTTGGCGATGTCCCAAAAAATCCATTGAAAAAATTCACGATGGACCTTTTGGTACTTTTTTGTCCACTTTAGTAATTATTGAAATAAAATAATTTTACGTTATTATTATTGATTGGGTGAAAAACACAGAGATTTAAGTTTATTTTGTTGGGTTTGATTAATAAAAATAATGTTATGTTTGTTTGTTTGTTTTAATTCCCATGGACCCATTTCCCATGTCCACCTGTAGTGATAGCCCTGTGGTGATAGCCCAGTGGCTTAGAATTCGACCTCGAATCGAGGGGTCCGGGTTCGAATCCCAGTGGCACGCACCAATGACTTTGAAAAAAAAGTTATGTGCGCTTTATAAAATTAAATATCACCTGCTGTTACGGTGAAGGAAAACATCGTGAGGAAACCTGCATGCCTGAGAGATAAAAAAAGAACTCAAAGGCATGTGAAGTCCACCAACGGGCAGTAGTGGTGCGTGGTGGACGCGGCCTACATCCCTCTCATCGTGAGAGGAGACCCGACCCTGTAGTGGGTCATTAATGGGTTACTGGCATGTCCACCAGTGGACTACGAAGGGCTGAAAGAAGGATGTGGGACATGGTCTGACCTTCCCACGACCTCAACACTCGATGAAGAGATCGGAACAAGAAGTGGACAATTATGACGAAATACAATCAGAGCATTGTCAATAACTAGTTTGTACGTAACTACACGGCCTCAAGAATTTACCCTCACTTAGTGACTTGTCTTACTGAACAGGCGTTAGCGCTAAGCGATAGTTTTTTTAAGTGTAAATAAGTAGCAAATGGGCTTGATAGATTGCTAGCTGGTTTGATGTTATGTGTGATTGCATTTTTTATGAGGGGAAATCTACCAAGGCTATTTAGGTATTTGGGATACTTCATGAACACGTAGCTCCAACTTCTAGTCGTATTTGGGTGCGTGGTTACTCATATGGTCTGCAAATAAATGTCTCCGACGCCCACATCTCTCTTCTTATAACACAAGACATAAAGAACCTGCTGCTTTTATAGGACCGGTTAAAAGGCTGGCGGTAAGATTACTTTATTTTTCATAATTTTTTTTAAATATATTATTTCTTATTAAATACTGTTTATGTCTCGCATTCATGACATGAATTAGTAAAAACTGGAACTTAACTAATTAATACCTATGTGAAGCAATTAATTGTTTGTTAACCTAATAAAAATTATATCAGATTAAATTGCAAAACTTCAAAATAACTTTGGGGTTTTATTTCTAATCTAGTTACTCGCATTTGATCAAACCGGTCCCTTTATAAATAGCCCAGGGTTCGGACACGAGATATTACTCGTAGGTATCTTCCATTCCCACGAAACGACGTTTTGAGCAACTTTTCGGCATTTTATCGAAAAACCTGTCGTTTTCAAAAGCCCCGCTGTAAAAAGACAACTCGTCGAAATACTTGATTTTTGAAAACTTGTTCAAAAGGAATGGTCACCGTCTTAATAATCCAGATCTTGGAACCGGTTTGAACCAGATAGGGTGGGAAAAAAGTCACAATTTAAAGCAGCACGTTCTTCATGTCTTGTTTCGGCTGGGGAGGAATGGTTGCCGGGGATACTGTATTTATTACATCTTAGTCCTTGTGATAGCCCAGTGGCTTAGAATTCGACCTCGGATCGAGGGGTCCGGGTTCGAATCCCAGTGGCACGCACCAATGACTTTGTAATGAAAGTTATGTGCGATTTATGAAATTAAATATCATCTGCTGTTACGGTGAAGGAAAACATCGTGAGGAAACCTGCATGCCTGAGAGTTCACAAAAAAAATGTTTTCAAAGGCATGTTCGTCCACCAACGCGCAGTAGTGGTGCGTGGTGGACGGCGGCCTACATCCCTCTCATTGTGAGAGAAGACCCGACCCTGTAGTGGGTCATTAATAGGTACTGACCAGTCCTTGTGCGTAGTAAAGTGCGCATACAAAATCAGATAGGATTTTTATCTCTATTTTTCTCTCTTTCATAGGCTGCAGTGACCACTTTACATCACTTCACTTCACAGCAATACTTTAGGGTACAACTTACATCGGAGTAGTTATAAATTAATATTTATAATATGGAGAAGAATGCACGAATTCTAATGTTTTTAAATAAAAATTATTAGAAATAAAAAGGAGCTATCCACATCTTATAATAAGTAGAGATTTTCTATCTCTAGCATTCAAAGACAACGACAAAACGTTTATTTCCACAAATATAGTACTTAATAGAGTTTTTACAAATTTTATTTAGATTAGTTTATATTTACCATTTTTAGGATTCTAAAAGTTTAAAATGTCTCTACTAAGACTCGACTGTCTCTACTACTTGAACTCTACTGAGTTCAAAAACTTTAGGTGTCCTGGTTATTCTGGCAGACGAGTTTGTGGACTGACTGCCCCACGTGGGCCCAGGGGATTGGTGGGGATTCGGGTCACAAACATTCTGAACGCGTCCAAAGCAAATTATTTTCAAAATACCTGAAAGAAGAATCAATTAAAATGGGGTTTAAAATCGCTTCCTATTACATATTGAAATCGTTTAAACTGTATTTGAGTTTATAAGTTCTTTTTTATAGTCATTGAGTAGCAAACTGGCATGCAGGTCACCTGAAAGTGGTTATTGCAGCCCATGGACGCCCGCATCCAACCTCAAATAGAGAAAGAAATCCTATCTGTGATTGCATGTGGGTGCTTTCCTGCTCATGAGGACTAAGATATTCGCCTCAAATAAATTATCCTCGTCAATCAGCCGCCACAGCCGAAACACAAAACATAAAGAACATGCTATTTTACGATAAATTAAGAGGCTGGTAGGGAGGTGAAGTACCTACTCCATGCTACTACTAAGGTACCCGAGCTAGTATGGCGTTATCACCTAAAAACCACGTATCAAACCAATCAAAATCAGTTTATTTTATGAATCGATTATATTATTATTCATGAGTATAGATTACAGTTTAAGCTTGTTAATTAAAACTCCTAAGCCCTACCATAGATTACTGAAACTGGCCTCCTTAACTTGTGATTATTTTATTCGAATGACGAGCCTAAAAGTCGAATTATAAAGAAAAATCTTACAAAAATCGCACCAAATGTTTTCAGAGCTCGATATTAAAAATAAACCTACTCGTACAAAGTCGAACCAAACTTTGCCGACACCGGCGCAACCCATGTAAAAAGCCAACATCTAAGGCGGGCGGGGAGGCTACCTGCGTTGGTGTGTGTTATATTTTCATTTCAATAGTTTTTACTGCAGTGAGGGTGCTGTGTCTGTGTGCGTTAATGTCGTATTGATTTAGCCCTTACGAAGACGGCAAGAAACTATTATTCATCTCAAGATACATGCGGTTGCTATTTCGAGCAGTAATTTAAAGTACAAGATTGTGTAAGGGTTTCGGTTATATCGGATT
Source organism: Erynnis tages (assembly GCA_905147235.1). Classification (NCBI taxonomy): domain Eukaryota; kingdom Metazoa; phylum Arthropoda; class Insecta; order Lepidoptera; family Hesperiidae; genus Erynnis; species Erynnis tages. Next base: position 863,600 of record LR990093.1, read on the forward strand.
TAGACTGATTGTTAAACTGTATGAATACCGTTGATAGGCTTAGAATTCGACCTCGAATCGAGGGGTCTGGGTTCGAATCCCAATGGCACGCACCAATGACTGTGTAAAAAAAGTTATGTGCGCTTTATAAAATTAAATATCACCTGCTGTTACGGTGAAGGAAAACATCGTGAGGAAACCTGCATGCCTGAGAGTTCACAAAAAGGTATGTGAAGTCCACCAACCCGCAGTAGTGGTGCGTGGTGGACTAAGGCCTACATCCCTCTCATTGTGAGCGGAGACCCAACCCTGTAATGGGTCATTAATGGGTTACTGACATGAATCCCGTTAGAGCAATGAAATCCGCACTGGGCCGCGTGGTGGAGTATAGTCCTTCCCCTGTTGTGAAGAGAGACCAGTGCCCAGCAGTGGGCCGTAAAAAGTTGAGCCTACTATGAGTGCCGTTAAGAGTTCAAGCCGGATCTCCACTGAAGAAAAAATGGCAACTTTTTGTTGTCAACACCTGTTGGAAAGACAGAAGTAGCCAACATTTTAGAGGAAACGAACCTTAAAACATCATGACCCATCGTGAAGCAGCATATTCGTTACTAGTGTTTCATTTGAGGTTTGGTTGCTGGAGATACTTTATTTGAGGCGACCAAGTCTCAATGTTGATGAGAGTTGCTAATGAGGCTTGCCCTCATTTGATCTCAGATAAGATATTTATTCTATTTGATGGATTTCAATTTTCAATTACCGAAAAGCAAAGGACGAATCCGCGGGTAAAGTCTAGTCTATCCATTTATTGATAAATGATGTTTGATGTAATATTTTTTGCTGAACTATTGGATTTTAGTGGATATTTAGATGGTACATACATATTTTTAGTGCAGTCGTGAGGGTGGGTGCCTATGTGTGTGTTAATGTCGTATTGATTTGGCCCTGGAGGTGGCGGCAAGAAATTATTATCTCCAAGACACGTATGGCAAGGCATCGGGTATTTAATTTCGAGTTAAGTAAGTTTGGGGTTTGTGGAGAGATAGGTTTACGTTATATTGGAATTACGAGATTACTTTAGCAGTCGAGATTTGAGAATATTTTTAGTAATCACTTTTTTAAAATATGTAAAGGCGAGAAAAGGTCAAATAAAGGTTGAATGTTAATCTTATGTATAAAATTCTCGTGTCGCAATGTTAGTTACCATACTCCTCCGAAACGGCTTGACCGAATTTTATGATATTTATATTATTATATATTTTCAGTAGATGAGAATCGGCTACTATCTATTTTTCATACCCTTAAGTGAAACTAACATTTTTGATTAATTTTTTTTAATTGTGGCATTAAAAATTACATAGGTACAACCCTGAAATTTAAAATTTTAAGCAACTTTTTAAAACGTTAATTTTTGTCTTGTTTTGTAATCGTTCATTGCTTTTCATTTGGTAAAGACGAAGCCTGTCGGGTAAGTTACCCTAGAGATTAAATTTTTTTATCAATATTTCATACACATTTTCAGGGTGAACGTTAATTTAACAAAACGCATTTACCGAACAATAAAATTATATTCCCTTAAAATAACACAAAAACAAAACACCAAACAATTGTACAGACTAAAGCAAAAATTAAGTTAAAATTACATCTAAAACGTAAAGTAACATCTTATCTTTAAACCCATACAAATATCGACTCTGTGTACATAGTATTAAACATCATAATTGCGTGAGGGGTTTTTGGTTTGTGGCCGTTTCTTAGTCGCAGCCGTTCTAGTCTCTGCTGACAGATTGATCTCCAGGATATTGTCTATTTGCGTAAGCTCCTTGCAGGCTATAGGTATACAGTTTCCTTCCACGGAGACGCTCTTGAGACCTCTAGGCTTGTCAGCTATCCTCTGATACAGCAACACCGATTGTAGGTTCTTCAGCGTTATATAGCTCACATAATTGAAGGAGAGGTTCAAGCAACAAACGGCGTTATTGCCTCTGCAATACGTAACATTGTTCCTTACAACCGTGTTGGTACTGTTGAACGGATCAACGAAATTGCCTACAGCGTTTTGTACTATATTCATCGCCTTCTCCAGCAATAACACATCAGTCGCTTCTATAAGAGACTTTTGTGACGTGTCGGCTTTCAGCTTCTTTGGATTAGTTGTAACTGGGCGGATAGATTTACGTTTCCCTAAATTTCTTTTATCAGTATCGTTGAACCTTAAATCCGCAACGGTTAGCGCTATCATATCATTTTTGTGTTTCAAAAACGTCATGAGCCGAGTTTTTGCTGCTAGTGTCTCTTCTGTTCTTAGAGGGAATTCCTTTAAAGTGTTTAAAATAGCCGTGGCTCCTCTGTCGGTTATTATGTTACCTGCTAAATTAATGTAGCTAAGTTGTCTGTTTGACCTGAGTACGTTTGCTAAGGATATAGCTCCTTCATCGGTGATTCGGTTCGATGATAAATTTAAAATGGATAGCGTCTTCGAAGCTGGTAAGGGGTATATCAGGCAAGAACATATCCTTTCAATCGTAGCATCATCTATGTTACACCTGCAGAGAGAAAGGTGTTTGAGGGAATTTGTGTTCTCTAAAAGAATATGGTAGTTGGGTTCCTTTAAGCAGCAGTCATCGAAGCACAAGTCTGTGATGCAGGACCGGGGTAGGATCTTGCTGATCTCGTAAACAATGGACTGGTCGATTGGACAGTGGATAGTGATGGTGCTTAAATGGTTCTGGAACTGAATGAGGAGACCGATGATTTTGATCAACACGCGTGGAAGTTCAGTGTTTTTCTCGAATTTGATCTGCACCAAGTTCTCTACCATGTCGTATATCGCGTAGAGCTTTACAACCGTGTCCATGTCGAAGAATTGGATGACGGGCGAAGCGCTTTCTTTGACCCCATCCGTTGTTACTTCCGTGGGTGTGAGTTTGCACCGACTCTTCCCTTTCTGCCCCCTGCTTCGTTCTGTCGTTACCACGCTTACGTATTCATCTGTAACATGATTTTTATGTTACCTTAAAGGTATTTAATACTGTTGTACACTAGCTTATGCCCGCGACTTCGTCCGCGTGAACTTATTATTATAACTCTTTATTGCACACACACAGAAAGAAACATACAACATAAAACATAAAAGATAGAAACAAACATAAAAGATAATCAGTAAAAACAAAAATAGGACAATGCACAAATGGCGGCCTTATCGCTAAGAGCGATCTCTTCCAGGCAACCAAGTGGTAAGGAGTTGAAGGGTAGAGAGAAAAATGAGAAAAAGGTAGGGTGTACAGAATATCATATAAAGCATCGGTACATAAATAGAGCATCGGTAAACTTAAGGATTTACAAACAAATTCAGATTTTATTTGTCAGATTCGCCGTCGACGCCGTCGCCGTTCCGCCCGGACTTGGCCCAGCCAGCGGTTTTCCGCTGTCTTCTTCAGATATCTTTATTCATACCTGAAGATAAAGGTAACGTCTGGAACCCATGGATGACTCACTACAGGGTCGGATCTCCTCTCACAATTAAAAGGATTCTGTCCTTAATCCACCACGCTGCCCTAGGTTGGTGTACTTCAAATGCCTTTGAGAAACTTTTTTTCTGAACTTTCAGGCATGCAGGGGCGACCTTTGAGTAAGAGGCCGTAACGTATTCTTAGCCACTGGGCTATTACCGTTAAGGTAAAGGTAATAAATGGTACTTACTCTGGTAGACCTTGACCACCTGGACAAAAGACCTCACCATCAGCTGTTTGCAGGCCCACGGGAGGTACTGGTCGAAATCATCAGGGGAAGGTCTCTCTTCTATTGCCGACTCTTCCCTATTATACAGTTTATCCATTACTATTACGGATAGTCACTTCGATTGAAGTATAAAATTCTAATGATAATAATAATAGTAATATTGAAAAGATTTTATTCGTGTAAAATATTAGAAAATAACTTTTATTGTAGACACAATATTCAATACAAAAATGTTTGAAAGATGTCTCGTAGACATTTCTTGATGGTTAAAATTTTTTTCTAAAGTGACAAATCATAATCTTCTTTGGTTAATAACAGCAGGAATACTTTGTGGCGAATAGCGTAATAAAAAAAATGCTTTTACTGCCAAAATTTTGACTAAATTCAAAAATATTATTTTGATGTGTTAGAGCCATAGTGGGTCGTCGGGGAGGCACCTCACCGCCAGGCCCTTAACCCGTCGTAAAGCAGCATGTGGTTTAGCGGTGGTAGCCCAGTGGCTTAGAATTCGACCTCGAATCGAGGGGTCCGGGTTCGAATCCCAGTGGCACGCACCAATGACTTTGTAATAAAAGTTATGTGCGATTTATGAAATTAAATCACCTGCTGTTACGGTGAAGGAAAACATCGTGAGGAAACCTGCATGCCTGAGAGTTCACAAAAATGTTCTCAAATGCATGTGAAGTCCACCAACCCGCAGTAGGCCAGCGTGGTGGACGGCGGCCTACATCCCTCTCATTGTGAGAGGAGACCCGAACCTGTAGTGGGTCATTAATGAGTTACTGACATGACATGACAAAGCAGCATTCTTCATGTCATGTGTTTCGGCTGGGGAGGTATGCTTGCCGGGGGTACTGTATTTGAGGCGAACAATGAACATCTTAGTCCTCAGGAGTAGCAAAACATCCGCATACAACCTTAGATATAGTTTTCCTATATTTGAGGTTGAATGCGGTCGTCGTTGGGCTGCAGTGACCACCCTACATCAGATGTCCTTTTACCTACACAATTACTATTACAAAAACAATGCTTAATAAGTATGAACACTGATTTTACAACGTATAATTAAAAACCAAAAAATCAAAAAATCAAAATCAAAGGTACATATTTTATTCATTGACAGGTACAAGTTGTGCACTTAAATGAACGTCATACATGATAGAACATTATAAAATATATCTTAGATCCACTTTCACTTTCAGGCTATCGTGGACCAGGAGAAAATAGCGGACGGAAAAAACCTCCCATCACGATTAAATTACAAACATCCATATTCAAATAGGAAACGAATACTCATACACACGAACGCCTATACGAAGTACCTAGTTATTAATCCCGCATGTATTATATATTAAAGTAGGTACATAAGATACGTGGAACCGAATGTTAATGAGCCAAGGAAGTGACATCCAAAGACGCCGGAATGAGGAGGGTGGTTGCTTTGCGCTACTTATTAACATACCCCCTGCCTACCCTCGCTGGCGGGGTTATCGCTAAAAATATTGCTAGTTATGTTCACCCCGCTTTCAAGAATAAGAAAATCGAAGTTCGAATTTTAAAAATTTTTGGTGCTTAAAATTCGAGGTTTAATATATCATATCGCTATCGAGATTATGAAAATCAAAGTTGGAATATTTTTAAAGACCTTTGGTGCTTACAATTTCGTCTTTAGATAGGTACTCAGGCGAAATAATAAGAAAGTCAAATTAGATATTTTTGAACGTAAATTAGGACTTTAAAGGGGTACTGTCATATTGAGTTTGATATTTTAAAATATTTCATTATTATAGCTAGTTAAAAGAAAAGAAAAGAATACGTTTATTGTTGACTGTTACACGAGAAAGATGTTACAAAAATTATAATACAGTTTAGAACAGCCTACCCTATGCGAACATACAATAATTATGTCTTATATAACTAAAACTTAATTTTATATTTCATGGCAATTATTGCTAAATTATATTTATTTATTTATTATTTTGTTCAGCAGTTCAAATTATTTGTTTATTTTAATATTTTGCCTATTCGAACTCATCGGCTATGCAATGTGCCACCCATTACTGGGCAAAGAGAGAAAAAGCCGGAGGAAAAAACTCTCGACACAGTTTTAATTAATTTATTTAGTTATTTATACGCGCGTCACTACATTCCTGTTTATAATCTATAAACATAATTTACATTGAAATTGCGAACCATCCATTCATTTCATCAGTTACGTATCAACGTTACTGCAACAGCATGAGCGCTTACTTAGGTACTCGTACCTTCTGCCTACGCCTCGCGGGGCTGTTATTATTGGGCTATATTGATATCGTTTCCAAGAATATTAAAATTGAAGTTTAAAATTTTTAAGTCATTTAAAAAAAAATTAAAGTGTTTTTTTCTCTCTTTTTCTCTCTTTACCCAGTGATGGGTGGCATGTAGCCGATGAGTTCGATTAGGTGAAGTAGGTAAAAACGGACTGTTGAACAAAAGTTAATAGGTTATTAAATTTCATTATAAGACAATGTTTATTGTATGCCCGCATAGGGTAGACTGTTCTAAACTGTTTTATAATTTTTGTAACATCTTTCTCATGTAACAGTCAACAATGAACGTTTTCTTTTATTTTCCTGTTCGGTTCTTTTCTTTTTTTTTTTTTAATTTATTAATGTACACAAAATAATGGTAGGAACATAATGGATTGAAAATAGCGTACAAGGGCACTGCTTATCCCATACTGGGATCTCTTACAGCAGACCCGCAAAAGGATACTTGAAAGATTGAGGCAAACTTAGTGCACACTAAAAGATTAAAATACAATCAAAATGTAATAAGAAAGATAATACAGGAATATATACATAGATATATACATACTATAAATACATACATAAATATATACATATAATATAATAATGTATAATTAAATAAATACTGTAAACAATATATATGTTCTTCTTTTCTTTTTTCGGTTTCGGTTTACAGAAATTCGTTCAGTAACTAATGGGTTGTAGACATATTGACTACATATGTATTACCTCATGCTTCGCTATATATAGGTTAATAAAATATTACTTACATAAAATACATTGCCTCAATATGAAACTCGCCTTAAAGGTAGCTTAAGTTGAACAAAACCACGCGCGGGGTGCAGTAATAAGGAAAGTAGGGAAGCTCCCTCTCGGAGAAACCGCGCCGCGTGGCGAGTTCGCTTACTGTGGAGGCGGACTGTTTCTGATTTACAATTTAGGTACTAGAGACCGAGAAGTAGTCGAAATTTGACTATAATTTATTGAAATTTTAATTTGACACGTAACGGAACGTACGTACACGTCATGTTTATCTTTGTACGCATGTCAATATAGGTACTGAAACTTATGGTACTCGTAGTATGCGCGGCATGTTTTTTAACGAGTTTCCGTTCTTCCTCATCAGTTATTAGTTAGGTTTTGACAAAAATTTCAATATAAATTTATTGTTAAGCCAACGCCATACTCATCGAACCGCGCGAACTCTAAGAAGACCGCCATCTTGGATTTCATCTCGCTAACGTGCTGTAAAATATAACTACCTACTCTATCTTGTACTCGTAGTTATATTTATCTACGCGCCCTCGTTTTCTTTGTCTGGTACTTACCATATTACGTATGCCATAGCATAATACTATAATATGTATTGTATTATTACCTAATAGGTACTCTTTGTAGCGGTGATAGCCCAGTGGCTTAGAATTCGACTTCGAATCGAGGGGTCCGGGTTCGAATCCCAGTGGCACGCACCAATGGCTTTGCAAAAAAAGTTATGTGCGCTTTATAAAAATTAAATAACACCTGCTGTTACGGTGAAGGAAAACATCGTGAGGAAACCTACATGCCTGAGAGTTCAGAAAAAAAAGTTCTCAAAGGCATGTGAAGTCCACCAGCCCGCAGTACGCCAGCGTGGTGGACGGCGGCCTACATCCCTCTCATTGTGAGAGGAGACCCGACCCTGTAGTGGGTCATTAATGGGTTACTGAGAGGTACTCTTATTGTGCACGTACAATACGTAGCCATAGGTATCTTCTTGAAGGCTCTTTATCCGACACGGATAAGACTATAATCCATATATTCATAAAGCCGCACAGAACAAGAAACAGCGTGGTAGAGCATATTACCCCATTTCCCCCTAATGAGTAAATAGTATAAAGCCGGACAGAACAAGTAACAGCGTGGTAGAGCATATTACCCCATTTCCCCCTAATGAGTAAATAGTATAAAGCCGGACAGAACAAGAAACAGCGTGGTAGAGCATATTACCCCATTTCCCCCTAATGAGTAAATAGTATAAAGCCGGACAGAACAAGAAACAGCGTGGTAGAGCATACTACCCCATCACCCCCTATTGCGTACATACATCGTAGCAGTGAGTCATAAAAAGGATATTAAAAATGCAATGTTTTTTTTAATGAAATACCATGTACTTAGGTAGTTATTGGAGTTTTAAATAAACATGTAGCATTTCTATTTTTGAGATATAATGCCTCAATAGTTATGTGCGCTTTATAAAATTAAATATCACCTGCTGTTACGGTGAAGGAAAACATCGTGAGGAAACCTACATGCCTGAGAGTTCACAAAAAAATGTTCTCAAAGGTATGTGAAGTCCACCAACCCGCAGTAGGCCAGCGTGGTGGACTATGGCCTACATCCCTCTCATTACGAGAAGGAGACCCGACCCTGTAGTGGGTCATTAATGGGTTACTGGCAATGCCACAATAAATCATAATCTCTAATGGAGTCTCCGAGCACAATTTCGAGCGAAGTCGTGCGCAGAATATATATGACGCGGTTTAATACTTGAGAGTGGCTTTAAAATACCAATCTAAGTTTGTTTCTTCAAGATGAGCTTGAGATATCTCTCTTCGCTTTCCCAACCGAATACAGTTAAATACGAGTAGGTATAGTATCATAGGATTTATGAAACTTGACGGACCTGACATGGACCCTAATCCATGAAGATCTGCACTGCCGTGCCCCCGCCAAGTCGAGCAAAAAAGCGGCACGGCCGTAACATTCTTTTCTCGAAGCAATTCAGGCCATTAAAACTAGGATACCAGATAAAACTAGGAGCCTGAATTTTTAGTAGCCGGTAACACGGTATATTTCAAATTTAATTCAATTTGAAACAGTACTTTAATAATTATAACTATAATTCCTAATTATCAATTACTCACTTACCGATCATCAAAATTCTAAGGCACTTCTAGCAAACATAAAAGCTTCAAATTTAGAATACAATTAGATAGTGTTTAATGTATAAATCGAGGAAAAACTTAAAAAAGTTGCAATTTCGGTCCAGTTTACTAGATACACCAACTGCTTAAATAACTTTGTAAACCAATGTAAAGAATTACAAAGTAACATTTGCAGTTAGATTGACAACACAAAAGAAATGAGATGCCATCAAAAACATAGCTTGTAAAAAAACCCAAGTTTCGCAATTCAGTTCTTGCACTGTAAAAAATTGTGAGATCCATGTATGTATCTATATATTGACTTGGCGATGACATGGCAAAGGAATATGAAATATACGTATTTGAAATTCCACACGAGCTCTTATCTCACGTCTTCTATATTTACTGAGCATTTCACCACAACCATTACATGCTCAGCTCCGCGAGATATAATGAGTTCCGTGTTTCCTTACAGCGGGCACTTTCCGAGGCATTCCCCCTCGCGCTGAGAAACGTCCCACTTTCTTACCCCACAATCGATCGCTGCCTCGCCCGACCAGTTACCTAGAAAACCTAGCAAAGAGTCGCTTCCGATTCTTTATTTAAAATTCCTGCTTTGAATAATGGAATATTTAAAAATGAAAAGTTATGGAAGTCTTGGTCATTCTTAATTTGAACACCGTGCGTCCGACGCTGATGACTGTAGGTGTACCAAGATAAAATTACTCGCACATTTCTAGTTTTAATTGTACATTACATAAGTGGGTAAGTAAATTTGCATTTTCCGAGAAGAAACGGTTACATTTTTTAATATGAATTTTCAATAAAAATTGTCACGTTATCTTAACTGTTTAAAAAGTAACTTGAGTGTTTCGCATGTTTGCGTGTCAACAAGCGTTAAGGCTCATTTGAATGTGAGTGCGAATGATTGTGTGTTACTTTGTGTGTGTGATAGTTTTGTGTTGGCAACCTCGGACGAAATCTAATCTTGCTTCTTAGGTACTTGCTTCTTACGGTAGCTCTGCGAGATATAATGAGTTCCGCGTTTCCTTAGAGCGGGGCTTTTCTGGGCGCATTCCCCCTTGCGCTGAGCTTTCTTACCCCACAATCGATCGTTGCTTCGCCGAACTTATAAAAGCTAGCGAACGCTCAGGCACCAACTTCATGTTAGTTCAAGTAGCTTAAGATATTTGTCTTCGTCGTTAGATCAACCTGTCTGTAACCCATTAAGGACCCAAAAGGTCGGATCTCTCGCAATGAGAGGGATGTAAGCCTTAGTCCACCACGCTGGTCTTATGTGGGTTGGTCGACTTCACACGTCTTTAATAACATTGGCATTCAGGTTTCCCCATAATGGTTTCCGTCACATTACAACAGATGACATTTATTTTTCATAAAAATAAAAGACATCGATGTGTACTTACCGTTGGGATTCGAACCCACATCTCTCGATTAAGAAGCCATAAGGCCTTTTTCTACTTGGATATCACAAACCGACCCAGTGGACCGATCAACTAACCCGACAAAATTCAAACATAAGTCTTTGAATGGAGCTGTCATAACAAGCGACAAAATAAAAGACATTTTCTTACGACAAACTGACACGAGCGATCAAATTTTGCCATTGCAATCGCAAATGGAAGAATATAAATATAAGCTATACTTAAACTTCATCATTCACCATCATCATTTCATTTCGTAGTCCACTGCTGGACATGGCCTGTTCTAATCGACGCCACTCCGTCCGGTCCTGGGCCCTCTGAATCCAACGGTATTCCGCTGTCTTCTTTAGATCGTCAGTCCACTTGGTAGGAGGGCGGCCTGTGCTCTGTTTACCTAAGCTATAAGCTTAGATAGTTATAATCTGTCCGCTTCTTAGCCACTGTGCTTGGCTACCGCATCAAACCACTAAAAGTAGGTATATCACAAAACAAACCTCAAAGAACTTATTTAAAAAACACCTCAACACTCCACAAAACAAAGAGCATACAATCTTACGGCGCAGCGGCAAACGATCAATACGACTAAGAACGTACTTACTTATGTACTAGCAGATAAGTATATAAGTGTTCGCGGGCGCGGCACATAACGTTATTTATTCGCCTCCGAGGCCGCGAAAACAGAGACGTTTCGCGGGAGTCCCCCCGTGGGGCAGGGGGACAGGGGGACGGGGGGACGGGGGTAAGCCACCTGAGACAACGTCAAGACGGCACTCAAAATTTCGCTTACATAACGCAAATTAATTAGTTTTACTTGGCTCAAGTTTTACGCTGGTTGGTTGGTGTGTGTTTGAGTTTATATACGATACTTACTTGGATTTTTTTTATAGTATTTTGGTAGTAACAGTTTTTGGCGCAAACTCTCCCATTTGCAGAATTACCAAATTTTACAATAAATTAAGCGGATCTACAGGCATGGATATTGATATAAATGCCATGTCATTACATAAATTTAAGACCGTAGCGAAAAAGATGTGTCAATAATTAATTATTTATAAGCAACTATTGTTATTATTATTGTTCTTAGATTTGTTTCATTCATTACAATAAAGTGGTAAAGTATAGTATTTACACATAATTATGTTAGCCTGTACGTTGAATTTGAAAGTTATGTTTACCTTTAATTGATTATGCATTAATTGTAATTTCCTAAGATGTATCTTCATTGTAATTTTAATAATGACATAATTGTTGGTAAACTTAATAAATAAATAAATAAATAGTATGCAAGTGTCATTCACATTAACATGTTTGCTAGTAGTATTTTGAAGGATGCAGTAAGATCTTTAGAAGTAGGTAGGTACAGTCTTACATTTTCAAATATAATTTACCAACCTATTTTTATCCTATCCTGCCGGCCACCGCTTTGTAAACTGATTGGAGGTTTACAGACTGGCTTAAAATTTTAAGGGAATGTGAAATAATGAAACGAAAATTTTAATTGAATTGAATTGAATCAAATATCTAAGTACCTAATGATGGCATTAGTCTTGAGGCTTCTTGATAGATTCTTGTTCTTTGCTTTTTTAAAAATTTGAATTGAATTGAATCAAATGTCTTTGTAATGAAAGCATTATATTATTGCCTAAGATAATTGCTTTTTTATTTGAATTGAATTGAATCGCATGTCTTCGTAACTATAGCTAACAGTCTTGAAACTCGAAAGATTCTTTATCTGATTTTCTTTGCTTTTGAAAATTTGGAAATTTGAATTGAATTGAATCAAATGTCGTATGATGGTATTAGAGTCTCGAGTCTCGAAAGAGGCTTTATCTTTCCTATTGATCCCGGAAGACACCCCAGTTTCGCATTATGTTATACATGATAGTAATTTTAATGGAATCTTGTTAATCCTGGTGAGGGGGGAGGGGGGGTTATTACGCGGTCGCCCCCGGCACTTTCCGTATAAAATTACTTGGAACTAAGATGTTGCTCGTATAGTAAGACGCTGCGGGTTTGTTTGTTATTTTCATATTTAACGCGCTTTTACTAGCTTCAGAGTACTCACGTGTAATGATAACGCGGACGGTAATGGAATTATTAATTGGTAATATAATTTTATAAACTTGAAAATTTGCACGAATTCATTCGTAAATGTTCACTACTTGCCAATAAAATTATAAATTTGGAACCTATCTAACTTGTCGCAAGTAGGTCCTTTATTCGTATAGCAATTATTGACTTTTTATTTCAGTTTGAAGCAAATAAGTAAGAGAGAAGAATCATAAATTGTTCGACTTCACTTTTTACTACTCCAAATCATATTCTCGTTAGGTAAATACACTCTCATTTTCAAACACATTATCAATATGCGATGTGAAAGATTAAGAATTCGATTTGAGAATCAATTATACTACCATTGATCTACGATATATTCAGCAGATACCTAATAGTACGTAGAACAAACTTTATCTATAAACGTGAAATAAATCCAACATCTTCTCTACGTAGAGATTCGCGCACTGTTTTACTCCCCAATAATAAGTTTCTCCAACCCAGCCTCTACATACCTCCAGTCTCTATATAGAGCTGCCGTCATCTACGCATTTAATTTATTAAAAGGTGGCTAACGCCTCATTTGCAAAAAATTAATGTAATAAACCATTCGAGATTGATTCGTGTTTTTTATAATAATGAAGTTAGCTTGCTTACACGGGGATGTACCTATGGAGGTGTATAAAAAAAGATACGATACCTACACAAAAGCACCAAAAATAAATTTACTTTGATTAATCTATATCTTTTATTTGCACGGGAATAGAACTCAATTTTGGCTGTTCCTATTATTAAACAGTAAAAAAATTAGTTCATTCCTAAAAGAAAAATTATGGCCCAGAATTATGACAAAAAAAGTTTTGTAATTTTGTCACAAACTTATACCTGTTACCTAGTTTCTACTTCGTATAACGCATATGTTGAAAGTGGCATAAAATCATCGCATACCTACTAACTAACTACAGCAACAAACTTTATCTATCTATACGCGAAACAAATCCACACCAGCCGTCTCTACCGCGCGCAATTTTACCCCCCGATAATAAGTTTCCCACCCACATACCTCCAGACTCTACATCTCTAGGTAGAGACATAGAGCCGCCATCACCTGCGTCATTAATTCATTTTAAGACGCCTTACGCGGCATCCCTTAGACGCTACATTTGCATATTACAAAGTATGGAAGTTCGCTAACGAAGGGGTGCGGCCGCGGGGGAGGCTCCGCTGTAAGACGGGGAATTGGATACAGGGAGGAACTCCGCGGTTAGAGAAATTTGAATAAAATAATATGATTATTATCTGTGAAAATTTGATTGAATTTGCAATGTTGTTTTGACCCATTAATGACCCACTACAGGGTCGGGTCTCCTCTCACAATGAGAGGGATGTAGGCCTTAGTCCACCACGCTGGCCTACTGCGGGTTGGTGGACTTCACATGCCTTTGAAAACATTTTTTTTTGTGAACTCTCAGACATGCAGGTTTCCTCACGATGTTTTCCTTCACCGTAACAGCAGGTGATATTTAATTTTATAAATCGCACATAACTTTTTTACAAAGTCATTGGTGCGTGCCACTGGGATTCGAACCCGGACCCCTCGATTCGAGGTCGAATTCTAAGCCACTGGGCTATCACCGCTGTAATTTGCAATAGAAATACTTAAATAGGTAAGCCCATTTTATTAGTTGGCTTACCTAACCTTTATAAGGATGCTAAGACGTTATATTATGGGTTAAGTAATTTTAGAGATTTATCACGATACTATCCTGTTAAGTAGTACCTATCGTGTAAAAAATATTTTTATTCGTCTTGGTCTTGCAAAAGGAGTACAGGCTATCCTCGAGCCAGGTGGGTTTATCACCTGAAGAAGAAAGGGACACCGTTGAATTCAAACGGCCCATAATCGAGTGGCGTGCGTCGATTACGAGAGGCCCATGGGCTGCAGTTGACTACGATTATCGGAAAGTCTATTACGAGCGTTTGAATCGATTTTGATGATTGCTTAGCCCTTTAGAGTAGTTCAATACAATCACCGTCCCGTATTTGATGCCCAAGTCTTGGACCTACTTAATCTAACGGTTACGTAATCTACATGTTTCTTTTGGTCATTAGTCCACGTTATCGAAAGGTAACCCCAAATCATTGGTAATAGCCACTTAAACACAAAAAAGGTCCTCGAACAAAACAATATACCTAATTAATAAATAACGCTTCACACTCATAGCCCCACACTAGGATTCCCTGTGTCGTGAGTGCCATGGACACACACAAGACAAGAGCACACACACCCAGACCCGAAACAGAAATTTAAACTCATCATTCAAATCTCTGCTCTGCTGGGAATCGAACCCAGGACCCTCCGCGCAGCGCACCGGCGTCTTAACCACTGCGCCACTCAGGTCGTCATTCGTCACGAGGAGTTACCTACTCGTACCTAAATACAATATTTCCGTCCCACCGAGTCCGGCCCTGGTCGCTTCGAAAGCGGAGAAAGATGAAGGAAATGAAAATGTACGCTGCAAAAAGGGGGGAAATGCCCCCCCGAGGGTCCCGAGCATTCTAAAGGGGTGCGATAAGCTCTTCAGAGAAAAGGGGCAGAAGGGAGCTAGACGTCTACTTCTTATCTTTGGCTTCCTTTAAAGGCAATGCGGGCGAGGTGCGGAATATAAATAACTCCCCTATTTAAATAGCGAGGGTAGCTTCCGCACATTGATAAGGGTAGTTTTTGGCAGGTTGGTCGCTGTTAAGATATTCCATGGGACTGTAATTGGCAAAGGAATAATGTCGTTTCGGATGATTTATTTAGATTAGGTATTATTTATATCGATTTGGTAATTAGTGGTTTTGTGATTAGAATGATTATGTCCTATTGTAATGATTGATTAGAATTCTAACGGTCTGATATTATCTAATTTGGAATAAAAATAATGTATACCTATATATATATACATATATATATACTTGTTATTCTTTCGATGTTTTTTTTAGATTTATTTACATAAATAAAAACACAGTAATTGCATTGAAAAAATAACTAGGACAGTCTGTAAAAGGGAACTACTAAAAATAAAAGTCCTCTGACATTTAGTGCTCCCTTTTTATTAAACTTTTTATACCATATCAAGGATCTTGAGTTATAAAAAAATTAGGTTTCAATCATTTGTGGGCCGTAGGGTGTAGGGACATTTCTTCCCAATCGGTTGTCAGTCCTGCGAAGAAAGGTTCTCGAATGGCGACCACGTTTAGGCAAAAGGAGCACAGGCCACCCTCGACCAGGTGGACTGATGACATAGAAAGATAGATCTGAAGAAGAAGATAGATCTGAAGATTAAAAGGGCTCAGGATCGGGCAGAGTCGCGTTGTTATAGGAGGCCTATGTCCAGCAGTGGACTATCAAGGGCTAAAAGGAAGGAAGGGTGTAAAGAACGACCAGTAAGCATTAGGTGGCATACCTTACGTATTGTATAAAAATGTATTTCTACACTTTGAGCACCACTGTCCATTTCTTGTACCCCTCATTGCCTTTATGAAATTCCTGCAGACGGAGTGGCGTTGTTTCGTTCCGATTTATTGTTAGGGGATGTTCCGAGAGGGATGATACATCTTATCGGTCGAGATGGGGTTGTTCTGTATCTTTGTTAAGAAACTTGGACCGTATGACTGGAATACATAATCAGTGTGTAGTGTACAACAACAATACTCTTTATTGTACACCATAATAAATAGGAAAAAACACATAGCATATAAAAAACGTACAACAGACGACTTTATTGCTAAAAGGCAATTTCTTCCAAGCAACCTTAAAAAGAAAAGAAATTATTCATTGGAGGATGTAAGTGTGTAAACAGAGATTGCGTGTAAAATTAATTTGACACGATCATCGTAGACAAAAAGGTTTTTTATTCAAGGAAATCGCAAAGAATTGAAAAATCACAAAGAAGTGAAAAATCACACCACTGATAAACCGGTGCAAACAGGAATAGGGTGGATTTTATAAATTTGTCTGGGAATTAAAGTTCGTGTCGTGATTGCATGTTGTCCACACTTTCTTTAAGATTCCTTTAATCTACAACAATTCGGCGAATCAGTCATTTCAAACGCGAGCGCATCATTATATCTACTATTCCTGTTTTCTTTTCATACAAAGTCTTTGTTACTTTACTTACTTTACTTTGTTACTTACTTTGTTCTTTGATTCTTCGATTTCCAGAAAATCCAGTTTGGTTTTCTAAATTCTCATGGCTGCTCACAAAAGAAACCTTTTTCATGCTTTATATGTAACTATTTTAAAGAAAACCCAGTTTAGTTTGCTGAATAATAATTCTCATGACTGGCCAAAAAGGGGAATATGAACTCAAAAAAGTAAAAGATTCTCAAAATAATAAGATGTAAAAGCCTTTGTTGATACTTGAAACTCCATTGAACTGGTTTAAACCAAAATCAAAATCAAACAAAATCATAAAATCCACCCTATTTTATAATATTGTGTGGGAATTTCTTTCATTCCACGTCTTTCTCAAATGTTTCAACTTAAAGGGCAACAAACAAACAGAACAGGTTGCTGTCACTACTAGTCCCTTATATCGGCGTATCTATAACTTTTAATTCTCAAAGGATTCTTAACTAAAAACCTGTTACTTTTACTGATTTCACATAAACTTGGCGACCACTAAACCAGCTCTTTTTAACCGACTTCAAAAAAGGAGGAGGTTCTCAATTAGTCTGTATGTTTTTTTTTTATTTTTTTTACTTTTTAGTTAATACAAATCTTGTCTTTTTGAATACAAGAAAGTAGCTCAATGAAGAATACAATTCTATGAAACCGGTTCAAAACGGGGTGGATTTTAAAATTTTGCGTGGGAATTCAATTTATTCCGAAAAGTTTAAAGTCACCTTTAGTCCTATACTATCTTAGGACAGGTTGAACAAGTTGTTAATATAGAGGGTTGTTCCTTATTTTGGCGTATCTATAACATTTTATTTAAAAAGGATTCTAAATTAAAAACCTGTTAAGGACTTGTGTTATTTCTCATAACCTTGGTGACCACTAAACTTGATCTTTTGATAAAATTCTTGTCTTTTTGTATACCTATAAGAAAATAGGTGAGAGAAGAACAGAACTCTATCAAACCGGTTTTAAGATCGTAAAAGAATTAACTATCTGTAGGTTGTTCGAACTGGTTTAAGCCACTTCGGGGTGGATTTTATAATTTTGTGTGGGAATTTAATTTGTTCCCAAAAATTTAAAGTAACCTTGAACGGGTATAAAAATAGGGGGTTGTTTCGTTGATTACGCACCTCTGAGTCGTATTTCGAATCGATTGTTCAATAGAATCTTGTGCTTCTGAGGATTTCAAAATATGATCTTCGAAATTAATAAATCAGGTTTTGGTCATGTCCATTTAAACGCGGGAAAATAAATAAGTAGGTGAAGTCACAAATCTCCGTGAAACTGGTTTACCTAATAAATTATTTTGGTAAATATGTCGAATCGGGGCTGCAGCTCAAAAGTGCTCCAAAATTTTTTTCCATGTTTTTTTATCATAAACCGATGGTAGCCCATGTAATTTTATGGTGGGGGACGCCATGAAACCCCATAAAAAAAACGAAATCAATCGCCAAATCTTGGCGCCTCGGGTATAGGGTAACCATAAGCATTAAAATTGGTTAGGTTAGGTTAGAACAGTTAAAACAACGCACGAGCCGTGCGAGCGCAGCGAGCGTGCCGCGGTAGCGGCCGGCGAGTGCCAGAACCGAATTGTAGGCGTTTTCTCCTCTCTATCTTCAAATCACTTGGTAAGAGATGGCGTCCCCCACCAGTGTGTGTGTGTGTTTTCCGCCAGCTACATATTCGTCATGATAAAAATAAAAAAATAAAAATTATTGTTTTTTTTATGGGGTTTCATGGCGTCCCCCACCATAAAATTACATGGGCTACCATCGGTTTATGATAAAAACATGGAAAGAAATTTTAGAGCACTTTTGAGCTGCAGCCCCGATTCGACATATTTACCATTATTTTTCTATGGGAATTCTTTGCAAGAAATTCTACAAGCCCACTTCTTAAATCAGGTTGCTGTCAAAAGGAATTTTTTTGCTGGCCTACTTTTTGGAGTGTGTTAGAAGGTAGGCTAGATACCTACTTACTTTTTTCATACTTATTCATACTTATTTCATATTCATATTCTCTTTTTTGTGGACAAAAGTTAAGGTATAGGTAGGTACATAACAATATGACACTAGGTAAGTACTTAGTTTTCAAAACAATTAGACCACCAACGAAAGTTATTATTTTCGGTGAAATTTTATAACAAAGGTAAATCCGTATTTTTAGATACAGGTAATACCTATACATACCTATCTATATTAGGTATGTGGTAGGTAGGTATTAGGTAATAATCTTGTCGCTTAAATAGGTAGGTATTAAAAAAATAAAATAGGCAAGTAGGTAAGTAACTGGAGTAGGTATCTACCTAAAGCACAGCCATCGAGATTTTCATAACTTTATGTTGGAATTAATTTCCAAAAACTTTAACTTAGGTATAGGTATACAAAGACACAGATATCTACCTAAGTAAGTCAGATCTGTCACTTATTAACTACATTATCTTTACCAATACCTACCTACAAGAAAATAAAAAAAGTTCAGCAGTGACATACCTAAAGATTTCTATTAAACCGGATTTAACTGGATTGGGGTGGAGTCTATAATTTTGCTTGAGAATTTCTTTTCAATACTTTCAATTACCTATCGTCGAACAAGAACAGGTTGCTTTAAAAAGGGTTCCATCTAAAACGTTCTTTTAATTTTATTCTCAAGTAAGATAATTTTGTTGAATTCTCATGACCTCGCTGACCGCTAAACCAGATCTTTCATACAATCTAGGTAGGTAGTGTCTTTCAATTCCAGAAAATAAAATAAGAAAGTGAAATATAGAACTCTATAAAACTGGTTTAAACTAGAGTGGGGTGGATTTTTTATTGTTGCGTGGGAATTTCTTTACAAAAACTGTGTAGGTAGGTAGGTAGGTATTTTTGCTGCTGCATATTTTACTGTAGGTAATAGGTACCTACAGGTTTACCTACTTCTCTTTTATTTCCGACTTCAAAAAAAGGAGTTTATCAATTCAACAAGTAATATTAGATATACCTAGGTACTTGTGTACCTATGTAGATACTTAGGTAATATTATACCTAAATGTACCTTAGGTAATATGTACCTACCTACTTATGTACTTATGTTTGTATGTATGTAGATATGTTTGTCCTCGCATATCTCCGAAACAAATTGACGGATCATGATCGTTCTTTTTTGTTAGTCAAGTTTGCATTTTTAGAAATAATCTAGGTATATTTAATTTAATTCATTTCAATTACCTATAGATACCTAAGTGGGTAAATCCTATTCTAAAAGAACAATATAACCTACCTTCCCGGGGCAAACCTCAATAGCTCCACAACCTAACTAAGTAGGTATAGCTACCTACCTAGGTATTATTTTTAAACTTCGTTAAAGATAAGATAGGTAAACGAAAATATTTCTCCAAAATCTTTAATACAATATCTACTAACTCCCAAAGCCTTAAAATCCAACACCACAATAGGTATGGTCTACAAAGATCAATTAATAACAAACCCAAATTATCTACGCAAACAAAGGAATAAAGCGAGGGAATTCCTCTGAACGGCCCAACTCCATACAAAACGCGTGCAGCGCTTTAAATCGCTACAACCGCTGACAGCGCTACCTAGCTAGCGCACAAATATACGGCCATATTCCACCGAGAAATTCAAATTCCGAACGCCTCGCCCGCCATCTTGCGCAAGACGTCGATACAGAATAACTAGAACCCGCGTATTTTTTCTCTAGAACGTCTTAAGTTGGCCATTTTTACGCCACTATAGCTCTTATAGCGTCTTGCTACGGCACGGAATCGCTCGCGTAAAAATGTTTCGCTATCCCGTCTTCAGCTATGATTCAATGACTTTGGAATAACTTTTGACAAGCGAAAAACAACCTTAACTCTTAAACTATAGAGTCTATTTCGCTTTGCTACAAAGTAACACATAAGTCATTTTGGCATAAGACACTAAAACTATAATGATGTTATTATAGTTCCAGCTACAACCCTCTCGCTCTGCTTAGCAGTTTACGAACGAGTTAAAATGAGACAGCTATACGCGTTTTGTTGCGTAGAAATGGGCGGGTCGTAAATAGTTGTGAAGTTTGGAAGAAGTTTGAAAGAGGGAAGCTTTTATTTGAATTTCGTTCGTTCGGTAATGGAAGACCGAATTAGTTTGAAAATAGAAAATGTCTGCGTTGCTAGTTATGTAAGTAAGTAGATAGTTTAAGTTTTTTAAACATTATAATTTTATTTTACGTTTATTTATTTAATTTATAGGTAATTTTATTTATTTATTTATTTATTTATTTAGGTAGACAAGGCATACCAACTAAGAACATACATTACATTAACATTTTGTTTAACTTAAAAGTGATTTTGCATTGGTGAGTGCTTTTTATTGATTTTTAGGTATCTATATGTATAACCTACGTTGTTACTACTTACAAATTCAAATTCAAATTCAAAAGCTTTTATTCATTATCAGGTACAATTTATGCACACTTAATGAACGTCATACATTTAACATTATACAAACATCCGCTTTGATCGCCCCTCAGGCAAAACGTAGACTAGGAGAAAAAAGCGGGCGGAAAAAAACTCCCAGCACTCTTTTAAAAATAAGTATGAATTATTCTATGGTGCAGTATGACTAGGCCCAATAAAGGAACACACGTGACAGCTATCGTGTGTGTCAATATCGCTCCATTGCCATCCGCTCACAAATAAATATTGATACATGGTGTATAGAAATAGCCTAGTGAAGTTATTCAATCCCACGCTTTCTTATCGTCTAAATAGTCCTTAGTTTCATAATAGGCCTTTCGGCACAGGACTGATTTGATAGTTCTTTTAAATTTATGAAGAGGCAGGGATTGAATTTCGATTGGAATTTTATTATAAATTCTAACTGACATTCCCATAAATGACTGGCTTTTTTTATGAAGCCGACATCTTGGAAATATCAGCTTGTGGACATTCCTGGTTACAATACAATTAGATTTATGTAAGTCCTTAAACGTTCTGAATTTGTTCTTATTTTTATAAACATGCATAATATTTTCATAAATATATTGCGAAGCAAGAGTAAGTATATTTATTTCTTTAAATTTTTCTCTAAGAGATTCTCTATTCCCTATTTTATATATTGCGCGAATAGCCTTCTTCTGCAGTACAAAGACAGTTTGTATATTTGCTGCATTCCCCCACAGTAAAATGCCGTAAGACATAACACTATGGAAGTAACTGAAATAAACTAATCTAGCAGTATCTACGTCGGTAAGAGACCTTATTTTCCTAACTGCAAAGACCGCAGAACTAAGTCTACTCGCCAACTTACAGATATGGGGTCCCCATTGTAATTTAGAATCAACAGTGATTCCAAGAAAACAAGCTGTGTCAACAAAATTCAGTTCCTTACCATTAAGTATTGGTTTAGTATCGACTTGTTTAACATTAGGTAGCGAAAATTTAATACAATTCGTCTTTTTACTATTCAGTACCTACCTACTAAAAATATTTTCTAGACGTACCTAGGTAATTTTTAATGCATTTTAACACCTACCTACCTACCTACCACGACTATGACATGGGGTTCTTTAAAATAGGCGTTTAGTAAAAGAGCCCTCCTTCAGTGCCAGCAAGGGCAATGCACTGGCGACTGGCACATTTCCACGACAACAACAATACCTATCTATTGCACTGGAGACACGCTGGCATTGCTTAATACTTAACTAGATACCAGGCAGATGGAAGGATGAGATTGAAGAAATTGCTTGGTGGAATGGAACAGGAGTCATTAACCCATTCATGTCATGTTAGTACCCATTAATGACCCACTACAGGGTCGGGTCTCCTCTCACAATGAGAGGGATGTAGGCCTTAGTCCACCACGCTGGCCTACTACGGGTTGGTGAACCCGCATTACCTAACCCATTAGATAGGTACTAATGACCCACTGGCGGGTGGGTCTCCTCTCACAGTGAGAGGGATGTAGGCCGCCGTCCACCACGCACCACTACTGCGGGTTGAGAACATACTTTTTATGAACTGTCAGGCATGCAGGTTTCCTCACGATGTTTTCCTTCACCGTAACAGCAGGTGATATTGAATTTTATAAATCGCACATAATTTTTTTTACAAAGTCATTGGTGCGTGCCACTGGGATTTGAACCCTCCTCCACGGAGTAGGTAGGTACCTCCATTCAATTTTTAGGTGGTAGAGCTATGGGAGCTCATTCGGAGGGTTACCTTACCGCCAGCCTCTAAACCCGTCATAAAGCAGCGTGTTCTTCATGTCTTGTACTTAGGTATTTCGGCTGGGGAGGTATGGTTGAAAGGAATACTTAAGTATTTGTCCTCATGAGTAGCAAAACACCCACATGCAACCTAAGAGAACATTTTTTTCTTTACGTTGAGGTTGAATGCGGGCGCCCACGGGCTGCAGTGACCACTAAACAACAAATGTTCTACACTTTTCTTCATTATAGGTAGGTAAGTAGATCCTTCCTTCCTTCCTTTCAGCCCTTAGTAGTCCACTGCTGGACATGGGCCTCCCCTAATCGACGCCACTCCGCCCGGTCCTGGGCCCTCTGAATCCAACGGTTTCCCGCTGTCTTCTTCAGGTCATCAGTCCTCCTGGTCGGAGGGCGGCCTGTACTCTTTTTGCCTAAACGTGGTCGCCATTCGAGGACCTTTTTTTCCCCATCGGTTGTCAGTCCTGCGAACGATGTGGCCAACCCATTGCCACTATAATTTGCAAATTTTGAGAGCTATGTCGGTCACCTTCGTTCTTCTACGGATTTCATCATTTCTGATTCTGTCTCGTAGAGAAATACCAAGCATAGCTCTCTCCATTGCCTTCTGGGCGACTCTGAGCTTGTGGATTAGGCTCACAGTAAAGGATGATAAGTGGATACCTACCTCCATTCTTGATATCCTTCACTCCATTACGAGTCTCAATAATATTTTTAAAAAGAAATACTTCTTTTTATATTTTTGTTTATTTCTAATCAGACTTTTCTCCATCCCTCCATCCTGTAGGTTGTGTTTCTTCCATTTTTTTTTCGTTTCTCCAGCCGACCTTCAGCTGACGTATCTACTAGTTCAATAAGTAGGTAGATAGGTACCTAACAAATATAGTGTAAAAGATCGTTGGTTATAATACTAAATTGTGATAGCCCGTGATAGCAAATAAAGGGTTCCGGGTTCGAATCTCAGTGGCACGCACCAATGACTGTAAAAAAGTTATGTGCGCTTTATAAAATTAAATACTTATCACCTGCTGTTACGGTGAAGGAAAACTCCGTAGGACCTGTAGACCCGTAGACCTGAGAGTTCACAAAAAAAAGGTAAGTAGGTAGGTAAGTATGTCAACTCTACCAACCCCCAGGAGGCCAGCGTGGTGGTCTAAGGCCTACATCCCTCTCAGTGTGAGATTATACCCGATCCAGTAGTGGGTCATTAATGGGTTACTGACAATACAAATCTCAGCGTGTATTTGTTGTGTCGGCGGCGGTAATTACCGAGTGTGGCTTGTCCACAGACGCGCCGGACTACGCCTCTGTAGAGACGAATGCATTCAACTATATTCGTCTGATTTTACCAATTTAGTTATTTATTTATGTAAAACCGACGTTTATTTGTTGTCAAACGCCAATTGGTTTCATCCCGCGAGTAACAAATGAGCTGCATTAACCTGTTATAAAAAAAAAATCTTAAAATAAAAAAATCATAGCCGAAAATCAAGATTGAATAAGCACTTGAAATAGTGCCAATTGTCAATGCCAAAATGTATATAAATCGGGTTTAAAACGGAAAAGGTACTTGGGTACCTAATTGTTTTGTGCGTTTGGGTTACTCCGTTGGGTTAGAATGAGCTTCTAGTGAGCTACGTACCGGCTTATGGCTGATTGGTAATTTTTTTTTTGTTTGAAAGACTACACATCCGAACACGAATAAGTACAATGAAGTGTATTAAAATTTAAATTCAAAAGCTTTTAGGTATTCATTATTAGGTACAATTTGTGCACACTTAATGAACGTCATGAATACATTTAACATTACACAAACATCCGATTTGATCGCCCCTCAGGCAAAACGTAGAATAGGAGAAAAAAGCGGGCGGAAAAAAACTCCCAGCACACTTTTAAGAATAAGTAGGAATTATTCTATGGTGCAGTATGTATGTAGTCTATGAACAGCCTTAGGTACTAAGATTTCAGAACGGAGACCCGGAAGTCGTTCGAAACCTTGTAGTTTGTCTATAATGGGTTGAATGAGAATATTAATAGTTATCTTTTAACAATAAAATAAAATAAAATAATATTTGTATCGACAGATTAGTAGTGGAGACAGAGACACTAGGTATTTTTTCTTTATTCTTCTAACAAGAGAATTCAGCCAAGAATCTTATTAGTTTAAAAAACTATTTGCCTATAATATTTTTCATCACCTAAGTAAAATAATAAGATAATTATAATTATTATTCACAAATCTAATAACTCATAAAGTTCCGGCTTATAAGATTGCTTAAGAATACTCAATCTAAGAAGCGAATCCATCTTAGGTAACAAAATAGTGATATTTAAGCTGTGACCATTTGATACGTGTCAGCGGTCATTCGACAAACAAATTAATCAAAATTTGGTTGTTAGGTACTTTATTTTGTTTTTATAAAAAAATAAGATTTGAATACCTATATTGTATTTTTGTAATTCAGTAGGTAGGTATTTGTGAATGAATTTCATTTTTGTGTATGAAATAAATTATTTCTTCTTACTGCTCATGTCTTGTAACTTTTAATGTATCATGTAATTATCTGTCATATTGTAATACAATATTTTCAATTCAACTAATTCGAGTATAAAGATTTAGTAACAACCCGTCTCCACAGCTCCCCAGTGCGGGGTCACCGGCGGTCAGCTGTCGAGTGGCCGCGCCGATTGACGGCCTTGAAGTCATCCGACATTACCTGAACACTGCAACCTACTGTTTGAATTTGAAATATTTGTATACTTAGATAAAATCGTCTTCAGATTTTCAGACTTTATTTTAATACTAGCTGACCCGGCAGGCTTCGCTCTGCCAATTAATTTCACTAATAAAGTTTTTTTTGTCACAAACTTACACATGGGTTACGTTACTTAAGTTTTAGTAAGGATCCCTAATCTGTTCTAACAATAAATATAGCCTATGTTACTCAGGCTGAATGTAGCTTTCCAATGGTGAAAGAATTTTTGAAATCGGCACAGTAGTTTTTGAATTTATTCATTACAAACAACCACACAAAAATACAAATTTTTCCTCTTTATAATTTTAGTGTAGAAGTAGGTACTACTAGAGCTTCAGACAGGGATAAAAAGTAACGTACTGAGTTTTAGCAGATTAAGGAAACCGGTAGCTGGTATCCATGAAGGATTATTTTTTTACAAACATCAGTGATCCACTGCAGGTTTGGGGTTCCTCTCACAAAGAGCAAGATTTAGAGAACTTTAGAGAGAATTTTAGAGAGAACAAGATTTAGAGAGCAAGACTTTGAGAACATTATGGAGAACTCAAATGATAGATAGGTACTCAAATTTCTTATCGATGTTATCCCTCATCGTTGTAATAGGTAATTTTTGTGTTGTAAAATACACATTAACTTTACATAATATAATTATGATACACATGAAAAAATGCTTCAGACCCAATTTGTGTTTCCTAAATCTTAATTGTTTCTCCTATAAACATCCAAATCCACAATATATTATTATTATTTAATTTTCATAGAACTGACAAGCTTGTAGCAACTCGCTACTTGATGGCGTTATTAAGAATGAAAATTAGTAAATGAATTTTCAAGTATGAAAAATATCACATTGCATAAATAAATAAATGAAAACTACAAAGCTGTTACTTGAACAATAAATTCGTAAAATGTTATAATTTAATTTTATACTAATATTCATTTATTATTATCATTGTCATAGGCTTGTATGACACTTAATAGTCTACCCAACGCTAGATGTCGCTACACTATTGACATTTAGTGATGCTATTACGCGATAGATGGCGTTACTTACGGGTAAGTTGAAATTCTTATTAGAAAAATGTTCCTATTGGCAAATCAAGTATAATCTTGTATCTGTATCTTAGTATAGTAATCTTGTCGAACCGCCATTAGTATGGGAAGATGTCAAGACAGACTGACATATGACATACCTACTAATGACTGACGTTTACTATATGAATACTTTGAAGATAGTGTATATGCTCATTTGCTACTCAATTACTATTAAAAAAAGTAAAGGCAAATTTTTAACGCAAGCTCTATGAGAGGCCTTCGTCGTAGAGGCGACTACCTACTGTTATTAAAAACTAACATTTACTTATACAATATGACCCTTTTTGAAATAACGGGATTTTAAGTCGTGAAACTAGAGCTTATTTTATCGGGTGAAAAAGTAATAAAAAAATTATTTTGCTTACAGATTTTTTTTTACAGATATTTTAATTTTTTTTCATAAAAATTAAACTAAAATTCGTTTTATCAAAATTTTTTTAAAACTTGACGCCTTAAAATAAATTTAAAAAGTATTTTGAATGCACTGTGAATCTTTTTAATAGAAAATGATAAATAACATGATAACAGATTGGTAACTTTAGCAAAAATTTAAAGATTGTGTGGTTAAAATGAAAAAATTTACGATTTTTGTCAGTTATTTCAAGTTTGAAAAAAAACTCGCTCATCAACATATTTTTTTTATTACTTGCATTTTAAGCCTACTCTATCAGCTACAAAATGATACCAAAATCACAACTCTATGTTGTTTTTTTTAGGAGCTATTATTGATTGAAAACAACCCCCAAACAAGTAAGAGTGTTAATTAACATGTTTTTTTTTTAAATTAAAATCACTTCTCGTTTATTATTAATTTAGGGTCACAGAGCAGTTATCCTGAGTCAAACAATAAAAAAATAATTTTTCATCGCCTTCCCCTGTCGCTAAAAGGACCGCTACCTGCTCTCCGTATTTCAAAGTACTTACGTAGGGTCTTTTTCAATCAACAGTAGCTCCCAAACTATTCAACTTAGAGATGTAATTTTGATACCATTTTGTAGCTAATAAAATAGATTTAAGATATTAATTATAAAAAAAATGTGTTAATGAGCTATTTTTTTTTAAACTTGAAATAACTGAAAAAAAACGTAATTCTTTTTTATTTTAACCACAATATCTTTAAATTTTTGCTAAAGTTTCTAATCTGTTATCATGTTATTTATCATTTTCTATTAAAAAGGTTCACAGTGCATTCAAAATACTTTTTAAAATTTTTTTTCGGCGTCAAGTTTAAAAAAAATATTGATTTAACGAATTTTAGTTTTATTTTTATGAAAAAAATTAAAATATCTGTAAAAAAAAATCTGTAAGCAAAATAATTTTTTTATTACTTTTTCACCCGATAAAATAAGCTCTAGTTTCACGACTTAAAATCCCGTTATTTCAAAAAGGGTCATATTGTATATTTATATTAATACTATCAATATCTTTTATAAATTAAACTATTATAAATTAAGCGTGGTTCTTCATCTTCTTGTATTTTGGTGGGAGAGGTATAGTTTCCGGCTTTCCGGAAATACTTCATTTGAAGGAACATCTAAGTGCTCATGAGTACCTAGCGAAGCTACAATTACCTATAACCTCAGATAGGATTTCTTCTCCTTTTGAGGAGGTGGGTGAATTAACGTGTTGAAATTATTTATCATACGAACAAAGTCACTGGCAAATACTAGTTAAAATAATTGTCAGAAACCAAACCTTATGTTAATCCAGATAATAAAGAACATGCGTTCGAAATATCATCCAAATTGCTTGCCATCCATCCATCCTCACAAACTTTCCCATTTATAATAGTGGATACAATACAATACAATACAATACTCTTTATTGTGCACATACATACAGAATCAGTTAACAATAAAATGTGAGAGAGAAAAACACAACTGGAGGTGTTATCGCTACGAGCGATCTCTTCAGACAACCATCTAGTTGAGGAGTTAAAGCAAGAGAGAGAAAGTTGTAGGTAGGGTGCACGAAATGTGAAAGTATAGAGACAAAGAGTACGGAGAAATAGAGTATAGTACAAAATGACGGAATAAGAACAGAGACAGAGAATAGGTAACAATGGAGAAATCTGTAGAGGGATAAATAGGAGGGATAGATAAAGCAGAAGGAGTGTTGGGGATTGTGAAAGTGAGCTTTGACTTGGTTTTTGAAGGAAAATAATGAGTTTATATCACGGATGGGTTTGGGTAAGGAATTCCAAAGACGGACGGCGAAGACATTAAATGATTTGTCATAGAAAGAAGTTGTATCAGGAGGAATACAAAGGATACGGTTTTTAGAGGAGCGAAGGGAACGAGCGTGAGTGTTGTGGAGGAACTGAAAACATAGCTTAAGGTAAGGAGGTGCAGTGGGATTAAATAACACACAGTAGAAAAGAGATAGAATACGAGCAATCCGGCGAAAAAGAATTGGGAGCCACTTGAGTTTATTGCGATATTCTGAAATGTGATCATATTTTCGTAATCCAAAAATAAATCGTATGCATAAATTTGGATAGCAGGATTTTGAAGAAAAATCGTTAATAAGTAGAATAAAATCAAAAACACAGATAACAAAATGCCACACTTCACGAAGGGTTGTTAAAAGGTGACCATTACATTGTTTGGTCAAAAACCCGTCGCCCGTCTTGGGTCAGTTCGACCCTTACTTGAAAAACTTGTTTAAAATACATTTTCTTACAAACAGGTTTGCTTTCTCACACATTTTGACTAGAATCTGCCGCCGGCGTTATCTGTAGTCTGTACTATTAAGAGACACTGGACAATGAAATAACCCTAAGTTACCTTTTTTAAATAAGTTTTGGTAACGACTCTCCTTTTTAATTTTTTTTATCTTTTATGCATTTTAATGTCCAAAGGTTTTAAAATTATTTCTACATACAATTCTAATCTAGTTAAATCTAATCTAAAGTCTGTAGGTATGTAACATTTTTAGTTAAGAAACCGAAATACCTTTATAACTATGTTAGTATATAATGTAAAGAATAGAATATTTTATTTATAGATATTTCCTACCATTGTAAAGGGTTGATTGATTAAGTGTTAACTCTATTTAATTTACGTCTAACTTAAGTTCATCTATTGAATTAAATATATCTATAACTCTATACTAATATTATAAAGAGGCAACATTTGTATTTTTGTATGTTTGTAACGAATAAACTCAAAAACTACTGGGCCGATTTCAAAAATTCTTTCACCATTGGAAAGCTACTTTCAGCCTGAGTAACATAGGCTATTAACAGAGCGAAGCCTGCTGGGTCAGCTAGTAAATAATAAGTAAACAAAAACGATATAGCATAGGTAATGTAAAAACGTTAGAATCCGCCAAATACCTCCCGCTCTGTGACAGTCGAACTAGAAAAGTATACTTATCTTCTTTCAGACATAAAGAAAGATCGATCCCCTAAGAAACATAAAAGGGTTGCAGCGATCCATAAAATCCAGGATCAAAATTAGAATCCACCCTTCTTACAAACGAGGATTTCATTTCATCAAAATTAATGCTCCTTGCGATCACATCAAAAATTAAAGATTATTTACGTTCCCTGATACCGAGATACCCGGTACATATTTACAGGGTAGGGGAGGTTCAAAGGGGTAAGTACCTCGGGGCGAAAATTTCCTTACATCCGAAAAACACATATACCTAATAATATCTCTAACTTTCCATCTTTAAGACATATTAAAACTCTTATATTAACTGTTTTGTTCTTCTTTATGACGTAAATAAGCCATAAGTAGGTACTTAGTCTCATTATGTGTCCTTGAATTGTACAACAAATAAAAAATAGGAATAAAAAAAAATAACGTACTTATTTTTAAGATATAAACGGGATCTTAAAAATACTAGTCGTTTGGCCACTTTGCTCAAAGAACTAACCGCTAACCGATAATAGCCTCGAATAGTGAAATTGCAAATGTAAGTCGCTATACTTGTATAAGGTGGACTGATGATCTAAAAAAGGAAAAAAAACTGTTCAATTTAGAGGACCCACGATCAGGAGGGGTGTCGTCGATTACGGTAGGCTCATGTCCAGCAAAGGATTACGATGTGGTGAAAAGAAGAACGAGGAAGATGTGACCGCATTAAGAACTAAGATCGCCTTAACTGAAGTACCGTCGAAAATTTCTTCCTTCACTAAACCATAGTCCTCATGAGTTGCAAATCAAGATCTAAACATCAGGTGGCCTGAATGCCCTTTTGCCACTCAATTACTATAAAAAATTAGGGTTAGAAGGGCTACCCTAACAAAACACCATCTTTAAACTCCAACATACGAAATATTCTCCTTCGATATACGAAATGTTCAACGATGTGTTTCTTTTTGACTCACATCAAGAATGAAAGATTATTTACAGCAGATACGTAACATGCCTCCAACGAGGGTGCTTCAAAGGGGTAGCTCGAGGCGAAAATTTCCTCTTACACCTGAGGAGTACAAAGAAAATTGTAAGGCGTTTTACTTCGCGTTTGGTTCAGAAATTTAATTATAGCGGGGTGCGCCTCCCCCGCCCGAGGGGGTGAATGAAGAAATATCGCTAGGGGGGCAGGCGCCAAGTTTTTGGGGGCAAAGCAAACATTGTATTTACATATTATTTAAATATCCTTTGGTGCGCGCCCGTCTTGGCTTTTATGTCGGTTCGGCTTAATATATTAGTTAAATCGCTATATTTTGTGTTTAGAAGCTGCTTTAAGATAGTAAGACTAGATTTTAACTTAGTTCTCGTTTTGGCGGAAATATTTGAGGTGAGATTTTGAGAAGTGCGAAAGTAAGCACTAGTAATATGAGCGATAAAAGTTCTGTCAATTCATTGAAAATTACTTCATAAAATTGGCACTTTTTAACACAGGTGCTCAAAGATTTTTAAACGATTTTAGAGATAGCTAAGAGTATTTGAAGTTTACGTTGAAGATCTGTAAACCACCAATAGCACGTTTCACGAGGTGGCTACGAATCTGGCAAAAACAATAAATACAATTGACAGTTGATCATGCCTTCCGAAGCACTCATTTAATATTTATATTTATTGATAAATAAATGCAAATTTAATCTTACCCCAAAAGTTCTTTAATAGCGAGCTTAAAGTTGCTTAAAAGTATAAAGAAAAACTGACGATCAGTACCAAAATTATAGGCAATTTTTTAAATCGCAATAATAAGCGTAGCTTCATCGTAGCTACAAAGCTACGCAAAGAAAAGTCCACTGTTTGACATCGGTTTCTTCTAACGTTCTCTGGGAAAGACTGAAATATCTTATATGGTGTGTGATTAAGTCTTTACATCAAATGTCTAATATGACATATTATTATGTAATAATAAGTCATCACAAAGGTATGTGGTATGTGACCGTATCACATGTTATGTTATTGTCAGGTTATTTTAAATAATGCTTTACACTTTTAGCTCCACACTGTATTAATTGTCAAGAAAATTACACAAAAACCCAGACTACAAACAGAATACATTACATACATTTAAACTAATTATCTTAACTTCTGTGCTACTGGGGTCTGATTGACCCAGGATCCTCCACTATCGGGCTGAGGCTATCTTAAGTCATCCGTAACATAACAATTTGGTTACTTTACGACGACTTACAAGGACGATAGTAGAGCTCCCTGCGAACATATAACAACTGTGTAGTCGATCAAGAAATGACAAAGTTAGCAAAATGTCTCAGTAAAACAAATGGTTGTATTCATTTCCACACATGGCTAACTAACGAATATACCTAACTCTACCACAAGACATCATTACTGTCTAAAACATAACCCTACTCCATAATTTCGTGAAGGAAATTCAAAACGTCCCGTTTTAATTAAATAACTTGAATGGCGGGCAAATTATTAATTTTATAAACTTTCTACCAAGAAAGCTTTCTTACAAAGGCAGCTCGTAATTTGAGCCACACACACGTGTACACACACATACACGCAACGTACACACACACATGCCCGTGCAATTTAAGATGAATAATTATGTGGCAGCGTTGCCTCGGTACGCCGAGGAAGATGTTGGAGTAATAGGGATATTCTTCGCACGGAAATGTAAAGAGAATGGTCCAAAATAATTTTAATTTGTAGGTTATTTCTTTGCAACAATCCGCACACGTGGAACTTGTTTTGGTATGGATCTACCACCCTCCCTTATTTCTAGGTAGGTATATATCATCACAACTTATTCCACTGGCACACGACACGTGGTTCGTCATAAAGAGCATTGTCAGGTGATGTGGATTCTACAACAGTTGGTTGTCAAAATAGTTTTATAGGTGCTAGCGGTAGCAGGTCGCCTAGGAAGGCTAGTCTGTTAACCCGTAGCTGCTGTCTTGTGTTTCGGCTGGTTGTCGGAAGTGCTCTTTTGAAGCGAATGTCCTAATAAGTAACACGCCCACGTACGATGACGACGAAAGTATTTTCATGTGATTTAAGGTTGGACGTGTCCATGGATTATAGCGACCACTTAACATTAGTTGCCTTGCATTTGCCGCGGTCTACGATTCTTGTGTAAAATATAATCTTGTATAAAGTATTAATTGGTTGGGTTGCTACTTATGAGGATATAAATAAAAAATGCTCAAGTTCGTAATCGAACATACACGTGGCGGACTGTAAATACAGCGGTAGGTGGCCTGCCTAGGAAATTCTTATGGCTCTACATTCTGCTACGATACTCGTATTCACTACGTCTTTTGTGTTGCATATTTGGGTTTCAATAATCGTTTAAGTAGATAACTAAATGTTTCGTCAACTTTTTACGCCTTTTTGTAACCGTATCCACACAATCCCACTCTTGTCTCAAGCACGGTACCCTAAGAAAACACATACTACACTTATTTATCTACGGGCCCCACTCTTTATGAAAGGAATGATTAATGTCTGCCGGCATTAGGGCCTAACGAAGGGGGGGCCTCTAATTATTTGCACTTATAAGAGTTTTGAAGTTCGTTGATAATGTGGAATGATGGTGGAACTTGTAATGTTGTAATTAATGGAGTTATACGGTTTTAGTTTGAAGAATTATGGTCTTGGTTGGGTGCTGAAAAAGATGATAGTTTTGTTGGGTAGTTGTAATGTTACCTATAACTAATACTCAATTGGATTTTTA
The DNA here is from genome assembly GCA_905147235.1 of Erynnis tages. NCBI lineage: Eukaryota > Metazoa > Arthropoda > Insecta > Lepidoptera > Hesperiidae > Erynnis > Erynnis tages. The sequence goes on from LR990093.1 coordinate 897,344, forward strand.
GATGAAAAAGATTACTTTATTGTAGTAAAGAGGTACATCGGTCAAGGGGAGAGTTACTATCTCTCAAAAACACTACGTTGGATTAAACGAAAATAATTTTTAAACATTATTATTTAAATTTCATGCTATTTAAAATATTTAAGTATCAAAATTATTTTCCATTTACACTTAAAAATTTGTGCAAATATTATTTTCTATGACATGATGTTTGAAAACTAATAAAAATGTAGTTGAAAGCCTGGTTTAAAGTAATTTCAAAGACATATAGATACGGTTCACACTGACTCCAAAAAGGAATAATTTTTAAAATGGTTAATCAGATTTTCCCTTCAGGATTCCCTTAGCTCTTAAATCATATAGGTACTTTGTGAGTATGAGCGTGCTGAGCGTGTGTATGTGTGTGTAGGTAGGTATGTGTATGAAAGGCGTGCGTGCCGTAGACGTGAACTAAGAACGGGGGTTTTTTGCACGGAAAAGGTCTTCGGCGTCGTTAATTACTCGGCTAAGAAAAGTGTATACAGGGTGCTCTAGTAAATAAGTAAATTAACATCTTACAAATAAGTAGCATGCTAATATAACAAGTTTGTTATCGTTATTATGAACCTCTTATAATACGTTACAGCCACGACAATTGGTGAAAAAACGAATTTTATAGTTTGTTACTGTTTGTAATACTTTGTTACTCTTTATCGTAAAAAGTATACTTTAGAATCAAATACAGAAAAGGTACAACAACATACAACGTTCTTAACGTTTTAGAGCAATTTGGGATAGGAGAGGGAAGAAAGAATTAAGAGCCAGGTAGGATAATAATTAATGTTATAATAGCATCAATAACATTAAAAAGTTTCAAATTTTACCTCACATGATTCGCACGCAGATTCACCAGAAAACATTAAATACGACTTTTATACTTTACCATTTACCATTTTTACACTTTCTGGTTACTATGCCCCTGTGCTCGTGTATGAAACAAAGATTTTTTTGCGTTTGTTTAAAAAAAAAAATCATACAATTTTAACAAAAACCAAACGGCCTGTACACAAAGGTTTCGTCTAAGAAAACGTAGGCCGGGTTCCGTGGCAATTTATCACGGGGCGAGTTATATTAATGTGGATAAATGGGGCGAGGGGTGGGGGGTGAGGGGGGGATGACGGACGAACCCGCCAAGATCCGCGCCTTGGAATCCGTCAAGCTGATTGGGGTTTTTTGCGCGGGGGAAATTGAATTTTCGAAATTGGATCGCTTTGGCGGGTTTGAGGTTTTCTTGGGGTTTTCTTGCGTCGATTGATAAGTAGCTTGTAGCTTTTTGGAGCGGAGTTTTGAATTTATTTAGATTTGAATGAAAGTTTGAACTAGGAAAGTATGGTAAACTAGACATTGACCGAGCTTCGTTCTCGTAGAGGAAAAAAGTATAATATTCCTATATCTCTTATTCTACAGGTTAACTACATCCTACTATATTAATATTATAAATAATAAATATAAATACGAATGTTTGTGAGTATGGATGGATGTTTGTTACTCTTTCACGCAAAACGGCTGAACAGATTTGGATGAAATTTGGTACACAGATAGATCATAACCTGGATTAACATATAGGATTTTTTATCCTTCTCTGCACCAAGTTCCTAAATCCACGCGGGCGAAGCCGCGGGCACAGTACATACTAAATTTCATCTAAATCTTGCTAGCCGTTTTCGCGTGAAAGTGTAATAAACATCCATTCATCCATTGGATTGATAATAGTAATAGGATATGCTTGTTATGATGATGTGCGGCGGATTGTGAGGACGGTAGACTTCACTGAAATAGGTACCTACATAGCTACATACCATACCGTCAACACCCATAAATATTGCGGTTTCAATACCTAACTTGTGTTGTGTTCTATGTCTTTAAAGGCATGTGAAGTCCACTTTTAATCAGGTGGCCCGTCTGTCTGTTTGCTTGCTCTACTTATAAAAAAAATAAAAAAAAAACACCAACCAGTCCCAGTCCACCAGTCCACCAACTCGCACTAGCGTGCTGGACTAAAGCCTTCTCATTGTTAGAGAAGACTCGTCCTCAGTGGGTCACAAATGGGTTACGGACCAAATTGAAATGAATAGTGTACCCACTCACATCCAACGATGGAGCTCAATGAGCTATAGTTGATGAAAGTTACATCTTTATTAGCGAGATAACAAACGCGTTATAAATATTAGTGCTGTCGATAAACTTATATACAGGGGGACTTATCTTGCTGTGCCGCGGGGCTGCAGCCATGATGCGGTAGGAGGGAAACACGCCGCGTTTCAGACGCCAAAACGTGTTGTGCTATTTTTAAGAAAATTGTCAATATTATTATTCCTTGTCAGTAACCCATTAATGACCCACAGGGTCCGGTCTCTCATAATGAGAGGGACCTTAGTCCACTTAGACCTTAGTCCACCGCACTGGCCTACTGCGGGTTGGAGAACTTCACATACCTTTGAGAACATTTGTTTCCGAACTCTCAGGCATGTATTTTCACGATGTTTTCCTTCACCGCAACTATTTCCGGGCAGGGCAGTGTGTTAAGCGCCTAGCTAGTAGTAAAGCAACAAGCTCTTCATCTCTTGTGTTTCGGTTGGGGAGGTTCGGACATAAATTATTTTAACGCACATCTTAGTCCTCGTGAGTAACGAAGCACAAACTCAAATGGGACTTTTTTTCTCTGTTTGAGGTTGGATGCGGGCACGTCTACGAGCTGCGGTCACCACTTAGCATCAGATGAGCTGCTTTTGCTACTCAATAAAAAAATAAGTGACGCTACCACGTAAAAAAGGCGACGTCTGAACCGCGGCGTTTTTGTCGCTCAGTGCGCGCGGTTCGCTCCCATAATGAGGCGCGCAGAACTTTCCGCCGCGAAAGTAGCAGGAAAACTTTAACGGCGCCTCCTTAGAACGTACCGACCGAAGATATTGATAGTTGTTATTACAACATATTTATTATTCACTAGCTGTGCCCGCGACATTATCCGCGTTGAATTCTAAAAAAAATAGCCTAAGTTACTCTTATTTCCATCAGCTATCTGCCAGTGAAAGTTCCGTCAAAATCGTTTCAGCCGTTCCAGAGATTAGCCGGAGCAAACAGATTGATCGCACATAAGAGGGTTACCGACCACATAACTGGGTCTAAATACCACTTACATAATTAAGGGAAAATTAAATTAAAACGAAAAAAAATTGAAATAACATATTATTATGTATTACATTCTAATTAAGGTTCTTAATAAAAACAGTTTGTAAAACCAATTCTAATTTATAATTAAATTTTTTTTAAACGTATTTAACATTAAAAAGCGCATAAACAGGGTTTAACCCTCCAATATTCCGTTCCCACGCTGACCGCTGTCCGGTGTCTTGGGTCATTTTGACCCCAAACCAGTTTCTTTAAAGAATAGAAGAACTCTTTAAAGACTAGATAAACTGGTTTTCGGTCACACCGATCTTTTTTATAGTGTCTATGAATAACGGATTATAAAGATAATTTTGTAACGGTCGGTCGCTTTTGAAAAAATAATTTGATGATAGGATTTATTTGAAAAAATGTTCAGTTGTGTGGTCTTCTTCAGCTTATTTTGTATCTTGACATATATTTTGAACCAACTTAAGTCCGGATCTGCAACAAAGAAATGTTAAGATTTGTAAATACACTTAATGAACTTTTCCAGGTAACCAATTGTGGTTCTCGAACCTCGAAAGTAATGAAAAGTAAAATAAATAACGCTTAACGCCCCATACTAGGACTCCCCGTGTCGTGGGTGCCATGGACATACACAAGACAAGAACACAACACACGCAGACCAGGAACAGAAATTCAAATTCATCATTCAAATCTCTGCTCTGCTTGGAATCGAACCCAGGACCCTCCACGCAGCGCACCGGTATCTTAACCACTGCGCCACTTACTTTCGCCACATTAAGTATGAGGCTGCGCTCAGGTCGGATGAGATTACATACAAAATTCCACACATTATTTCAATCACCTGCTGTTACGGTGAAGGAAAACATCGTAAGGATCCGAAACCTGCATGCCTGAGAGTTCAAAAATAAATAAATCTTAAGGGCATGTGAAGTCCACCAACCCGCATTAGGCCAGCATTGTGGACTAAGGCTTACATCCCTCTCATCGTGGGAGGAGACCCGACCCTGTAGCGGGTCAATGAGGGGTTACTGACAAACAATTGAATGACAATCTATGTAGGCTAATTACAATTAATTATTACGTAACCAAGTACCAATGCTCTCGGTCGGCGTACACCGCGCCTGAGATAAATTTCGGAGCGTCAGTGAAATTTTAATAACTAATTTTCTTGTAGAACTCTGCTTGGGGCGGTACGTATCCCGGCTCTATGTAGAGTGCGATATGTACCGCTCTACTTTTATATACGAACAACTTTTCTTGTGTGTGGGATGTTAATTTTAATAGGTGATAGAGTCTTTATAGTAAGTTGCCTTAACGGCACCCTCTTAACCCGCCGTGAATTAGCATGTTCTTCATGCCTAGTGTTTCGGTTGAGGAAATGCGATTTAGTCTTTTATTTGGTGGCCATCGTGTATAGTACGATAATATGTAGAGTACGATATGTACCGCTCTACTTTTATATACGAACTACTTTTCTTACATGAGGATGTAGGGTGCATTTAAATACTGGTATATTTCATATGAATATACTGGTATATTTATATGAAAATCCTTTTCATATAATTCTACCTATTATTATGGAAACTTATAATAACTAAACCACCTTATTAAAATACACCAAAAACTTATAATAACTCAAGTTAACACTTTCCCTGTAGACAGGTAATAGACCCAATAGTTAAAAAATGATTATGAGTAACATGTGACTCATGGGACAGCGAAGTAGTTAAATAATAACTGAGTGTGAAGCGTTAACTAAGTTAAAAAAAATCAAATAGCAGAATTTCGTCTTTCCTCCTTTCAATATGAATCTAAGTCGTCTGTTTTGTAGAGTTGCCGGAAGTCGACACAATGGCGGCGCTTCTTTGATCATCGTTAATTAACACGCATATAAATATATACATCATGTATAAACACATGAATATATTCGCGCAATTCAGTTATATATGTCACTTACCTACTTTTTTATCTTACGTACTATTTTATGTAGAGACTACAAGTAATTGACCGCCCCCATGGCATAGTGGTTAACACGCCCTAAATTCGCAGTAAGAAGTTGTATTTTGTAATGGTCCTTAAAGTACGAGTAGTAGAAAAATAAAATACAGTAGATAATACTCTTGAGCAGCAAAGAATTAATCTTCCTTTAAATACGTCTGTTTTAATTGAAGTCAGATATAATTAAAATAAAAATAGACAAAATATTCAGTGAAATTTATGACCTACATGTCAAGATTCGAAATGATATATATATCTTCATTCTACCGCTTTCTTAGAACCTAAGAAACCCAATAGGTACACAACGTAACAAACAAACCCGTAATAACATTATAATTAAATCATCTTTTAGCGGCGTAATCTAACAAAAACCGTCCAAAATTCCACGTCGGAACCCCCGCCCACCCGGCCGCCATCTTAGGGGAACAAAGATGTTGAATACAGAAATTTTCTTGTGTAATTTTCTCGCTCACCCTACCTCCCCTTAGGTAATTTCCCGACCAGTGTAAGGAACTCTGAACATCCTTCAAGAATGCTCGCTGTTTTGTTTTTGTGGAGGTACGGGTTTGGGTGGGTTGGAATTAATGATGGAATAAAATTGGAATTAAGTTGGAGGTGGAAATGGAATTGTTTTTTGGAAAGCAAAAAACAAATATAATATATATTTATACATAAGTATTATATCAGATATAATATATCCATATTAAAAGATTTTTAAATTTCAAGATAGCGTCTTTTTATTGTTACGTCGTTTTTGGTTATGTCACGTTTTGGTGATGTTGGTATATAATACTTTCTACCAACATATTTTTCCCAAGTGCTAGGATACTTAGGTACCTTTCTATGGTGTGGTATAAAAGTTTATTATTTATTTTTTAAATGCTAAAAAATTAAAGCCGACTTTTACTGTAGTATAGCATCATTTCTTCAGTAGTATTTTTCTCGAAATAATAACTTCAATCCAATACGCTGACTATAGATTTCCCACCAACATGTCTAGTGCCATTGCGAATCTTATATCGCGAAACACATTCTTCAAGGAACGACCTAATGCAGCAATTTCCCTTGAAAGGTGCTCAGAGATGCTTCAACGAGGGTAAGGGCTCTAGCTGAACTGGTCCACAACAAGCAAAATGCCTTTTAATTTAGATTCAGGGATGCGTAAGTTTTTAATTGATTTACCGCGTTACTTGTAATTTACGCATTGTTTGTGTTATGTTATTTGGCTTATAGTATACGAGTAGTGTTCAGTCGCGGTGTAGCTCAGTGGCTAAGAATTCGGTCTCTTATGAGAAAGGTCCAGGATAGACTCTTAGTTTTTGAGTTTTAATAATATATCTGATGCGACGGAGAAAGCCAATATCTTGAGTAACCTCAAGGATAGAACCCTACGGCATCCGGTAGCCAGGATGCTCCAGAGTTCTCCATAGTGTTAATTCATTCATCAGTAGTTCTCAAAGACACGTGAAGTCCACCAACCCGCATGGGATCAGCGTGGTGGACTAAGGCCATCCTTCTTATAGTGAGAGGTGACTCGACCCAGCCTTGGGTCACTAATGGATGAAATAGCCTTCAAGCTTTTTTGTTTTAGTACATCTCGGTATATAATATGGAGAATCGTGTTAAAACACTTTGCCTGCCCAATAAAATTAATTAATAACAATGGGTTTGAGTCACATATGACTCACGGGACAGCGAAGTGGCGTTACTTTAACTCAAATATTATTTTCAATTCGTAACGATTTTAAAAGACCCCAATCACGATATAACAACCCTTTCTCAAGTCAAATAACAAATAGTCGCCCACCTGTGAATCGAGTTTATCTAGTTCAGTACACAATACGTTTAAAAACCGGGTTTTTATTCAAAATATCGTAAATCGGAAACCGGACCCGACCCTACTGCCTACTACACGACCATACTATTACAATGTAACACGTGTCAAACGAGTTCCATACTTACTGGTTATTTGATGCAAGTGACTATTTTATTTTGAATTAAAATTTGGTTCTATTTTCTATTGCTGTAGAAAACATGTTTTTTTAATGTAATTTAAAGGCAGCAAACGAGTGTGCTGGCTACCAAATATATAAATAAAAATTCAAAACATATCTCCATAGATAATAATATGTATATAATTACAGGAACTTACATTAACAAGTTATGTATTACTACTTAGAAGTAAGATTAAGTTCCAGTCTAAGAACTAAGTATAGTCCAAGGAAGGTTTATACGGTAAGAAAAAAAAGAACGCGATGAAAATAGTAGAAAATTCTATATTCGACAGAACGACGTGTGCCGCGACAGCTAGTAACTAATAAAGACAAAAACCTTTAACTATCAGACCTTTAGTCAGCTGTAATAAATAAATTTATAAATAAATAAGTAATAAAACTCCTAAAACCAAACGAAGTCGCGCTGAATCCGTCATAGTACAGGGGTGGCAAAGCAGTTTATCGAGGGGGTAGGGGACTAGGGGAGGCAGGGGTAAGAAGCAGAGATTTTATAGCCGCCGTGGCAACGCTTTTAATGGCTTATTTGCTCGCCGGCCGCCTTGCCCCCACGCTTTGTATCGCTTTTATTCCGTCTAAAGGAAGAAACAGACTATAATTTCTAGAAAGAAAAAAGAAATAAAGAAAGAAAAATCTTAATCTCAATAATGTACATACAAGGAGCGAGATAAGCTTCTTAAATACTTTTATCGCATTATACGTTTAAGCTCTCGGTTAATAAAGTTAGGTTAAGCTCAGTTAATTCGTACTCGTACTCGAGTTAGTCGTCTCTCGAATCTCAGTGGCAAGCACCAATATATTCCAAAAAAGTTATGTGCGCTTTATAAAAATTAAATGACACTTGTTGAAACGGGGAAGGAAAATATCGTGAGGAAACCTGCAAGCCTGAAAGTTCTTCATACTATTCTCAAAGGCATGTGTAGTCCACCAACCTACATTAGGTCAGCGTTGTGGACGGCGGCCTACATCCTTCTCATTGTGAGAGGAGACCCGACGTTGCAGTGAACTAATGGATTACGGATAATCTGTAATCATACGAGTATCTCTTCAACCGAAATACAAGTTACCTTCCAGATTCTTCTTGGGAGAGGTATGGCTTTCCCACTAATAATGATTGTGTGTTAGTATCGAGAAATTTGTTTTATTCAGGTTTTGCCATTTAATGTCATTATTTGTAGTTTTTTGTAGTGTACCTATTCCTATTTTATTAATAAGGCAATGCTTTTTGCCTTATCGGGAGATTTAACATAGCCGCAAAAGATATTTTGTGCCAACGGTGTGTTTCTTGCTTAATTCGCCTTTATATAGCTTTTATTCAGGCTAAGAATGATAAGACTATCGACGAACGGAATTCATGCCCTTATTTATGGGAGGGGAATAGATAATGACGAAGAATAAGATACCCATAGTTGAACTGAGATAAGATTGTAATTTTGTTAATGTGTTTACCCTACTGGAGGTTGTTATTGAGCTTTGAAATAATGTTGTGCCTATGTCTAATTAATTTAAGAATAGGGTATTACGGCCTATGTCAAAAAGCTTATATATGAATTCGTAAGTCATAAAAACCCTTAAAAAATTGGAAAAAAAAATTATGCAAACAAATATTATGTAAAAAAAGACTTTTCAATTTAAATTTCAAAAATCCCCGCGAATACACGGTCTCGGCTGCGACTCCGTTCACGTTGCGCTTAGTCTATTACTTATTTGTCATTTATTTACCATTATAGGTGCCTAATATGTTTTTCAAGGCTATAATTTACTACCATACCAAAACTTATTAAAATTAGTTCTGTTGTCTTCTCGTGATCTGGTAACAAATTTGCCGTAAGTATATAAAGTTCTACGAGCAGGTATATTATTAATTTTTTGGGTGCATTTAGACCATTTTGATTTCTTGATCACAGTGCTTTTTGTACCTACTCGTAGATATACGGATTTTTTGAGAAGCTTTTAAATCAGTCATTCAGGACTAAGATTTGTCACATAAAATTATCTTGTGGCACTTTTCAAACAAACTAAAATGTTTAGTGTAGGTATATTTTTACTTTTTTAGTCAGAAAACTATTTTTTTCTATAATATATGCTCTGGGAATTGAACCTATCGAAGACAGACGTTATAGGTAGGTAACTACACCACACGTGACTAACGTGACCAAAATTTGACCCACTGACGTGACGACTTATTATGATTCCGAAGCGCACCTCAAGACGGAGTTTTGAATTTAATTATTGGACCAAAATTGAATTTCTTCAATTTTGATCCCTCCGAGTTGAGGAAAGCATTCATCGAGGTAAAATTTATATTACTTGACTCTTTTTTAACCGAATTAATTTTGATCCTATTGTGTTCTTACTTAGTTATTTCTTTGCTTCTTTTTAGCGCTAAAAAGTACCTTACACAAGATTTAATATATTTTTTATAAAATTAAGAGAAGGATCTAGAAATGAAAGGCCTTTCTGGGTAAGTATATGTATTTTTGTATAAATTTTTTGGTGGAGTTTTTTGGCTAAAACTGTTGTAGTCTCTTCTGCTATTGCTTATTGCTTCTGCATTTTTTACGTCTTCCATTCTTCATATTCTTTTTCAATTTGACCTGAAACAAATTAAGATTTAGAATTAGCATCTGTGATGAATTCAACGACATTAACTTTTTTGGGTTTGTATAGATTAAAAAATTGACCAATCTTGATAGACGTATGATATTTAACGAATAGAAAGTATGTACCTACCTACTTAAGTCCTTTTATAAATTGAGACGGAAAAAGACAAAATTTTATTTTAACACGTAACGGTAGGTGTCAAAGCTTTATGAAGAGAAACCGCGTTACCAACTACTCAAGAAAATAACCTAACCTACTGAGGGCGCTTAATATCGCTTAACTTAGAAGATTCAATACGAATCCCTCCAATCATAGAGCTACATACGCTTTACTTATAGTTAAAATACGAAAAACATTCTGTTCCATAACAAAATTATCCATAACTCCACATAATACCTATTAATCGAAAGCATAACCATTCCACATTTAATTTTAATATCCATAATCTTAACGAGGCAAGCAGACGCGAAATATAAACACAACTTGAACAATAACAAAATTCTTAACACTACAACATTATTATAAGCAATAATACCAACATAATAATACCTAACAGCGCAACAAACTTTTATTAAACCGCCAACGAGTCCCTCGGAAGATGGTCCGCTCCTAATCTCGAAACTAAAATCGATACCTTTTTACACCCCCGAAAATATTCACCCCACCCCGTTTGATTCCAGCGACAAAGTATTATTTAATTTTCATCGTCTTTTCGCTATTGTAAGGCGGTGAGCGAGACGAAGCCTCTTTCCGCTAAGATGTTCCTTTTCTCTCCCTTGGTTGGTCTTACGAAAAATAGGTGTGGGAAAGAGACGGATGTACGCAAGACGTTGCTCCACGCTTTCTTAATGACGTCATATAGATTTATAGGTGTAGCGCGGGGGTGGCGAGGGTGGCAAAAAGTTGCGCTCGCTTTATGAATGTTTAACGCGGGTTTTTACGTTTTTTTCAACAGACGGTTCTGTGATAATGGAGCTTGTTATCGCGTTTTTTGCTTTGGTGGAACGGAGAGATATGTATTCATTGGGCGTTTCGAACGTGAAAAAAGAAATGGATGTTGATTTTTGTGGGCAGTTGTTTTTTGTTTTGTATCGTATACAGTTTCGTTAGTGATTTTTAGTGTTACCTAGACCTCAGAGGTTTACGATTAACGCTTGTCTTTGTTAGAGCGAGAAATTTGTGTTCATCTTATACGTAGACATAAAAAACATATTTTCCTTACTGAATTCAACTATACCTTGTGCAATGACTGAAACTATTAAACAACTAATTACCTAAAGAATTGATTTTTATTATAAAACATTTAAAAAATCATATCTCCATTTCGGCACAACATTAAAACAATAAAATTTAAAAGCTACCATTTTGTCTATGGTCATAAAAATGGCGCCACGTTTCCAACTAAGGGAATTAAATAGATTCCAATCCCCGGCACATTTGAATTCAGAACGCGTGCGGCGTAGGAAGGCATAAAACGAGGCAGGCTCGTACGAAAAAGCCCGCAAATCGCGTAATCTTGAGACCGGGGCACGTGCGGGAGACCTCTGGCATTAGTAAGACCATAGATTAAATATTGTCTTTTAATTAATGTGCTTTCTGCCTAAGGTTTGGTTGTAGTAGCTTGGTTTGTAGTGAGTTATCTTATATTAGAGCTTAGGCAGAAAGTAGGTATCTCAGTAGGTTAATAAATGATAGCTTAAAAATCTTAATGATGAAATCACAAACAAATCTTTTACGAAAATCTATCCAAAAAAAGTTGTAACTACACAATAATTTTGTTTTTTATTAGGATGTTATTTACTATGGTGGATGTCAAATATCAATAACAATTAACTATGTATTGATTTACTTTAATATCTACACCATCGTCAAATGAGTACTTTTTCACTACAAATTACAAAGGTTTCTTCCAGCGAGATTCGCCTTTTCCATGTGTGCCTACAAATATCACAGTTTGATTGCAGCTGATTCCATTACAGCATTTAAAATTAAAAATCATAATTTGAAAAAATAAAAGTAAATATTCCTTAGTAATAATCTGTGCAATAAGCAAAATGGCGTCGCAATTAAAAGGAAAGTGCGGCACAATTTAAATTCAGGACGCGCGCGAGTCGCAGTAAAAAGCGGGAAAGCGGTAATCTTGAGAACGTTGTATGGCGCGCATAGTTCACCCCGTTCATAGTGTACGACCGTTCGGGATTAATTACCTATAAATTTATTAAGATACTTAAATATTTAGTAATTTAAAGTTTATATCTGTTATTAAATCTTGAAATAAGTTAAGGATAAAATAAAATATTTAATTCAACAATTTTAGCGTACATGGATCTTACAACTTTTTACGGTTATGTTTTCGATGGCATTACCTATAATTATCTTCTGATACTACCAATAATCGTTTTGGTTTCTACCCATAAATTTTATTTCAACTAATGTATGTTTCAAAAATAAGGTAAGCATTACGAATCGAAAACATTGCCTCAATAGTTTTTTTTTTAACAGAGCACACATAGATAACACAAAACATTTTACTGCAGGATATCTCATTCGGGACGGGCAGAGACGAAGGATTCTTGTGCGCCCTAATCCGGCAATTACGTATTTGAATGGCGTTCGTTCTCCGGCTTTTAATATTCCCGCCTCGCGTCGTGGCTTAGCTGCGGCCCGCCTTGTAATCATTACTTAAGTTATCGTTAAAGTTAGCATTATAGGTAAGTAGGTACTAGCTTCGCACCTATAATGGTTTGATATTATGATCGTGGCAGTACAACCCGTAACAGGTTTTCTTCTAGGGTGACGAGAAAATCAAGATACTTAATTTTGTATAAATTCGTAGCGTGCATGTCCGTTAACTACTAATTTTTATTAAAAAAGATTTATTATTTATTACCTAAAATGATCTTACTTTTTTACCCGTATCTTAACTACTTGAAAGTCAATTAAAACGCCGTAAGATTAAGATACCCAGTACCTATCAGTAATCGGTCCTAAGATTGCGAAGTTAATCCAAATTGAATTCTGGCGAAGTTCGATCAAGTATATCGGAGACTGGAACGAAGTGAAATTCACTTTTAATGGATTTTCTTGTGATGAGAAACTTTGCCATCCTTCAAAATGTCATCCTTCAAAATTAGTTTCAAGATACATACTTTACACTCACAGCCCCACGCTAGGATTCCGTGTCGTGGGTGCCATGGACACACATACACCCAGACCAGAAACAGAAATTTAACCTCATCATTCAAATTTCTGCTCCGTTCAGTGAAGAACATCAATCAACACAACATCATCAACACAACTTACATTTCGTATCGTTCAAATTAAAACGCATTGGTACCAATATGAAGTTAAATCGGTCTTAAACATCGATTTTATTCAATATCGAAATAAGTTTCATTCATTATCCACTTTAAAAATTCTAAAATAGAATTCAAAATTAACACCTCAAATTACATTCATAACTTCTTCTTTCAAATTTAAAACAGCGTTCTAATTCAAAATGGCGGCGTTCCACAAGAATCTGTCAACGACGTTAACTCGAAAGACGAGTTTAAATGGAAAACTCGTACCTACGAAGTAACTTTTAGCGCAAGACGCGAAATTTGCATAAATTTACAAATTTCCGTCGAAATAAATAGCATAGTTGGAGGTGGCGCCCCCTCGAGGAGTAGTTGGGGAGGTGTGGTAGGGAGACCACCTCGGTTCAAGATGTCAGGACATTCCTAAGGTCGTATTTTTGACCTCATTTGGTACAAGATGTAAGGAAAAACCTATGATCGCATTTTTGACCTTTTTCACTACAACATAGACTCTATGTGGTTTTTCAGACAACAAAGAGAGACCAAGAAGATATTTTCGAATATACCTCAGGCGAAAGACTGTCCCAGAGGTTAATTGGGTAGATTAAAGTGAGATAAATTAATCATCCTTAGTATATCTACCACTAATGCATTAAATAGAAATGTTTCAAATAAGTTAAGTTTTAAACTAAAGATTGGAGAGCTTAAGGCTACCTCAAGTGGCCACATTCCGTGGTCACTGCAACTGTTAATAAATATTTACACAAGAGTTACAATTTTTATTCGACGTCTAAGGTAAAGAATTCACTACTCTTCAAATAAACTAGCGAATTCTCTGATTCAGCCCTCTGTCCATACATTAACACCTACATCAAACAGACTATAAAGTTATCCTTACTTATTGAAAATATGGTCGCCCTACCAGCCACCCGTTTTTCATGTTTAATTTTAACTTCGCGCGGCGGTTTAATAAATGTGAAGTCTTTCGTTCAGAATTTTATGCACAGCAACCTTTGGTACATAACTACGAATATACACGTTCATATAATATGGAAATTCTCGGCTCGGGAGGACCCGCGTTAGTTTTATTGTGTGTAATTAGTTTGGGAGTTATGACGGCGCCTTGTAAAAATTAATAGTCACAGCGCGCTTGTTGTGGTAGTTGAAGCTTTTTAGTTTTTGTTTTTGGTTTTGTTTTTCGACGTGGGTTTTTTTGTTGGGATAACAAAATATATTTGCCTGTAGTTGGGGTTCATTTTAAACCTACCGCTGTGTACATAATCCGCCTTTAAGAAGGTTGTTTTTAATTTACTATTTCATGATACAGGTAGCTCGTAGTTCTCTGAATCCTCCGTGAGTACTTAATGAGTACGTAATGTCCACTGAGTTATTCAAATCTTCGGAAGGAGATTGTCAGAGAGAAAAATTGAGCTATAACCATGATAATCCCCTATAGCAACACGTCTAATTAGTATAATTAGCAATAATATACGAGTAACTCCAGACAGGGACTCGATTCTTTCTATCTGAGTGGCGTAGCGTAGACGCCAATGCGTTGCACTTCGACTCCCAGCAGAACAGAGATTTGAAAGATGAGTTTAAATTTCCGTTTCTGGTCTGGGTGTGTGTGTTCTTGTCTTATGTGTGTCAATGGAACCCACTACACAGGGAATCTTTGAGTAGAACTATGAGTGTGACGCGTGCGATGCGTTACTTATTTATTAGTGTAGTATTCCCTCGACCCGCAACTAGATGTTAAACCGTGCTGCAGTCACCCCATCCGTACTTTTTATTGGCCGAGCTCCAGTAGAGAAACCTAAAAGGGGTCGAACCATCCACGAATTTAAACATATTTTAAAAGTTGGAGCGCACTACAAAGACAAACCACTCAAGTATAGCGCTAGCGAACTCTCGAAACAAAGGAAGGTAATTGAAAATTCTATCAAAACTTGCGCCGAACGGTGTCTCGAGCGCAAAGCTGGGTGCTTCCTTTGGAACTGCTTGCTTACTCGTAGTTGGACATGTAGTTTAGTCTTAGTATTATTGTATGCCCGCATAGGGTAGACTGTTCTAAACTTATTATAAATTTTTGTAACATCTTTCTCATGTAACAGCCAACAATAAACGTATTCTTTTCTTTTCTTTTCTTTTCTAGTGAGACAGTAAACGCCAATTTAGACTACGACACTTTTAATGGTAAGTACACTCAGTTGAAACAAGAGTGTTGTACATTCTGTTGAAACACCCCGTGTTTATATCTGGACGCGATAACACATTAGTTTTCAAGTGTTTAATCCCAGTGTTTATTTATGCCACTCGCATTCACACATAAATACAAAAAAAGACAGACGGACAGGCAAAAAAGGTAACCGGTACCGATACCCGTGGATACGGGTCGGCAGTGCGCTTCCGTCTTAGTACCTAGATGGCAGTTTGCGCTGTTCTGTACGAACGCGTAAAAAGAAGGAATATTTTAAAGAAGAAAACTAAGCTCGTCCATAAACAAACTTAAACAAAAAACTGCTGAAATCTCACAATAGAGGCACTAAATCACCTTATTTTTGTACGAGCTACTTGCTTCTCCCACTAGAGCCAGTACTTACCACTAGCACAGTGCAAACGCATCAGAAGCTGGCACAAAATGACTTGAAGTCGCGTAATGTTCAAAAGGCTGCCTTATTCCGGCTTGTCTGAATATTTGATACGGTAATGTCTTGAGTCTTCCTGTCATCTTATTGAGGCAAGAGGAAATATTTTGAGGCAAAAAATAGACAATTAAAGGCAAGAATTAGCGTGCCGGAACTCACATTGAATAGTCGGCCATTTTCTGTGTATTACGTTTTCTGTGTTTTACGTATAACGTTTTGAGGTAAACAAAATTTTATTAGAGTTATTTGTTTGTTTTTTCTCATCAATATTTGCATACCTAAATATGGTAAATACAGATTGATCTAAATAGTTTTGTCTTTGTCTTTGTTAGTTAGAAAAATTGAAAAGATAAAAGCTGTGTAATACTGTGTATATTATTATGTTATCATTTCTGTGTTATCTATGTTTATGTTTTCTTATTCAAGATCTGTAAAATCTATGTGAAATCTAGTAATTTATCAGATAGTAAAAACGCTAAGTATAAGCAAAGAACTTTACAAGGAAGTCGTAAGTTTGTCGTTTGCAATTTAAGTAACACTTTTTACAAAGAAAGGATTTAAAAGGACAACATTTTAATATAAGCCAGTGTATAAAAAAGGAAGTAGGTAAATTAAGACTTAAAATAGAAATATCGCTAAAATTTTAAAAAGATTGGATGACGTCCAAGTATCAATACAGGTTGTTTTAAAATTATTTTTGGATTTAGCTGCAACGCTTTTATGGCCAACTGTTGGGCATAGGTCTCTCCCCACAACAGGGGGAGTCCAGGAGCATACTCCACCACGCTGCTCCAATGCGTCGGATACCCTCCGAAGCACGGAAGTACCTACGCATTAAATTCGCCAGCAGCGTTCACCCATCCAGGTACTGACCGCGCTCGATGTTGCATAACTCATTCGATCGCTTGCGATCTACTCAAGCAACGGGATTTTATTTGGGGCTAATAAGAAGCAACTATTTTGGAAATATAAAGCAACTTCAAACACCGAGCACATCTCAAGTCTGCACGGGCGAGACTTAATTTAAATTTCTATTAAAACTTTCCCGCGCTGTCAAAGCAATCACTTTGTTTTATGTAGGTACAGCTAATGTATTTACATTTGTGTATATTTGACTAATTTCTTTGTTCTCTACCTTTCTCTATTACTATTTATATAACATAGGTGGGTACGCTTAAATAAAAATCGTAAAGGTATTATACATGCACCTATTACATACACGTACATAATTCATAATTCAAATTCAAATTCAAAAGCTTTAATTCATTATTAGGTACAATTTGTGCACACTTAATGAACGTCATACATTTAACATTATACAGACATCCGCTTTGATCGCCCCTCAGACTAGGAGAAAAAAGCGGGCGGAAAAAACTCCCAGAATAATCTCCCTACATACACGTATTATACGATAGAGCCGCCGTAGCTCGCACGGAGAGATCCCTTACCGCCACCCACTTAACCCGCCGTGAAACTACATGTTCTTTATGTCCTGTGTTACGGTTAGGGAGCGGGTGCAAGGGATACTCCTTAAATCGTGTGTGTTTATGGGCTACATTAGCCTACATCTTCTTTTGGTTCTCATTTCCTAAAAAAGATTAAAACATGTTTTTGAGTCCATAACTACTTCGTAGTTCACAGTTAACTTCCCTAACCAACGTAGACCATTCCCACGCAAGATTACCGCAAAATTAATTACAAAAGCCGAAAACGAAGTTTAAAAATTGATTAAAGCTAGCGTTGGCCGCCTGCCGTTCTAACTGAGAGTTAGTTCGCAATACGGAAACGCCGAAGTTTCGCCCCCCGCCCCCTAGAAAAGGGGGTAAAAAGCCCCCTCTAGAAAAGGGGGCAAAAATGAGCCACGGGCGAAGACGGATCGGCGAAGTTTAAAATTAGAGCCACCCGCAACCCCGTCTTTCTGCGCGGCTGTTCCGTTGTCTAGCGAGCGAAATGTGCATATTTTAATATACCTAAGTAGGTATTATTTATTTATTTGTATTAATATTTCCTTGCAACATCCGCAGATATGGACTGTGTTATGGCAGGAGCGGTGATAGCCCAGTGGCTTAGAATTCGACCTCAGATCGAGAGGTCCAGGTTCGAATCCCAGTGGCACGCACCAACGACTTTGTAAAAAAAGTTATCTGAAGGAAAACATTGTTAGGAAACCTGCATGCCTGAGAGTTCACATAAAAAATGTTCTCAATGTATGTGAAGTCCACCAACCCGCAGTAGCCCAGCGTGGTGGACTAAGGCCTACATCCCTCTCATTGTGAGGAGGAGACCTGACCCTGTGTGAATCATTAGTGAGTTACTGACAACATTTATACTTTGTTGTTATAAAATGACTAGTATTGTTTTAAACATAGGTAGTCTTCATACAAATACTTCATAAAAAACCCAGCAAATCCCAAACAACTTTCCGTACCAATCCTCGTTTCAGCCGAAATCTAATAACATTAGAAAACATTCTAACTTAAAATAAACGCAACAGCACACAAAGAGAAGTCCGTTTAATATATTCGGCCCGTCGAACCCGCGTTAGAAAATATAAATTGGGATTCATATATTTTAGTGCGGGTTTTGAAAAGTAGTTTGGCAGGGTCTAATTCCTTTAGTTTTACTGCCTTTTTGGGCTTTTTACCCTCCGACCCTGTTTTATAAGGGTCGTTGTTTGGTTAGGACCTTTTTTGCCTCCCCGAATAGTTTGAGTTTAGTTCCGAACGTAAAATTACAAAGTTTTTTCGGTGCGTTCCGTTTTTGAATTGCGAAGCGTGTGGCGTGTTGGGGCTGACAGCGCGGGATTAAAAATAAATTAGCTTTTAAATTACGTTATACGTTTGTCTACGTAGTAGATAAATATTCAACTCTACTCAACTCGATAATGTTTATAGATACATACCTAGGTATTGTGAGATGGAGTTTGGAGCTCGTAAGCGGTTGCTGCAGTTGGCTGAAGCGACGGCCTTCGCGGTCCATTCAAGAGCTAGCACTGGCCAAGCCGAGGAAGGAAAAAAGAACACTGTTATTGAAAATGAGAACTGTCATTATTGTAATGGTCGTAATATAGAAAAGATTCATAAGTTATAAAACTTCGTTTTACAATTTCAGATTCCCCTAAAATAAATGCTGTTAGGTTGTCGTTTTATCTCCTACTGTTATCTGTAGTATATGGTTTATTTATGTCCAAATTTTTCATTCATCAATCTATGCAAGCTTCAAATAATAAAAAAATGTTATTCATACATGACAATTTAAAAAATCTTCATGCATGCTTCATACATTTAAAACTCTCGTATGATATTCATAGATGTTATCACATTAAAATTGGAATAAAAGTAAGAGCGTAATTTCTCCCGCTCCAAATAGTTCACATTTAGTTGAAAACGTAAAATTACATGAATTTTATGAAAGTTCTTTTGGACGGCGCGGGCGGCGTGTTCTGAATTCGAATAATGCATTTCGTTCCTTCGTTCCGACTGTTTTTAGCGGGAAATGGAATTTTATAAATAGAATTCATATTTTAAACGAAGCTTATCTTGTTTTATTTTATTTTCCACTAGTAAGCAGTTTGCAAATTTGTAGAACGTTGTTCTTAATACCGGTAAATGGATAGTTACCTATTTATACTTTCATAAATGTTCATTAGTATTTTCTCATTCTCTTAATAATTCCTGAAAGTAGGAGTTATTTAACATATACACAGTAATAGAATGATTGCCAAATTAAATACAAATAAAATACTGGTTGATTGTTTTTTTTGGGTTCATTGGTGGCGAAAACCGTACTCCCTTCTTCCTCCTAGAAAATTTAAACTGCAATTGAATTTTTTTTAATCAATTTTACAAGCCTGGAATACAACATCATTCATTATCACTTATAATATCTAAGGATCGAATTCTAGAAATTAATGACATACGGCAAACTTAAGGACAGTCGTCGAGACGTATCCAGTACCTAATCAATAAGACAAAAAAATGAGGTCTATCATGTATTGGATTCCATTTCTATAGTAAGAAGAACATCCTCATGCTTTTATAATACGCTTAAAAAGTTTAAAGACATTTTCTTCTGCTATCTTGAAGAGTTCCACGGTGCTCCGCGTCCCAATTACGTCTAACTTTCTCCAATCTTATCCGATGTTAATACATTACAAGTGAACTTAGCAACGTTATGTGCCTACAGAAAATTACTGACAAAGCGAAAGCGCGCCTGTTGTATACAGACAATTTATAGCCTCCCCCCGAAACTACGGAATAGGGGGTGGTTGTAGTAATGCTCAGTACCGATCCTGTGCTGGATAGGTAAACGACCAGTGTATGCAGGTTGTAGTGCCGTTGGATCATTCTTGGAGAGGTATTTACAATATATTTTTTTCTTTCCCTTCTCTTAGGGCGGCACTTCACTTAGGCATTTGGTGTTTGTGTATTTGTATTCAAGTATTTGCATAGCATTTGACGAATGCACCACTATGCTGTATTGACAAATAGACGAACGATAATAGACGAACAGTCGGGGTTATTGAAGAATGCAAAAAGTTGTGACCTTCGAGTTATTTGCAGTCTCAAAACTTACTTTTATTGTATTGTCAAAAATAAAAAACCACCATAGATTTTGTATGATGTCATCAAAATTTCAATTCAACTGATTAAATTATTATCATTTTCATAGGTAGTAAAATTATTTTTAAGATTTTGGAAGTTCAGATGAGTTTTTGTTTTTACCCCCTTTTGCCAAGATGTAGCCGTCATTTTCCCCCACTTGATTAGTCCTTCGAACGTTGTGGCCAGCTTTTAAGAATACGAATAGTGTATGGTCTGAGTAGGAACATAATTAATAAAAACAGTAGATAATGGAGATTAATGAAATGACATCTATAATAATATGAAATCCTGTCGTCATGAAATCGGCAAACGGAATCACTATGTGCTGGTTCAGTGGGGAACTATAGAAATTAGCTGAATTAATATCAGACAATTACGCTTCCTTTTCGCAACGGGGGCGCGAGGTTTTCGGCGGGAGTATGCGGCGGATTTTATATCGTCGAGAGTGTGCGATGGGCGTTTTAATTGGAACCTTAGCTTGTTCTTAATACAAAATAGAGATTCAAATTAAGAAGCGGAATTTACCGTCATTAAGAACCATTTTGTTTTTAATTCGGTTAGAGAAAATGTTTTTTTTATGATATTTGGTATATCATAAAAAAGGGAGATAATAAGCTTTAAAATAAATTTAGGTTTTTTAAATTATTATTATAATATATTTAAATTTTTGAAGCATAATTAATATAGCATAGTTGTATTGTGAAATTAATTATTATTTCTAATTCTACTAAAATGAATCAAGTCGTGTTTTCATACAAAAACTTTGACTACTGCGTTTTGTCAGTTCATTAAAAGCATCACAATTGACTTGGTAGTGAGTAGAATAGGGGGTCCAAATTCTTGATTCTCAATGGAAGTCGGTGCCGCGTTCGAATTTAACTTCGGGCGCTATATTCTGGGCACGATTGCATTGTGGATCGACTTTTGGAATTCCAAAAGCGAGAGACGTTATTATGTGTAGACTCGATGTCAACTGGACATGGACAATCAACTTTCCAAACTTGTCAAAAGATGGCGCCACTGGTATCCTGAATCACGCTATCGAAGTTTTCTACATCGCTGGCATATATACTTACAAAACTCCGAGGTGACGTAAGCGGAGCGCGGACGCTCCTGTGTGCAGCTTGCCTGATAAGAGATATTCCTTTGCCAAACAACTTCAAATAGGACAAAAGAGGACTAAGATGGCCAATTGGGCATCTCACAGCAACTATATCTGGCAACTATTCCTTTCCCACAGTAACGTGGATTCCAAGTACCTGGATGGGTTTGCAACTATTACAGAAACCTGGATTACAAGTCTCTGGATTCCAGATCTGGATGCTAGCTTGTAGTGGCAGATTAAATGCTGGCTTTCGTGCTTCGGAGGGCATGTAACGTCAGCAGTCCCGATTGCTATCGATAACAGTCGCTAAACCTATGGGAAGTTTGAAAACATCTGACAAGCGTTGGCCACTAGCCCGTTTCTTCGCATCGCTACCAATCTGCATTGGGGCAGCGTGGTGGAGTATGCTCCGGGCCAGTTGTGGGGAAAAACCTGTGCCCAACAGTGGGACATACAGGGCCGCAGCCAGCCAGTGTTCTTGCTGTAGGTATATGACGTATAGCATTGCTCGGTAGTTCCATAATCTACAAAACTTGAATCTAATTCCGTGTCGACATCTTGCGAGCGCTGATTCCAACTAAAATTTAAACATGGCGCTTCGAAGTTTCTCAATTTGAAAATTACGCGTCTTGTGGGGAATTTGCACAAAATTTAGACAATATGGCGGACCAAGTTTTCTTGTGCTTTGATACCTACTGTAGGTATTTGAAGTGGATATGCATTGTGTCATTTTCGAAACAGGTAAGGACGTGTTTTTACTATTTTTTTATAATAATAGAATCAGACTATCTTCTTTTATAATTTTATAGACCGAGTGATATTATCCCGAAGGAAAAGTAAAAATGGGCGCAACTTTTTACTGGCTTCAAAAGAAAGAAGTCACAGAAGACCTTTTGTGTCTCAGTCTTTGCATTTTTCGGTGAACCATTTTCTATATCCTCTCTCGATCATGACACATAATGACTTTGTGGGTGGTAGAGTCATAGAAGCTCGCTCCGAGAGGTACCTTACTACCCTTTTAACCCGCCATAGCGCATGTACCATCTTTAAGAGTTACTCTATTTGAGGTAAACATTTTTAAATCGGATTTCTATTGAGGTTGGACCAATTTAGAAAATAATTTTATTAATGAAAAATATAAATTTATAGTAATAGCCTTTCAAATGTATTTTTGTAGTGTCTTACCCATTTTTGTTCTATTCAAGTTCGTATCAAAATTACAGCCGAATCTTAACTAAGTATTCGTAATTATATCGTGTCAGCAATAAAGTGGGAACGCGCCCCCCCTGCCCCAAGCAGGTGCGTGAACGAAATTTTCATGCGTCAACTTTACATGTAATCACAAAATATATTCACAACTTGTAACTGGATTTAAATAGTAATGACGCTAGGGATGTCTACTGTCGATACCGAATAATTATCGATACGCGTTAAGACGATTTTAGGATGAAAATCCTAAATAATAGTACATATATATTATATATAATAATATAAATAACGATTATGTATATAAAAGTTTGCGGGGGATGGATGGATGTTTGTTCATCTTTCACACAAAAACGGCTGAGCAGATTTGGATGAATTTGGTGTGTAAGTACGTAGTTTATAACGTTCATTCACATATAGATTTTTAATGCCTCTTTTTATCCCAATCTGGATAAAGTTCCGACGAAGCTGCGAAAACGATTTAGCAGAAAATATTTGTCAGTTTAGTCGCTTTACTTCTTTAAAAAAGAGAAACCATGTCATCTAATTTACGACTGCCTCACTTTGGTAAGACAATTTATGATAAAGTATTATGTTTAAATACCAAGATTAGTCAAAATAAACAATACGACTTCAAGATGACAAGCGACGTCGTCCTGAGGGCTTCCTGCGTCCTCAACATGATTAATGCGGAGCCTCCTTCGCAATTGTCTCACGCTATTGTGCTTTAAATGAAAGGTCCAGTGCCTCTACTCTTTGTTTTAGGTAATTTGGCCTAGAAATGATTAAATGGAAATAAATATAATTATAAACGATTGTGTGTACCTAGTAAGTTTTTATTATTTGTGATGAATTAACGTAGAGCGTTAGACTTAAAAATAAGTAGGATAATCTATTTACCGATACATTTTTAAAGATTCGGAGAGTTAATTACTTACTTAAATAAAAGAATTATTAGGTCTTGAAATTCTGACTTTGAATTATGACTAACAAATCGTGTAAATAATGTCAATTGTAATAATATAGAATAAAAGCAGACAAACAAGCCTGATTTTAGGTTGTCTTGTCTATCGACAATACATACTTTTGTTTAAAACGGAAATGTCAATTGATTGTCTTTTAATGCGAATATAATTATGTAAAGTAGGTATGTGATTTTTAACCATTTTTCGTCTCAATTAAGTAAATACTTTTCTGCCCATCGATATACAATTAGCCGACAGCACATCCCTACATCCGCACAAAGACTGGCATTACGCATGCCCTACACGACGGAACTTATTGAATTTGTTGCACTCGCCGCTGGCGCCTGCAGCAGTAAGGGGGGAGGATCTTGGAGACGCCATCGGAGATGCTTTTTTGGGGTTTGGATATCCTCAAGTTAAAACTGCCACGTACGTTTTGAAAGGTTGGTACTTTTTGGTTGTTCTTAATTTTTGGGGCAGTCATCTTTGGCTCCTAGGTATACCCTTGTCCTAATTGGCAGACATACCTAACTGACCGATCAACCAACACAACAAAATTTTAACACAGGGCTCTGTATTACGCTGTTCTTATTGAACCCAAAACTTTTTTGTTTGATCCTCAATATGTAGAGAAGAAATTAGAAATATATTTATGTACAGGAAAGGCCAAAAATGTGTCATTTTTTAAATCAAAATATTTAAAACATAATTATTTAAGTAAATTGATTTTTTAAATAGCGCGAAAGTTAAATATAAAGTTCTATATTTAGACTATCAATTAATTCGCCCTTTTATAATTCTCAATTTCTTCTGAGACGTACCTAAATCTTAGCTTAAATTTACAAGAGATATTCCGAATCTTAATTTCGTATTCAACGTGTTCATCAAAAGTTCGTAATTCAAATGATTCTCTCAAAGAGAAGCGTCTCCGCCATCTTGGCTGTTTGAATTCAGTTTGTTTGAATTCGCCAGTTTGTTTGAATTTTAAATTCCGAACAAGAGGGATGTTTGATGTCTCAAGGGGAGACTCGAGGGAGCCAGATGTGAATGTATTTGTCAAGATTTGGTATTCGCAGGTTTTGAGATTAGAAACACGTGAAATTTGTCATCCTCAGAGAGATTTTCACGAAATATTAATAGGTACCTATTGCTAATAAAAAACTTTGTTTATAAAAGCAGATTTTGTAAATTTTATTTAACTACTTTTGAATGAATAAACTATAAGAATCTTAAAATAGGTTCAGAATTTAGTTTAGCAGAAATAATTAGCAGTAATGATTTCAAATCGAACCTATTATAATGTGAGGTCAAAAGGATGGTTGTTTGATAGATGGGCTTTTTCAAAAAATTTACACTTACATAATTTACATATAAAATTTGGAACATTTTGTGTTAAAATAAAATTGGATGATGATATAATAATCCACTCAAAATTCACAACGTATTATTCGAATCCATTACTTTTGTATTGTATGTAAGTACATGTAAGTATAAAAAATTAAATCTCATAAAAACGTTAATATTCTGTCGAAAGAATCAAAATTGTCGAAAATTAATTACCTATTATTTTAAAATTGGAATTCCATCACTGATAAATGGCCGAAAAAAACATTTAAGTATGCTTGCCAGTAAACAAAACAAGCTAGAAAAAAAACAAAACACATGCAGCGTATTAAAACTTGGAACGCAAAACCAATCCCGGCGAGTTCCTATTTCAAACGCTTCCCGGATGCGCGGTTCCTTCAGAGAGAAGTAAACAAAATTTCTGCAAGGATATGAGGCGGGGTGGTGGGGGCTAGCTCAAGTTTTTTGCATGTGTGTTTTACGTAGTAGAATTGAATCGGTAAAATGGAATTTTTTTTATAGACGTTGGTGCTCAGTTTTTGAATTTTTGAATTTTTTTGTTTAACTTTTAATATTATGGCGAATACGTGACATTTATTTAGAATAGAGAGAGATAGCGCAGAGTGAGTTAGGACAGCAGAATAAAGCTTTGAGTAAAGTTTTTCGTGTTGGTTGGTCAGACGGTTGTGCTTGTGTCGTATTAAGAATTAAGAAAAGCTCTTACAATAAAATATACAAAATTTCGATTCCATCATTCATTAACATTACTTATTCTCTTGGAAAGTATCTATTTTCACATGATTATAAGTAGGTATTTTAACATTTGTATTAAAACATTAAAATATCTAAGTAACAGTAAGCTAGCTTCTGAATTGAAAAAAAAAAACTACTAATTCAAAACAAAAGTTTACGCTATGGTCTACTTATTTTTTTCAACTGTGGCAAGCTGTAGACGGTGGGCATTTTTATCTGTGTGCGTGAGGGGGAGTAAGTTTTTTAGCGCGGGGGGTTTTTAGTGGCGCTGGGATCGTTATTTTAATCTGTGCCGTAATTCGGAGGCAGAGTGCCGTCTAATTGCGTTTGCCTGCTTGCAAGATCCCTCTGTGTTCTTGGTTGTAAAGATTAAATTATACCCGCTAGATTCTTGTTTATTGGATTAAATGATGGTTTATTAGATGTAGCAAGGTATACTAATACTTGTTTGTCTTTATGCTTCGGTTTTTGAGAAACTAAATTTGAAAAAAAGGAAGGTATTTGAAAATTTACTGTATGTAGATAAATTGTTATCAGGTAGATATATTTACTTCACTTTAATTAGGTAGTATATTTTAAGTCATAGACTATAATGGAGAAATTGTATTTAGTTAAAACAAGCAACCAAATAACCAAATTTTATTTAGGTACTCACAGGGTATAAGTACAATGAAAGTTGTTTATTTATTTAGTTTAAATTTGTTAACGGTTTCCTGCTACAGCAAACGACAAACACAAAAACAACACATTTTTAAAACCAAACACGAAATCTTAAAACGAAAAAACACAAAACGGACACACAAAGTAATCGCATTGGCCTTCCCTTCAATAGACAACGAATTCAAAATAAGAACACGGCCCTGCCAACGGAAACCGCGCGCAAAAATTAAAAATTCAAGCAGCCAACCCGTTCAGAAAGCGAACAGCAAAAACCGATGCAACCATTCTCATTCGTTGTTGCCACCCCTTTTTTACCCTAAGAATGCTTTAAGGCGGGCTGGGAGGTGGGGTGGGGTGGATTTTTCCACCCTTTGAAGAATTGCCCCAAGGCGGGAGGTGCTTGCGTATGTGTGCGTTTAGTTAGATGTAGGGCTACCAACATTGAAAAGGTTATTATACTTTTACGAGCTCTACAATTTGTTAACGTTGAAAGTTGGCTTTAGTTTGCTTAGATTAATTGTATTCACAGATGACTTTAGAAAAATAATAAAAATAATATATTCAACGTAGTACGTACTTTATACATTCAAGGCTTTGAACTATCACTATGTATGTTTATTATTTAATTATGCTTTTTATTAGTCTGGCTTAACGGGAGCTCACTTATTTAAAATCTTTAAAAATAAAAAAAAACGCCCAAGCGTTTTAAACACACCAAAGATTTCCCTAACACTTGGGAAAAATATTGTTTGTTATGTCATTAAAAACTGACCTATTTTGATATCCGCACACTCCATCTTGACACACTTATGAAACCTTACATACCTACTTGGTATTTTGGAGGAAAAGGGAAGATCTCCCGCCAGGCGATGTCACTGCCTGGGGACCGCGGTCCAGATGCTAACTTCGGACCATTTTTATACCGCACAAATTCCATGGAACTTTGATAGCGCGTTTAAGGATACGTCTACCGATTAACCAGTCTCAGTATGACGCGTCCGACGTGTTTAATTGTTTACTGCATTTCTGCTTGCGTCGTGATGCGTGGTCAGCATATTATTATTATTATCATGTGAGGCGCGCACTCATGTTACTGTAGGTATTGCGCCGCTTATCTATTCTTTACCATTATTTCTCTTGGCAACCCTAGCTGTAAGTGTTATTAAACGAATTGAAAAGGGTAGTTTTTGAACGTGCCCGGTCGATAATTCTTGCGGTCGCTGCCTCTAGCGCTAGTTTTTAATCAGTTTTCTATTTCAATTCTGCTTCTGGTTAAAATGTATTTGAGGCGGTTGATTTCTTCTGGGGCCTGATTCTGTGTAACCATTCACAACCGTATCGCGGCAATGTCGTGTCTTACCCGTGATAAAAAAGGCCTAAAAGTCAAATATCGTGACAATACGTATGACTTATCATGCCATATGTCTTGTCGAATTCATGAAATGACGTACGGTTTGATGTCACACGATATCGGCACGAAATGTGAATGGTCATACAGAATCAGGGCCCTGTATGGTTCGGTTGTTTTGGTGGAATTGCAACCGAGATAAAAATTGCGATCCAACCTTAAATAGAGAATCCAATCTGAGGTTGAATGCGAGTGCTTTGCTACTTACGAGGACTGAGATGTTCGCCTCATATCAAGTATCCCCGGCAACCATTCGTCTCCAGTTAACACAACACATGAAGAACATGCTGCTTTACGACGGGTTAAGAGGCTGGCGGTAAGCTACCTCCCCGGATGAGTTACTATGTTTCTACCACCTAGAACCTACATGGTACAAATTTCGCATAAAGGTATGCCTAATATGTTACAATCTTACAATGTAAGTCCACATTAAAAGAGCCGTTGAATAATGTTATCGGAGGCAAGCAAAGACGCAAGATAAGCTTAGTCGTTGCGCTAAGCAAGCACTGCATGCAACTACAGGATGTGGGGAATTTTATTATAAATAGGTATATCATTGTATTATGAAACTGGTACCACCAATTATATCTTAACCATACCATCTAATAATCATACCTGTTGGTCTAGGTATACTTAGGGTTCAAAATAAACAATATACTCCAAGTTATGGATTAAATGTTGCCTAACACTGAGGGAAAAAGGAAAAAGTCGCGAGGAAACCTGCATGCCTGACAGTTCTTCATATTTTTGCGGATGAAGTCCACCAACCCGCAGTAGGCCAGCGTGGTGGACTAAGGCCTACAACCTACTCATTGTGAAAGGAGACTCTGCTGTTGGTCAATAAAGGGTTATACTCGTATGCTGCTGTAAACGTAAAGAAAGCATCTTTAAATAACCTAAGGCTTACCGAGAAGGAGATAGAAGAACTATAGAGGAACCTCTATAGTTCTTCTATCTCCTTCTTCAATAAATAGAAAATTAATCACACAACTTGATTGTTTTTTGTTTACAAGAATGACGATAAAATAAAATTTACATCGTGGAATGATTTCCAACAAAGACATGCAAAAATGAACAAACAATAAACCAAACCAATCGATCCCAAACTCGGAATCAATTCAAAAACCTCACAAATGGGGCGTAGCCGAGTCGAATTTCGCACCCTATATAAACATTTGCACCCCGAAATCTTCGCGAGTCATTACTCGCGTCTTAGGGGGTTGAAATCTCCGACATTTTATCTAAATGGCGGCCCAAATGAGTGTCGTTCTGGTAATGACCTAAGAGGCTGACACTGAGTTAGTGCCACATAAACAACGAACGTTGATAATTTTGTCGTAATAAAGGTAGGAAGACGGTTTAAATCTAAATAGTTACGAGTAAATGAATTTCGCACGCTCTATGTAAGGCCTTTCTCCATTTATATCATCAAGTTTCAGAAAAGGTATTGCGCAATAATGGTTAAAAAGATAAGAATAACATTTGACACAGTTGATATCTAGTCCTATGAAACAATGTGTTTGAAAAACCAACTGTCGGAAAAACTGACCGAAGGACCACTACAGTACCTGAGTTTTAGCGATACCGAAACGAAACGCACACATCCATAGGTAGATACGTAAATCATACACAGCTTACTACACAGGAGTCCACAGTGTAATAACAAATAGAGGTAAAAGATTTTTAGAGGAGTTATGAATACTTATCGTTAGACATTATAATACTAATAAATATTTAATACCTACGGGATAATATGAGTTCGAAATTTTACAGTGCATTACGGCCATTTCACGGTTATTATGTTTCGTTAATATTATTTAACATTGAAAGAGTGTTAATTAAAAATAAAGCATTTTTTGTGATGATTTATCTAATGCTTTATTAATTTTTTAACTCATCTAACAACCTTTTTCCTCTGTTGGTTATTACACTGTGCATTTACGTCTGGTAAGCTGTGTATGTGTGCGTTTCGTTTCGGAACTGCTAAAACTCAGAATAAGGGTACAAATCCAAGATGATAAGGAAAAAAATTTAGTCTTTGTCGGATATAATGATGGAAGATGTAGGCACTGATTGTAGATGCCCATTACCTTGAAACTAATTGGTAAAACAGAACGGGGCGATCGTCACGGCGATGGTTCAGCGGTTGTATCGTGAGACAAACATAGAAAGGAAAAACCTGAATGAGAGTTCACCACATGTTCTCAAAAGTAGAGATGTGCCGAGTCAGACTGACTCGAGTACTTACTCGAATACCTAGCAGGTACTCACGTACTCGAATACATAAAATACGGTATTCGAATCCACATGATTCGAATTCAGGATTCGAGTACTTACGGTATTCGAATTCAAGATTCGAGTACTTACGGTATTCGAATTCAGGATTCGAGTACTTACGGTATTCGAATCCTAAGTCGTGTACTTTAATAGAAACCTTCTGCTTTACGCGTACAGTCGAATTTTGAATGCCCCGTTCACTTTAAAGAGCATTGTGAAGTTAGTCCCGCCGCGTGACTCGTTGCAGAGAATCGTTGCAGGTTTCAACGTGTTTATGTTTTCCCAACGGTCAGTTTAATAAAGATTAATATAATTAAGATTAAGATTAATATAAAGATAGATATAATTTTAATCAGTCAAACTGTTAGTCTGTCAGTTAAATAGTGAAATTAAGTGTTTAGTTTAATTGTTTTAGCCGGGTCTGTGATAGGATGGCTCCAAAAAAAATCGGAAATATGGAACTTATTCAACATTTTAGAAGGTAAAAAAGTGGAGTGCAAAGAGTGCAAAAAAACATTTGTAAATTTTGGGAACACAACAAATTTACTGAAACATTTGAAAAAAATACACCTTTAATATCTTACATGATTTGTGATGAAATATTAGGATATGTTATTGTCGTCAAAGTTCGATTCAAAAGGTACTCGAGTCCACTAAAGTATTCGAATACTCGTGCCAGTACTCGAATACCTGTCCGTGTCTTCCGACTCGAGTCTGAATTCGAATATTTTTTTAATGAATACCAAAATATTCGAATACTATAAATAGCCGACTCGGCACATCGCTACTCAAAAGGCATGTGAAGTCCACTAACTCGCATTACGTCAGCGTAGTGGACTAAGGCTTAGATCCTACAACTTGTGAGAGGAGATCCGACCCCGCTTGAGCTTTTCCTTTCCCTTTCCATTATAATATAAAATTTAGTTTTAGTTTTTTAAGATATAATTATTGTATGCCCGCATAGGGTAGACTGTTCTTAACTTATTATAATTTTTGTAACATCTTTCTCGTGTAACAGTCAACAATAAACGCATTCTGTTCTTTTCTTTTCTAGAGAAGGAAACTTTAAAGACAGCCAGTGATGACATGAATGGAGTTATCTTATAGCTAAGTAAGTACTACTACTGTGGACTATGTATCATAGTTACTATTTATGTACCTCTAATAAAATAATAAACAATTTTAATGGCCTGTCAGGCTGAGCTGAGTTTTAGATCGACGCTGACGGATCTTTGAGTCTCATTTTGATATAAAACACTTCTTTTTTGCTATTATAGGAAGTATAGGTTGACTCGATGATATTTAGCTTGTTTTCACTTTAATTTTTGCTCACGTTTTATAGCTATCATTTTTGAAGTATAAATGATACAGATGTTAGTATATTAGATAGGACGTCAGTCAGGTAGACGCCGTAGAAGACCATTGTTCTCCGGTGTAATGAGAAAACATAATGGAACGCTTGCATTTTCTCCAGAAACATTCGTCAGTGGAGAAGAGACGTGGAAGGGTGCTGCGCACTAATTGTAAGGGTAAGTAGGTATATTATATATTTTTAAGAAGTTGCTATTATGCTTTACATAAATAATTATTCGTCTTTATTATGGGCTGAAATGTGTTCAAATATTCGACGGTATAATGGTAAAGAAAAGAAAAGAAAGTGAAGAGAGAAAAAAGAAAAAAATCTTTAATAATTGAAACTTGAATTTTGTCTTTTCCGATCATGTATTTTTATAACAAAGATTTTAAGTTAACAATTCCATAGATTTACTATAAATTAATATTATAAATTTCATTCTATTCATCTCCATTTTAAAATCATTCCAAAATTAATTCTTATAAGTAATTTCAAAAATGGAAATAGAATAACCGTGAATGCGCATCCACCCAAGTCCACCATCCATTAAAAATAAAAAAAAAATCCAAATTCAATCTCCTCAAAAAAGCGCCAATAAAATTGCAACATAAAATTCAAATTCAGTTCCACCGTTCCACGTTCAAACCGAGTGCTTCTTCCGGCGTCGTGGGGCTCCCAGAAAACAAATTACAAATCATCTCCCCCCGCGAAGACTTCCCCCCTCGCGCCAAATGACTCAGTTAGAGCTAAATTGCTCGAGCAGCAGATTGCCGTCTCGCAAAATTTCCGTTGAATTTAAATTTCGAATCTAGTATTGTGGCTCTAATGAAATTGTATCGATTTAGTTGCGGGCGTCGTCGAATCGATTGGACGTCGGATATCGATATGTTAGGGCCAAAGATTTCTATGCGTCCAGATGGAGTGCAACTAAACAAAATCATTGGAATTGGGCTTATTTTTACTGAAGTTTTTAAAAAAGGTGTCGCTACAGCTTTTAAGTATATGCATGATGCTAGTATGAAAATTATC
Source organism: Erynnis tages (assembly GCA_905147235.1). Lineage (NCBI taxonomy): Eukaryota > Metazoa > Arthropoda > Insecta > Lepidoptera > Hesperiidae > Erynnis > Erynnis tages. The sequence goes on from LR990093.1 coordinate 929,781, forward strand.
GCGGTAATTAAGTTTTAATTAAAATTAAAACTTAAATATCGTAAATATTATGGCAGCTTTTAACGTTAAAATTATATGAAATAGTATATCTCTATTTTACTTTAATTTAATTAATCTTTAGTGAGCGCATGGTAATATTAACCTTTTAAACATTAAAACATAGCAACAGCCCGCATTAGTGACCCATTAGTGACCCACTAATGTGTGCATGGTCGAGACTACTCGAGACTCCTCTCACAATGAGAAGAATGTAGGCATTAGTCCACCATGATGGCCTAAAGCGGGTAATTTATAGAAAACTCTCCTCGAACGGCGACCCATTAGTGACCCACTAATCGTTCGCCGTCTAGGCAAAAGGAGCACAGGTCACCCTCCGGCCAGGTGGACTTACGACCTGAAGAAAACAGCGAAAAACAGTCTGATTCAAAGTTTTCACCTAAAAAAAGGGACTTTGGTGTTCATTTAGTTGTTCAGATTGTCTGGACATATGAAAGTCTTTGGTTAGGATATTTGTCTGCGGGATACACGTGTCTATTTCATTTGTAGTAGGTATGCTTCGGGTAAGTTTTAATCGATATCTGGTTGTATTCTCCTTTTATTTTTTAAATAATATTTACTTATTCGTATTTCTGATCGAAATCGTATCGAACTTTTGATCGGCACTAGACTGAGTGTGAGGCGGAGACCCAACCCTGTAGTTGGTCATTAATGGGTTACTGACAATGGGTTATTGATATTACTATTCGTAAGCGTAAACAAGTGGATACTAACCAGGATATCAGACCTCATCACTTCTTGCAGCAATTAGTAGGTATTTAAGTATTTAAGTACTTAAGTATTTAAGTACTGATAGAGTTCACTTTACCAGAATTGACCTAAACATTGTACAGTAAATGTATGTAGTTTCACAATACAACTATAATATTATACGAGTAAGTATTGATGGGTTCACTTATCAAGATTTGATTTGAACATAATACAATAATGTTTCACGAGAAAACAGTAGGATTGAAGACCACTCACTAAATTTACGAAGCTACACTTTCATAACTTAAATCTTCATTCCAAAACACTTTTTCATTTATATCTTTGAAATAACCACTTCACTTAAAAATCGACTTACCTTTAATTATTATTAAATTTGTAATAAAAAATTGTTTTTTAATTTCACGATCAAATGTTTTTTTTTCAAATTTCACGAGCAACAAACTGTCCCTTCAAACGTCCGTGCAAAAATGACAGTACCAGATAACCACACTGGCAGGCGTGGGAACAAAAACACGTTTAAACCCAAAAAATATTCTCAAAAATTGAAACGGTCAAGACGTTGAAAACTGGTTTCTTTTCAAAAATCTTGGTCATTAAGGGTTAAACAGGTTCTTATCTTCGGGGGTCGAAATGACCGATGACCGGCGGTCATCGTGGGAAAGTAAGGGTGAAGGACACGTAAGGGTTGTGTAATTGTCGCCAAGAATGTAAGGGATGTTTACCGAGATATATTGTTTGCCGTGATTTTGTAAGTTTTGTGGGATTAGCTTTTGAAGTAGCTTTGATTTGTTTTGGGCAATGTTTTATCCTATTACTATTTATGAATGTGAATGTGTAGGCAATAAGAATAATTTCAAATGTTTTTATTTTTAGTTCTTTATAATTAACTGAATGAATAATGGAATTGAACGTTTAAACATTAAAAATAATTTCGAATCTATTAGTTTTTTAAATTTACTGAATATTTATAATAAAAAAAAGTGTTGAGAGTTTTTTCCGCCCGCTTTTTTCCCTGAGAGGCACCGAAAGCGAATGTATGATGTATTCTGTATCTACCCATGACGTTCATTAAGTGTACCTACACAACTTATACCTGACAATGAATAAAAGACATTGAATCTTTGAAGAGATTGTGAAGAGAAGAGAAGAGATATTTATAAATTTAATGACATTTGTCATAGGCATAAAACGTCATAGGCATAATACGAGTATGCAATCATTCAATTTTTCAGTTGTTTAAATACTACATGCGTAAAAGTATATGTGTAATATACCTACATGTCTAGGTCAATAAAATACCATACAATTAGGTACAATAAGGCGAATTTGTATTGTGCCATGTATGATATCAAATTATTGTATAGTTATTTGTGACTCTGTTTGACTGACTGTCTTGCACGTTGCCTACTTTCCTTATCTATGTAATACTGTTCGGTAAAATTAGAACCCTAAATTGTCTACGGTCGATAAAAACCCAGTTTTCAGTTAAAAAGATAAATGAAGCTTAGAGTGTATCTCACGGGGCTGCGGCCTACCACGAACAAGCGGTGAATTAACTGAAACACGCTCATCTGAAAAAACGCTGCATCCGCTACAGAAGTATGGATGAGGACTCTTTGTGCACCTATGTGTGTGGGAGTGGGTTAATAACCCTGACCCACTACAGGGTCGGGTCTCCCCTCACAATAAGTTGGATGTAGGTCTTAGTCCGCCACGTTGGCCCATTGCAGGTTGGTGGACTGCACAGTCATGCCATTGAGAACATTTTTGCATGCAGGTTTCCTCACGATGTTTTCCTTCACCGTAACAGCAGGTGATATTTAATTTAATTTTATGAAGCGCACATAACTTTTTTTACAGTCATTGGTCGTACTCCAACCATACCTAAAAATGCAATTAAGAAGCTTTTTAGTGACACACGTATTCGGTGACTAAACCAAGGGCCATTCCATAAAGTATTTTTTATTTAAATAGAAAAGGTTTTTTATGGGTAATTTTGTTTCTTTCAGATATCTGGGTAACATTAGCCCACCTCGTAACCCATCAAGAAGTATCATAGTCATATAAAAAAGCGCGCCAAATAGTCCATCTCCATACCAACCGAGCACCGTTGTTGTTCTTACAATAAATCACCGTGGCGCCACTTAAAAATCCATTTCAACCCCTCCGATGTAATGAAGGTTGTACACACTTTTTGCAGGTTTTTCGCTTGCTCGTAGCCAAGACTTTTTTCAGGGGGGTGCAGTCACTTGTGGCGTTTTATGCAGTTTTTTTGCAGATGCTTTTTTGGGGATGTTTAATAGGGTGAATTTGATCCTTGTGTTTGCTGTGTTTTTGTGGGTGAGGTTTTTGAGGTTTTTTAGCTTTTTGGAGGGTGACAGGTGCTTGTGAAAAACCATGACATTTTTTAGGTTTTTTTGCTGAGTGGGAACAATATTAGTACAAGAAAATTTAATGTAAAATTGACTTAGCTGTATGCACAGATGGATTCCATTAAAGGTGTCTAACAAAAATATAAAATTTGAATGAAATAAAATTTTACTTTTTTATTTGAATTAAGTACTTATTTAAAATAGATTTAGTTTAACAGGGTGACTATATTATTATGGTCACTTTCGCCATTATCTACATATTTTCATGTTTCTACAATTAATTACTGCTTATAACTATAATTGTCTGCAGAGTCTCATGTAAGAATGAGATTGAATGTGTGTGTGTGTGTTGTTTTATTTGTGTCAGTGTTGTGTGTAGTTTTACGTATAACTTTATTTGTGTAACTTTTTATTTGTGACGAAATTTATGTACGCGGCAATAAACAGTTCAGTTAGTACCTAACTTTGTAATAAAAAAAAACAAATTTCATGGGTAGAATGTTACAAAAAAAACAATTGCCTGGGTTGAGAATGTGCTACTGGCAAACATTTAGTCTTTAAGTATTTATTTGTCCCAAGACAACGAGATGGAGTCAAGAGATTCGAGTTCGATATGTGGTAGGTGATGTTATCTACTGTCCGATGGGTAGCCCATATTATATTTTTAACTTCATAGTTTGTGCTAATGGGAAAGACACTGCATAGAAGTAATAATACGACTAACTTTACTTTCTTATTAGAATTACTTCCACTACTGGTCGCTAGATGTCCCTACTTCCTAGTTATTATTTTAGTTACAAGTCTGGACGGTTTCTAAAATAAAATATAAAGCAATATTTTTTTTAAATAATCCCTTAAAATGTTATATGGCTACTATATTTTTAATTGTTATTTCATAAACGCTATTTCGTACTTACTACTCGTCAACAGATGTCGCTAACCAAACTAATAGTTCTCAATAGTTCCGTCACACAAAGCGGCGCTGCCGTCGCGTGAAAATAAAAACGCGAGCTAAGTGAAACCGCGGTGACCCAAATCCGGAATCAAAAAACCCGTTTATCTGCGAAAACAAAACGTGGAAAAAGCCCCAACCCATCTCACTTACAAGCCAATGAAGCGAGCAAATAAGCGAAAAATCCGCTTCAATGTGGAAAAAAGATAAATGGAAAAAAGGAAAAAATGCGTCACTCGATGTTCAGTCGCGCGGCGAGTAATTGTAAAAGGTCGGGGGAATCGGATATTGTTCCGTGTTTCAGGTTCCGTAGGTTTTATTTGTGATTTTTATACGTGGGTGTGTGTGTTGTTTTATTTGTGTCAGTGTTGTGTGTAGTTTTACGTATAACTTTATTTGTGTAACTTTTTATTTGTGACGAGATTTTAATGTTGCTAGTGATCGGCTTCGCATTTGTTCGAATGTCATAATAAGTTTTTTTTATAAGAAGAAAGAAGTTGTGTATGGCCTAGAATGTATTTATTAATTTGGAATTTGGTCAGGAAAGAACTATAAATTATTAAAATTATTTAAATTAATCATTTCCGTCGAATCATTTCTCTTTTAATGGATAAAAATTTATTAAAATGACATTTTATACTTTGAGTGATTTAAACTTGGAATATTCAAATAGCCATCGTTATTCTTGTAACTCGCTGTCAAACAATATTATGATTTTTAAGTGTTTGTGGAAGCAACCTGAACTAGTTTTATAAATATTATTGGATATTATTTTGTGCTGTACCATGAGAAGAAATGTGTTTACATAATATATTTAAAATAGTTCCCTATAGTGAAGCGCAAAATTTTTGTCAAGATATTTAGTTTAATTTCATAGATCACTAATATATAACTTTAAATCATTGTTACGGCTTTCACAAACGCCCTACAGAACCCTGAGAGCTAAAAAAAACGCTAAAAAGGGGAAATGAAAACGGTTTTGATATCGAAGGCCTTTCACAAAACGTCCGATCGAGGGATTAGATTCCATTCCGTCTGTTTGTACGTCAACACTTGCTGCTTTATTACTTTTTTGTCACAGTTCAGAGTAGCGTCAAGTCTCTTTAATTTTAAATAGACACGGACGGTTTTTAAACGAATAATAATATGTCAATTATTGTGTACCTATACAAAAACCGATATAAAATCATGACATGCAAATTTTCGTGCGAATACGATTTTTGATTTTTTTGTATAGGTATTGATGCTGATGTTATTGTTTCTTAATGGTTAGACACGTATTTAGTATGATAAGCAAACGAAAATGCAGGCCATCTCATGTGAGGTGGTCCCTGTAATCTATGGACTCCCACGTAAAACTTCCAATAGGATAGACATACTATAAGGTACAAATCCTATCTGAGCACGGATGTGGCTTGCTACTTACTGTCGTGCTACGAGGACTAAAATGGTCTCCTTAAATTTGACCATCTGATATTGGGTGGCCTGCAGTATTAGATAAAATCAAATTCATTTTCAATAAAAAAAATAACTTTTTCATTAACCTTTGTTTGAAAATCTAATAAGTTTTGTACTTCCTTCTTATAAGAAACGATTTGTTTTAGCTACTCGCCGCTAGATGGCGCAGTCACATAAGTTTGAAATCTCTCCTTCAGGAAAAGCTGGTCTTATAAGAAAAACAGAGAGAAGACGAATCTAGCGAGAGACGTAGTCTTCAGGCTGATGTATTTTCATAAAAAGAGCTCTCCTTCAAAGCCGGTGAAACATTAAAAAAAAATAAGAACGTTGAGAGGTTACCTACTCCCTGGTTATAGCCCTACCACCAATAAGAAAATTTTCTTATTCATTATCTACCATTAAGTACACCGACTTAGTACCCGCTCAAACAACGAAATTAAAACACATTTACTGTACAACCCGTCCAGACTGATAAACAAAAAATAATTTCATCCACAACAAAATAAAATTTAATCCTTTGGATTCACAAAGACATCCCATTTAAAAAGTTACTCGACTGTGACTAACTCTTACCTTCATAAGCCGCCAGACTTCATAAAAACATTCCAAATTCCGCCAACGCACCTGATTTTCGTATAAAAAGAAAAAGCCGGGAAATGGGAAAGTCCCGGAAAATAATTAGGATCCCTTCCTAACTCCGATACATTTCCATTAATATTAAAAACTTTAATGAAAAAAATATTAAAAGGATCCCCGGAATTTTATCCTTTTTTCCATTAGACGGACCGCTCGCACAGCGGCGGGGGTGGACACTTCCTGTAAACGTACTTATTAAAATCAGGCTAAGTTTGCTGTAATATTCAGGAATTTCGCATTAATTATAAGTTTGTGAGATGATGGTTTCCTATAATGTACTTATATTTTTTAATATCATCTATGCAATTACTTTTAAAGTAGATAAGTTTCGCTCATAAAAAAGTTATTTCATTTATTGTGAGGGACGTGTCCAATGTAATGATGTACTGCATCAGAGTTAAAAAAAATCAATTAAACATAAACGTTGTCAAGGGTTAAGCAAATGGATAAAGTGAAAGAGATTTAGATAATACTTATATGTTACTGTTTCGTTATAAGTTATAAAGATTTTGCCTAAACAAAATACGCGATTTTTACGTAAACTCCAACACCACGTAGTAATAAATGATGAGGATACAATCGAAATAGTTTTCATAATATTCAAAACAATAATGCTTTATTGGAGAAAAGGTATACATTTTGTTTTGAAAATTGATATACCTACATAATATATAATTATGATATACCAATTGGTAAACAACCATGCATAAAAGATTTAAGCATAAAATCGCAGCTCCATAGATCCGCTATCCATACTTGCGGTACAGTCAACCGCATAAAACAACTCGCGCTGATGAAGACGGGAAACGAAAGTAATGTATCCTCGCATCCGTGAAGAAATAAATCACGATGTGATTTAAACGGAAAGAAATAAATATAGATATACTCTCTGTGGAGGACTCTCTGTGGAAATAAATTCATAAATCATGTCGCATTGCACTTGTTTAGTTGCTTTTTAAGTTGTTATTTATTAGGCACATGAAGTATGATGTTGAATGCCTTCCAACTGTGTAAAGCTGATGAAAAAAAAACTCGTACAAAAAGGAAACATGCACATATTCACGCGTCCGACGTTACTTCCTACACATCCTTTTCTTTCCATCGCAAAAATAAATATTTTAATCCGGAGAGCTCGCTGAGCCAATTACAAGGGCTGCTACTTGGGGTTGTTCCCACCCCACCTTTGTTTTATATCCTGATACATTTTTCTAAGTGGTACGTAATCTATCTATCTATGTTAATAAAAATAAAAAAACGCTGCTCGTTAATCCCGCTATCACTCAAAAAGCTAGACCAATTTGGCTAATTTTGATGAAGATTTCTACTCCATTTGCTCTGGGAAAAAGGGGAAAGTCTGGAAATTTCTGGAAATTTCTGGAAAAAACCTTTAGACTGCACTCAGCTTGGACGCGATTTCGTACGTTTCATTCATTTCATCATGTCATATTTTCATTCATTCATTTTATTCACGCTAGAACAATTCCGACCTTTAAATGAACTATAAACGAATTTTAATGAACCGAAATACTATGGGATCGCTCCCACTGCGGGACTAAGTTGACTCTTTTTCCTACTATATTTAAAAAATACTTCTCAATCTCTTACACTTCACTAACTATCAAAAGCCTCTATAAAATCTTAATATAATTTTATTAATATTTAATAATAAAATGACAAAGACGCTATTTTATACCTTACAAAAATCAATAGAGCGTTAAATCTAAGGATACTTCAAAGGTGATCAACCCTTGGCGGGGGTGAAAAGAAACCGGTCAAAAATGAACCCGAGAAGGGTGGGTGGGGGTGGCTAAGAGCATTTTTCGGAGGGAGTGGCCATTGTTACCAGTTTTTAAGGGCTAAGTGAATTTCGCAGATAATTACGTATTAAGAGAGTGTTGGATATTTTTGGGTTAATTTTGCATTTTTTTTTTGTAGTAATGAGGAACCAACTGACAATCGACTCCAAATTCAAATAGGATAGAAATCTTATTTTTAGTCCTATGACATTCTTGCTAGTCATGATAATTAAGATGTCCCAAATAAAGTATAACTATATATCTTGGGTACCCTGCCGCAGGACAGTGGTTTGGACTCTTTGTTTTATTTATAAAATTTTATTTTTATTTATTTTTATTCTATTCCTTTTTTTTGTTCTAAGTTATGTAAATAGTTGTATAATTAAAATAAAGTAATTATTATTGATTTTAAATTATAAATAAAAATATAAAATAAAAAAATATAACTATATAGGAACCGAAATAGAAGACATGAAGAACATACTGACTACCTGAGTGGCGCAGTGGTTAAGGCACCGGTGCGCTGCGCGGCAAGTCCTCGGTTCGATTCCCAGCAGAGCAGAGATTTGAATGATGAATTTGAATTTCTGTTTCTGGTCTGGGTGTATTGTGTTCTTGTCTTGTGGACACATCCATGGCACCCACGACACAGGGAATCCTAGTGTGGGGCTGTGAGTGTGAAGCGTAAAAAATAATTACCTACTGCTCTACGGCGGGATATGAGGGTGATGGTATATCTGGCTGAGCTACAGTGGCTCTGTTTATTAACAGTACATTCACTGCTGAATTTTACATTTTAATATGTAGCTACACAAATACATTATTTGTGTAGCTGTGATGATTGCCAAGAATTCATTCCCTTTCTCGATAGATCCGGCTTCGAATCGCAGTGGTAAACTGTTGTAACGAAATGAAAAGCTTCGTGAGAAAGCTTACATGCCTGAGAATTCTCCAAAAGAAAAATACCCTGAATTTCTTAATATGGCGTCCCTAAAACGCTCTGGCCTCTTATTTATTTTGAAATAGTCACCAAAATTGAGCCCAATTTTTTTCAATATGAAATAACATTTTTGCGGTTACAGTAATGAAAAAGTTTCTTGGGGAAGCTTACATTCCTGAAAATTCTCCATAAGAAAACTACCCCAAATTTTTTAACGTGACATCCCAAAACGCCTCTTAGTTTATTTTTGAACAACTAACAAAATTAACCGCAATATTACTTTTCCTCTAGTACCTATCATTGCGTTTGATCATAAAGGTTTTTGACTGAAACATGTCTCCAAAACCAAAACAAAGGAAATACTTAGTCGTATTTTGGAAAGGCCGCCATATTTCCCGCATGATTTAAAGAAGGGCGTACATTTTTGTGATAAGGCAAATTTATAGAAACGAGTCTTCGCTGCCGGAGGCTCGCTTTGTCTGCCTCCCTCCACGCCGGCGCGAGTGTGGAGAGGGCGTTTCCAAAAATATCGAATTTAGAAAAACATAATATTTTTGAAGGTGGTACTATGGAATGGTCTTTGGAGGAATAGGGCAGATCCCTCGCCAGGCGTTATCACTGCTGAATGTTAACTTCGGAACATTTGTATGCAGAGATTCTATGGAACTTTGATAGCGTGTTTGAGGATACGTCTTCCGATTGGCCAGTTCGGTATGACGCGTGTGACGTGTTCTATTGTTTACAACATTCGCTGCTTGCGTCGTCATGCGTGGTCAGCATTTCATGTGAGGCGTAGGTATATTCTGATCCACTGTTTTGTTTTGGCACCGTCTTTTTATACTGCTAGATTAATGAAGAAAAAAAATGTTGTCGCAACCAAATCAATGAATATAATATAACTAAAAATACATTATTATTATACATAGAGAATAAAATATGAATGATTTATTATAAAATAAACTGAATATGAAAAAAACAAATACACACACAATAGTCAAACAGAAAGTTGCACCGTAAATAAAAAAATTGAATCCGAAATGATACAAATGTTTTAAAGAGTCCGTCTCCACAGACGCGAGCACCGCCATCCCTTAGTCTTGCCGCGCGCACTCAGTATTTTTTACCCATTACATTTTCATTTTATTTCATATTTCTCCTTCACACCCCCTTCCCCCTGGATAATAAAATTTTTCCCTCTTACCACCCCCTTTTATTTATGGGGACGCTCACGGAATATGTTTCTCCTGCATTTAGTAATGAGTCGAATTATTAGGGTTGTTTTTCCAGATTGGTGGTGGTTTTTTTTCTTATTTTTCGTCGGATTCTGCTGTTTTTACGAGATAAGTGCGGGTTTGGACAGTAAACTGGCGATCTCTAGGGGAGGGTTTTATGAATTGCCGAGTTTGTTATGTTGTTAGCCTTGGGATTTTTATTTGTACGATTTCGTTGTTTTTATGCTTTTTCGTAACGATTTTGAAGGATTTGACGACTTTTGGAGAATGTTATGTTAAAGGTAGTGTAACCATTGAAACTTTTATGTAGAGATCCCACCGTCATCTTAGTAATCTGCCGTTAAATAATTTTATCGATCGTAATGAAATGTGTTAGTAGGTAGTTATTTTGGCGAATTAAATAATTCGGATCACGCAGATGAAGTCGCGAGCAGAGTCTAGTGGCTTTAAAAAATTTAATTGCAGAAACTGATCCTTAGCGTTGAATTTTGGGACCAACCTCAAAAAATAGGGGGCCTAAAGTATGTAAAAAAAAATATTTTATACTTTTTTGGTGACGGTTTAATTTTTTAAAATTATTTTTCTTTACCGTTACGGTAGATGATATTTAATTTTGCTGCGGTTGATTACTAACTACCACTGGGATTCAAACCCGGTTCTCTCGAGGGAAAGACCGAATCCTTACCCACTACACAAATGCAATAACATGCACAATTGCAGCGAATGCACTATAAATAAAAGTTACCACCCACGCCAGGTGTCCGTACTTAAAAACTTATAAGTTCTTTCTGTAATAACTTTTAAGTTCGCGCAACTTCAGACATAAAAGTAGTCTTAAACTGGAAGATAAAACTTGGAGTTATTTCTTCGATAAAACGGTTTTATTTTACCACTAAAATTTGCGGTATACAGCCCAGTTGGGTTGAATTTTTTAAGAGTTTTTTTATTAATGATTATAAGATAAGTAGGTACTCCAAAATAAAATTAAAATTATACCCTGAAGGCGTCGATTTCGAAAATAAATAGTTCCCAAAGAGATTAAAAGAGAATCTAAGTAAATTAGGTATGACGTCATAGTTTCGATATACAAGTGACAGAATTATTTTAACGTTATCGAACTAATGAAAATCAATTTTAGGACATAAATGCAGCAATATTTAATTACACTAATACTTATAATGAAAATGAAAATTATTACACAATACTTCTCTAAGAACCTATAGATAAGCTCTAAGCGTCATAATTTTTTGAATAAAAATCATAGTTGTGCAAAGATCGTTTCGATTTACAAACAATTTAAACAACAAATTACGTTATTTTTAATAAAATCATTATGAAATATTAAAGTTCCATTAAAAATGACTATTAAAAATCGTAAAGAACTATGCCGTTATCAACACTACATCAATTCCTTAATTTTCCTACACATCCAATTCTGGCAGTTCCAATCTAAATTCAAAAAAATTCCAAACCCAAACCAATACTTCATCAAACTTTTTAATATTCAAATAGCGAACGCCCCAACATTACAACCGCGAATTCCGCCTTAACAACATTAAAAACAAAGATGGTACAACGCAACAAAAACGCGAGCGCCTAACCATTAGGTTGAAAATTACTCAGCTTAAAAACCATTAATAACCTTTTCTTCCCCCCGTCGTTTGAGAGTCCTTCGTTCATTAAAACTGTAGAAAAACACCTCGGGCCTCCTCCCCCACCCCTCGAGTCTAAAGAAGAAGAAATATGGATCAATAAAGAAATAGCTCTGTGTCCAATGGAGGCTACGGCTAGTACCCACACAGATGCACTTCGCGTATCCGAATGTAATGTTTACACACACAGCGGGAGTTGAGGAAAAATTTCGCGGCTGTGTGCGTCACTGCGTTTGTGGAGCCGCAAGAAAAATTGGAGGGAACGGATTCGAAATTCGAACGTCGCGCAGATTAAAAATGCTTTATTCGTTTTCTGGTGCACAGATAATACTACTGTTTTATTGAGTTTTCTTTTTTTGTTGACACGCTACTTGTTGAGGTTTTGGTTTGAAAATCAAATAAGAGTTTTTAGATGATAAAAAAATGTTAGCGAAAATTATGTATCTATGGAGAATTCTTAGGCATGTAAGTTTCCTTTACCGTAACATCAGGTGACTGTTCTCAACATTGAAAAGTCATAGGTGTTTCACTGGGAATCAAACTTGGACCCCACGAACATGAGACCGTGGTCTAAGAAAAGATTACTTTTACATTACAATTACTTTACACAGAGTAAAGAACTTTACATAGAGTAAAGTAATTGAAACAAATAAGATTTAAGGACGATCACTTATTTTAAGTCCGATTCCAATATTTACCGTAGGTACACTAGGTATCAGAGATGTTATGGATATGAAATTTCGGATACAGATAGGTTTCGGATATAGGAATGTTTATTTATATATTATAAAAAGGTAAAATATAAGGTAGCTTAAAGCAAAAAACGTTTTTTTCACTTTTGATTCGCTTTTTAAAAAGGAGTACCTATATATAGAGTTTTGATTTGTGATACTTTTGAATTTAAGCAACGTTATTTTAAACTAACCCATATTCGTCCAAAAAACGCTTTTTATCCATTTTTAAAGTCTTTTTTTAAACACACTCGAGAGCATTCGTTCGGTAATATCTTCCACAAAACTTAGCAGTGTTGTCGCAGGGCGTCGTTGCCAAGGTGACGTGTTGCCAAATTTATGTTTTTTGCCAACTGAGCGCTTATCTCGCTTTAATGCACTACCCGCCAAAGAGTAGAGTAAGAAACATAGAGTGTTTCGTTAGATTTTCACAACAATTTAATAGAGTAATTGGTAGCAAGCAAACGTGACTCAAGTTTATATTAAGTACGGTTTGATCAATTCGATAAAACGTTCTGAAGGATTGTGGCAAAATTCATCAAACAGGAACAGTCACGAGTATGGTATATTACATACATACGTGTAGAATTGATAACCTCCTTTTTGAAGTCGGTAATAATAGGGCGCCTTTTATTTATATTTTGCATTATTGTTATGCAATAGCGTAAAATAAATTGCACTGTTTTCGAGTATCAACGAACTCAAAATCACAGGCGAAAGTTGCGTACATTAGTAACCTACCTTTATCCTAGTTACGCTGCCTCTATTATCTGCGTGCTCTGTGACCAGAACATTATTTTTGCCTTTTGGCGGCGTATTTGGCGGACTTCCACGGATAAACGGCGGTTTTGGCGGATTGCGGCGGATTTGCCGTTTTATAACTCTTTCTATTTCGACCCCCGTTTAGATTGTGCTCGTAGTGCTCCGAATGAGATGTTTAATGCTTATTTTATTTAGGCCCTAGTTTTTAAGGATACTTATACCTACTCGAACTAAAATATTATACCTATCGTCTATGTCTACTGGACTAAGCCCTTGTTATAATTAGCTTACATAACCGACGGCCGACCGACCTACAAACACGACAAAATTTAAACATTTTTAAATACGCTCTGACATGCGATGTATAATGTCCTACTTATGTTACTAGTTTATACAATGGTACCTACTCCGTATCCTAATTGCTTGTCGCACGCAAAAGTTGCTCGTACGACAACATCAAAATGTATGCATGTTTATCGTATGTCATGTCGCATGTCTATTTCAATTTGGACAGGTCCATACAGAGCCCTGTGTTTTCATTTCGTCGTGTTGTTTGTCGGTCACTTATATCAGCCAATTTAGACAAGCACTTAGAAAAAAGTTATAGGTACTCTATTTATCCAGTTATGAATAAAGGGCTCTACATTTTGTTTTCTTGTGAAAATTACTGTAATGTTTCTTAGAAGCGTTAAATGGCGGTGCGGAGTTACGCAATAACGTTGCCTGATTCAAACCCGCACAATGGGGGCTCGCGAGAAACGGGCTGAACCTCACGGAACCAGACACAGAGTTAGATTCTTGAAAAATAGTGATTAGTAAGAAGAAGAGAAGAGAAAGAGTATAATATCGTAGATTCTTGAAAAATATAATATTGAAAACATAATCTTGAAAAATTCTCACGAAACTAGACACAGCGACATCGCGGTTCGGTTTGTTGGTAATATTTTTTGGAATCATAGAGATTTTTGTAATTCATTAGGAACCGAGCAGGGTTTAGTCTTCTCTCATAATAAAAAGCATAGCCTTAGTCCACTACCATGGGTCTACATGGATTGGTGGCATTTATATGCCTTTTTAAATATTATGGAGAAATATATACATAGACTTAACTATTTTTGGGAAAACGTGCATAAGATAAACCTCTCATATGGCATTTAAATATTAAACTGGTTTGTATAACCCGAGTCCACCCCCCCCCAGCTGTCCGGAGGGGAGGGGGCGTCCGACAGCGCTCCTTTTTACGTTCCAAGTTTCAGGGGTGCGCAACGTTTTCTTGGGGAATGTTCGTTAGTGTTTTTCTTTTACGATATCGTCGTGTAATGTTAATGAACTGTGTGTAATAGGTAAATAAACCTACCAAGGAAATTACGAACGGTAAGTATGGGTGAGGTCACATAGGTCCTCGCATAGACCTTTACATTACGAAAAAATCATTACGATGCGACGACTTTTTGTGTGTCCATGGAATCTATGATACTGTATCTACAGTCATTTGCACTGATAATATTGGATATTCAAATACTGTTAATAGCTCTTATAACAAATTTAAAAAATTGAAATGTGTTCCACCCCTGACGAAGGTGCGAGCGTCGCCTCAGGAATGCTACAGTTTTCTCGAGTTTTCCATTCCACCCCCGGGGAGGGTCGGACGCATTACGTCTGGTGGCTGCGGAAAAATTCATAAATAATACCTATAGCCCAAGATCCCGCTGAAAGGTATATTTACATTCATACATTTTTAATTAAAATCAAGATTTTAAACAATAAATACATCTTTCTACTATTGTAGATGCAAATGCTTGTGAGGATGAATCGTTTGTTACTCTTTCACGCAAAAACGGCTGAAAGATTTGGATGAAAATTGGTATGAACGTAAAGAATACTATATTCCTCGTTGGAACAAGTTCTAAATACCAAACAGATTATAACATGTTTTACTATACTGTCTAGTAAAATGTGCCCGCTAGGTTTTTTAATTAATTTCATATGTTTATTAAGAAATACGAAACATGTTGTCGAGAATTTTCTTGCTCCGGCTTTTTCTCCCATTACTCGTACATTTATCTCTCATTACATCATTGATGAGTGCGATTAGATAAAAAATTACAATATAGTAGTAGTTTATTACAATATTATTGTATAATTACAATATTATTGTATAAAAATTATATTATAATATCTTTTTTGGACAATAAACGCTTTTCTGTTTCCATCACCTAAACAAATTTTCTTTTATTCAACATAAATGAATAGGTCATATATATATATATATACAAAGTATACGTATAATATAACGATTTTATTATAAAGGAGGAAGCTACCCCTATTTAAGATGACGTCACATTTCTTTAAGTCTGTCAGCACAAAATTTCCAGTGTAATGAGAACCGGCACTCTCCTTTGTGTTTTGAAACATTGTTCCAAAATTAAGACCTGTATAGAAAATGGAGGATCATTTTACGCTGGTTTCTGTTATTACTGTTCTCTGTGGAATGAATTGAGCAAAAATATAATGAAACCTTATAGCGGTGATAGAGGGATCCAGGTTCGAATCCCTGTAATTCGGAGGGATGACTTTTCCAAGTTATGTGTGTTTTACAAAAATAAGTCACTGCTGTAACGCTGAAGGAAAACACCGTGAGGAAAACAGCATGCTTGAGAGTTAGTTCACCATAAAGATCTCAAAGACATATTTGGTAACCGACGTCGTTCTCATAATACGAGTAGGTATAATCCGCCGTTAATTGAAATCTATCATTTATTTCCTGATCAATAACACAGTTTTATCCCGAGTATTGCATAAACGGTGGCCATTTAACATCAATTAGGCTACCAGCTTGTAAACCAGGAGTAAACCAATAGGAGCACAGGCCGCCCTCCTACCAGGTGGACCGACGACCTGAAGAAGACAGCGGGACACCGTTGGATTCAAACCCAGGACCGGGTGGTGTGGCGTCGATTAGGGGAGGCCCATGTCCAGCAGTGAACTACCAAGGGTTGAAAGGAAGCAAGAACACGTGATATGATATAAGTTATAACCCTTCGTTGTATCAAACATCAAAAAAATCAAAATCAAAATCTTTTATTCATTGACAGGTACGAGTTGTGTACACTTAATGAACGTCATACATGATAGAATATTATAAAATATATGTTACATCCGCTTTCGGTGCCCCTCAGGCTATCCAGTAGACCAGGAGAGAAAAGCGGGCGGAAAAAAACTCAATTATGAACTAATTATATTGCAGTGTGATTTTCGACCGATAAATGAGCACGCGTGACAGCAATCGCGTGTCTCACTATCAGTCTACTGACAGTTTACAATCGTAGTATTCACAAGAACCACAAAACATCTATAATATATTTACGTCTCCAAGTAAAACCAAGTAGGTACGTAACATAGTTAATAATTTTATTCCAGCAAGACGAAGCCAGAGTCCGTTGCCGAGTTTTCGCCAAATCTCCTGCCATAAGAAAAAAACGATATAAAAAAGCCTATATCCACAAAAAGTTCACGATAAAACCACCCTTAACTCACTATAAATACGCATCAAAATCCCATGCACGAAACTTTCTTTACTTAAACTGACCAAATCTTTTAAAATGTCTTAACTGTTCACCGTACAACAAACAAAAACCAACCTTATATGTATAGCATGGAGTTGATTTTCCAACGCAGTATGTCGTCTTTCAAGCATTTGAATTTCCAGCGACTGTACAGGGTGTTTCAAGAAAGCGTTGGAGATCCCCCCCTTCTTTGCTGTGTTAATTTACATTTTAAATTGCACTTACATCGCTGAACGGCGACTTGGCCTGTTTTGCGTCCGGGGGGCGTATAGCCGTAGATATAGATAAGTACCTGTAGTTAGACGGATGGCCGGATCGTTTGTTTGGTGATTTATGAGCGGATTCAGATAGTTTGTTTGATGCTTACGTTTAATTGGATTTGGAGGTAAATACGAATTTGCTATTAATTTGTTAAGTGGACGGTATTTCATTAGGTACTTATTATAATAGTTGAAGTTAATTTTATTTAGTAGAACAAGTACCGATTTAAAGTAGCCTTGAGTTTTTGTTTGTAAAATGTTTTGTCCGCCTGACATTCAATGACAATAAATAAAATAGAAAAATTCACACGAGACTTTTTCACTTTTTTTCCTGTGAAATTACATAGATAAAATGCCTACATACCATCTACGAAAATAAGTTTACTTTTATTCCATCAGTCGGGTCTTTTCCTTGAGTGCGGGAAAATCCATAGACTCGACCGTCTTACTTCAAATAAAACATAAACTTTCCTATCTGCATTTGTGAGTGCATTGCTAATCATAAGAACTAAGGTAACGTATTGAAGTACAATACATGAAGAACATGCTGCTTCATAGCGCGTTATGATTATGGCGATAAGGGACTACATCTGAGCTACAATGGCCACACTTATTTGCCTTAACAATGCCATAGTTTTTTTAACAGTGTCCAAGAATTTAGTAAACATAACGGCAGGTGGTATTCCTTATTCCAATATGTCAGCTGTTGAGATCACATTTCACATAGAGAAAATGTGTCAGAAGTCAGAACGGAAACCTTACACCTATATAAATTATTAAATTAAAAAAAAAAAAAACGGAGAGAAAATGTACCAGTATGCTTAAGAATAAACAGTAGGTACCTACTTAAATCATGTATAAACCTTAGAAAAGTCTTAGGTGCTTATTAAATAAGTATTTTTTTTAATGTGAAAGGTTTTTTGTTACCTAACGATTCCCTTACACACAAGTTCACGCCAACTATTAAAAATTGTGACAAATGCAAAAAAATTGGGTCACACTTGAAAGAATGTGAAAAATGTTAACAGGAGAATAATTTAACATAATTAATTCTATTAAAAAAATACAATTAAAAAAAATTAAATAGAAAAAAATCACACACAGTCACGTGAATTACTTTTATAACACGTGTGAAAAATTGACACGTGAAATTTGGACACGTGTAAAAATTTGATATTGATTTAACTTTTTCATTTTCTTTTAAATAGGCACAATATATCTCGAGTTTAAAATCACCATTTATTCTTTGACCGATCGAGGTGTCGAACATCGTATTGGTCTTGACTCATTGAATAGATATCCTTTATCTTTTAAAATCAACAATTTTACAACAACATCCTTATTGCATTGTAATACAGACTATTTTTATTTATACATTTCGTCACCAACGATACCTCATCGCAAATTTTAATGGACCCTATTCCTTTACGATAAGATCTTTTTCTGCTTAATTTTGAATTATATTTTGAGGTATTTTCTCGAATATTTTTGAAACCGAAAGTGTGACAAATTTATAACAAGGCGTAAGTTATTTTAAGGCCATTAGCATAAAGGTCATGTTTCCGTCACATTTTTTCAAAAACGGAAGCAATTTTTTATCGAATATCGATTTTTAATAGATTTCATTGTGATATCTTAGGCCGATTGAACACTTAGCTTGGTAGCCATGGTACTTTTTATTTCTTTTTTAAAACGATTGAGGACTTAGTCCAGAGAGGGACATAAAGTAAGTAAGTATCCTATAATATGTTAATTCAGGTTATGATCTTCGTGTATACCAAATTTCATCCAAATTTGTTCAGCCCTATTTGCGTGAAAGAGAACCAAATATCCATTCTCACAAGCGTTCGCGTTTATTATCTATTATTAAGTAACATTAGCTCGTCTACCGTGCTGTTCAAAATTTGTAGGTGACAACATATTATGATTTTTTTAAAAACTAGTTTATTACTTAGAAAAGTGTGATACAAAAAGTGAAAATGTACATGTGAAATTTAAACCGAAACAACGTCAGGGATAGAGTCACAATAACAACAAGGTGAATCCTTTTAATTCTTTAAACACATGCTTAGTCTGTAATCAGCCTTAATTATATTTTTTAACAAACGGAAGTCAAATATTTATATTGGTTTGAATTGATTTTTATAGTAAAAGCAAAAGGGTTGAGGTTTTTATGATGACATGTTGATGTTCGTTCCTTTACACCTGTTTTCTTAGTTTTTTTATGGGTTTGTTATTGCCATGATATACAAATAGGACACTTCTCACATACGATCTTAGATAGGATACCTATCCTATTTGAGGTTGTGGGCGTGCATAGGTTGAAGTGACTAGTCACACTAGTCAGGTAACCTGCATGACCGTTTGTTACTTATATGTCAGTAACCCATTAATGACCCACTTCAGGGTCGGGTCTCCTCTCACAATGAGAAGGATGTAGGCCATATTCCACCACGCTGGCCTAATGCGGGTTGGTACTAATTTACGGAAGAATATTGAGGAGGAACCGGGAGGTTACCTAATGAATCCCTCGCCTCAAATAAAGAATCAGGAAACCACACGTTTCCTCAACCGAAAAGTAAAACAAGAAGAACACGCCGCTTCACTGCGGGTTAAGAGAGTAACGGTAAGGTATTCAGGCAATCAATACTGGCTCTGCCTCCTAAATCTATTTGATAAAAATGAATCGCTGTTCGTTAGTCTCGCTTAAACTCGAGAACGGCTGGACCGATTTGGCTCACTTTAGTTTTGATATGTTCGTCCACCAAAGGTCCAACGAAGGTTCGAATGGTAAGAAAATCTGAAAAGAATGTGAGCAAAATAGTAGAAATTTCTATATTTGGCGGAACGAAGTCTGTCAGGTTAGCTAGTAGGTACTATTATAGAGACCCTGAGCGATACATTGATAAGTGTGTAGGTAACCTTCACCGCTTTTCTCAAGCATGAAGATTTTATCATGTCATACACAGCTACACATTCATTAGTGGGCGTGTTTAAAAATAATCATTCTAAATGTCACGTGATTCGTGCTCAGCGCAGCGGAAAGTGGCCGCTGCGTCTTTATCTACTTGACTGACCACCCAAGCGAAGAGAGATCAAAGTCGTGATATATTTTTATATTAGCCTCAGCCCGCGACTTCAACCGCGAGATCTAACTCGCACTCAGTTTGGGTGACATTTCGTATACGAATTCAACTCGTGCGTATACATAGGTACGTGCACGAACGAACAATCCCGACCTTTGAAATACTATGGGCTGACACAGCCCGCGACTAAGTTGACGTACGAATAACTCGTCGTCAGACGCGGTCAGTACCGGGATGGGTGACCGCTAGTGGCGATTACATGCGCGCTTCCGTGCTTCGGAGAGCACTTTCGCTACCCATAAGATAGCAGTCGTTACATATTGTCGGAGGCTCTATGGACGGTTAAAAAACCTGGCACATTGAAGCAGCATGTTGCATTATGCTCTGGGCTGTCTCCGCGTTGTGGGAGATCCGCGCCCAACGTTGGGCCATAAAAGAGTTGCAGCCAAGTTATTTAGGCGAATCGAACAATCCGGTTATCAATAGGCTAAAAATAAAAATAATTTATCTGTATCCAACGAATCTCCATAATGTCATTTACTCCTCTTTACCAATGCACAAGGGTTGAGCCGATGAAATTGCATGAAATTAATCGGATTATTTGTAAGCCGGTTTTATGGTAATCGTTAAAGTTTACCCAAAAATTGTTTGTCGATTGAAATGGCTTGAATGTGTAAATTTTTGTATTTGCGTCATTTTCATATTTAACACTACGATTATTTGTCTTTTACATGTATGTATGTGTTTTCAGACTATTTTCAGTTAGACTTATTAGTTCAGGGTTCGAATCACAATGGCACCTTCCTCCCAAAAAAAAAACTTTAAATAAAACATCTACGTAAATCGACATCTCTGAGAGCTCTCCATAATGGTCTCAAACTTTCTAAGAAAGTAATGGATACCATTGGGATTCGAACCCGGACTCCTCGAGTAAAGGGCTTGTTGTTCTCCACCGCTATAACCGGTTTTTTGGGGTTTCACTAATGGGTTTAAAAAATACGTAACTACATCGATCAAACAAAACTTTTACGTAACGTAGAAAGGTTATTATTCCGAAACACGAACAAAACAGCCCCTGAAATAAACTGTAACTGAAATATCGGGGGTTGCAATTTGTAAGGCAAATTTTTAGTGTGACGTCACGGATATCCGTGCCTAGCTAACTATGCCGGATAACCGGTGTAAATCTTACTGGTGTACACCAGAACGTAGTATTGGGTAGGGTTTGCTAATATTGTTATGGTATTTGAGAAGCAAAAAGGCATGCTGGAGGCCTAGTTTTAAGTGGTTACTGCGGTCCATGGACTCCCGCATCCAACCTTAAATAGAGAAAAAATATCTCTATACAGGATGAATTTTTCAGGTGTGCGTGGATGGGGAAATCCGAAACTATGAGGATTAGCGAAAAATGCTGAAAGGAGCTGGGGACCGATTTTGATGAAAACTAAAACTGCATCGTTGGATTTCTGAAAAATCAATATGCCTAGCCAGGAATCGAACCCATTGATTTTGAATAAAAAATCACATCCTGTATTATTACACCATTCGATAGTGTCACTAATAAGGAACAAATTCTGGTCAGTACATGCGGCAACCTTAAGTAATCGAACCCATTGATTTTGAATAAAAAATCACACCTGTATTATTATACCATTCTATAGTGTCACTAATAAGGAACAAATTCTGAACAGTACATGCGGCAACCTTAGAGTATAGAGTATAGAGCTCAATTTTAACAAAGTGCTTTTTTTCATACAAATCTCAACTGATGACTTGTCGATCGAAATTATGACTATTAAAACATGTTTCAGCACCAATATGCCGTTCGTCGGTACCGCATATCTCGGCGCGGAGGCGGTATTTTCGCGAATTCTTCCCGCCCGCCCGTGTACCACACTAGTACCACTTCCGCTTCCGTTGTGTTACAATGCAAATGTTTTCAGATTTCAGGGTAGTTCTTGTTTTAAACAACTTTAAAATCTTACGTTGTTAATTGAGTCACAGTCTGAAGATCTAACGAATCGTACCTCAAATGGTGCCTGTGTGTAGTTGCATGTAGATATCTTGTTTCTTCAGAGGATTTGTTCTCCGGAAATCTGACCCCCCTGGACAAAATCATAGAAATTACAAAAAAAAAATCACATGACGATAAGTGGTCACTGCAGTATCTCTCATCAAACTTTACAGTTAACTTTGCAACTAAAAATCAATTTTACTATAACCGGTTCAACCCTTTACTACGCGTGGATTATTTCTACCCTTGACATCTGCTGAATATCTTTTGAAAGGCAACAATAGGCAAGAAAGGGTCAGCGATGGTGACCGCTCGAACCGGTTCCAGCCGCTTTGTTCCGCAATAAACAGGTTTGGACTACCGGTAACTAGAGTTGTAGACCATGTTTTTAAAGAAAGTGGGATAAAATATTTCATATTATTAAAACTAATAAAATGAACCTACCACTAGGCATTCTAAATCTAATTGATTTTCGCCGTCTCTTCAGATTAAAGTTCCTTCTGATTGGTCGGTACCTATACCTACACTTATACTTTCCAAGACTTTTTTACATTGCTATGTTTTAATATTTTATATTGGTAGCTATTTTTGACAGTTTTAATTTGAAACCAATTTTTGCAAATTTTGTATTAACATGGTCACCCTACATAACTGACCATAACCACACGTTCCATTCAAGTGTGTCTATCGATTGTTATTAGTAAAAATAAAATGAAAAAAGAAAAAGCAACAATGGACGAAGGACATATGGACAGTCCATAGGTGTATCATTATAATATTTTTTATTGTAACCCGTAAAGTTTAAACGGTCGAAAGTGGTGAGTGACCATATGCCGCGGGGTAAAAGGGCCCGACTAGGGTATACCGTCATATTACGTGTTGAGAAACTATAAAATACGAGTAGGTACGAGTATATCTCTTTGTATTCGATGATGTAGAAAGCTGTATTTTTTTTCGAAATCTCAATTTTATTTTTTAAGTTATATTTAAGTAATTGCATTACCTATGTAATATTTTAATTACTTGATAAATAACACATTAAGTTAGTAAAAATAGTAAAGTAAAATAATATAAGTAAGTATCTACAAAATGAATATGATTTCTTTTAATTATTATTTGTGTAAAAATAATTAAAACCATTAAGTACAAACAAAAATTATTTAATACTTTTATGACAGGAAATTAAAAAAAGGGAAGTTTTTTTACATAATTGAAATGAATATTTTTCAATATTTTTTTACCTGTTACTATGTATTCCAATTTCAGTGTATTTAAATTTAAATATCTAAAGATATTTATCAAATGAGTTTGCGATTTTTTTAAATATTCTTTTTCGCATACGTCCTCACTTCTCGCTTACCGTTTACAGTGAGACAGTATCTAATAGCGAAGTATAATAAGGTCCAAAAAACCTTTTATAGTCACGCCTTGTCAATTGATTCTGTTGATATTGGGTCTATTGATTTTGATCGACCTAAACGATTTGGGTTTAGTTTTTTGGATAACTTGTTTAATTTAACTATCAACAGATGACGTGATGGGTCGGATATGGTAATGGACACGTCAGATTGATTTCGGAAGCTATAATTTTTTTGGAAACGATTTTGTAACTAGAAAGTGATTTTTTTGTGAAAGTTATTTTTTTGGTTGAAGCAATCGGTGTAAAGCTAAAAAAATGCTCTCAAAGGCCTTTGAAGTCCACCAACCCGCAGTAGGCCAGCGTGGTGGACTAAGGCCTACATCCCTCTCATTGTGAGAGGAGACCCGACCGTATAGGTAGTGGGTAATTAATGAGTCGCTGACATTGGTGGAAGTATGAGCCACAAAGCAATACAATTTTTAACGTGAGGATTTAAACCCGTTAAAATATATCAAAATCAAAATAACTAAGGGCGGGTGAAATGTACCTAGTCAATCCATAAATCAGCAAAGGGAAAACCTTTTAATAGAAGAATGATTGAAATAGACAATATCTATTCTGATTGATAGAATAAAACGGCGATTTGGAAACGGCAATCAGATGGTACCAGTCAGCGGTGGATTTTAAAACAATCGATAAAAACTTTCCCTCGATATTTTATCGAGTGTTTGCGTGATGCGTCTTTGTACTCCAAGGTTACTTGCGGTTTAAAAACCAAAAATTTGAGTGTTTTTGTAAAAAGGATAATAATACTGATGTTGATATTAAAAAGACGTCACTCAGTCAGTAACCCATTAAGGACCCACTACAGGGTCGGTTTATATCAGAGATATGTAATATTATATCATGGGATCTGTGCCTATAGTAAAATAATAATAAATCAGTACTTACCACTTACCTTCAGCACCTATACTTACATTTAATGATACACAAGGGCTATGTAATGACAGTACGGAGGCGGTGTTGGTGAATTGTATATTATCCGCAAACACTACTTACCTCGTTATTGGTAGTTGGAAGTCTTTAACGCACTGTTATTTAAAATACTGGAGAAAATTGCAATGTATCAGGACTTCTGGGAAGTACTTTTCTTTTTATTGCTTGTTATGTAAGCGAGGCACTTAACATCTTGTTGAAAATTTAATATGATATTGTCTGACAATATAAAAATGTTGTCAGATTCTAGAACGCCTGGCTGCAACCCTTTTACGACACTGTTGGCCAAGGGTCTCTCCGCAAAACACAGGAAGACTCCAAATGTGAGGATTCTGTATAAAAAAATATCTTCTATTAATAATTATTATAAACTACCTTTCGACTTATGCCCCAATGTGTCAATATGTGGAATTACAAAGGGCTGAAAAGAAGAACAAGACTATCAAATGAAGGATGAATGTTATTCAAATCATATTAAAAACAAACAGCTGGCATAATATTAAAAAAAATAATGATACTTAAAATGTTTTATCTACAAACAAATCTATAATCAAACCTTCCTTACTAACCAACGAACAACAATACCCGAAACAAAAATCCAAAATCCATAAGCGAAACGATGTCCGTTAGTCGCAAAATAGCTAAATGTATGCACACCAACGGGATACGATACCATAATTGTTTTGTCGTACAAGTCCCAAAGTAGCAGCTGCACGTTAAAATCCGTACACAAAACATTTAAAAGGATAAGGAAGGGTCAGCAAAACCAGATTGACCAGTCTATTCAAAAAATAGACAATGCGACCTAGGATTGACCCTTGGGGAACACCGGTCACTTTTACACGTTTTGTCCTAAACCGGTAGTGAACGAAAAGGGTTTCGAATTTGAATATTATTAAATATTGTCGCGAAATGTCTAGCAGATGCATTGGTCAGTTTTGTGATTGCGTTTGACCGTGTTTGGTGTTGTTTATGGAATAGAAAGGTAGTGTTTGATTAGATTAGATTACAATCAAAATGTAATCAAAGTGTATAAAATTGTGTTTAGTGTATGAACAGGTAAGTTGTCTTTGCTTACATTAAATTTAACAACCTGAATAAAACAATAGTTAATCATGAAAATTAATGTTAAAATGACGTACCTGTAAAAACTTAATCCACTAAGTTTTTCCTTCTTTTTTCTTTCTACGCAAACCGGTAGAGGACTTAAAACTCATCTGAATAATACAACTGTTAATAAAGAAAATCTATTCAAACAAGTATCTATCAAAACTGTATCGTCCAAGTTTTTTCTACCTTTATCTTGCTACGCAATCCTGATCGCTGCCATAGGGGGCAATTTCCCACGGTCGGTAAAAAGGCGAGAGATAATACCGAGATCGTTGGAAAAAACACCCCCTTTACCCAAAAAAGTGTCCCACAATTATCACCTCCCTGTTTCGCTCGACAAATAGAATTAGGCGTGAATTAAATTAGCTTGGGAATTAACATGGATAATGCCAGGCTCTCTTCGTTTTTCCTTATTTTTGGTGCTGTATCACAGAGATTGGAATGGATTTTCGGAAAAAAATAGAGTAGGTTTGAAACTTAGGACTATGGTCAACTTAAATTTTAGCCAACTTTTTGAACAACGGGTTTTAAAGATAATGGATTTACTGTACTCGTAGTTCGCCCAAAGAGTATTCTTTCGTCCACCTTTGTAACCTGAAGTATAGCGAAATTTACAAGTCTTGTTTTCCAATTGGGTTTTAACTGCTAGAGATACCTCTATCTACTATTAAAATGTCTTTTACATAAAAGAGCCTCTATTTAAACTTTCCCATCTCTTTGGCCGTAGTGGTTTTTTACCGACATCCCCAAAGCGGGAAATTTACCCGCCAATTTTGAAGGACAAACGTTTTGCTTGTACGTTTTTTTAAACGTCTTTTTAATTCTTTTTCGAGGGTTGATGTATTTTTGGGACGTTTTTAAATAAATTGTCACGGAACAGTGTGCTTAAAATAAGCTTTTGAAAAAGCCTTTTGAAAACTGAATTGAATTGACGTTCTGATGTTTCCATTTTATTTTAGATAATGGAATTATTTAATTGTAAAATTAAATGTCCTGCTAATTGGACGAGGCGAAATCTCACATCAAACCTCCACCAAACCAATATTTTCCTCCTAAATGCCAATAGCCTACTTAAAGCCAAAACTCTTTCTGACTGGTTGTTTTAACCCATTAATGACCCACTACAGGGTCGGGTCTCCTCTCACAATGAGAGGGATGTAGGCCTTAGTCCACCACGCTGGCCTACTGCGGGTTGGTGGACTTCACATGCCTTTGAGAACATTTTTTTTTGTAAACTCTCAGGCATGCAGGTTTCCTCACGATGTTTTCCTTCACCGTAACAGCAGGTGATATTTAATTTTATAAATCGCACATTACTTTTTTACAAAGTCAAGTCATTGGTGCGTGCCACTGGGATTCGAACCCGGACCCCTCGATTCGAGCTCGAATTCTAAGCCACTGGGCTATCACCGCTGTTCTGACTGGTAGTCATTTATTATTAATAATCAACAATTTTCACATACGGACTGCATTATGCCATGGACCCACCACCCTCCCTTATCTTCAGGTAGGTATTTTTGAGGATATACTGGAATAATACAACAAAATTATACAACGTATCAATCTTTTTTATATTACGTCCATTACAATAAGACAGTTCTTATTTCCAACATCCGTGTTCTTCTCTTTCTCCCTCTGCGTGACCAGTCCCAGCTCTTGAGTTGACCGTGAAGGCTGTAGCTTCAGCCATCTGCAGCAACCGCTTACGAGCTGCAAACTCTATCTCACAGTATATACCATCACAACTAATTCACATCCAATAGCACATGACACGTGTTCCGCCCTAACATCATCAGGTGATGTGGACTTTACAACGATTGGTATTAGATGTCTTCAGGTCGTCAGACCACGGTCAATAAATTTCAGTTCAAAATACACCGTCTATAATTTTGCCATGCTTTTCACTATTTTTGGTACTCTACCTACTTAGTAGAGGGATAAAAGGGCTGAAGGCAATTTACAGGAATTTTTGGGTCCTTTGATATTCTTCCCTACATTTCCGAAGTTACAATAAAACTTGTACCGTTCATTCTGCAATTATGAGCTTTATATATTCTAAACGATTGTAGGGTGGATGCAACATCGATGTAAATGTACAGTTGTACAGGATGGTGCAGTATTAACTTTTGAATATATAAATAATCTAGGTAGTAACGTATCTTGAAGCATGTAGCGTATGGAAGAAGTGGCATGAAGGAGCCAGGTTTTGAAAGAGCCACTTGCATTATTTCGGTGGTTTAGCAACGAATTTGGTTGCAAAAAATATATTTTGTGAGTGACAAGACATCAGTGTTGCCACCTGAAAATAAAATTTCACCACTAGCGGTCACCCATCCAGGTACTGACCGCGCCGACGTTGCTTTCCTATTTCGGTCGCTTGCGATCTACTCAAGCAGCGGGGCGATGCGCGCTTCACTAATAGGTTACCATAACACTTTCATATTCCGTCCAATTGTCTACAAAGTTTTTATTTCTGTATTATGTATTATTTGGAGCATTTGCCACATCCAGTAAACCTTATATTTAGCAACAGGGGTTTAAGAAAAGGGGCCTTTAAAATGTCAAAAGAAGGCGAATTTCCCTAAGGGTGCGCACCCCTTAATTATATCTTTTAATGTAATGTCTGAGTGCATTTTTAGAAGACCCTCTTTATGTATAATGGGGGATGGTGGGTGGGGGTGGGAATTAATTATGGATCGGTGCGCTCAAGTTTTTTGAAAATGTCTGCCAAGTCACCGTTCCGAGGGTTTCTTGTTGAGGATTGATGAGGAATTTCTTGCAGATTAAACGGGAAAGTCTACGCGCGAAATAAATGAGTTTTGTTTGGGTTTATTTGTTTTTATGTGTTGTGTTGGATAGAGGATTTTAGCGGTATAAAATTCAAAATCTGATTTTTTAGTAGAACACTACTCAGTTAGTAGGGTGAAGGGTATAAAAGTATTGTATTTTTGAAAAAAAAAAACGTTTTTAACTGCCATCGCTACCAAAAATACCTAACCTTAGCCTTTATGTATTTGAGCAAAATGTTAATTTTTATTGTTGATCTGAAACTAATAAAAAAAAATCAAAATTAATACTCGATAGTTTCATTCATACAAAACGTATTTTTAGTAAAACCAAATTAGTTTACCGGAGATTATTTATTTGAGGCAACCGGTTACCTCATATAATAATAATAACGCTTCACACTCATAGCCCCACACTAGGATTCCCTGTGTCGTGTGTGCCATGGACACACACAAGACAAGAACACACACACCCAGACCAGAAACAGAAATTTAAACTCATCATTCAAATCTCTGCTCTGTTGGGAATCGAACCCAGGACCCTCCGCGCAGCGCACCGGTCTTAACCACTGCGCCACTCAGGTCGTCATATGACCACACATACGATTTCTTATCCTATTTATTTGAAGTTGAGCGCGGGTGTCCAGTCCATGGACTGCAATGATGCACTTATCATCATGTGGACTGCATGACCGTTTGCAATTCTTAATAGGTATTTATAAAAGTCTACTATAAAAAAGTTTCAAACTACTCTGAAGGCTTCGTTTTCGCTTTGTTTGAAGGTCGCGATATACCTAGACAAAGATGAAAAAACTCAAATAACCTTAAAATCGAGGCCGATTCCTTCTCAGGATCATTTTCGTTCAGAAATTCACCGAAAATTTCTCCAATAAATTGCAAACTTAATTACCGTTGCACACCTGCTTTCAGTAGGCAAAGTAAAGTAAAATAAAGTAAGTAATGTTTGAACCCGAAAATACAAAATACGAAAGTGGAGAAACAAAATTGAAGAACAACAGGGGCGCCGTGCCCCCGCATCTTAGCAATTTAAAACAGGGGACGCTTTTTCTTACCCCCACCCCTACCCACCCCATCCGTCATAACTTGACCCACCTCGCCTCCCCACACTTAGGGTACGTCCGGAGAGAAGGGATTTTTTTTGTATAATTATGGAACGCCTGAACGGCGATATTATGTTCACAAATAGTTGATAGCCTAATAGCTAAAAATTCGGTATTGAATTGAAATTGTTGACTCCCAGCGACAAGCACCAATAAATTTTCTAAATGCATTTCACAAAAAAAAAACATCAAAAAAGTATAAAATAAAATTGAGTGAAAAGTATGAAATAAAATTGAAAAGTGAACTGTCTTATTGAGTCTAAAATAAATTATTTATGAATATTGTAATGATATTTATTTATGAATTGTATCAATACTAATAATTATAATAAATATTTAAAAGTTCAAATAGTAGTGCCAAGCTACTGTTTCAATTAGTCAGTTTAGTTTCATTTTAAAATTACATGAACTAAAATTGACTAGGTACCTAGAAATGACAGAAGTAGCCAAAATACAATAGTACTTTACCCAAACGGCGAAAAATTAAGAATTATGTATAAAGAAAGAAATATGTATAATTAGAAATATAATAATGTAATAATAAAAATATGTATAATTAAGAATTATGTATAATTAGAAACCACCACACCAATTAGGGTAGAGTCATTGTAGCTCCAGTCTTTTAACTAGTCGTAAAGCAGCATGTTCTTCAGAACTTGTGTTTCTGTTGGGGAGGTACGATTGTAGTAACACCTACTTTATTTTAGGCCAACATCTTAGTCCTCGTGAGTATAGCACCAACATACAACGTCAGGTAGGATTTCTTCTCTATTTGAGGTTGCATGTGGGTCTCCAAGGAACGCAGTGACCACCTAATATTAGGTAGCTTCTATTCCCGCTACTCAATACTACCCATATACAATGGATAAAAAAGTGTTAAGACAAAAGACAAAGACACAACGTTTATTTGCACAAATTTAGGTATATATAGAGTTGTTCCAAATTATTTTGATCAATGTATATTTACCATTTTTATAATTATGCAAATATTGTAAGAAGATAACTAGAAATGAACCATTCTGTTACTTCCTTCCCTTCAGCCCTTGGTAGTCCGCTGCTGGACATGTTACTAAAATTTAAAATTACAGTCTGTTACTAAAACTTTAAAAATTTCGAAATTCAACCACGCCCTTTACTGCGCCATTTTTTACTTTCCAAATTATAAACGGTTCTTAGCCAGGGGTGTATCGGTCCCCTAAAGCCCCCAAGTCGGGGGTGGTTCTGCGAAATTAATTTTTATTATTATTACCCGATTTTTAAGGAGATACGCTTAAATCTATTGAAATTAGTTGAATACCTTTTTTATTCGTGTAACTAAGTAGCTTTTACTATAATAACTAACTATTCTAACTTTTTTCGAATAGTCAGGTGAGGTTTATTTAAAGTAAAACTAATAACCCCTTAATTTGAATATAAAAAAGAATTAAAACAAATTCGATCTATGAAACTGACAATGTTTAAATTTAACAATAGAAAATTAGTCATACAGGGTCGTCTCCTCTCACAATTAGAGAGATGTAGGCCTTAGTCCGCCACGCTGAACTAATGCGGGTTGGTGGACTTCACATGCTTTTAAGAACATTTTTTTTGTAACTCTCAGGCATACAGGTTTCCTCACGAAGTTTTCCTTCGCCGTAACAGCAGGTAATATTGAATATTTTTAACAAAATTAGTAGATACATAATGATAAATGCTATTAGGTAAATTAATGAATAACTTTGACTTTGAGCTCGTAAACGCAAAAATTCAAATTGTGTATTGCTGCCGATTGAAAATTAAGTCTAATTCGACAACCAGGCATACCTACTCCTCTGACTTAGGAAAAAAAAAGATAAAACTACGTGTTCTGACAAAGTTATGCCAAAACCCTTCGGTACAAAATGCCAACTTTATTTTCTCGGTAAATATCTTCGTTTGTGCTATCGGTAAATTGATCTTCGGCCTTCGAGACTTTGTTTAGAGATCACAATGATATCCGATTACAGCTTTTAAGTTTGGATTTTGTTTTGCCGTAGCTAAAGGCTATCGAACATTCCCGAAGGTTCTCGAACATTCTGTCGTGGTTACAATGAAAGTTGGAAACGCTAAAACGCTATGCTGAAAGTTGTAGGCGGTATTGTTTTTTAGTAAATAAACGGTAACAGCGGTGATAGCCCAGTGGCTTAGAAGTCGACCAAGTTAATCAAGGGGAGGGGGTGACCCACTACAGGGACGGGTCTCCTCTCACAGTGAGAAGGATCTAGGCCTTAGTCCACCACGCTGGCCTACTGCGGGGTGGTGGACCTCACATGCCTTTGAGAACACTTTTTTTCGGAAACTCTCAGGCATGCAGGTTTCCTCACGATGTTTTCCTTCACCGTAACAGCAGGTTATATTTAATTTTAAGCGCACATAACTTTTTTACAAAGTCATTGGTGCGTGCCACTGGGATTCGAACCAAGACCCCTTGATTCGAGGTCGAATTCTAAGCCACTGGGCTATCGCTGCTTTGACTTTTGTGAGAGGAGTCTCCCTGTAACCCTGTAATAATTTAAGATGACTTATGCATTTTTTTCGTTCCGCCATCTTTTCTGAAAGATAATTAATTATCCAGCGCCCCGCTTTAATTGAATCTCTTACCCCCTAACGTCCCCCAGGAAAAACAACCCTTTCTTATTTTTCCTTTCCCCCTTGCAAGACGATAAATCCTTGGTAGAGACAGTAGGGAGATATCTTGACAAGAATGTACAGACACTCGGAAAAATTTATTATAACCTCTATGTTCTATGCATAAAGTTGTTTTTTGCTTGTCTTGTCGTTTGAATATGGAACAGTTATTGTTGTTTTGAGCTACAAGAAAAACCCTCCACGATTCGTCATTCAAATTCCTCGGGCGAGTTTAATCGCGCCACCATTTTGAAACCTCTTTCTATGCGTATTCCGATTTCGAAATTTTGTTTCGCGAAGTCAGTTTACGCTGCCACATTTGTGTTCCATTTCCAATTTGAATTTGAATTTTCTTTTTTTATATTTTTTATTTTTAATGGTCCGATATTTATAAGGATTTGTTTATGGTTTTTTTATTATAATTTTTTTTTGTTTACCTGCAAAATTAGAAAAATAGTAAAATGACAAAAGAAAAATGTAAATAATGGGTCACTTGCGCGTCTATTTAAATACATTGTCTAGTTTATGTCTTAAATAGACAAAATATGATAAGATAAGAAGCAGGTTGTTTATTGACTTCTACACAAGTAATTTTTTTAATAGTAGATAGGTAATTGAGTGACAAACGGGCATGCAGCTGATGTTAAGTTAATCTCACTTCTTTGGTGCTTTGGCACACATTGGGACTAAGTTAAGTGTTCGTCTCAAATACCGTAATTCCGGCAACCATATCTCCCCAGCCGAACCACAAAACATGAACCGTGCTGCTCTACGGTGGGTTAAGAGGGTGACGGTAAGGACCGGTCGAAGTACTATGGCTCTTCCTTCCTTCCTTTCAGCCCTTGGCAGTCCACTGTTGACATGGGCCTCCCCTAATCGACGCCACTCCACCCGCTCCTGGGCGCTCCGAATCCAACGGTTTCCCGCTGCCTTCTTCAGGTCATCAGTCCACCTGGTAGGAGGGCTATGGCCCCACCACCCAATAATCTGTTACTTATCCTTTTAAGTTTTAAAAAATAATATCAAAATGGGATTTAAATCCGTGACCTTTCATAAGATTCCAATAATTAGGCTAACAATAAAGTTCATACGTGTTATCTAAATAGGGCGCCACACACGTCAAACACATTGACCTACTAGTGGGTTTAAAGACCTCTGCGTTAATCGGATGAGGACCTTGTGATGACGGATTAAGGTTTATTTTCATTCGTAGCTTATTAATAGATGTATCAGCGAAGTGAAGTTCGTGTATTATTTTCTTGAAGTTTTCCTAAAGTTCATTGTAGAAGTATGCAAAGTATACGGGATAAAGTCTGTCTGTCTATCATTTATTTGTAAGTTAAATAATTAGTTAATTAGTAAACAAATCAGCAGGTGTTAAGTGGCCACTGCAGCCCATTAAAACAACATTCAAATAAAACATGGTTTAAGTTCACCATAGTTGAATCTTTCTAACTTTAGGGAATTTAGATAGGTCAGTTCGGTGTCAGCGTAATTTCTTAAAAAAGGCAAGAAATTATTTCTATCTCCACT
Source organism: Erynnis tages (assembly GCA_905147235.1). Classification (NCBI taxonomy): domain Eukaryota; kingdom Metazoa; phylum Arthropoda; class Insecta; order Lepidoptera; family Hesperiidae; genus Erynnis; species Erynnis tages. The sequence goes on from LR990093.1 coordinate 963,558, forward strand.
TCAGTCAAAACCACTTCTCAATTCGAATCTCTTCGAATCTCTTTAAACCTAAATTTCTCTAAAAAACGCAAGAAAATATTTAAGTAACCGCCGTAGCCGAGACATACGAGTTTGTTTGTTATTCATGGGTTGTACCTAATTACTTACCTACAGAGATGAATTATAATAGTTGAACCTAAATCATGTATCCAAGTATGTTTCCCTATTTAATTTATAATAATAAACACCAGGACAATATTTTTAAAACTATTGATAAGGTAGGTAAGTATAGGTAAAGGTAAGCTTTGTAATTAGAAATTACAATTCAATACAAGACTTCCAATATAATATATTTGCGAAACATTTTTTAAAAAATTAAATTTCCATAGGTAGGTAAGTGCTATCTAAAAACATAATGCTTAAAACATTATCGAAACACAAACATAAACATCGTGTAACAAAACCGCAAAAAACAAAACCGTTCCATTTTCAAATTCAAAAAATGTATTCGTAACAAAAATTACATTCGCGGAGGCATTCAACCCTCCGCTGCCGTCTAACGCAAGCCGGCGATCGTTGGATCGAAAGTAGGAACAAAGGCCCCACCTCGCACACTTTTATTCTTAAGGGGCCGAGTCCACCCCTTAAAAGAAGCCATCTTGGTAAGCCCCCGGCCCCCAAGCCCCCCGAGGGAGGGGCCGGGAGACCACTTTTCTCTCAGAAGTGTTGTTTTAATTCTACCGAATATCTTTTACGAAATACCTTTGCTGAAGTTCTGATATAATTTCCTTGCTTGAGGTGCGAGTTTATTTGTAACTAGTTTTATGTTTTGGTGATGTTGTTTAGGGTTAATGTGAGATGATTAATGGTGTAGGTGTCAATAGCTTTAATAATACGTAGATTTAATGACGTCTTTTGTTTTATGATGGTTTAAGACGGATTATTTATTCATCTTTATCGTGAGCATTCATTATAATTTGAACCCCATTTATTAGGGATCGATTCAGATACATAAGTAGTACTATTATTTTAATTAAACCGTTGTAAATAGGAATACATATTTTTAAAACAGGTAACTGTTTATTTTTCTTTATTAAAGCAAAGTTAAATTTCCCTCAATTTCTTTTTCTGACATTTTTGAGAGTCTACGTGTCGCAGTAGTAAAGACACCGGTATGCTGCGTCGGGGCCCCTGGGTTCGATTCCCAGTAGAGTACCTAGAGATTTAAATGATGAGTTTAAACGTTTATAACCTGAATTAACATATAGGATTCTTAGTATCCCTCACTAGACCAAGCTCTTAAATACTCGCAAATGAAACCGCGGGCACAGTCTAGTAATCTATACACCATAGGCAAGAAATAACGGAATTATACGCTTTCCTTTCAAAAAACTATCCCATTTCAAATTAGGATAGTAGAGGGCCACTAGCCGTCCAGGTGGGTTTTAATTTCCATGCAAATGGCGGTTCATTGGGGCCAATGTACGCTCTGCGAAGTGACGGTATCGAATCGCGGGAAAACTTAATGAAAATGCGCTCGGGATTCCTGAGGGAGCAGCCTTACTTGACAGCGTTTGATAGCAGAAATCAGATAAAAGATTTTATTATTGAATGATTCGTGAGTTCAATGAATTTACATCTCACGTTTTAAGGATAGTCCGACTAGTTCCGGACCTATCCGAGGGCCTTAATCCTGAGCTCGAATCACAGATAGGTTGCGAGGTAACAAACAATGTGAATTTTTCAAGTGTGCGTCATAAATGGACCACTTGGCGCTGAATGGCCGCGTATATGTACCTACATGTATGGGAATATTCGGTGTAGTAGCTATCGTAGTGGTATATATTCGGAATTCTCTCTCATTTTCTTCAGCCGACTTCAGTGTACATTTTGACATAAAATTATTTCGAGGAGTGTCGTGATTGCTATGTTTAACTATTCTCATACTTTCTCATTCTCTGCGGCTCAGTCTAGAAAGGACTTCCGAGACGCTTAGACTATGCCCTTGCCTACACGCAAATCAGTGCCCTTAAATGACAATAGTTGTTTCCAAAATTAAAGCGACCCCAAATTAAAAAAGACGCATATTTAAATTGTTCTATTTTTGGTAGAGTGACACTCCATCTTGACAAATAAAAATCATTGCTCTTAGTTTTTTTCTGTACATTTCATAAGTTGGTCGAATGAATACAGAGGTCCGAAGTAGGTATACAAAATTGGGGTAATCCCTTCCATACTTTGCGTTACTTTAGCACACTTCGGTTCTTTGCCGTCATTGGTATTCACGCGGAGGTGGAGTCGATAAAAACACTACAGGAAGCCTGTAGAAAGGACGGTATTGCTTTGCAAAAAAGGACGAAGGTACCTATTATGAAGGAAGGATTTTTGTGGTGCTTATTGTTTGAAGCCTGTTCGGTTTTTGAAAGAGATTTTTTGGTGTTGGATTGGTTGAGGTCTTTGAATGAAGATAAAGAACAGATCAAGTTTTTGTATACAAAAGAAGCATAAGAGGACCTGCCTCCAACCACATTTTTACCTTGGTTTGCAAAAAAAAAAAATATAACATAAAAGTGAGAAATTGTAAGAAATGAGTTTTGTTATTGGGTACCTTCTTATGAAGGATTATAAAATTTCTTTTTTTTGTTATTAAAATCATGTTTATAAATCACTTTTTATATTATTAAAATAGTGTACTTTTACATTTTTATGAAGGATTATAAATTTTTTTTTGTTATTAAAATCATGTTTATAAATCACTTTTTAAATTATTAAAATCGGTTACTTATTAATATTATTATGATTACTTTGAAAATAGAACAGAATAATGTTGAATTAATACGATATCGCGTCCAATCCGAGCGCAGCCTTAGTTACCTAATTACATAATAAATCTTAAAATAAGTAATATACTATAATATATAGGTACTTCAATATGACACTTTAATATTCCAATCGGTTTTAACTAAAAGTTAAGTAAAAAAAATTATCATTACGATCTCAAACGATATTCTTTTCTAAACTTCAATTTTCTGGTTCCAGAGGGTGACAGAACAATCCCGAGGACGCGCAGACGAAACGATTTGAATATTTTAGATTAGATCGCTGTAGCTACTCGTACCTAATACATGTGATGTCAAATGCATATTATCGTGAAACCAAAGAAAAGAAATAGACAATTGAAAAAAATGTTTCAAAAATGAATAAAAAGTATCTATAATTAAATTGTAGTTGTTAAAAATCAAATTTAAATGAAAAGATATTATTAATATAATAATAATTTGACATTTTTAGTAAGTATTTTTTTAATAAACAAAGAAAAGTATTTTTCAGTGCTTTTAAAGAAAAAGAAATTTCAACAGTATTTTTATCATTTTTTTTCTAATTTTAAGGTGATATGTATTTGTAGGTACCTACTGTATTTTATAGTAGCTTTTTGTGAAAATTGTGTACTTTTTCAAAATAAATAAATAATTGTCGCATAAGTTTAAGTACTGTTGATTTTTAATAATAAGTACAATTTTGCTTATATTCCTACAATGTTCCTATAATTACATAATAATATTTGAGTATTAATTTAATTTATTATTTTCGTATTTCAATTGCCTATGGAATTCTACTGTATTTTTGCCAACATATTCACAAATCTTTTTAACTACTCGTAAAGAACTCTAAATAATTACGAATCTTTTTACATTTAACAAAAACTCTTATCAACCCTTCAACGATAAAGCGGTAGACAATTTGGTTTTTGCTGGAAAATCGTTTCGAAAAACGTTAGGTAGTGTCCCGCCGCCAGCCGAGATCACATTCCCGATAAAATTACTAAGTTTTCACATTACACGAACTTTTACCACGCTTATCGTATCGTCGCTTTAACGTTTTTGGGTTGATAGAGTTTTTTCGTGAAATTTTACTACCTAAGTACCTAAATAAAAAAAGAGAAAGGAAGTATAATATTATATGAAGCGGTGATAGCCCAGTGGCTTACAATTCGAGGTCCGGGGGTCCAAGTTTGAATCCTAGTGGCATCCATCAATGACTTTATTAAAAAAAATTAGGTATGTGGGTGAATCAACTTTTTTTTGTCGGCACGTGTCCCTGATATATTTATATGTAAGAAAAATAAACTATAATAATCTAGTATTTAATACTTATATTTTTGGATAATCAGATGCTTAATAAATATTTTGACCTTATTGTTTACTTCAAATTACATTTTCACACATTAAAATAAATTGTGACCCAGTGGATGATTTAGTGTTTCCATACAAAGTTTGACTGTCCCCCGAGCGTATGAGGTGCGGTATTTAGCGAAAATTTAATATTTTTCCTTAGAACATAGTAAACTTTAAACATGATAATCTACGATAATAACCATTTATTTGTTATTTTTATCTAGAAGTACGTAACACTAATTAATTACATTAATATCGGAATTACAATATTTGTCCCGAATACAACCGAATTTCGCACGTCTACTGGGTCACACACATAAATCGCTTATAATTGCAAGAAAGACAGCAGATCAAAAGCTTGACCAATAGGAAACGAATCTGAACATAGTATGATCGAGTTCGCCATCAGTGTGTCGTTCCCGCGGCTCGGTCATTTCGTCCGTGGCTGCGAGAGAGGTGTCGTGTTTTTATTACATATCTGCTGGGAAACGACGAATTTTAATATAACGTAAGTATATTTTACTATAAATTATATAATATTAGTAAGAACAAAGGTCTAAAATACCTAAATCACATTTTTTAAACTGTTTTTTCAATTCTTTTTTAACTATTTATCGAAAATACGATGTTATTTCTCTTGGGTCACGGATCCACTGAGTCACAAAATTTGTGACCTAAGAGACAATTTTAATCACCCAAGAGACATTTTTATCTTTCGTAACCATAAAAACAAACTGCGTTTTGCTGTCAAATATTTAACATAGTTCTAATGTTCACTGCAGATATCTAACCTCTTTGCTGTATAAAAACAAAAGTTACTTGCATCCCTAACACTTTTACAGTTCATTCTTGCCTCACTATTCCACAGTGGTGAAATTTTCTTATTAATACTCTTAGACCCAATATAGCACAGATTTTAAGAACTTAATAGTGCCTCGCCGTCTTGCCCACCTGGTACCCGTAGGAAATTCGGGATAAAATGTATAACGTTCTGCAATTCTTTTCGTTTCATGCACCTTCGATTCTATCGAGACCTAGGCGGTGCTCGAGTCTCTTCAGCGATGCCAGATCAACTATCGGTACATCGAGGCGTTGAAGTGTGTATACAATGCCGCCACCATGAAAGTACGAGTACACGACAACAGGACAAACCCCATTCACTTGCAGCGCGGCGTACGACAGGGGATATCATCTCCCTCCTAAAACTCCCTCCTCCCCAAAACTTTTTACCGCTGCACTGGAAGACGTGTTCAAGCTGATGGAGTGGAAAGGACGTGGTATTAACATCATCGGCGAACATCTCTCACACCTCCGATTTGCTGATGACATAGTGATCCTGGCGGAGTAGCTGGAGGAACTCAGCATTATGCTCGGCGACTGATGTCCATGTCACACCCGTATCAGTGGTTGTTGACGGCACTGCTCTCGAAGCCGTAGACGAATACGTTTACCTCGGACAAAAGATCTGAATGGGTAAGTCCAACTTCGAGAGAGATGTCACTCCTTCGAGTGACTCGGCCAACTCGGCTCGATCCAACTCGGCTGGGCAGCGTTCGGGAATCTACGATACGTCTTGACGTCCGATATACCTCAGTGCCTGAAGTCGAAAGTTTTCGACCAATGTGTGTAGCTTACGGTGCCGGGACGTTGTCCTTTACTGTGAGTCTAATCCATAAGCTCAGAGTCGCTCAGAGGGCAATGGAGAGAGCTATGCTTGGTTTTTCTCTACGAGACAGAATCAGAAACGATGAAATCCGTAGAAGAACGAAGGTGACCGACATAGCTCTCAAATTTTGCAAATTAAAGTGGCAATGGGCTCGCCACATCGTGCGCAGGACTGACATCCGATGGGGAAAAAGATCCTCGAATGGCAACCACATTTAGGCAAAAGGAGCACAGGCCGCCCTCCTACCAGGTGGACTGATGACGTGAAGAAGACAGTGGGAAACTATTGGATTCAGAGGGCCCAGGACCGGGTGGAGTGGCGTTGATTAGGAGAGGCCTATGTCCAGCAATGGACTACCAAGGGCTGAAGGGAAGGAAAGAAAAGAAACATTTTCGTCTGGACAAAAGTGATATAGCTGACATCGACTATACAGATATTATAGAACTTCTTTCCGATCCTTAAATTATTTCTAAAAAAGCCCAACAGTATTACGTAGGTAGGTATTTAAAAATAATGTAGAAATTTATGAAATGTGATACTTACCGTTATTTTTATTTTTGTACTGCTAAAGATAATTAGATAGGTAGATTATTTTTGTGTTGACAAGAAGTTAGAAGTCATTTTTTATTTTATTTTATCATTGAGATTTAATTTTAGTTAATAGCTATAATTATTCGGTACCTAAGATATTTTGTGATTGAAGGTATGGTTTATTATACCATAATTTTATAGTTACAAGACTTTAAAATATTTTAAGAATGATTGTTACTATTTCAATGTCTCTTGAGTCACAAGTTTTGTCTCCTGAGTAACACGATTGTCCCCATATTTCATGACCAATAGTCCTTCATTTAAGCTTAACGAAATGATAAATTCTTATTTCGATTGAAGATTAGTTAAATAGATTATACGTCAATATAGCCTACATTAATAATTTATTCTACATTAGCTTGAAAACAAATATATAAAGAAAATTGGTTCTGATGTGTTACACTGTCACCCAAGAGACACAATAAATGTCCGTATTTTATGATAAAGACTGATCTGTTGATTTTCTTTGTGTTCAAATAATTCTATTTGAGGTTTTTATTAATGTAAATACATTATTGAACTATTTTGTGTTGTTTTATTCCAAATTTGTGTATGTTACCCAGGGGATGCTTTCAGTAGTGAGTTCTCAAACTTTATTTAATAAAAATTGTTATATTGACAAAAGTGCGATGCTGGTTATAAATTCATAAAATATAACTATTAATTGATCAATATTACTACTCAAATTCATTAAATTAAAACATTTTATTTTTACAACAAAAAGTTGATTCTATACAAAAAATAGTTGATTCACCCATGTGCGATGGCTGAAAAGGCCTCTAACTCGAGGGGTCCGTTTTTCATAATGTTTTCAAAGGCACGTGAAGTCCACCAACCCGCATTAGGCAAGCGTGGTGGGCGGCGGCCTTCATCCTTCTCACTGTGAAAGGAGACCTGACCCTGCAATGGGTTATTAATAGACCACAGACAAGTATCTAAAATTTTCTTGTATAGTGTTATTTTACGAATTTGTCATTTCAGTTCATCATTATATACCTAGGTACTTAGGTAATGTTAAGACGCATCCAACACAAATTTTTACTGTCGTTAACTTTTAACGACGGATTACAAAAAACCGACGAATTACAACGCCACCCTAAAATTTTAACGTTACAAAACCTAAGTTCCTGAGATCACGTATCAGGATAACATTACAAGTTTCCACATTACACGAACTTTTATTGCGCTTCGCAGGTACCCTCTTAATGGCAAAAATTTACCCCCTACTTTATCCTTTTTACCCCCACCCCTTTGACTAATTATTACAATTGTGAAGTTGTAACGACGTAAAATATTTATCGGGTCTTGTGGAGTTAAATTTTTAACAAATTTAAAATTTTTTTACGCGTTGGGTCTATAGGTGATAGAAGTTTCTTGAACAAATTAGAATTTTCGATGAAATCAGGTTTATAGGAGTCAGTTTTTTTTAAAAAAGATTTTTGTTCTCGACATCGTTCTGTGACAGAGTTCAAGTGCTTTGTGTAGTATGTAGAGAATGTGGTGTTGATGAGTTGTGTGTTATTGAGTGATGATTGGTATGATTTTCGTATTATTATTATTTATTAGCTTTAATAAAAAACACAATACATAGGCTTAAATAAGTGTAAACATAAACTCCAAAAGCTTTTACCGCACACCCTGTCATCGTCAAATAACTAACATATCTACATGTATTTACCTAGTAAATTATTTTAAATCATAAATTATTGTATGCCTGCACAGGGTAGTCTGTTCTAAACTTCATTAAAATTATTGTAGATAACATCTTTTTGTGCAACAGTCAACAAACAACCTTTCTTTTCTTTTCAGACATAGGTAGTGGTGTTACGAGGTCTATGTCCAGCAGTGGACTTCAAAAACCGTCTTGCCGGATGGAATCTCACAAAAATACATCCAACATTCAAAAACCCAACTTCTCCCCAAAACACAGTGCTCCTCAAGAAAGGAACCTTACCGATAAATATATATCAACCACAACAATAACTCGGGGGTAAATAAGCCGGGGGGAGGGGGGATGAATACATAATGAAATTCGCCCTCGCCGTCCGTTAATCAAAAAGTGGCGCAACCGGCTGAAAGACGTAAGAAAATGGAAATTTTCCTACCCTCCTTTTTCCTGTTGCTCCCCCGCCCCGGCAGAGGTTGGACACCCCCCTCCTTGGCTGGGAGGGCTGGAGACGACTTCTGTCATTGTAATTTCCCCAGCATCTTGGGAAGGACGCCTCACATGGCCACTTTACAATAATTGTTTTTATTATGATTATTTTTTTGTATTATTCTGTAAATGGTTATTTATGTGCAATTGTTTAATGTGCTTTTTGCTGTTATGTATTTTTTCTCTTTGACATTTTTTTTATTTTTGTATTGTATTTTAATTTATATCGAATATTTATTATTGTAGTGTATTTTTGATTATTATTGTTGATTTTTATTGTAATAATGTATTAATTGTTATGTTATGATTATTGTAATACCTATTGGTTTGTGTATATTATAATATTGTATGATTAGTGTAATTGGTAAACCAAGCTAATCAAACCAAATAAATAATTAATGTTTAAGGTTATTTAATTGCTTTTAGTTTTATTTTGTTACTAATAAAACTTTTTAATCTTAAAAGTAATAAACATACCCGAGACTGAAGTAAAGTTGTATTATAAAAAAAATTAACAGAACTGGCCCTCTAGACAAGAAAGTTATGTACATAAAGTTTTATTTTATAACGACGAGAGAATACATAGCGCTCTAACGTCTAATGTAAGTACGAGTACGTACGTCAACGTCGCCTGTGATTCCAGTTTGAGGTACATCTTGAAATGTATGAAGAATAAGTTGGGAGGACAATACATATTTATTATTTAAGGGGGAAAATGTGACGGATTGAGGGATTTAACTACTTTAACCAATTTAACTTACTTTAACTAGCTTCCGATGTTTAAATCACTCCGCCTCTAGAAGTTTAAGCATTCAATTCAATTGTATACCTACCTATATAATAAAAATGAATCGCTGTTTTGTTAGTCTCCCTAAAACTCGAAAACAGATGGACCGATTTAGCTCATTTTAGTTTTTATTTTATAAGTCCAAGGAAGGTTTATACCTACGATGAAAAAATGCATGGCAAAAGTATGTACATTTCTAAAATTTTGCAAAACAAATATGCCGGATCATCTAGTTAAACGTAAAATTATTGTTGCTTTACGAGCATGCCGCAATACGTCAGTTGCGTCCGTCGTCATTGTGTTAAAACTAGCAATAGTTTTATAATTTCTGTAAGTATTCAATATTGTAAAGTATTGAATAAAACAAAGAAGCCGTCTCCTCTCCGCCCAGCCGCCCCGCCTGCATCACGGTAGGAGCCGAATGCAAATTTTATAACGCGGCGCTCGTTTTCTTATAGGCATTGTCGTAAACTCGCGCCGTACTTACCGAGATCCCCGGTCTGGTCATTTGTTCTGATTGTGTTCCCAGACTGTAGTGATAGGATTACCTTACTATGAGATGGAGTTTGGAGCGTAAGCGGTTGCTGAAGATAGAAGAGCGATGATAGCCCAGGCTTAGAATTCGACCTCGAATCGAGGGATCCGGGTTCGAATCCCAGTGGCACGCACCGATGACTTTGTAATAAAATTTATATGCGATTTATAAAATTAAATATCACCTGCTGTTACGGTGAAGGAAAACATCGTGAGGAAACCTGCATGTCTGAGAGTTCACAAAAAAATGTTCTCAAAGACATGTGAAGTCCACCAACCCGCAGTAGGCCAGCGTGGTGGACTAAAGCTTACATCCCTCTCATTGTGAGAGGAGACCCGACCCTGTAGTGGATCATTAATGGGTTACTGACAAGCGGTTGCTGAAGATAGAAGAGCGATGATAGCCCAGTGGCTTAGAATTCGACCTCGAATCGAGGGATCCGGTTTCGAATCACAGTGGCACGCACCAATGACTTTGTAAAAAAAAGTTATGTGCACTTTATAAAATTAAATATCACCCGATGTTACAGTGAAGTGGAAACCTGCATGCCTAAGAGTTAAAAGAAATGTTCTCAAAGGTAGGTATGTGAAGTCCACCAACCCACATGGACATCCAAGCGGTCGAAACCTTAAACGAATCGCAAATACGTTTTACATTTTTTTCTTTTTTTCAATATTCCGTTGGTTCGGTTTCTGTCACCAAAAATGTTATTTTGAACCAGTCTGCAATTTAAAGAGCATTAATATTGCACATCAATCCGTCATCGACAGTCGGACTGCAGGCGACTGCATAATGACTGCACGCTCCGTTACACGCATTATTTATGAATACTGTGTATTTAGCTTATGCGACGTGTTTTCCCCGTCGCGCGAAATATTTCTGTGAAAGAATAGGTACCTACCTACAGTCCATTGTGCAAACAATCTTGGCATCTTATTGAAAAGTTTAAAATTGCTTTAAAAAATAAATTAAAGTTACTAGAAATTAAGTTCAGTATAATATTACAATTTGTTTTTAAACCTTTATAATTCGATGTCTGTGTTATATTTAAATCGCAAATTAAATAAAAAAATACGTGTAAAACTATAAGCGTAAAAATGAACTATATCTAACTTTATTAAAAAATTAATAAAAAAAATTAGACCTACATCAAAAAAGTATGAAATAAAATTTGTAACATAAGTACTTACTAACTTTAGGCCTACTATTTAGCTGTAGTTACGTAAACTTGAATTAGTTCTCGCTATTCGATAATAGATGGCGTTGTACTAAGCATTGACAACGAATTATAAGAAGCCTTCAGCTAAAGCTAAATAAATATATAATATTTAATGATTAGGTACTATTTGTTATTAATTAAATAAATATAAGCTTACGGTTAAGGAAATATGAATCAAAACAGGTTAATGCAATAAGAAATGTGATAATCTTATAAGCCTATACATTTACTATACTGTAAACTAGATGGCGCTTATTACAGAGTTTAGGTGGTGTAACCTAGAGGGCAGCACTGACATTCACTTCCTTCCTTCCTTTTAGCCCTTGGTAGTCCACTGCTGGACATGGGCCTCCCCTAATCGACGCCACTCCACCCGGTCCTGCTCCCTCTGAATCCAACGGTTATTAATAATATTAATATAAATTAATATTCACTTACAAATTGCAAAGAACTGCTAGCTGACTCGGCTTTGCTTTGCCAAACAGGTACCTAAGGCTCCATATAACTTTAAAGAAGATCAAAAAAATAAACATTAAAATTAGCTGCAGCCGGTCAAGTATCCCACTAAACATCTACATAAAAATTACATCAAACATCAAGTTACTCTTTTAAAGTGAAAGACGAACAAACAGACAATAATAAACATTTTTCAGACACGTAAAGTATAGACGCTTTTTCCACTAATGTGGTTTTCATTTACAAAAATCTTTTTAAAATCCGATCGGTAGTTCCACACAAACAATTCCTTTAGTTTTATGACATCGCACGTTAAAAATAAAGAGAACTAACTCAAAATTTACGATTTTTGAGTTTTTATTGATATTATTTATTTGACTCCCATGGGTCTCAATTATTATTAAGATTGAGCAATAACAACATATTTCTTACTTCCCTCCTTCATTCCTCTCTGTTCGTCCTTCATAGTCCACTGCTGGACATGGACTGCTGGGCCTCCCCTAATCGACGCAACTCCTGGTCCTGGGTCCTTTCAATCCAACGGTATCCCACCATCTTTTTCAGGTCGTCAGTCCAACTCGTCCACTTTTTTACTAATAAAAAAAAGTACCAGAAAAGAATCAACAAACACTGCGATATAATAGCACTGTATGTTCAAACGATAATTTCCAAGACATACAAATTAGCAATTTCACGTTCAATTATGCGTTTTATGAGGAGAAAATTTTCCATTTGTTTCTCATTTAGTACGATGGTAGTAATATGGGCGTGATGGTGATTTCACTACGATGATTCGGCTACTCTTGGTTGGCATATTGTATATTATTATTCCTGTGCAACTAGACAGTAAGTACTTATATAAATCTAGTCGGTAAGAACATAAATCTGTAACAAAATAAAGACCAAAGGACCGATAGGTACCGGCGGGGAAAAAAGGTCCTCGAAAGGGAGTAGGTACAGCTCACTCTCTGACTAGCTGGACTGATGACTCGAAGAAGACAGCGGGAAACCGTTAGATTCAAAGGGTCTAGGATCGACGGAGTAGCGTCGATTAGGGCAGCCTATCTCCAGCAGTGGGCTACGAAGTGCTGAAATTACGATACATAAGCTAACTAGGTAAATTATTAAAATGAAATGTTTCCCGAATCCAAGGAAAATCCTAACACATTTTAAACGAGTAATTTTTATCTACGAGTAATATTTAATAATATACGAGTATAATTTTTACTTATTCGTAAGTGCTCAGACATAGACATCATTAATAGTTTTAATTTAAAAATAAAATTGTGACCTATCGGCATAGCTTAAATCCGTCTTCTAAAGATATGAGACTTATAACTCAACAATGGGTTGTCGGTAATTCATTAGTGACCTATCGGAGAGTCAGGTCTTCTTTCACAATGATAAAGACGTAGTCTGCTGTAGGCCTTAGTCCACCACGCTAGCCTTGTGGGGGTTGGTGGGCTTAGGTACAGATTGTTTAGAAATAAGGAATACACATAAAAATGAAGTTATCTTTACAGTGGTAGGCCTCCTCGTGATACCATTATCGGTGCCAGAAACCAAGCAAAACTATGTACCAAATTTTTCTCAACCAAGGCGTGATAAGGTCTTCAGAAACGAAGATTATTCCAGACTCGACATGGAACACTACGACGAACCGACAGAAATAGCAGATATTGATAACTTTGACTACAATAAGTTTAGACATGAGCCTGTGAGAACGAATAAGTGGCTCGGGTATGCAGGGGATGATAAAATAGTCGGAGGGATGGAAGTGGAGAGTATGAACTTGTATCCGTATCATGTCGCGTACGGGTCCAATTGTGGAGGAGCCATCATTAGCAGGAAGTGGGCGATCACAGCTGGACACTGTGGGTAAGGTTTCAAAAGCTTTGGTGAAAACTTAAAAGTTAAAGAAATGAAATGTTCTGATGATAGAAATATTGAGCAAGTTATTTAGATTAGTGGAGAAGTAGCTGAAGGCTGTAGTAGTGTAGTGAATAAGTGACCTCTTTTCGAAAAGTAAAATAAGTACACATCTGTAACTATAAGGACTCAATTGTTTGAAAAAGATGTCCAAGAAGCGGTTGGATTAGTGAAACGGAGCGGAATTTTGACAATTTCATGTGGATTGCAAAGGATTTCAAAAATCCAAAGAATGAAGGAAGTATTGGTCTTTAGATAGTGCTTTGATGATCATTGACCGCTCATGAAGTTCTACGCTCTTCCAATTCCAATATTTAAGTAATTTGAATCAGAATTATTGACTCTAGCTTTACTTTTCGTAAAGCATTTTTCTCAATGTTTACCTTTAAAATTGTACGACTATTCAATCTTTATTAAGGTTAAAAACAATCGAGAACTAGCCAAATTATATTTTACCTTCTATACTCATGATCATCAAGAACATTGACTCCGTCACTAAAAATTCACTGAATCACCAAAACCCATCAATTTCCTTTCAAAGCAAGAAATCCTACATACGCGTGGGGTCGAAGTACCTGAACCAGGGTCGGAAGGTCGCAGTCATGAGAAGCTACGTCCACCCGATGTGGTCAGCGAGCAAGAAGGACCACCCCTTCGACTACGACTTCCAACTCCTGGAGCTGAACGAGCCGTTGAAGTTTGACGACAACGTGCAGCCGGTGAAGATCGCGCACATCGAGGATATGGTGATTGGGAAGGTGGTCACCGTGACCGGATGGGGGAATACTGAGGAAAACGTAAGTTTTAATCAACGACTACATAGCCAAATACACGTCTCGCGCTAGGCGAACGCTTTCACCCAACACATTAGACTTAAAAGTCTCATCCACAAGATAAAGAGCGCGAAATCTGTGCTAATACCGACCACTTCCTGGATCCGTGTACCTACATCTCCTTCGATCGGAACTTATATGTCAGTAGGAACATGTCTGTCATCTTTGTTTAGAGGTCATCAACAGCGTCATTATGAAACGAATGGGATATCGCGATTTTGAATTCACCAATCACGATGCTTTATTTTTCTTTTTCCTCTCCCTCTCACCTCAATGCTTTGACTGAATTGTTTCCTTGTAGAAACTGTGACGTGCGGTGTCTATTAGGTGTTGTGGTTGTCGGTTACTACTCACGAGGACTAAGACAATACCCCAATCAAAACGCATAATCAAAAAATTATCACTGCTAAAAACACTGCTGTTTTTGCGTTTTTTGGGTGGTGGTGGCTACCCCAGTATACGGTGCCACGCCGGATTAAGAGGGTGACGGTATCTATCACCAATGGTTCTACCAACTAGAAACATGGTATCATTAAATTAGCAATCACGCACAAACACGCGTTATAGGTAGTTAAAAGAAAATCAATTACACGCATTGGTCGCGGTTCCAAACTGCGGTTTGGTAAATAAGGCAGCATTTTGTTTAAATACAACCCTTTACGGGCGATTAATTGGATTAGCACTTCACGGGAGAATTTTGGTGCAACATGAATAAATGAAATGTCTGGAAAGAATGTCTGCAGCCTAAAGGACACACAGGAGACGGGTCTTTTCCTAAAATAAGAGAATGTAGGATGAAGTCCACCACGCTGGTTTGTGGACTTCACGTGCCATTGAGATCATTATAAAGAACACTTAAGCAGTCTCAAGATGTTTCCCTTCACTGTTACAGCTGATTAGTTAATTTGTAAAACAAACTTAAATGAATTTCTAAGTACAAATAAATTTCACCCGATGTAACGGTGAGGGAACACATCGTGAGGAAACCCCAGAGACATTCAGAATTCTACATGATGATGAAGCCACCAGTCGACCTAGCTCTATTTCCTTCTCATTATAGGATGATTTCCAATGTGTCACAAAATCCAACATAACTCACTGTTCCGAGAGACAAAGGATAAGAAAAACGGTTTCAGTAAACATGAAGGGACCTGCAGCCATTTTAATGAAAAATGAACCTTACTCAACCGTTCCAGGGTCCATATTCCAGCGTGCTCCGGGCGGTCCGAGTGCCGATCATATCCAAGGAGAACTGCCAACGTGTACCGTTCCCCTACTTCAGGGGGTCGCTGACTCCGAGGATGTTCTGCGCAGGGTACCCTGAAGGGAAGAAGGACGCCTGTCAGGTACTTTAAGAGGTCTTAAGCTTTAAGAGTAAAGGCACAGTGTCTTTATCATTATTATTCTGTTGCTCCATATTATAATGCACGGTGGGTACTATTGGGTAGGCGTAGGTAGATCGGGCGAGGAGAGTAAAAAGTAGACTTTACGTAATTAACAATGTTGTATTATCTATATCGAAGCACTGAATAATAGTTAAACAAAAGTAACAATGGACTAATCAAACAAAATCATTGACACTCCACCGAACACGTAATGCACTAGCACGACACCACCGAATTTCTTATTTTAGCGCCATCCTCTCTTTCGTTGTTGCTTCAGAGCGGGAAACGTCAAATGTCATTCATTTGCGTTCCACTCACTCTATGATTTATGGAAGCGCCGTCAAGAGCTTTAAGAAAGGATGTCAATAACTCATTAACGACCCACTATAGGGTCGGGTCTTCCACAATGAGAGGGATGTAGGCCTTAGTCTAGGCCTAACCGCGTGGCCAGCGTGATGGACTAAGGCTTACATCCTTCTCATTGTGAGAGGAAGCTCGACCCTGTATTGGGGCAGATGGGTTAGAAACAATGACTACATAGCCAAATAGACGATTCATGTGAACATACAAGAAACACATTAGACTTAAAAATCTCATCCACAGGATAAAGAGCGCGAAATCTATGCCAGTACCGACCACTTCCTTGACCCGTGTACATCTTCGATCGGAACTAATTCCAATATGTCAGAAGGAACGTGGCTGTTATCAAATTTGTTTAGAGCTAAGAACTTAAGTGGTCGAATCACTAGTTCGAAACAAATGGGATATTACGATTTTGAACTGACCAATCACGGCACTTCGTTTTTCTTTTTCCCCTCCCTCACCTCACCTTTGACTGAATTATTTCTTTGTAAATTTTTATGTCTTTGTCTTTGTAATCTTTGTCTCTATCTTTCTAATAGTTTATGTATCTTTGTCTTTGTAATAGTTTCTAATTTTGACATGCGGTGTCTACAAGTTTTTGTGGTCGTTGGTTAAAAATGCTTGTTTCCAGGGTGACTCCGGAGGACCAGCGGTGGCCTACGACCGTCTGCTGGGCATGGTGTCCTTCGGCTACGGCTGCGCCACTCCTGGCTCCTACGGCGTGTACAGCAAGGTCGCCAAGGTCAGGTCCTGGATCGAGGAGACCACGGGCTTGAAGCTCGATTGAAGGTTTACAAATAAATGTCTTTCATGTACTTATCGGTGTTTTTTTAATCCCTTTATTGGTTATAGATTGTAGTAGTCGCGCCATAGTTGGGCCATTTTATACACGGTTTTTTTGAAGACGGGTAAATCTGGGTGTGCTGGCGTTACAAGCAAAAATGTAACAAACCTACATTGTAAGTACCTACATAAACCTATTAAAATTTATCGCGTAATACAATTTTTTTATCTGAAATGTTAGCAAACACTGCCGTATTTTATGTTTTGTTTATTGTGCATTCAGATTTCACTTGTGCGTGAGTATTTTCCAGATATAAACTTAACATTTTTTCTAAGTCAAGAGGCATTTGCAAGAATTTGTATCTAAACTTTAAATTGCACGTTTTTTGTGTTATGACCGAGAAAACAGGTAGGTGGTCACCATCACCTATTGACACGAATAAAATCATCGGTTTCGCTAATGAAATTCCAAGTTTTCACCAATTATGTCTGGACTTGTTCTACACAATAGGATAGGGAGTATGAAGTAGGACAGGATAGTACCTATTATTTTTTTTATCTAGATTGTTTAGGAGACTCCCAAAAGTGTCATAGAATTGTCATATTTTCAGCATTCTCGGTGGTCACGATGTAACTATAGACCAGGTTCCCTTCCAAGTGAACTATGGAGATATATGTGGGGGAGTCCTGGTCCACAAGAAATGGGCGGTCACTACTGCACATTGCGGGTATTATCGTATTACAATGATGGTTTTAGTAATAAAGTACTAGAGCACCTGTACCCTTATTCAGAGTTTTAGCAATGCCGCACAGAGATGTAGTTAAGAAACGAAAAAAAAGCCAAGTTTGCGGCCAATTACGTGAATCGTATAGTTAAGTGACGTAGCGCGTTTAACCCACGTATCGATAACAACCGGGACCGACCGTTCGCTGCTTAACCACCGTTACAGCGGGTGCTATTTAATTTTAAAACGTGCACATAACTGACCTTAAAGACCTTCCTAATATTTCTCAGCGGAAACAATGATTATGATTAGTCATATAATGAAATTTATTAAATTCCTGATAAGAAAAAACTGTAATACATAGTAGGCGACATAAGTCGTGAGCGCAATATTTATTGGTCGGTTTGACAGTGACTGTGCTGCGGTTCACGCGATTGGTCCGTCAGTCGTTAACTCGTCAGTGTGCCTCGTCTATTGGTCCAATGCTTTTTTCGGCTGCTGTACATTGGCTGAAAGTGTACCATATTCCTGTAGTAAGTGTACCACTGATCATCTGTGCTCACGACCCATGACGATTACTATACGAAGTCGTCTTTTCAAATGTTTTTTTACAGCACAGCTCACGACTTCATCCGTATCGGGAGCAGTCGGCGTTTAAGAGGACCGAAAGTGGTCATAATATCACATCTAATACACCCCAAGTACGGTCGTGAACACAAGTACGACTACGATATTCAGTTACTGGAGCTGAAACGGGGACTGCTTTTTGGGAAGACTGTATCTTCCATTCCATTATGTGAACGAAACTGTGGAAGGGAATTCCTTATATCTGGGTGGGGATATCCTATTGAAAAGGTTATTCTTCCTTCTTACTTCATAAATAAGCGATGATAGTAATTGTAAAGCGGTGATAGCTGATGGCTTAGAATTCGACCTCGAATCTAGAATCTAGGGTCCGGGTTTGAATTCCAGTGGCACGCAGCAATGGCTTTGTAAAAAAGTTATGTGCGCTACATAAAATTAAATATCACCTGCTGTTACGGTGAAGGAAAATATCGTGAGGAAACCTGCATGCCTGAGAGTTCACAAAAAATGTTCTCAAAGGTGAAGTCCACCATCTCGCGGTAGTGGACTTAAGCCTACATCCCTCTCATTGTGAGAGGAGACCCGAACCTGTAATGGGTCATTAATGGGTTACATTTGGTGGCTCGAAATACTGGTAGAAAAATTTACATCTCGTTCTGTTTTTATACAGGGTGAGTATAAAGACGTCCTCCAGCAAGCTCAAGTTAGTTTGGTATCGTTTGACAGCTGTCAAAAAGTACCAGAGCCCTGGTACAACCATACGCTGACGTCTAGAATGTTCTGCGCTGGGGACAAGCTGCGTGATGCTTGCCAGGTATGGAAAATAGGCAAAAAGGCTATGTTTATTGACACTTCACCCTACACTAGAATTAAACAACACTACACTTGCACGACATTAGTATGTGATTTCAGTCTGTTTGACATCTTCCCATACTAATGGCACACGTTAACATTACGAATACTTCGCTACGCTGGTGTTACACGTCACGCTCGGGTTACAGCGACATACCTATAAGTATTTTTGGTAGTTTTGTTAAAAAATCTTTAAAAGCTATCAAAAAATGTAACGTTTTACACACTATTATGACATTTTATCCATCAGGGTGACAGCGGCGGGGGTGCAGTAGCCCAGGGTGGGCTGGTGGGCCTCTCTTCGTTTGGGATCGGCTGTGGAAGAGTGCCTGGAGTCTACATTGACACTTCGCATCCATCAATCCGGAAATGGATACGAGAGCATACTGGCATCTGACAATATGACGTTGACGGCAGTAGTCTATTTACGTCACTTAAATCTAATCTACAAACCGCTCAACGTCTCCAAAGGTTGGATGTAAGAAAATGCTATTTAGCATTAAGCCCGTCCAATGCATTTGATGTATCTACAATAATTGTACAATAAAGTGTCTTTTCGTTTTTATTTTCTTATCACCGCGTAGATTTTTTTATCACCGCAAATGTAAAGTCTTCATTTTTATAAATAAAATGGGACCATTTTTAAGTTAACCCGTCGTAAAGCAGTATGTTCTTCATGTGTTGTGTTTCGGCTGGGGAGGTGTGGTTGCCGGGGATACTTTATTTGAGGCGAACATCTTAGTCCTCGTGAGTACGATGACATTGTAGTTAACATTAGACCAACATACAAACTAAAAAGCATTTAATTTTGTTCTCTATTTGCGGTGGGAATCTATGGGATGTAGTTAACACTTGACATCAGGTGATTTGCTACTTGTATACCTACATAATATAATTTAAAAAAAATTGTAAGAAAAAAAACTGCCAATCCTTAATCGGTTGTGAGTGAGTTGTTTGAAAGACCGCTAACTTCCCACCTGGTCTGTTTCTTTTCCTTCACCACTGAAATACATACGATATTTCACTTCGTAAAAAGCAATTAGCTTATAAAGTTGCTCGTACGGCAACGACGACACTTGGATGTCAGTGTCATATCCTTTGTTCAGTTTGGACAGCTAAACACACACACAACAACAACACAACAAACACAGAGCCTAAATTTTGTAGTGTTGATTGCTCGGTCAGCTATGACTAGTAAGTGTCTGAATTTTTGGCCTTTACCGATACAATAAATAACTATTATTAATAAATAGCTTTCAATATCATGATTGTCAGGTTTAACTACAGTTTATCTTAAATACGCCGCCGGACCACCCCTCTGCGTTGCATCATTTTCAATTTTCAGCCCCCATCAGTTCAGTGACCCCTCGTAACGCTGCATTTACGACGGCGCTACATCTACCTATATACAGTAACAAAGAACAGATAACATACAGAAGTCAAATTTCATACAAGTTGAACACAGAGTAGCTTCGGTTAGGTAAAATATTAAAATAAATAAATAATTTGCACTGCTGAACAAAATTAATAACTAAGCAATTGCCATCAAATGTAACATTAAATTTTAGTTATGTAAGACATAATTATTGTATGCCCGCATATTATATGCAAGCCTAAGACTTTTCGATAATGTTTTCAAAGGCTGCATGCCTGAAAGTTCACAAAAACAAAATGTTCTCAAAGGCATGTGAAATCCGCATCAGGCCAGCGTGGCGGACTAAGGCCTACACCCTTCTCATTGTGTCAGGAAACCCAACCCAATGGATTACAGAAAAGCTTTGTCTATTACTGCGTTGAGAGCGCTGTGCAATGAAACGTATCTTTCTATAGGTAGGTACTTACTCTATATTGTGATAAACTCAAACTCAAACTCAAAAGCTTTTATTCATTATTAGGTACAATTTGTGCACACTTAATGAAAGTCATACAGATAAATTATACATTCTACATTCATCCGCTTTGATCGCCCCTCAGGCAAAACGTAGACTGGGAGAAAAAAGCGGGCGGAAAAAAACTCCCAGCACTCTTTTAAAAGTAAATAAAACTTAGTCTATAGTGCAGTATGGCTAGGTCCAATAAAGGAACACACGTGACAGCTATCGTGTGTGTCAATATCGCCCCATTGCCATCCGCTCACAAATAAATATTGTTACATGGTGTATAGAAATAGCCTATAGTGAAGTTATTCAATCCCACGCTTTCTTATCGTCTAAATAGTCCTTAGTTTCATAATAGGCCTTTCGGCACAGGACTAGGACAGCACAATGAAACAAGGATAAGGAGGTACAAGGATAGGTACAGTACAATGAAACGCGACTTCTGTGCGCGTACGTTTGTGGCACAGTACGTATACGGCAATGGCATACCTGTCGGGTAGCTATAGCACTTTGATATTTAATTCATGGTACGCGGATTGCGTTACTGGCTGCAATAATTTTTATGTCCCACTATTGGGCTTATCTCTGTATGTGTGGAAAGAACCTTGGAGCATAAATAAGTGGAGAAACAGACTAGTGAGAACGTTTTCAAACCAACATAGGTCCTTTAAAAGGTTGGCTGCTAACTCTTTAATAGCCCACTGTTGGGCACGGATCTCTCCCTACAACAGGTGGAGGCCTGGAGCACTCTCCACCACGCTGCTCCAATGCGGATAGGTGGAGAAGAGGTGGAGATTTGTTTTAAGTGACTATTATCTTTTCCATAACAACCAGAAGCTATTTTTAACTCCTCCGTAGCACAGAAGCGCGCATTTGATTAGCGGGCTATTCCAATAGCGGGCTATTTCTTTTGAATAGGTATGAATATAAGGGGATGAGTATAAATACAAATTCAAATTCAAAAGCTTTTATTCATTATTAGGTACAATTTATGCACACTTAATGAACGTCATACATTTAACATTATACAAACATCCGCTTTGATCACCCCTCAGGCAAAACGTAGACTAGGAGAAAAAAGCGGGCGGAAAGAAACTCCCAGCACTCTTTTAAAAATAAGTACTTATGAATTATTCTATGGTGCAGTATGACCAGGCCCAATAAAGGAACACACGTGACAGCTATCGTGTGTGTCAATATCGCCCCATTGCCATCCGCTCACAAATAAATATTGTTACATGGTGTCTATACACCATGGTACATACATGACACCCTATACCTAAAGGTAGACTGGCAGAGAATACTAAAAGTAGCATTAAGTCCACCTTTTGTATCTTTATTAGTACAATAAAGATTTTGTACCTACATTTAGTACAATAAAGAATCTAATAAATAAATAAATAAAGCAAATAGTCATTGTCCTAAATCTATTGACGGCAACAATGTTGTAACACCTTGTCGTATACGTATACTACTAGGTATGTACGTACTACTTACAGCTACGTTACTCGGCTCCGAATCCGGTAGAACACTGGTATGAAACGAATGCTGTTCAAAATTCCAATCATCAGGTTTAAGTGTGTCTAAAGAGCTTAAATGTTTGTATTGAACTTGCGACTGAATTTTTTTAAGTAACATAAAATATCAATTGAATATAATTATGTTTCTCTATTTTGTTATCAAACATTTGGTAAAAGAGATGAAAGGAAAGGTCCAGGTTTGAATCCCGTTGGGACTATTGTAAGCCATTAATGATCCACGGTTTAAGTATAAAATTAAAATATAACCTGCTGTAACGGTGAAGGAAAATAGCGTGAGGAAACCTACATGCCTGAGAGTTCACAAAAAAAATGTTCTCAAAGGCATGTGAAGTCCACCAACTCTCACTAGGCCAGCGTGGTGGACTAAAGCCTACATTCTTCTCATTATAAGTGTGGAGACCCGACCCTGCAGTGGGTCATTAATGGGTTAAAGACAAGTCTTCTAAAACCAGACTACCTAAGGCTAGTCTACACTCGGGCCCAACGATTACAATTCGTACTGAACGAATTGCGATCTGCGATCTGTTTCGACTAGGCATGGAATAAATGCAGTTCAAAATTCCAATCATCAGGTCGAGCACAGATATTTTGGTAGAAAGAGACGGGAAATCGGATAGTTAGTCGGTGAAAAAGGACAAAAATATAATTATTTATAATACTCGTAAAAGTCTGAGTCTGGTCTCATAATTGTCTTAGGAACCCATGAAGTCCATCGATCTTGTCTGCGAGTTGGTGGTCTTCACACGCCTTTAAGAACATTATGGAGTATCAGTCAAGTATGTAGGTTTCCCTTCGGTGTTTTCCCTCACCGCCAATCCCTAAAGCGTCCAAATCAAACCGACGCGATCTCATCTCGCTGCACAAAAACGCATCACTCTCAAAAACGCGAAGCAATATCAGTAAAGCCGAACTACGCACGCCAATAAAATGCCGTATCGGCGCGAAATATACGAAAAATCCCCGAAAAAGCATTTCCCATTTTCCGAAATACTGAGGGCTGGGGGGAGGGTGTACATACCATATATCTTGTTAATGTAATTATCTGCTTCGATTTTGTATAAAATTTTGTATGCCGCGGTCTGTGCTAGTGTTGGTGTGCGTGGTTCGTGTGTGGGTTTATTTTATCCACGGCGTTTGCTGTATATTGACGTCGGGGGGCCACCCCTCACACCCTGGGGGGTGATGACGATGACGAGTCTGCGCAAGGGTTGGAGAGAGATAGCGAGCTATCTAGGATGCCTATAGTAGTACAGTAGTGTAGGGGGCTACACCCCGCGTGGCGCGTGCGAGGTTTTTAATAATAAAACGCCGGCGTATATTAAATTGGGAAAGAACCTGCGAGCTGATGAGCTTCCAATCATTCTTTCTTTGTGCGAGCAATGGCGGGCATAGTATTTGAACGTTTTGCGTCGAAACCAGTAGCTATCAAGTTTTGTGATGTTTAGGGAGATTCGAATTTTGAAGTCCACTGATGATTTTTCCGATGTAATATCAGGGCGTTTGTGAAATGAAGTTTGAACACGCTCATACTATCGTTAATGCATAAGTAACTTGGTCTGTCTGTTACGATTCAAATTTGGATCGAAGGAAGCATAAAGCTCAGAAAAAAGACTGAAATTATCATCAAATATCATGTTGTAAATTAAAGTTCCCCCCTTCCACTTAATAACCACATTTTTGTGACTTATGAGTATGAAGTTTAAAACAAGAAACGATCTCTTGGTTAGATTTTCATAGTCAAAAAGCGTAAAAGGCTTTGGTATTCTTGATGCATCCGCTACAGGATCTGAATAAAATTAATTGCAAATGCAATGGGCGCGCGTGATGGACTATGGCCTGTATACTTAGACCAAATTTCATCGCCAAAACACCCCCTCCCCCCTTATTCAGCCCTTCGTAGTCCAGTGCTGGACTTGGGCCTCCCCTAATCGTTGTCGTCCTGGGCCCTTTGAATCCAACGGTATCCCGACGTCTGTTTCAGGTCATCAGTCCACCTGGTCAGAGCGCGGCCGTTACTTCCTTCAGTTTTTCTTACACAATTAAACTATCGCTAATGTTAGTTAAAGGCCAAAAACACTGTGAACAATGCCACCTACTCGTATACCAAGTGTTTTAACGACATCCCAACCATTTTAACAACGACCCAACTGGCGCAGTGGTTAAGACATAGGTGCGCTGCGCGGAGGGTCCTGGGTTCGATTCCCAGCAGAAAAGAGATTTGAATGATGAATTTGAATTTCTGTTTCTGGTCTGGGTGTGTTGTGTTCTTGTCTTGTATGTGTCCATGGCGCCCACGACACACAGAATCCTAGTGTGGGGCTATGAGTGTGAAGCGTTATTATTATTATATTATCCATAACATCCATATACGATCAGTCGGCGGTGTACGCAGCCTCCATGCAAGTAGGTAGGTACATTTAAATGCTTCATTACTCAGGGTGTGGCCAAAAACTATCGATCGCTCGCGCTTCGCCGTTAAACGCAACTATTTGTATAAAAGATTCGGTTTGTGAATGTTTAAAAGTTTTTATTGTAATGATTATAGTGCTTAGGGTGGCGGAAAGGTCTTGGGTTCGATTCCCGACGAAGCAGAGATCTGACAAAGTTGGATAAATTTATGGTCTTGTTTGTCTTCGACTCTAGTCGGGAGGGAACAGTAATTGTATAGGTAACTAATAAGACAATTTCGTATCGTAATCGTATCGAGCTGCCATTAGTATGGGAAGATGTTAGACAGACTGACATGACGTGACAGATTAATGACTGACGTTTACTATGCGAATACTTTGACGATAGTGGTCATGTTCAAGGTTCTGGACAACGATCCACTGAACCAGTGGAATATACTTCAGACTTGTGAGGAACCTGCTCAACGTGGACACAAAAGGAACTGCAATCTGCAGCCATAGACTGCACTAAGTTCGGAGACGATTTCGTAGGAATTCAAGCCGTGCCTATACGTGCCTTGACGCACGAACAATCCCGACCTAAGAAGTATTATAGGAGCACTCACACTGCGCACGACAAATTTGATATTGACGTTTGACGTTCAATTCGCGAGTGCACGTACGTATACGTACGAAATCGTCCAAACTGAGTTGCCAGTAACCCATTAATGACCCACTACAGGGTCGGGTCTCCTTCTCGTAATGAGAGGGATGTAGGCCTTAGGCCACCACGCTAGCCTACTGCGGGTTGGTGGACTTCACATACCTTTGAGAACATTTTTTTCTGTGAACTCTCAGGCATGCAGGTTTCCTCGCGATGTTTTCCTTCACCGTAACAGCAGGTGATGTTTAATTTTATAAAGCGCACATAACTTTTTTACAAAGTCATTGGTGCGTGCCACTGGGATTCGAACCCGGACCCCTCGATACGAGGTCGAATTCTAAGCCACTGGGCTATCACCGCTTGTCCAAACTGAGTACGGCCATATAATTAGTTAAAAAATTAAACATGTCTGACGTCACCCATACATTAAAGTTATGACGGGGTTTATTCATTTCAACATCATCAAGTAATCCCGGCGATTAAGTGCGCTCCCGAATTTCTATGTGTCATTATTAACTGACGCTGAAAAGCCTGGGGCAATCGTGAACGAAAGTGGACTAGTTTGCCCAGTGCTGGACAATAAAGTTAAGAGAAAGGTCTGACTGGTTCACAAAATATTAAAACATAGGTTGTTAACTAAATAAGACATTTTAACAAAAGAATATCGGTGTCACGAGCATGATATTATGCAGTTTCGGACAGTAATCGTATCGAGCTGCCATCAGAATGGGACAGATGTCACACAAACTGACATAATATGACTAATGATTAACGTTTACCGTACGAATACTTTGACGATATCAAAGTGTTCATGCTGACGGCAATGATTTTCGCGACTTTAGTACCTACGGGACCACTGCCGAACAAATTCTTTTTTTTAGTAAAAAACAAGCGGTGATAGCCCAGTGGCTTAGAATTCGAACTCGAATCGAGGGGTCCGGGTTCGAAACCCAGTATCACGCACCAATGACTTTGTAAAAAAGTTATGTGCGCTTTGTAAAATTAAATATCACCTGCTGTTACGGTGAAGGAAAACAACGTGAGGAATCCTGCATGCCTGAGAGTTCACAAAAAAATGTTCTTAAAGGTATGTGAAGTCCACCAACCCGCATTAGGCCAGCGTGGTGGACTAGTGCCTACATCCCTCTCATTGTGAGAGGTGACCCGACCCTGTAATGGGTCATTAATGGGTACTGACAATCCAACGGTTTCCTTCAGGTCGTCGGTCCACCTGGTCCACGTGGTCACCATTCGAGGATCTTTCTTCCCCATCGGTTGTCAGCCCTGCGAACGATGTAGCCAGCCCTTTGGTACTTTAATTTGTTTTTATGTGTGGTGACGGTAACAAAATAGTTACATGCTGGCATTAACTACAGAAAAAATAATTTTATTTTCAGGTACAAACTTTTGCACGCGCCAGTACATACCTATCCAGTTACGTAAGCCTCATGGAAATATCGGATGCTGTAAAAATCATCGCTGACGGACAGACGGCGCAATATGTGCGTTCATAAACGAATTACCTGCGTGTCGTGGGCTATAGGCGGTATATTGCGTTTTTACTGACTGTACCAACTATAGATGACTGTACCAAGCATTTATTGGTATGTTGTAGGTACAGTCTGCGTTTTTGATGGATATGATTTATATTACACTAGCTTATGCCCGTGACTTCGTCTGCGGCAATAGCCAGATAAAATGTAACCTATTGAAATAGATTAAAACGGAAGTAAAACAGAAGAACATAATGTTTCACTGCTTTATGATGATTTATGGTCTGTAAGAGACCTCGCTCGTAAGAGACTAAATAGTCTCTTACCGAATATCTAATATCGAATAGTTATCATCGCTCATAATGGAAAGGATTCATATCCTATCCAAAATTATTCAATAAAACTATCTACATACCTACATGAAAAATAAATTTATTTTTCCAGCGGTTATAAAATCCAGTTTTCAGACAAACGAAGCTGAACTGAAACATGAAAAAACAGAATTGAACCCGTAGATAGCAATTTGCCAGTCAAAACACTGACTAACCACCGAACAACGCGGTAACAAAGAAAATCATCACGAGATAAAAACAATCTAAACTCAGCCTTAACACTCAAGAAATAAAGCGCAATATTGCTTGTAACAAAGACTTTAACAATGAAGGTTGCAACTCTCTCAGAAATCAATTTATTCTCATTGGTACTGAAATATTCATTCTTAAAATTTTATTTCTTTTTATTTACTGTGTATTGGAATTCTTGATTTCAAAATTTCAGTATTCTTGGGACCTTAATACCTAAGCAATAAAAGTTAAATTTGTCTGTGTTTGTGTCATCGTGAAATGCAATGGTGAAGCATTGGGGTAGGTCCGTAAGCTTAGTCGGATTAGAAATAGTTTCCGCTCAGAAACAGAAGTCAAATTTTATTTGAATGATGCAAGATGGAATTTATACATTTTAATCTGGATAAATCTCGAAATTCCATTTGGATCTAGGTCTACGAGGTCTAAAAAGAAAATTGAAAACATCTAGGTAGTTAAAAGTGTAGTTTGTAGTTTGTATGTAGGCTACCCCCGAATTACGTTTGAATTTCCTACTGATAAAAGAAAACTGACAACTTCTTCAATTGGGTGTATTGACTTCAGGCACTTTCCCTTGAGATTCTGAAAATGTACCCAAATGCCATCTTACTTTACTTACATAAAATATTATTCTCTACCTATTTCGTCATATTTCTAAACTGGATCTGAAACCCAACAAAAATCCTAAAATTGTGTTTTTGCCATTAAGAAATTATAAAAATTCTTTAGACTTGGCAAATTTTTATATTTTCGTTTCCAAATATCCAACGAAACATTTTACTCTGATGGCCGCATAGCTGAAAAAAAATCCAATTATTTTTAAACTGCAGTTTCCATTCGCGACTATTCATTTTTTGCGTCAATAAAAAGTATTGGCACTGAACCACCCACCGTACACCAGTACACCTACAACTACCCTCGTTATTTATTCGATTCGGGGTAAAAAACGCCACCCTGCCCCCTCAATCTATTTTTAGGAAATGTAGTTTTGCTATACCCCGATACCCCTAGACCTACCCCTAACTAGGGGTGCTTCCTTGTTCAGTTATGCGACGAAAGGCATGCGTAGACTGGCCGTTTGCAATTCGACCAATACATCCAGAAATACAGATAATTATGGTAGATAAACCTAGCTCTAAAGATAATCTTATGTTATCTCGTAAGGAAGACATGAACTATATTGAAACACTCTTATAAATACTTAGAAATGTAACACTGTGGAAGAAATTATAGTAAATGCGTTTTACGTACTTTTTAGTTTTGTGATCACAAATTGAAGGTGAAACTTTATAAACAAAGATGCATGTGTGAGAATTTTAAAAGCATCGTAATAATAACAAAGTTAAATAAAGAAGAACCTTGCTCACAACCAGACCGAAGACTGAAAAATGTACTCATCATTCAAATTTATGCTCCCTTAGGACTTGTAGTTGTCAACATAGGTCGAGTTTCAAGTGTTTTAGATTTGCGTGATAGAAATGCGACCAACTTAGTCCACAGGCTCTATGATAAACCAAGTTCGCCGGTAGATAATGTTTCAGATGACAGTGGAATGGAAAATTTCATAGATTGTAATGATGACATTGACAGTTTGGAAAAAAATGACACTGAAGCAACTAAACTCAAGGAGCTCCGAAATTTTTTGATTAAATCTCCTGACTGTATTCGTGGGCTCAGCCTTGAAATCGAAGTCGAGACCATTCCAGCAGTGGGCCTGCGTCGATCTGATGATGCATATTAAATCCGCTTAATACCCAATATCGAAACAGCTACATAAAAGGAACTCATATGAAATGAGCAGCGTTGCGAAAAGGGAAAAATTTGAGTTCCGAATTTAATATTAAATGTGGGAGGCTCCTCCCCTTTTATGTATAAATTTCGCGCTATTGATCGACGCTGATAATGGTAACGATGAAATTAATAACACGCAAATAGTTTATTCTAAACATCCACCGCCCACACACACGCACAAAGAGTAATTTATAAATTGAATTCCTCGAATAGATTCTGGGAGAGCCGCTATGCATGTAGAGTTTTATAATAAACACACGAAATCATTATTTGATGATTCCGAGGTGTACACGAGTCATTGGAGTGGGCCACCCCCGGGGGGGCAGGTGGCCCCCTCGCCCGCCATTGCAGCAGCATTGCAACCTTCCTTCCATCAGTGTGGCCGGCGGAGCTGGTGACGACGCGTGTTTACCACCTACGCAACGCGCGAAAAAACCCACCGCGCTTTTAAAAAAACCATTTAAAAAATTCCCAAAAAATTCAAAACGGCCTAAATTCCCGAAAAATTAAAAATTATAAAAATATATCGAAAATTTCATAGACCAATTTTGGTTTTTCAAAAAATTTCGAAATTACGCGCATGCGTTCGGGTTACCGCTGCCGCCCGCCGTCACATTCAAGGGATAGTTTTATGCAATAGACTTTATTAAGTTTTTCCACGTAATCATCGTAGTTTTTAAGTGACAGTTTTAAGCAATAGTATTCAGCAACACTTGAACTCAATAGCTAAGAAGACCGGTTTTATTTGAAGCAAACTATAAAATTAGTGTTAAGGCAACTGAGAGGCAGTTCGGCTCGGATCCGTCGTAAAGGGCTAAATCTACATCAGACGACCATCCGGGAAGAGCAGCCGATAACCAAGCAAGATAACCAAACCAAGCAAACTGAAGCGGCGAAGGAGACCCATGGAACGAACACGAAGAAGGCCACGGATCTCTGAATGCACACACCACTAAGTTAAATGCGCAAGAAGCTGAAGAAAGCCAAGATTTCATAGCAAAAGGAATCTAGCAGCAAACAAATAACAGCCGTCGCCATTTGACGATAAAGAAACACGTTTTTTCGCAATAGAACAAGTTTTACGTTTATATCAACCGTTATTATAAGAAAACAATAGAAAAGAGAATTTAAACATTTGAGTTCTTTAAGTACATTTAAACAACACTGGTTAATTTTGGAACTTTTCGATTGATTTACTTTACGTTTTATATACAAACTCTCCATATATATATAGTGAAAGTAATTTAGTGAAAAACTCTGGACCTAAACGTTAAGGCTAAGTGATATTTGAGACTTTCGGCGAATAAGTTTTGGAAGAATTTCGACCAATTTCATCGACCAATCCTGAAACACTGGGAGGTGAAACAAAGCTAATAGAACAAAAATCTCGTGCCTTAAATTGGCCTTAAATTATAAGTAAAAAGGTAAGAAAATATACGCCAAAAGATAAAAAAAAATCTAAATTAAATAAAAATTACCTACCTGTTGATCTTCTAGATTTCTTTAATAGTACAAAATTAAAAATTACCGTTAAGACTTAGTTAAATGAGTTTTGTTACTTCTATACCTGTAATTTTTATATGAGTACGTATAAAATTTAATGGGCAAAACTATATACACGGGCTAGACCAAAAAACTAAGGACAATAATTGACAAGATAACTCGATCAAGATCGACGAAGAAGAGTTGGAAGAGGAAAAGACGTAGGACCAAGAATAAGAAGACTAAGAAGCTCTACAAGCTTCACAAGAAGAAAAACTAAGAATCATCGAAGACAACGCCCCAGGTGAGAATCCTTTCAGTCAAATTTAAATTTTTCATTGTATCTATCTCTTTTCAATTTTTCAGCGTACGCCTATCTACGTATAAGCGTATCGTTATATACGCTTCGTGTCATGAGCGTCCGTATAATGATTGCCTCAACCGAAGCCTCCGTTTGTCTCGCTCGCTCCCGCGGTTGTTTGTATAGCGTCATTGTAATGAAGTTCATTACCTACAATTGAACTGGCTTCGAATGATTCTACGGTTACCGGACAAGATTTAATTTTTTTAGCATCAAATTCTTTCTTCACACGTCATTTAGCATACTAAGATGTAATATCAGCGTAAAAAGTAAAAGAAAATCGAAAATCATCACGTGATGATTCGTCTAAGAAAATCTCAAAACTCGGTTTCAAAAACGATGTTTTGCTTAGCTACACGGAGCCTACACGTGTAGTGTCCAATGCCAAGAATGGATAGAAACATTCGGGTCTAACTTTCGTTTTCGTCAAGTCAAGTTCAGGTTTTGCCGATGATTTGGCGAAGGGTGCAGTGCGCATGCCCCAGTCATCGCAGTCATTGCCCAGCCAAATTATTGATTGCGGGCTTGTCGGAAAACTGCGGGGGGAGGGGGAGCGTCATTTACCAATGTGATAGTTTTCACAACGCTCAATTATGTAGGGTGGGGGGCGGTGGGGGAAAAAATGTATATATCAATATGGCGGATTTCATCGGATTTTGTATTAAATTCTATCGGCCGCGCCTCCCGTGCCCGAAATTTATGGTCGGCAGGCTTTAACGGAACGTCGATGGCTTTTAATTAAACTGCTTTTTAATCTGCAACCGTGTTTTATATTCGGTCATCGTCGTAGCCTTTGTAATCAATTGCTTGATTTCGAATCAATTCTCTGAACAGATTTTAACTTCCATTTATAGTCTCGAAGCTTGCTTTTCCTGACTGTTCTACTGTATGATGACTTCACGTTTCTTATTCAGAATACAGTATCCTGAACTTAAAATTATATGGAATTGATATCAGTCTTCTTTCTCTACCCTCACATTTCACAACATAAACATTTCTGGAAAACTTTATTTATATTTATGGAACAATTTTTTGAGAAAAATGTTAAATTATAACTTTGCCAAAGTAGGGTCACAATAACTATTATTGAAAAATCAATATGATATAACCAATGTTCTGATATAAAAGTTATTTTTTTTATGTACAAAAGAATCGGCTTCAATTTTTTCCTTGTTCACTGCGGCATAATACCATCCACCCTCAAATTGAAGGGCTACTGCGGAGGTTTTGAAATGACTTGGACCTTCTATAATACATAATTGAAACGATGGATTTGATGATTGATGAATTCACGTTAAACATTTGGAGGTAGATTTACAATAGACTAATATTCGACTACCCTACTTTTGTAGTAAGAAATCTTTGAACGAACATTTTTAGGTTTTCGGTTTCAATTGGTTTACGATATTTACACTATGTTTTGACGTTTATGTGTATTCAATGCGAAGTAGCTTTTAGCTTCATTATTGTAGCACAAATAAATTAAAGGTTCCCATCGTACTCTGTAGGAATATAAAGGAATATCAAGATCATTCACGTAAAGTCTAAAATGATGGGCTGATGGATGGGCTGACGAAGAAAATCCAGGTTGTAAACTACCTGTCTACTAAATTTCATCCAAATTAATATAGCCGTTTTTTGGGTAGTAGAGTAACAGCCATTCGCATTTATAACAGTAGTAAGAATCAATAAGGTGATTTCACGGAACATATTTGTCTATGGTCAACACTAATCATTACAATAGGTGGCTAGCTCGTTTGTTTCCTCAATAACAAAAAAGTATAAAAACCGAAAGATTATAATTAAGTGACGTTACAACGAATCGCATCCGATGATTTAGATTTTATTATAACTCTTTATTGCAACTTTAATCGTAAAACAATACAACTATAAGAAATCAATTTGCGGAGCTGTAATTAGTAATATAATAACTAATAGTTTTCTTAATAGGATATCTCGAAAGGCTGTTGCAGGAAAAAACTAACAAGAATAGAGTTTTTTGCTAATTTTGTTGTAAAGTCACAGCGGTAAGGAGTAGGGCTGTCTCAAAAGTTTTAGATGTCAATTAAAAGTTAGTAACTCTACCAAGCGCTACCAAAACTATTTTCCCTCTTTCCTAATCTTTTAATAGTAACGCCAGATTCGGCAAACAATTAAATATCAAACAAGTAGATAAAGGCAAAAGTATTAAATATCTCCAAATTTGTGTAATATTACCTTTTCCATTCTAAGGAAATTAAATGTAAAATTTCTTAAAATTAAGTGAAAAGCTTAGGATACCCGTTGTACTTCGTCTTTAACATCTGATTTCTAGAATTTAACATATGACGAATGTCTTGTACAGATTTTAGAACCATTTATAACCAAACGTCATAAAGATTTTCGGTTGATTTTGATTTGAATTTTGAATGTTAATAAGTATTGCCAGATCAGAAAATGATTTAAGATTTTTCGCTAATGCTTACAAAATACAGTGTATATAAGTGTGGTAAACAAGAATATTTACTAATAAATAAGCCATACCTTCACTGTATTTATTTCGCTTTTGTAGATTGTGACAACCCTATTATATGCAAGTCAGTAATGTGATTTTAAACTATAGTTTTTACGACGACTCGAAGCAAAAGTGCATAAGTACCATTAGGAATTTTTATAACGGAATAAATGCAGATTCTTAACAAGTATTACAATGTAATAATTCTCGATTCGTTTAGATAGACGGTAGATTGATTTACGCAATGCATTTTAATAGATTTTAATGACGTCTTGTAATTTAGATTATATAGCGTGATTAAATGATTTAGTTTAGCATTTGACGTGTAATGCCGGTGTTCTTGATCTGAGTTTAAGTTTAATTTTAGTTCTTGGTATAATCTTATACATTATATCAATATGTGAAGCGAAAATTTTAAGTATTATTTGCGCAAACGGAGCAGATTGAAATTTGACACAAACAAAGTTTACGTGGATAATTTACTATTTATATTTATCTATGTGTGTGTAGTAACGGCATTGCTTAAACTCAGACTAGGGTACTGGTGTATCTTTGTAATAAGTTTTGACGTTCTCTCCTCGGAAGAAAATTTGTCAAAAATCAGTATACCTGCCCCAATCGACACCACTGTGCGGGGTCCTGGGCCCATAATCTCGCTGCTTCCCGCTGTATTCTTCAGGTCATCACTCCACCTGGTCAGAGGGTAGCCTGTTTTGTACGTGGATTCCACTCGTAGATTTACAGAACAAACCGTTTAGTATTAGTATTCAGGATATGAAAGCGCGGTGTCTTTGTAAATATTTACGGCGGTCAAGTGTGTTGGTGCGTGCCTGTGACTTTGTTTAGTTAGTTAATAATGATGAGTATGTGTACAATATTGGTGTAGAATCTTAGTTAGTTAGACTTTTTGACGAAAAACGCCCACG
The DNA here is from genome assembly GCA_905147235.1 of Erynnis tages. Taxonomy (NCBI): domain Eukaryota; kingdom Metazoa; phylum Arthropoda; class Insecta; order Lepidoptera; family Hesperiidae; genus Erynnis; species Erynnis tages. Next base: position 998,173 of record LR990093.1, read on the forward strand.
TCCTTGCAAAAGCTTGTGTATAGGTCGCAATGCAACTCATGTACATCCTATAGCATGTCAGTCGTTAATAGAAAAGCTCTACTATTGGCTAGTAAAAAAGCTCTACATATTTCATTCTCTCAACCTCTACTTTATCAGAAAGGTATCATTATTTCTTAATTTTGATAATTATCCGGTTTCAAATCTAGAGTTTCCTGCATATTTGTGGTGCATTTTACAAAATGCCAGCTACTGTAACGGTAAAAGAAACCATCGTAAGAAAACGTTCAAGATGATTTTCATAATGTTCTGAAGTCGAAAATATAAAGTCCATCTTTATATTTTGGACTTAAGAACAAATTTCGAAGTTTCGCTATTTTATCAAAAGGATGGCAAAGTATGGGCTACCCAAATAGTTCAAAGGAACGATTACCGGTGGGGAAGAATGGTCCTCGAAGGGCGATATCTCTATAATACAGACAGCTCTCAGACCTAGCAGACTGATGACCTGAAAAAAACAATAACAATACAATCTTCCTTCCTTCCTTCAGCCCTTGGCAGTCCACTGCTGGACATGGGCCTCCCCTAATCGACGCTCCACCCAGTCCTGGGCCCTCTGAATCCAATGGTTTCCCGCTGCCTTCTACAGGTCGTCAGTCCACCTGGTCGGAGGGCGGCCTGTGCTACGTTTACCTATAATTACGTATAAACCTAACATACAACAACAATATCGTTGCCTACAATGTCATGTCAGTAACCCATTCATGACCCACTACAGGGTCGGGTCTCCTCTCACAATGAGAAGGATGTAGGCTTTAGTCCACCACGCTGGCCTAGTGCGGGTTGGTGGACTTCACATGCCTTTGAGAACTTTTTTTTTCTGAACTCGGGCATGCAGGTTTCCTCACGATGTTTTCCTTCACCGTAACAGCAGGTGATATTTAATTTTTATAAAGCGCACATAACTTTTTTTACTAAGCCATTTGTGCGTGTCACTGGGATTCGAACCCGGACCCCTCGATTCGAGGTCGAATTCTAAGCCACTGGGCTATCACCGCTATCTGCCTACAATACAATATCTTTATTCCTTCATCTACTAGTACATAGGTCTGAAAGGTGAGGACTCGAGTGAACCTCATAATGTTTCACAGTAGTGCCGTGTGTGTGTGTATGTATAGGAATGCACTGCAGCCGGCGAAGAATGTTCCGGTAAAAAGTGTGCGTTGGTGGTACGATGATATAGCTCTGGTGGTTGCTCTACTTAGTTTCTGAATTACATCTTACTGCGGCTGTAAATGCGAACGTTTATGAAGATAATATCTTTTGGGGCAGCGTGGTGGAATATGGCCTACCCTTCTCATTGTGAGAGGAGACCCGACCCTGCAGTGAGTCACTGATGGGTTACGGGCATATATATATATATATATATATAGGTACAGGTACTAGCTGCCTTAAAAGGACTTCGACTTTTTAAGCACAGGAGATTTTTTAAATTAAACGTTTTTAAAAGTACTTTATAATACTTTAAAGTTGAAGTAATATTTCCATGCAAAAAACACATCGATCCTTCGCTCTTCTTCGTGCTGAAAGAAGAACATACAGATCTAAAATTTTCAACGGTACAAAGCAACTTCCTCATAAATTTAATTTTGCTTTTATTCGCAAACATAATTATTTAACCGCCTGACAAAGAGATAAGTGCTTTCAAATAAAAAACAAGCAACAAATAAAATCCTACAACAATCTACTTTTAAAATTTGTATAGATAGTATAGTATACTTGTTCTGGTATAGATATTATCAACCAATGTAGAGCAAGTCCCAATGCGTAGTGAACTCGAGTCGTGTCAATTTTCTAACAGCATTAAGTGCGCCAGCGCGTGTTTTTGTCAAAGAAAAATGCGTCTTATTACATTACAGCGTCGTAAGGGTAGGTTCACATGGCATGTATGTAGTGACGTGTTCTTTATAGATCGCCTGGTGTGTTGTACCGGAGATCTCGGCCCCCCCTCACATGCAAAGGCTACCGAGGATGTTTTGTCAGTAACCCATTAATGACCCACTACAGGGTCGGGTCTCCTCTCACAATGAGAGGGATGTAGGCCGCCGTCCACCACGCTGGCCTAGTGCGGGTTGGTGGACTTCACATACCTTTGAGAACATTTTTTTTGTGAACTCTCAGGCATGCAGGTTTCCTCACGATGTTTTCCTTCACCGTAACAGCAGGTGATATTTAATTTTATAAATCGCACATAACTTTTTTACAAAGTCATTGGTGCGTGCCACTGGGATTCGAACCCGGACCCCTCGATTCGAGGTCAAATTCTAACCCACTGGGCTATCACCGCTATCCTAGGATGTTTTAGTGGGTGAGAATCCCACACAACCTGGAGTCACTCCCACGGCTCTCGGGTACCTATGAACTAGTCTTGGTGAGGATTCGTCTTCCTCTTCCTCTTAATGAGGAAGTTACGCATTTTTTGGTACTTTCACATCCTCATAGGTACGCTTCCTCTTAGGGAAAGTTGAAAAATTACTCATAGACCATTGCCTCACATTGTCGTAGGTCATCACACATTGCTCGAACAGTTTAGACATAAGGTAATGAGGTATATGATAAACATTTAAGAAACGATTAATTACCTGCAAAACTCGTCCACCAATCCGCATTAGGCCAGCGTGGTGGACTAAAGCTCACATGCAGGTGCGGTGTGAACCTAGCCTAAGTCATGTTTCGATGTGTTTTGCGCACATTTGTGTTATATATTATACGTTTTATATACGTTGTATTTGCATGTCGTGAGACGAATTTCACGGATTAAGGAAAGATATCGGTGAAAATCGGATAGATGTTTCCGGGATTGTATTTGTTTTTGTTAAATGTAAGTTATGTATGTTTTACATACAATAACAGATAATAGAAAACATGATGACCTCAGCAGCGCAGTGGTTAAGACTCCGGTGTTCACTTGGGTCTTGGGTCCGATTCCTAGCGGTTCCTCGGGGTGTGCGAATGCTGTTATCTTGTGTGTGTCCATGGGATCTACGACACTTTCCTCCAATTCTAGTGTGAGGCTATGAGTGTGAAGCGTTATTTATCTATAAAAATTTCAATTGATCCATTTGCTAGAGTAGAGAATGGCGATCGAAAAAATTAAGCAACATCAGCCGCGGTCAGTACCCAAACTCAAACTCAAAAGCTTTTATTCATTATTAGGTACAATTTGTGCACACTTAATGAAAGGCATACAGATAAATTATACATCTACATTCATCCGCTTTGATCGCCCCACAGGTAAAACGTAGACTGGGAGAAAAAAGCGGGCGGAAAAAAACTCCCAGCACTCTTTTAAAAGTAAATAAAACTTAGTCTATAGTGCAGTATGGCTAGGCCCAACAAAGGAACACACGTGACAGCTATCGTGTGTGTCAATATCGCCTCATTGCCATCCGCTCACAAATAAATATTGTTACATGGTGTATAGAAATTGTACCTGGATGGGTGACCGCTGGTGGCGAATTCAATGCGGGCTTCCGTGCTACGGAGGACACGTGATGCCGTAGGTCCCGGTTATTATCGATAGATAACTGTCGTTAGAGCTTGTTGGAGGCCTTATGATTTGAAAACATCTGACATAGTTAGGCCACTAGCCCGTATCTCCAATCCACATTAGTGGTTCCAGACCCTTCCGATTCCATTAATTCCAAAATAATTTCCATTCCATTCCAATTCCAACAATTATTTCCGCGGTGTTGAGGCGAGATAAGACATGTTGGTTCGGTTTCCGACTAATTAATATCGGCATCGTAAGAATGCAGCCTGAATGCACCGCAGCGCCGTTAGCTTAGTGACTCACACAACGCGAGAATTGACGAAATTGCTAATTAGTTTTTAAAAAAGAAGCAGGTAATAGCAGAATAATTTAGTGGAACCTACTCACTACTGTTACCCTCGGAACTCACCGTGAAGCAGCAAATTCTTCAAAACATGATGTACCTAAGAATGCCTCTTTCCCTCTTTGTCAGCCCACATCAGCCCACATCTGGACATGGGCCTCTCCCAAGGCGCGCCATTGATCCCTATCTTCGTTTCTTCTCAACCAGTTACTTCCAGCTATCCGCAGATTGTCGCGCCACGTTGCCTAGACGTGGTTTCCATTCTAACAGCCTCCTCACTCTAATGTTTGTAGGCTCTGCGGCAGATGTGGCCAGCTTGCCGCTCCCGCTTGCTCCATTGCCGCTTAAGCTTGCTAGCTTTTAGTGATAATATGTCGACGAGGGACGGATGTCAAAAATTGAGTACCAATACATCAAGTTTCTCGTCGAAACTTCAGGTCTCTTATTTCATTTATAGATCGCTTTTATTTTGACGGGAGCTAACATCTAAAACTATTCTTCGTTTTTTTTAGAATTTTTAAGAAAATTACAAAATTTTTAGAGTACCCTAAGTTAAGGTCATTTTTAACTATGGAGTCCTTAATATGTTGGTTGTCCAAATTATAAAAGTTAAGCCCACTTTTAATATATTTTTCTCTAGTATATAATAATTCCGTCAGATCGTATAAAACTCGTTGCTTTATGTATATCTTAGTCCACACGAGTAGCATGTGAACATGGGTAGGCCACACTACTACCTCAGATAGGAATCCTACTCTATACGCCCATCAAAAGGTCAAGTTACCTACTTTAATTCGATTTCAAATAAAAATCTAGGTAACCGTTAAAAACTTTGTAAAACTATCTTCCTTAATACTTAATGTAATGCAATAAAATAAGTATTAAAATAAATTAAAGAAAATTAGGTTATAAGTGCTTAACTATTCTTAAGCACCAACAGTTTATAGGTAGCTGGTACTAAAATTAACATTTTATTGTTGGAGAAACGAATACTGGGAATGCCTTTCTAACCCTGAATATGCGTGTGGGTCTAACGGACCCATAGACTTTTTTTTTGGAAAGTGGCATAAAACGCATGGGTCTTAAACTCCTATTTATACGAATAAAGTATTATTTATTAATTTAACTTCTTAATCATTTACCCTGGTAATGATTGAAGCGGAATATTGTAACAATTTGAAATTATGTTTATTAAACCTACTTAGTAAAAAGGTTTCGGAACGTCTTAGGTCCGAAGTATTATGCAATTTTTAATAGTTTGAGTTTTATTATTCCTCCTTTTTAAGGTAAAATATGCTTCTTCTGATTTTTGGCCTTAAAAACTCTACATCGTGTAATCTGTAAATTTCAAATTCCATCTCCATATTCTCGGTCTCCAAATCCTATTTTTTTTTTAAACAAGGGTACTGTTCCTAGCAGACCCCACTCGACTATTAAAGTGTTAATGACGCGGATGTAGGAAGCTTAATTAAGTTACAATAAAATTAAGCTTTTAAATTCATTTGCCGACTTATAAGGTTAATAAAGATGATACATAAATTTATATACGACCTAATATGTAAGAAATGTACTTTAAACCAACGGGTTTCGTTGCTATTGTGAGGTACTAACGCCGCTCTCTTAATCCGCCGTCACTTATCCAATTATTCATTTGATTGGTGAGGTTAAGTTGGCGGAAAAAATAAATGGCAGCTTCATAGTACAATATTATAATAAATACAAAAAATTGCGTTTTTCTTTAATTTTAGTATTTTTGAAATGTAGTAAATTCTAAGTAGCTCGCACCTTACACCTGGAAGCACCTTACCGCTAACTTTTTAATCCGCCGTAGATGTAGATGCTGAACCAACTGCTGAAGTAATAATTCTTAAAATTGTATACCCAATATTCCTTCTTTAAAATATGCACTTTGATGCGGTTACAACAATGGCTCTGAGATTTCTCTAATAACTCTATAATTTATAAAAGTTTCTTGAAGTATTGTATAAGAAATGCTAGCCTGACGGCGAATTGTTGTTCAACCACATAAAAATCTACCATCAAAAGACAAAAATACTGCCTCAAACTATTATTTATTAGTAGGTAGGTACGCATTCCAACACCAAATAATTCCCTTCCATTTTATAATTGCGGCTATATATCGCGCGAACAGCGAAGATTTCTAACATTCGCTGTCCCAGAAACCCGCGCCCACAGACTAACTACATTTCTTTCTATACCACTATACCTAGCTAAATTTCATAGAGAAATACGTATAAGAACTACCATCTAAAAAACTCTACAACTCTAATCTGTAACCGCCTATTACCCAACGCACCAAAACCAACCTTCTCTTATACGTGTAAAGTTCAATTTTGTTTGTATTTCGAATGGATATACGGCGTTTTGGATTTTAAGTCGAACGCGGCAGTGCAGGCCATTGCACGATGCATACAGGAATAGTGCAGTGAATTGCATCCGAATAGGGCTTCGGTACCGTTACGTTATTCGTTTGCGTTAAAACGTTATTGGAACTGCAATAGTCGGTTGGGGTTTTACAAGACTTGTTCGTTATGGAATGGAATTGTGTACAATTGTATATAGCCTTTATGTTTATATGTATAAGGTTAATATAATGAGTTATATTACAATATGAATACCATTAAAATCAATTACAATATTTCAATTTTATTCTGGTAATCTATATGTATCCAATATATATTAATTAGAAAATGTATATTCTTTACTATCAATAAAGGTAATACAGCATCTTATTTTTACGTCAAACTTAGTAAGTTAGTTTTAAACTAATAGTTATTAATCATATTAATGATTTTTCGATTTACATTCTTATCGTGGATATTCCTTTTAAGCACTAAAATATTCTCGTTATTATTCTTAATTTTCGCTCTATAATACCATCCATACACCATTACTCTATAATCTACGGCCTGCTTCTTGAAGCAACCACATTATATCTATTTAAACATCAGATATAATTTCAGGTTTTAGGTTTGTTGTAGAACTTGACTTTATACAATAGTAACCACTTACCTATCTTAAGTTTTTTGGTTTACCTACTACTTCGGTATTCTGGATATAAAGTCGATCAAGTCAAGAACTTGGTGAGCGAGTAATCTCATTTGCTTTTTTATGAAAAATAAAAGATTATTTAAAAATAATATTTAGTTACTTTTTTTAAGGTTTTAAAACGATTTATTTTTTAAATACAAATAGGTCACGATATATCGGTTTTCGTTATGGCGAATATTTTGAAGTAACGGTCGCAGGCGCACGCTACGCCTCAATATAGGCTAAAACATATTATTATATGCAAGACGTTTCTTGTACTACGCGAAAACTAGGGTTGTGCTTGAAATTTATTTGCGGATGTAACGGCCAGTTAAGTGTGTAATAAGTCGACTTTATAACAATGTAATAATTTTTGTAACTTTATTATTAACTTTAACAACGAACCAATATTTTTAGTTTTGCGTTTTGAATGTAGAAATAAGAACGAATACATTGAACTCCACTACCTTATCATTATTTAAATTTTTATATACAAAGATTTTTGTAAGTAAAAGAAATAAATAGAAGTTTCGTAGCTAACGAGAGAGCTAACGAACCCAAGAAATATTTCATGTGAATATAATAACCTGCAGTAGGTATAATAAAAGAAAGTAATCAGGCTTTATACATTTTTCACACCAACAATTTTTTGATTTGTTACGCATGCAATGAACCCTAACATTAAGGTTATCACATAATGTTTCAGGTTAACTACATGTTTGTTTGTATTTTTATATGCACACAGTCGTTATATTACTAAAAATTCAATTAAAATAATTGATTTTTATTACTTGAAAGTTAAGAAACACTACTTATTTTTGTTTAAATGTTATTGTGTTAGTTACATTATAATAGTAACTATGCGCACATAAAACAGGGCTAAGCTAGGTCTCGTCTATTGTGCAGCCCTAGGCCCCGCAGGCAAATATGAACGAATGTAAGCTGACTTAGAATAAGTATGTTCAGCAATCCAGACTCGGGCAGTGTTAGATCATAATGTGTTGAAAGTGCATGTGCGCAGCGGCGGAAAACAATGGAAATAGCGCGCTTTTTCAAAATACTCCCCTAAAATTACGTACCGGTATTAGTTCGGCGAAAACTTTTAGTACCGCAACAAACGCGCGAACCGCGAACGCGGCCGACGTGGCTTCCAAATTAAAAAATGTGACAGCTCACTTTTTAATCCCAATTTCGCACAGACTATTTATAGACAGCCGCCATTTTTAGTGCCAGTAAAAGTAGTGTAATAATCAGTATTATGACTGTGAACTTTTAATTTTAAATGTTTTAATTCAAACGCAAACGTGCCGTGAAATTGGAAAAATGTAATAGCAAGTTACGCAACGAGGAAATAAAAAAATACAGTGCGTAATTTGGCGATAACGATTTTGGCGCGAGTTTCTGACGCCGATAACGGTTCGGTTGCGATACGTAAAAAAAAACAAGGATGCGCATACAGACAGCCAGTTCTTTTTCTTATGTGTGACAGATAAATATTTGGACTTTTTTGTGAGTGCTGGATATACTTAAGAAAAGGTCAGTCAGTTGCTTTTATTTAAATTGTTGTGTTTAAGACATGTGGGTTTATTATACCTATCTAAATAAAAGAAGAAAAAACATATTAAAAGTGTTAAATTTCATTATTCTCATATTATTTAAAGTTATTTCCTTTAGTATAGCCCTAATATCAAATTATAATTTGATGTAGTTTAAAAAGTAACGCCTCCTTTATTAGAATTCAGAATGCCTTCCTGCCTTGTCCAATAAAAAAAATCAGGCATTACGTTCGAGTGGTTTCCCGCCAATTATTGGGACAGAACTCAAATATAATCAAATTCTTTTTTTGGCGGCTTTTTATTCGGTCAACTTTGTAGAAAATATTATTTTAAAGTGTTAGAATATTATTTTTACACTGGTATCTAATTCAAAAATATAGATGATTGGATATTCAAGGAATTTATATTATATATTATTTCGTTTGATAAGTACCTAACGCCTCCTTTGTTAGAATTCAGGATATTTAAGATATTTAAGATGGGTCGTAAAAACTCTAAGAACTGTTCAATAAAAAAATCAGGCATTATGTTTTAATATTTTTTAACTTTATTTATACAGCTTTTTATAAGGTATATTGGAACTAATATTTTAAAGTTTTAAAAACTTATTGTTTCGATAGTTTTTATACAAGTTGATATTGATGAAATATTATCTACAATTATTATTTTGTCTATGAAACACACAAGGAACACCTCTTTTATTAGAATAACAATTAAGTATTCATAAGAACATTATGGACCGTTGCTCTTTGCATTACATATGGTTTACACGTTTACCGCCAATTTCTTTGTTCACAAATTTTAAACCAACCGTTAAAATCATAGTTCTAGGTATATTTCGGCAGTATTTTAAATTTGATACCTACCTAAGTCAAGTACCTACCAGGTATTTTAGAAAATTCAGGTACTATTTTAAAATCATAGAGTTAATAATAAAATATAACCTACTAACATGGCAAACTTTTTCTTTTTATATTTAAACCTACCCAACTCTACCCAAATTTACTAAGCTATGTAGAGTTCGTAGTCTTCCCGGTGAAATATTTTTTCAATACAAAAAGTTTTTGCAATTCTTGGAATTTATTAGCAATAACTAAATAATAATGTAGCCTTATAGCATTAATATTCCAATCGTGAATTTTGCATGCATAAAAATAGTTTTGGAACTAAGAACTACTCTTCAAAAACAATCCTATTTATTAAAAATAGTGTAAATTAAACGTAAATTACATAGTAGTTTCAATATTTATTGAAAACAATCTTGCTATTTTCTCACCGGCTATTAACAAGATAATTAACATTATGGACTTAAGTAGCCAATCACAATGTAGGAGTGTTCACGTTTTTTATACTATTGTAAGAAATACATACTGAGTTTTTTGCGTTGTAACTCGCTCTACGAATCAATAGTGACCATAAAACTATTTTTATTACTCTATGTCATATTATTGGTAAATTGTCTTTTAAAAGAATACGGCATTTAAATACAAAGAAATAAAAGGATTTTTTTAGATATTTGAACATGGACCAATTCCATATTATACTTTTATTTTATGTACAGGAAGGGAACGGTCATTGGTGTAGGCCTCGGAGTTTGAACTTGAACCCTTCGGGTAAAAGACCAAATTTTACGCCATTGGACTATCACTGCTACTCTCTTCGTGTCTTTAAAAATCCTTCCTTCCATACAGCTCTTCGTAGTCCACTGCTGGACATCGGCCTTTCCTAATTGACCCCATTCCACCCGGTTTTGGGCCCTTTGAATCCAAAGGTATTCCGCTGTCTTCTTCATTTCATCAGCCAACATGCTTGGATGGCGGCCTGTACTCCTTTTGCCTAGACGTGGTCGCCATTCGAGGACCTTTCTTCCCCAACGGTTGGCGGTCATTGCTATTGCCACTTTAATTTGCAAACTTTGAGAGCTATGTTGGTAACCTTCGTTCTACGGATTTCGTTGTTTCGAACTCTGTTGTGTTGAGAAATACCATAGTTTTCTACAGACGGAGTGATACAATAAAGGAAAAGTAAAACTGGGCTCAATTTTTTTAGCCTCTATTGAAATTAATAAAAAGCCTAGGTAAGCGTTTTAGACACAGTTTCTGAATAAATCTATGTTTTTTCTTCAATATTTAGAAAGGACCATTACAAGTCTACACAAGCCCCGTTACTAGAAGTCATAAAAACGACTGCTCGTAAAAGTATAGACAAATTGAATATTTTACCCCACATACCGTATATTATCATTGAAATTAAGTGCTTGGGAAATTTCGAAACATCCGTCTCTAAAGAATATCTAATAATATCCGCATGTTTATTTATGAAGCAGCCTTGCTAGTTGTTTAGATTGCAAGGAAAAAAAACCTAATTGCACTCCAGGAGTGCCGGCAGAAGGGAAAACTTATAAGATGTGTTTTCTTGATTAAATACGACATCAAAAGCATTAAATGTCGTTTAATAATCGTAATGTCGAATCCAAAATCACAATAATAATAATATTTAGCTTTATCTATAACAAAATACAATTATTATTTATGTACTATGTATATGATTACAGTTTCCATAGCTACTTTGACTTTCTATATGCTTCTATAGGTAGCTGCGTCTCGTTTCGGTGTCGCGACTTCAGAAATTTCATCTCATCTAAAAATATGCGTAGGTACCACGCTAAAAGAAGTTTCCACTTCAATAAAAAGTTAAGATGGGTGACCGCTAGTGGCGAATTACATGACACTTCCGGGTATCGTAGGGCACGTTAATCCGTCGGTCCCGGTTGAATCAATTCATAGAAGTTGGAACAGCGTGTCCCTAAACGCTCTGACCTCTTATTAGTTTTGAAAACATAAACTAGGGCCCAATTTTAATGTTTCTTTAGTCAAGTATCTCTCCATCTGAACATATAACAATCTTTAGCTTCAGGTTATTTGAAGGACTAGTATACTAGGCCACCTGGTGGTCTAGCTTCCGAGAGATGGTATTGCTGTCTTGACTTTAGCTTTAACTTTAGTCCTAAGCTTCGTGGTAATGAAGCACAAATGGATGTGTGGTCTGGTCGTTGCGTAATGTTTAAAGCATCGAGCCGTTTCGTGGACGGAAAAGACCTGTTCCGCGTTTCCATTGTCTAATTAACGCATTCAATTAAATTGGAAAGGAATTGAACAAAAGTAGAATCGAGGTGATGCCCCCTGTCTAGGGAATGCAATACCAGGATACCAGGATCTCGAAATACCAGGATCCGGGCTATTTTGGCAGGACCAGTCCCAAACATAAATCGAGCGGGATTAGCGGGACTACATAATTTTGAATAATATTTTTTTGTTCCATTTTTTGTTCTAGATGCATTTATGATACTGGATTTTTCACTTTTCTCAATAACTTTTAGAAACTCTCGTAATCAATGCCACTCCACCCGGTTCTGCACGTCCTAAAACCATCAGCTTCCTTTTCATCAGCAGCCATTTTCTTTAGTCCATCGAATTCATGAGCATAGTCTACGTGTAAGGTCTACCACCAAGACCCTCAGAAATTCTTGCTTTGTTATGGTTACCTACTACCTATTGCCATATAAAATTTACCGACGACAAAAAAGGAGGTTATCAATTCGACACGTACCTACATAATATGTAATATTCTCGGAACTGCACAACTTTTTGATGTCGGTTTAATTTTTTTTTTCATTATTTTTTTACTCTCTATCTTTGATAAACTTATGTCTGAGGAAAATAGTTGAGAAACAATATTGTGTATTTTTTAAACTTAACAGTGCTTACGCCAATAACAATACGAATGACGTCAATTAACGTACAATGGACACGCGCACCGACGGATCAACTGGTACATTTTATACGTGAATTTGCATACATTTCAATAGAACTAGCCGAGAACACTTAGTCGGAAAAATGTTGTAACTCTACCGGGAATCGAACCGAGATTTCTCGATAAAAATGGTCCGGTTTAATGGGCCTGATGAAATATAGGGTCGTGGGGTAACCAAGATCTGACGTATGGTTAGAGACGTAAACCTGACACTATTTTACCATTTCCTTGTCAGTGACCCATTAATGACCCACTACAGAGCCGGGACTCCTTTCGCAATGAGAGGGATGTAGGCCGCCATCCACCACGATGGCCTACTGCGGGTTGGTGGACTTCACATAGCTTTGAGATTTTTTTTTGTGAACTCTTAAGACATGCAGGTTTTCCTCACGATGTTTTACTTCACCGTAACAGTAGGTGATATTTAATTTAATTTTATAAAGCGCACACTTTTTACAAAGTCATTACCGTGCGTGCCACTGGGATTCGAACCCGAACCCCTCGATTCGAGGTTGAATTCTAAGCCACTGGGCTATCACCGTACCGCCGCAAACATCCATCCATCCTTACAAACTTTTTCATTTATAATGATAGTAGGATTTACACACGGAGTACACAACACATATAAAAATAGTTAAGTTACCGACCTGTCATTTGCATCTGTGTCAACGAGAGCATAAAATTTTTATATCAAGTAGCACTATGAATAATAAAACCAAGAAAACTTTAAAACGAAACGGGAAATTTTCTCGCTTTAATGATAATTTAATGTGTATGAAAATTAAAAACAACTGCCATATAAGACTAAGTTATTCCTACGATCCTGTCTATAATCTAGATCAAAATAACCTGGCCTAGGCTATTTTTCCTAGGAGAGAGTCATGTTGCATCAAGAACGAAAAACGAGTAGAGAGTCAATGAAAAGATTGTTGAGGTATTGTCTCAGTATAATAATAATAAAGTTATTTTAGGAATATACAACATAGGCATACTTAACCACTTCACTGTCCAGTGAATCATATGTGATACATTCCCGTTATTTAACTATTGTGTCTCCTTAATGGACAGGGAAAGTGTTAAAATGTATTTTGTAGTAAATTGTAAAATAATCATTAATATTATGTCGAAAATTTGTAGGTAGCTACCGTTAAATTCAGAACAATGAAAACTGATGGTGACAAGTATACTAGTGGAAGTTGCGATAGTTAGGATTATTTATAATATTAATTTATCTTTATAAGATCCTTAAATTTTTTCTCATACATATTATTGTATTAAACATTTTCACTAATTATTTTTATATACAATTAACAATTCATTACTTTTCCAGACGTTCTTTGTCGCGATCTTCTAATCAGGGAGACTTCCGACAGTTTTCTGACACACCCGAAAAATACATTTAAATTTTGTATCCGTTTAACACCGAATCGTGTAGAAATCAATTAATAAGATTGAATTCTTTATAATTCTTTACTTCAAAAACTTGTAGCATTGTCGACTTACAAGCGATAAAATAATTCATCGCCAACCTTTCCTCAGACCGGTACCTAACCCTTCGATCGAAGATATAAGCAGTCTAACAGTACTATGCAAAACCGTTTGTGAGGTTTTAACCAATGTTTAGATTGACAGATATTCTGTAGAGTTTAATTGAGTCCTCCTAATTGCTTGAGTAACCGTTGAAAGGCGAAATTCAAATGTCCAGTCACCAACTGATTTGAAAGTCGATAAAATTTTCGAAAACTTTAAAATAACAATTGAAGGTATGTCCTAAGTATATATATAAGTAGACAAGAAAGTAATACAGCGTTCAACGAAAGTTATTTTTGAACTACACTAAACAAACATCAGTCTTTAAAATTTACATAAACAGCGAGTTTATTAATATTTTTTTTTTAAATTTGGGAAATAAAATTATATTTATTCATAATAATATGCAACGTGATGCGTCGCAAAACGTTGTAAAATAGTCGTTGTCGTGACCCTACTATCATTCCAAAAGCTTCATACTCAAAGCTTTTTCAGTATTCTCCAGTAACTTCTTCAGTATTCTCAACCATCACTTACGTACCGCTATACGCTATCAGGCACCGCTTACCAACAGTACTAAAAGTAAAAAAAGTATGTATAGAAATACAATTGAAAACAGTAGATAATTGTTTAAATTTCACTAGATAGTCTCTGTCAACAATTCGCATAGTACCAGTCAGTGTGATCAAACGCAACCCAGTTAGTGTAAATAATGCAATTCCATAGAAACCGCGCGATATTTCTTTGTGTAAACACGCACATGTTCTGGTCCCGTGCCAAAATTAAAGGGAGTGCGAAAACTGGTTTTTGAAAAAATTATACCCTTCCATAAAAATTAAATCACCTTTTCTAATTTAAATGTAAAATAAATGTTATAAATTTAAATGTCAATCATGTTTTGCCGTTTTAATTTTAAATATTTTAAAAATAATTTCAAATTGTTACAACACATTTATCCAAATCTACATAATTGATTGAAAATCTTCTTTGTTTCAATTTGCTTTGCGATTTCTTTATTAAGACATACAAATTTTCTGGGCTCGTGCCAAAACACAAAGAAAATCGTAAATTTTTTTTATAAAAAAAATCATAAAAGATGCTTTTTCACACTTAACAAATCTCACTAAATAAAATTTTAATGCAATTAACTTTGAAAAATTTAATTTAATTTAGTAATGATTTAGAACTTTCATTACTTACCATAAAAAAATTACATTTTTAAACTCGAAAAAATATCTTATTTATGTTTTTCCAAACCACATAGGAACTGAAAGATGCCTCGGTGTAAACACGCTATGCACACAGATGTTGGGTGCATCACACAACGCCGTACCTACCGATGCGTGCCAAAAAACACAAACTAACCGATCGGAGCTAACACACATGATACTTGCATGTTTTAGAAGAAAAAACGAAAATCAATTCTTAACGTAAATTTATTTTACATTATTCAAGACACAAAATTATGATTGATATTATAATAAAATAAAGAAACATAAAGAAAAGATAAGAAAACATTAACAATACTTGAATTTCTCTTTTATGTCACGTGATATCTGTCAAATCATTCAAAATCTTCTTATAAAAATAAAATCTTCTAAAAAATTTGTTTTTTTATTCCTCCAAAAGCCCTTCAAATTGTGCAAGCCCTTAAGACCGAATCAAAGTAAATAAATAACTTCATTAATTTTTGGTTTACGATTCCAACATTACGTTACTAAGTTCCACGATAGTTATTCAATGTAAGTAGCTATTTAAATAACGCATAATCGCATTTATCAAATGCAGTCGCTGGCTTATACGACATTTGCATTTCCAGAGCCTTATTAGAATATTCTGACGTATAAATATAATTATTAATTTTATACATACCTACCGTCAAATTGCTCAATGACAAACTAGGACAAGTTGTCAATAAGTTATTGGGATAAAGGATTTAGGATTTGCAGTCAATATTCGTGCTAAAAATACTATTTTATTGAAGTAACTATTATGTTTTGCCCACGTATCTTTCTGGGCAAAATGTTATTATGATGGCGGTTTCGTATAATTTTATAAAATGATTTTTTATGGTTATTTAAATTACCTATATCTTATACAGTAAATTTTAAAATTGTAAACTGAGTTTCATACTATAAGTATTATAAATTTCATATTTTGAAAGAACAGAAATTCGTAAAATTAAAGTTCTTAATTTGCTTACCTGAAAAATCCTTGTAAAAACAAAACTAAACCACATTCGTGCAAATAAATGATTTCCATTTTCTTTCTAACAAAATTTTTATTTAAGAATAAAAGTAATTTGCAACGAATGGAGTAAATTTTATTTTCACTCAAAATTACCTACTGACACTACTACCTACAAGATTTATTCTATTCTAAGAATGAATAGTTTGCCAAGCGACTAAAAGAAAGGTATTAGTATACATTACGAGATTTCCATTCACCTGGAATACAAATCAGTCAGAATATTTATGAATGGATGTAAAGGTAAGCCTTAATACAGGGAGCCATTTAGATCATTCGACACGACAATCGTAATAATACTGCGGAACGACGTATACGATAAACTTGATAACATCTTCGACATATTTAGCAACGGGGACCAACCAAATACGCTGATATCATTCATACTGACAGAGTCAGAATTAGAATTAGAGTTTATAAATTAAAGATAACATAAAAAATAAATATCCATTAAAATTATAGTTTATTAATAATTATTTATATTCGGGAAACAAACAACAATATAGTGCGTACACATAAAAATACATAAATCAGTAAAGTTTCCATTGAATATAAATAGTTAATAGTTAGCTTTGTAGGCAAAATGCATTTTACCGCCGCATCTATAACTTGCTATGAAGTAACGTGTTCTACATAAGTCTAACGACATATCGTGTGCATTGTATCAAAGTCGAATCGTATCTTGCAAAGTTCCTTAGAAATTCACTTAAGGAATTATTTACCTACTCACCATCTGAAGTGACTTAACTTGTGAGTCACTATAAAGAGAAAATAGGAAAATTAGAATAATCAAGTTTACTTCGAATTTAATTTTAAATGTATAAATATTTAAAGTTCTAATTTTTAACTAATAGTGATTACAGTTTTTGTACCTTTGGGTACAATAGTTTTTACTATTAGATCAGAAAGTATTTAGAAGCACTTGCAACTCTCCTGGTGTTGCTCGTGTCAATAGGGGCGATAACCATTCTCCATGAGTCACATGTGACTCATACCCATCGTTGAACTATTGTGTCTATTTACTTAACAGGCGATATGTTTTAGGTGATCAATGTAGACCCTTTACCATCAGGTGGCCCATCTGCCTGTCGGCTGGATTAACTTCTTCGTTTTCCCACGAGTCACATATGACTCATACTCATTGATTGACTATTGTATCTGCTTAATTAATAAGCAAAGTTAATACACATGATAAAAAAGCTTTCAAAATCTTGGTACAAGTATCAAAACTTACAACCCCAGTACAGAAAGAATAAAAACTCATCCGCAAAAATAGACTGAAAAATGTACATAACATTCGTATATTTCAACTTTCGTGCCAATATGTCTTTGTGCGTGTGTTTGTGTGTAGACATGTATGACGACGCATGTGTGACGTTGTAAAGCAAGAATTATTGGTCAAAATGTTGAAATAACTTTGCTTACGAAAGAATTGAGCCGATTGGCTGGATTAGACCTACCTACTATTTACAACACAAGTAGATAGTAGTATAAATTTTCGTATAGGAAATAGTTTTAAGAAATGATGTATTAATTGTTGATATTAGCCTTGACCGAAGACCAAAAATATATAAGAATCCTTGCGTCAGAATTACTGACGAATTTGTAGGGAAATAATATAGTGGCGAAAATGTGTAAGCATCCTACGAGGTTTAACGACTGACGTTTACCGATGACAAGCAAAAATACGTTACTTGAACAATATAGTCGCAAAATGTGTACACTTCCGACGAGGTTTAACGACTAATATTCACCGATGAAAGAAAAAATACGTTAACTTGAAAACTTTCAGTTAACTTAAAACCTTTAGTGGCAAAAGTATAACATATCTCGTAACTGGTGTAATAAAGGACGAGTGTATGTGTCTATAAATGAGCCTGCGTGTGTGTGTCTTAACCAAGCAGTTATCCACTGCAGGGTAAAGTCTCTTTCTGAGAAGAATATGAGAATATTATGGAGAACTCAACAGCAGGATTCCTCACGATTTCCTTCATCGCTACTGGAAGCGCCATTCATTTATAAAACGCATGTAATTTGGAAAAAATGCATCATTATTCCTACAATTATGACATTAATATAACTGTTGGCCAGCCGCTAGTAAAATACAATACAAATAATACAATAAATTACATACAATAAGGCCGTGACGACAATTCTTAGATATTTTTAAGAACGTCACGTGTTAAACGACATCGCCAAAAAATTACCGACAATGTTTCTGAGAGTATTTCTTTTAGTGATGTATTATCTGCTTAATTACGATAATTGATTACCTACCATTATGTTCTTCACGACAGCGATAATAGCCCCGTGGCTAAGAATTCGACCTCTTAATCGGGGTCCGGGTTCTAATCCCAGTGGCACGCACTAATGACTGTAAAAAAGCTATGTGCGCTTTATAAAATTAAAAATCACCTGCTGTTACGGTGAAACAAAACATCGTGAGGAAATCTGCATGCCTGAGAGTTCAAAAAAAATGTAGTGGGTAGTGGGTCATTAATAGGCCGTCGCTTCAGCCATCTGCAGCAACCGCTTACGAGCTGCAAACTCCATCTCACAGTAGATTAAAAAAATATGTATAAAAATAAAATTCGATCCAAACATATATTTTTATAATAAAGCTCGTATCTCGCCAAGTGCGGTAGGTGCATTACAAAAATACCCACTAAAATTCAAGGTTGCATCAAAAATAACGCAGCAACGCGCCGCGTCTGTTCAATGCATCTTTCCGACGTGATTTTTACGATGCACTAGTTAACGTGATCGGATTTGGTGCAACGGATGCGATATATTTGATTGCGTTTCAATTCGCAATAGTCGAAGAGAAGTAGAATTTAACGGAGATTTAAAATATTGTATCGACAGTATAGTAAAGATGTAAACGATACTACTGTGTACCCTGTTTTTAATTTTATGAGACTTCAAAAAAGAAGTAGGTACAACCCCAGTCTGTATCTATGTCCTATATCTAGATAGATATAGGACATAGATACAGACATACTTACTAGCAGTATAAACACAAAATGAAATAAAAAATTATAACAAACTTTTTGTTTCAAGTAGGTTTAATAGGTTTTTCTTAAAAATTTTGTTCAAAGAAAGATTTTGTATATTTTTTTTAAACTTACTACTTTATTTTCAATTAACTAAGGCAGTTATTTCTCTGAATATAGGGACCTAATTTATTCATTTAAAACATCGATAATGTATAAAATGTGCATATATCGTACATACAATACTATTTCGATGTTCCACATCTGGCGGTGACGGCTCAATTTTTTTCTAACGATCCGCCATTTTTCTAAGCCACATGCCTCGCCAAACCACGCCTAGACGAATAAATAAAACTCGAAAATAGAACGAGCTTCCTGTGATTCGGTTTCTAAATTTAAATTTAAAAATGGCGGGCGTTCCATCCGGCGGCGCGGGCGCAAATTTGTGCATAAAACTGCATCGCGCGCATTACCCGATCTAAACATCAAAAATAGAATTCGCTAATCGGCGCGGTGCACACTAGTGGTTATATTAATTAAACGAAGGCGCAAGGTGCTTTTAGGTACGAATCTTCCTGAAAAGTGACGAAGCTGTATAAACGACCAAGTTTTTTTAAGAAATAAAAAACTGTCTATGCCTTGAGGTAAACTCGTATGTTTCTGGAAAGTGACAAATCTGTATTGTTATCATTTATATATTAATAAATAAAATAAGAATTTAAGTACAACACTACGCTTTCTTCTATATTTTCCGCAGGAAATAATTAAATGTATATTGATCGTCATTCATGCCGCATCAATATGCTTACATTACTTGACGTCAATGTAGGCCATTCACGTCTCACATTGTCACCACGTGATTAAAATGTAAACCAATCATGGCCCTTGCACGTTCACATCATTTTCCGCCAAAACTTGTTGTATTAATAGTTTTAAAAAAACTTGAATTTACCTTACAGTAAATAACAAAGAAACGACTCAAGGGATTAGAATCAAATTTTTCACATTGATAGCTAAAATAGGTAGGTTATAAAAAACTTTTTATCCTGGGATCTTAATCCCGGAAAGATAGAAACAACGGAGATACTTTTTCTACTCCAAAATGAATCTTAGTCATCAAGATATACCTAATCAGTTCTAGTAATAATATGTATACAATGACCCCAACAATTTTTTTAAATTGTTGTTGTAGTGGGCAAGAAAGTTTTTGAAATTAGTTTTCTCTAACTGGTTTTTCCGAGATTCTAACTAGACCGATAGAAACTATTGGTGTCCAGTGAAATTGTGACTTAATAATTATATTGTTCAAAGCTGTAGTTCCTCATCAGACTGCGCGGAAGACCTGTTAGATCATCTATAACGCATGTTCAATACTTGATTCAGGTTTCACCATCCGATATTCTATAGAGATGTAAACATTTGATTAATGGTGGAGTTACACGGAAAATAATACGTAACTAATTTATTAAGTATGTCTTACAACGCGTAAGTGTAGGCTTTAGCAACTATACCGGTTATGACTAAGTTGGCTGTTCTGATATATTTTTCAAATGATTCATAATTTGTTGTTACAAATATCGTGACAGAACAGGCTATTGTTAGGAAGGGCAGATTATTACAATAAGTACCTAAGTACGTTATTGTTTTCGAAACATTAACATGTTAAGTGACCTATAAATTTTAAATTTTAAATCAACTACTAGATTGATCTTTTAAATTAATTATATTAATAGAATTAAAATAAGTATTCGGGTGGTCAATTTTATATTGACAAATTAAAAAAAAACAGGATTACCTGTGTGCATGCATGCATGGGGGCCATTTAAATATACTTTATATACAAGGCACACACACACCCAGACCAGAAACAAAAAATTATAATTCACACCTCTATTCCACTGGTAATCGAACCCAGGAACTTGCACAGTGCACGAGCAGATTAACTTCTGGTTCAAGCAAGCTTAAAGAATACATTTATCACTTTTGCAATAACAAGAAATGTATCTACTAAAAAAATTTTGCCCTTCAGTGGCACCCTCACAGATTAATATTGTAACATTGTTATTTTTTTGTTTTCATGAAAATTGAATGTAAAAAACAAATTGAAGACGACTCTTAGTCTTAACCGCACATAACCACCCCGTGTGTTCCGCGCCTTTTCCCGCCAGATTGCCTTCTTTCAGTCCGTGCAAATAAACATGGTCGATAATACCCAGTGCCTGCTATCTATACGTTGCACACGAACAAACAATCTTCCTATTTATTTTGTTCGGACCTAGATATTTCACTCTCAAGGCAAAAGCTTGAACAAAGATCTTACCTACATACTTCACTATTAAAAAGGAGCTTTTCCTGACTTCTTAAAGGTTTAACAAAGACCTAACTACTACCTATACCCAACTGTTAAGTAGTAGGTAAGTAGTTTTCATTCGTGCAAATTAAGATTTTTTTTAAGTGAAAACTTCTTGCGGCGTCGTGTTTTGGGATGAGTAAAAAATAATAATAAAAAAAATTAAACCGACCTCAAAAATGTATGAAATAACATTTGTTACTTACTTTTGACTTACTATTCTTAGGTCGGTGTCTTTAGTATCAAGTATTTTGTTTCTATTGTTATATTTTGGGATTCGAACCCGAATCCCTCGATTCGAGTTCGAATTCTAAGCCACTGGGCTATCACCGCCGCGAAAAGTAGTCTACACCATAAATATTGTTGTAAAATCAAAACTAAGCTTACATAATATTCCTACCGACGGAGTCATGTTTTCTACCTCAAGACTGCGAGATCCGAGGCCCTAAACCTATTTATCTATCCTAACGACGCGAACGATTTCGTAAAACAATACCAACGTGAAAAATCCAAGGGATTATCACCTTTATTCCTTACGCTATAAGGTCGTGGGTATCCCATCCCCGTTGGTATGAGTCAAGCTGCGCGGGCGCCGGTTTCGTAACCAAAATTCTACCAGTTTCAGACAATGGCATTATTAGTTGGCAGCCATTTTGAACCTAATACTTATAGAGTGAGCTAGCTCGTAAGTCGTATCCTTTAGTGGTAGATTTATTTTTTGTGTGGTTGCTTTCTAACTTTTAAGTACTTGATAATTTTGATAGATAACAATAATTCAGAAAAGAAAAGAGAAAGAAAAGAAAAGAATACGTTTATTGTTGACTGTTACATGAGAAAGATGTTATAAAACTTATAATAAGCTTAGAACAGTCTACCCTATGCGGGCATACAATAATTATGTCTTATATAACTAAAACTTAATTTTATATTTCATGGCAATTATTGCTAAATTATATTTATTTATTTATTATTTTGTTCAGCCGTCCAAATTATTTCAGAGAGCAATTGAAAGATATATCCTAGGTGATAAGATTAGGTGGTAGAGTCATAGTAGCTCGTCCGGGGAGTACCTTACCGCCAGCCTCTTAACCCGTCGTAAAGCAGCGTGTTCTTCATGTGTTGTGTTTCGGCTGGGGAGGTGTGGTTGCCGGGGATACTTTATTTGAGGCGAACAGTCATGAGTAACAAAGCACTCGCATACAATTACATATTGGATTTTTTCTCTATTTAAGGTTCAATGCCGGCGAAATTTATATAGATATAATAAAAATGAATCGAACTCGAGAACTCGAGAACGGCTAAACCGATTAGGCTTATTTTAGTTTTGATATATTCGTATGAGTCCAACAAAGGTTTTATGTGGTGGAAATGTAAAAATAATACGAGTAAAATAGAAGAAATTTCTATATTTGACAGAACGAAGTATGCCAGGTCTGCTAGTCTGTAAATAATATAAATGAGTCGATGTTCGTTAGTCTCGCTAAAAATCAATCGGTCCTATTCAGCTGATTTTGGTTACAAAAATAATATACATATTATTATAAAAATTAAATATGTTCGTGTAAGAACAAGTAAAGTTAAAACTTCTTCATCACGCACAATCAGTGTTAACAAACATTGTTCAATAGAAGTATAAGTGTTCTGAAGTGTTCTAAAATAGAATCTTAAACGCAGGCAGCATACCTACTAACTTCCTATGTCATGTCGTAAAAATACTACGCAATTATCTGTCTTTAAAATGCTCGAAGCTATTATAATATTATTATGTAAATGTTTATCTTTTTTTCCACGACACATAGCATTTATCATAAGATAATAGTGCATTTGTAGAGACTAGAAAAACACTCATTTCAATTATTTTAACACTAGCCTTCAAGTCTGGTTTTCTTATATTGTGATACCTACTATTTTTATTTTATTGTATCGCTAAACATATCTACAGTAACCCACAGTCCCACTGCTGGGACGGGTGTAATCCCACAATGAGAAGGATGTAGGTCTTGGGTCTTCTCTTAATTAGCTGTCAATCCCACCGACAATATTTAAACACAGAGCTCGGTATGGACATACTGAAACGACAAATGTATATAGATATGCAATGACCTAATGCGGATTAGTGGACTTCAGATGCCTTTGAGGAGAACTTTCATGCATGCAGGTTTCCTCACGATGGTTTCCTTCACCGAAACAGCAGGTGATATTTAATTTTATAAACGCACATAACTTTTTTACAAAGTCATTGGTGCGTGCCACTGGGATTCAGAACCGGATCCCTCGCTTAAAAGGTCGAATTTTTAACCACTGGGCTATCACCGATCACCACAAAGGCGTGTTGTTAAGTAAGTAAGTTATCATACGAGTAAGTATTTAAAGTAGAAACTGGACTATCACCGCTTCTGCTGTCTCTTAGTACCAATTTATAAGGCATTACAAAAAAATCTCAGTGCAATTGATACACAAACTGTCTAGCGATATCTCTTGCATAGGTAACGTTAGAATATTATAAAACATGAAATGCGATAGGAACAGAAAAACAGGTTAGGCTGGTAACATTATGTTTCTGTCCCTCAATTTGAACCTTACAACAAAGGACATAAGGGCGAAAATGAACAAAGAAACGCGAAGGTTACGACATAATGGTTTCTTAAGCAATCCTTACTCCATTCTTTTTAATTTAGGATCCGGAAAATTCTAGGTTTTATTCTCTTACTTGTAACATTTACTGTCTATTGCCCGCTAACTATTTTTCCCTCGTGACCTGAGATGAGTTGTAACGGTGATAGCCCAGTGGCTTAGAATTCGACCTCGAATCGTGGGGTGGGTTCCAATCCCAGTGGCACGCATCAATGACTTTGTAAAAAGTTATGTGTAAAAAAGTTATTAAAATTAAATATCACGTGCTGTTACGGTGAAGGAAAACATCGTGAGGAAACCTGCACGCCTGAGAGTTCTCCATACTGTTCTCAAAGACATGTGAAGTCCACCAATCCGCATTAGGCCAGTATGGTGGACTAAGGCCTACATCCCTTTCATTGTGAGAGGAGACCCCACCTTGTAGTGGGTCATTAATGGGTTACTGACGAGTATGAATAAGTTTGATTGATCTAAAGACAAGTCCTCTCGTTTTAGTGTGGACAGGCCTTAAGTATCTTATAAGCCCTCCTTTTGGTCTAAATCCTTGGATTAATCCAACAAAGTATGTCCTAAAACAATTTTGTATCGAATTTAGTGTCTATGACTCACTGGCACCCGCGCATATCAATTGTCTATGGCGTGAAATTTATGATCTGTTAGCTTGTACCCTGGTCAGTCTGTGGGTGAAGAATTTGGTTAAAACCACTTGAAATTATACCAGGACATATAGCAAGATAGCGGTATATAATAGCCCAGTGGCTTAGAATTCGACCTCAAATCGAGGGGTCCGAGTTCGAATCTCAGTGGCAATGACTTCATAAAAAATAAATTTTATATCAACTGTTTGTACGGCGAAGGAAAACATCGTGAAGAAACCTGCATGCCTGAGAGTTCACAAAAAAAAACAATGACAAGTTCTCAAAGGTATGTGAAATCCACCAACCCGCAGTAAGCCAGCGTGGTGGACTAAGGCCTATATCCCTATCATTGTGAGAGGAAACCCAACCCTGTAGTGGGTCATGAATGGGTTACTGCCTCAAAAGTCATCCGTGTAGATTGTAACGTGTGCTTAAGAAGTGCTAAGTTCTACACACAGTACCTAGTTACTAATACTTTGTTGAAGCAGTAGTACAGTAATTGACTTAAATTTTATACCAATAACAGTTATCTAGGAAGCTGGAACCATTTTAAATGATACCATAAAAATATCTGAGATCGCGACTTGAAGTGTGTAAGAAAGTAAGTACCTACCTAAAGGCTACGTAAAACTTTCATGACTTTTATAATGTTGGGAAGGTAAAGTGAATTATGATTGAATTAAAGTTTTATGCAACTATTAAAGTACTTTTGAAAAATTTTACTTACCTTATTTTTTTTGTGACGCAAATCACAATTTTACTAGCAGTCAAGGTCTAAAGTACGTGGATTTTAAGTTTTTACGGAAAATCACCAAACGTCCAACAATAAAACAAGACGCGAAGAATAAAATAACATGTAACTTTCATCAGAGGTAAGAGATTGGGAATAAAAAAAAATTGTTCAAAAATTATCACAATTCTAATACTATGCCCCTTAACTAGTGCTCTATAAGGTGGAGAGAAAAACATCAATTAAAAAGTATCCAGGGGCGCTAAATCATTTACCAGACAGATTCATTACAATCCAACAAACAAATATCAACCTTATTTTAGTAACACAAGGTTTATTTTACAGTGATTTCGTTTAACGATGTTAAAAGTATTGGTAGCAAAAGTGCAGTTTACATTTATCGAATCTAATACAGCTTTAATAAGTACTAAAGTGTGAAGCCAATGTAGCCATTACTACCTCGGTTTAAGTTGTGTGCATTTTAATCAATATATTAATCCACACGATCCATTCTGATTTAATAGATTATCTTTCCCATT
The DNA here is from genome assembly GCA_905147235.1 of Erynnis tages. NCBI lineage: Eukaryota > Metazoa > Arthropoda > Insecta > Lepidoptera > Hesperiidae > Erynnis > Erynnis tages. The sequence continues at coordinate 1,024,129 of LR990093.1, forward strand.
AAACTACTTTTCTGATATCGACTTTACATATCCATAAAGCTTAAAAAAAGTTTTTCTATTGAATGTCCAAAATAACTACAAATATTATTGAGATATTCAAGCAGTGCCTTCATCGACATCATTAAACAAACTGCATTCAAATAATTCCCAATCCAATTGTAATTCCCTGTGAGGCGATCATTTATTAAAATTCCGTTCCGTTCCTCCCGTAATCCCATATTCCACGCAGTACGCACTGCAACTAACAGCTAACAGCCTATAATGAAATACCGGACCATTTCGCGTCCATTTTTACGCGAGCAGGAAGAAACCGCCTGCGAAACCCGTTCAGCGCTAACAACGGTGTAAAAAGCGCTAGATTTTTTTTTAATTCCAAATTTTTTTTAGACTGTGTGATTTTATAAAATAGAAATAATAAGTGGAAATCATAAACAGAGTTTTAAAATTATGCATTAGTTAAAAAATGGTCTTTTAAGAGGTAAGTAGGGAAGTAGGTACTTCAAAATCCCTGTCTTGATCAAATTGACTATCCTAAGTTATAAAATATAAAATTCACCTTCTTAATGATAAAATAAAATGCCGTGAGATTTCTGCATAATATCTTTAAAGGCCTATAAATTGATGTAATCCATCATTTCGCAATAGTCCAGAGTGGTGGACTACTCGTTGTGAGAGGTGATCCGACCTTGAATTGGGCTATTAGTTTATTTCAGACGTCCAAAAAGCACAGAAACACCTGAAATCAAAAACCATTAATTTATGCGTTAGGCACTAAAATTATTTTAGAAGCATTCTTAAAATAGGACTAAATAGGATTAAAGGTAGGTATACGTCCTAGGTATACTTAAAAGTAAATTTTCGTGTACAGAAAAAACAAAAATAACCCTTAAATAAAATTGTTCTTTGTGCAAAAGACTACAGAAAATAAAAGTATTGCATATTTAAACTTAATTAAAATTACATTTTACCAATACAGATATTTTTTGTTAGGTACTAACAAAATTAAATTAATATCAACAGAATAAAAAATTACAATCGAATTGAATAACCGCTTCACAAAAAGCGCTGCATCTAGCACTAACACCGCTAAAATACCATCACCGCACGGAACTAAACCGTCCTTTCTTTCTCTCGCTCGCTCACTCCCAATCCCTTCCCTTTTTCGGCGTTAGAGCAGGACGGCGAAAAAAATGGCGGAACGCACATGTGCGCGCGCGCTCCTTTTCGTCTATTTTTCGTTCGTCGGTCGTTCGCCTCGATATATCCGCGCTTTTTTCCCTTCGCCGCCGTAGGGATGCGACTTTTTTGGGCTCGATCCGATACTGCGGATCGACACGGAGCGTAAAGTCTGGATCCGAACCGCGGATCTGATCTTGCGCATTCGATCCGATACCCAAAAGATCGATCCAAAAAAATCCAAAAAATCCGACCGTACGATTTCGTTCCGATCCAATTTTCGACTGGATCGTATGACTTCGAAAGATCGGATCGGATCGTCGCATCCCTGCTCGATATATCCGTGCTTTTTTCCCTTTTGTCTTTTTTGTCCCATCGTTGGGTTAGGTCGCGTGGGCTGCGATTTATTTTTCCCGGCAATCTCTAAGCCGATTTTCTAATGCCGTGCCTTATTTTATGGGCCACTTTGTTAAGTTAGCGCTTGCGATAGTGCAGCTAAGTTATAGCTGGGGAGCCGGCAGACGTTTTTCGAGAAGTGGTTGAGGTATCATAAAAGCATGTTAATGGATTATTTGTTGTATGAACACTAAAAATGTAGACCTGGCTGGCGGGTAACCGAATTGAATGAAAATGGGAAGGAAGCTCTAAAAAAATATTTGAGGTGTTTTGAATTTCTTTTGATTAAAAACCCGCCAAAAATGCCTGGCTTTTTGAAAATTAATTAGTTTTGAAAAAGAAATTATATTGAACAAAATTAATATGTTTGAGTCTGCACGAAACACATTATTTCCATTTTTTAAAATCCAAATTTATTTTGGAGACGCCCGGCGAGGTTACAAACCCAACACATTTGTTCTAGCTTAATTTTTTTATATTTATTTGATACAAAATTTAGTGGCGTTAAAAAATTACGAGGCCAAGCATGATCTGCATTTGCTGTGTTCGGGTCAAACAAATTATCTTTGATGCTTCGTGCTTTATGATGCCTCGAAAACTTACCAAAACACGTATATCAGCTCTCGGTCTATTATTGCTGTTAAGTTATGTCTTTTAATTCGAAAAATACTCGGGCTATTATGTTCAAGAATGTTAGGAATGGTTCTTAATGTCGATTATTGCGTGTCTTCTTCACGTTGGGATTTATTTCGTTGCTGGCTTCCGTGTTGTAGAGATGGGCTGGAAATGATAAAACAACCTTTATTTCTAATGATGCAGTTTTACGGCTTACGCTATTAGATACATATTATGCTATTGACTTTATCGCATGTAAGATTACAATTACATGAGCAGGTACCTAGGTAGGTACATATTATGAAAATTTTAATTTATATTTAAAATTTAAATGGACACAGCATCTGATGTAAGTAGTAACTACTTTTGTAACACTCTCATAAACCGCCGAAGTATGTTCTTCATGTCTTGAGTTTCCGTTGAGAAGGTGTGGTTACCGGAGATACCTACTTACATTATTTGAGGCGAACATCTGAGTCCTCAAGAATAACCTGTTTAAAATATTTTCTATTTATTCCAACCTCAAAAAAAGTCATACTTTCTTCATATCGGTGAAATTTTTTAAATTATTTTTATCTTTCTAAACAAAATTCTTCCCCACAAAATCGTTCGCAAAAGCATCTAACACTATAAATCACTCCATTCAATCGATAGCCATAACCGCGACCCATGAAACAAAATGATTTTAATTAAAGCACTCAATTAATAAAGGAATTTTCTAATCAATGCGCGCAGTAAAAAGATTTATCTCAAAGCACGCGCACAGCCGTTAGCGACCTCTGCGCCGTAATTGCCCTGTACATGGACATTTGGTGTTTTAAATAATTATTAACAGGCCCACTGTTGGACATGGGTCTCCCCACAGATCTGGAGCATAGTCCACCACGCTGCTCCAATACGGATTGGTGGGGAAACACCCGTATAGGATGTGATGCCCATAGGACCGACAAGGTTTAATGACTGCTCGTATCGATAACAACTAGGACCGACAGCTTTACGTGCCCTCCTAAGCAGGAAAGCGCGCATTTAATCCGCCACTAGCGGTCCCCCATCCAGGTACTACCTACTAACAGCATTGCTTAATTTTTTCGAGCGCTTGCGATCTACTCAAACAACGGGGCTATGCGCGCTTTACTTTATTAACTATGTCATGTCAGTCATGTCAGTAACCCATTAATGACCCACTACAAGGTCGGGTCTCCTCTCACAATGAGAGGGATGTAGGCCGCCGTCCACCACGCTGGCCTACTGCGGGTTCTTCACATGCCTTTGAGAACATTTTTTTTTTGTGAACTCTCAGGCATGCAGATTTCCTCACGATGTTTTCCTTCACCGTAACAGCAGGTGATATTTAATTTTATAAATCGCACATAACTTTTTTACAAAGTCATTGGTGCGTGCCACTGGGATTCGAACCCGGACCCCTCGATTCGAGGTCGAATTCTAAGCCACTGGGCTATCACCGCTATATTAACTATGTACGTTATAATAATGTGAGAAGTGATGGGTCTAAAACTTATTTAACTAAACAGTTACTTATGTAGTCAGTGTCTAATAATAATATCTGTATCTTATTCGATAGTATCTTTGCCGCATACGGGAAGTAATGTGGAAGTCCAATTAGAAATAACTTCTAATCGATTCTATCTTATTGGGGCGGTTCTAACACTTTAAAGACGTTAAGAAATTATTTCAATGTCTGTAAATATCAATTAACTAGTTACTGTTGCCTATTTTTATATACGCATATGGGAAGAGAGAGATCTATGCTCGGTATTTTTCTACGAAACTACGAAACGATGAAATTCGTAGAACAACGAAGGCATCCGACATAGCTTTCAAAGTTTGCAAGTTAGGTAAAGTGGTAATGGGCTGGCCATATCGTCCGAAAAACCGACAACTGATGGGGAAGAAAGGTCCTCGACCTGCGGAAGAATGGCGACCGAGTCTAGGCAAAAGGAGTATAGACTGCCATCTGACCAGTTGGACTTATGGCATGAAGAATAGAAAACTGTTGAATTCAAAGGGCCCAGGACCGGGCGGAGCATCGTTTAGGGGAGGCCTACATCCAGTGAACTACAAACGGCTGAAAGGAATGGCAAAAAATACGGCATAAAGGTTTACTCACCGATTTTTAGACGCCATTTTGGTCCTTACAAATTCGCTCATTTCAAATCATGTCTAGGATCCTTTCGTTTTCCAAAGATTTTCAGAGTTATATTTCCAAATACCTCGTCAGCCACTAAACTCACTCTGTAACCAGATCTTATCTTATCGTGTCGACAGGACAATCTTGAAATTAAAAGAATTAAAAATATCTTTAAAACTTATTTTAATGAAAGGTTATAAAACATAAATATTCTTCGTAGTACTAATTCTTCGTAGCTAACCTAACCTAACCAAGTTTATCCTTTAACTAAGTCCATTCTAAGAGTACCACACACACACACACACACACACACACACACACAGTTACTTACTCATAAGCAAGCACACGATCAAACATTAAATTCTATAACTACGAGTATTTACAAATGGGTGAAGTGGCCTATCAATGTGTGGGTTACATTCACACAAACATAGACTAGTAAAGAAACTAAATAAGAACACATAAATATCATACAAAATTGTGATAAGTATGTTTTCCTGCTAATAACATAGATAACTTTGATATAGAACAACTCATTTACTCGTAATAATAGAACAACTCATTTAATAACTAAACTATTTTAGCTAGTGGAGAAAGGAAGAAGAAAGAGCTCTCCTTCAAAGCCGGCAACGCACTGGCGACTCCTCTGGTGTTGCACGTGTCAGTGGGCGACGGTGACCACCGACCATCAGGTGGCCCGTCTGCCTGTTTGCTTGCTCTACTTATAAAAAATACAAGCCTCAAGCTACCATCTTAGTCCTCGGAAATACCAGTGAGTCCATTTCCAACCTCAAGCACTGCTTGGGACCTATTTGAGATTGCATGTAGTCATGTCAATAACTCATTAATGACCCACTACAGGGTTCGGGTCTCCACTAACAACGAGTGGGATGTAGGTCTTAGTCCCCCACGCTGGCTTAATGCGGATTGGTGGACTTCACATGCCTTTGAGAATATTTCTTTTGCTGAAGTCTCAGGAATGCAGGTTTCCTCACGATGTCTTCCTTCACCGTAACAGCAGGTGATATTTAATTTTATAAAGCGAACATAACTTTTTTTTACGAAGTCATTGGTGTGTGCCACTGGGATTCGAACCCTTACCCCTCGAGTATGGGGCCGAATTCTTAGCCACTAGGCTATCACCACATCTCCACTTAGCAGTACTGAAATGGCAATATTAATGGGAACCATACCAGCCCAAACCAACGAAACAAAAGTCATGAAAAACTTTAGGCGCTTTAAAACATGACTTAAAACTTTAAGAAATGCGATAAGGTCAAAACCTTTTTAAAACTTTAATTTTCTTTAACGTAGAGAATTAAAATTATATCTGTTCTGTGCCTGAGTCTAGACCATTATCTAGACTCTTACAAAGACACCAGTGTTCACACACGCAAGGGCTGATAACGCCAGTAAATAATAAATACTTGTTCATACTGCGGTTATTTATAAGATGCGACGTATTCATAGTCGGGTTTATACCGCCGATAAATTCAATAGAAGTATAAAAAGTTTATATTGCCCCTCTTTGCTTCAAATGATAGTACAAAGTTTTATGCCTTTTACAGCCCCATACTGGGACTTTATATGTCGTGAGTAAGAACACACACACTCAAAACAGGAATAAAAAATATCATAAAATATCATAATAATTTAGGCTCTAAATGAGAATCAAACCCAGAACTCTAGGCATCATGTGGGCAACAAAGGGAAAGCCTAAGTGACCAAAATACTGATAGAAAGACTGCCTAAAAAACGATTTGAGTAGTTGAGTCCCTGTTGTTACGCCCTTATTATTATGTTGTGTTGGGTTTGTTATGTATGTTAGGCCAGCAATATTCGAACATAAAACAGGTTCCGTAAATATTTTTATAAAATCATAGGATACCTACCTTACAAATCACACAATGAACTGAATTGGTCCTTCCAACCTTTCAGCCCTTTTTCTTTCAGCCCTTGGCAGTCCGTGATAGACACCACTCCACCCGGTCCTGGGCCCTCTGATTCCAACGGTTTCCCGCTGTTTTCTTTAGGTCATCAGTCAACCTTGAGTGCGGCCTTACTTAATTTGTATCGGTTTTTATTTTTAGATGTTGTCTGTAATGATATAAAACATATTTAAGTATCGTATTACCAAAAGAAGGAAGCATACAACTCGTCTACTTGGCGTCTTTCACTTTCTTAAAACAGACCAAATTATCTAAAACCAAACCAAATCGCATCGATTCGAACTCGTTTCAAAGACTACATTAAATTTTATTGCATTTCCTTTCTAAATGTTAGATGCACTGGTAATTAAAGGTAGTAACGAGTAGTACATATCGCAATCCCGCAGTTTACAGGCAACGTTGTTGGAATACCTACTCGAATTCCGATTAAGGTAAGGTTATCGATGACCAATTCTTATTAGATAAAGCTATTTCTGTTTTTTTTACAAAGATGATCGTCAATCGAAACACAAGAAATTGTTAATTTAACGGCGGGTTAAAAAGATGGCGGTGCTTTTTCGAACGCTCTACAGTGGTGCTACTAGATTGAAACTATTATACCCCTTACATGTGATACTTTGTCATTATCAAACTCTCACTATGAATACGTCGCAAGAGCTTTTTTTTCTCCCCACCCGAGCGGGGTTATCGCGGAAAAGTTGAGAATTTTTCAAAATTTTATCTATGTGCGTCGCACTGATAACGCACACATGCTCAGATAGGGTTGTGCCAGTCTCAAGATGGGCTCAAGTCCAGACTTTTGTTGATTAAGACTGATGTCGGACGCTATGGACTTGAGTCCATTTTAATTTTATATTTTGTGACTTGACATATTAAAATGACAGTGCAGTGATGTGGGATTTAAATAGTGTTCTTAAGATAAGTTTTAAAGTGTCTTTTGGTTTTCATTAAGCATTGATATAGCGAAGGGTGATGTTAATGCCTAGTGTAGTTGACAAACCAATCCTTAGACGAAGAAAATTTTTAATAATGAATTAATCAGGTGGTGCTGGTGACTTATTAAAAGGTAAATGAATTTATTACAAGTCAGTTGCAAATATTATGACGTTATACCATGCGTTCGTCATTCAAAATCATTGAACATAAAATTTTGTTTTTGACAGTTTATTAAAAGTGTCTAAATTAACTATAGTTAAACTACCATATTCTTGATAGGATTCTTAATAGAAGTCCTCTTAAAGTTTAGTCGTAGAAATAAATCTTCTAGTCCATAGATTTTATTGACCACATAAAATTAGATATCTCATCACTAATAACCTATAAACTAGACCAAGGAACTACATCATTCAGTCTAAACGTAGTAACTTTCAAAAATTGACAAGTTAAATTCAGTTTTGTTAAGTTTGCCTTAAGGGTTGTATTTGAATGAAGTGTTGGTTTGTGTTAGATGTTTATGTGTGAAAAGTGGGTGTTTTTTGTAAGAAAAAAGATAATGAACAGTGTGTTTTAAATGGAAATTTTATAAGTCGACGTTGCGCGGGGCGGGCGTTTTTTCACGTGACGGAGGTAAAATTTTCCACAGTTACGCAATAGTTTTTTATATGTGAAAAAGTTTTTGCTTTTTGTACTTTTCTGTTTTTTTGAACGGTTATAATAGTTTTGGAGTGGTTTGTGAAGGTTTGGGAAGTGAATACAGCGATTAAACCAACAATTACGTACAAAAAGGATCGTTATGTAGGTGGTTGTTTTATTTTATTTTCGTTTTTATTTCCAATTTTCATTTTATTGAGAAATGTTTTGTTTAACCTATATTTTGTAAAGGTAAGGTAAGGTTTTATTACCTATATACGAAAGAGTATTCAGATATACCTACCTACTATAGGTAGCAATTTTTTGCAATGCTTTTAAAATTATCCAAAAGCTGTACGTTTTAAAAAATTCCCAAAGCAGATAATAACATATTTAGCTATTTTTAACATAAGAAGGAAACATATTTTCATAAGTGAGAAGCTTTTTAATTAATATTATTAAGTCTTATAAGCTTACAATCTTTTCTAATTAGATACTGTAAAAGTTAATTGGTAAAAAAGCGGATACATTACAAAATATCTATCAACCGGAGTGGACTGAAGGTTTCCAATGCCTATTTTATACCTCTATATCTTATAAGACTTTTGAAGTATAAACTTATAAGAATAATTTTATGTAGTGAAGAATTAATTATTAGAAAATATATTCGTGTAATGGAGCTCTTTCACAAAAGATGTCGTTGTTCAATTTGATTTAGTTTTTATAAACATTAATAACGACGCGACGTACCTACTTAAAGGTATAATAACAATACCAAGCTGAGTGCTACGTACCCTATGAAATAGTTCTGGGTTCAATTCGCAGCTCAAAAAATCCCAAGGTAATGGATAAAATTTGTAGCTATTATATTGTACTGTAATATGGCATTATGAGTGTGAAGCGTTCTTTTGGCCGAAAAAGATATTTTTTCTTAATTTCCGAGTATTTTTATTAAATAAAATTAACTTTATAGTTCTTCAAATAAAAATATTAAAATACTGTTAAAAAGCGACTGTTTTACTGTAGGTATAGAGTTGGTTTATAATTCATAATTTGTATTTAAATTTTAAATTTAACCTATTAATATCTACATTACAAAAAATTAATATTCAACAAAAACTTTTTTCAAATTCGTCAAACCATTAATAGTTAACGTATTTTAAAATTCCTAATCCCCAATTTGTCGGTCGGACACGTTCACTAATTGTCACAAAAAACCCACCCCACGGAGTGAGTGAATGAAATATAAAAAAAGTAAAAAAAAAAAACGGGGCGGCACGCGCACCACCAATTAACTCGTCCATTTTTCAAATGGTTCCAAGCGTATTTTTTTTCCGTTTTTTATTGGTTCAAGCAGGGTTAGGGCGTTTTTTCTGCCTTTCAGTAGCGATGTGTCAAAATTAGTTTTTTTTTCCGCTGCGATTAGAACGCGGTGAATTTTGACACCCTATGTTTAGATAGGGAGCTTTTTTCGTCGTATTTTTTTCTTTTACAGTAACCGTTTTTGAGTGATACCCGGCTCCCGTTTGTAACATTGGTCTTATTGTTTTTTTCTTTGACTTTTTCGGTCGATTCGATAATTACGGTGTGTGCCATAAATTATGAGGCTTTTTTGGGTGTTTTGACAGGAAGTGGTGTTCTTGCGGTTTGAATGTCTTAAATGAATTATGGTTTGTTTGTTTTTTATACAATTTTGTACCGGATAAACGGGTGCGAATTTTTTTGTGGGCGGATATGATAGAGCCGTTTTTTTTTCATAAAAACTTACGTGCTTTTAATTTAGTGTTATCACTTTTTAAGTATCTTGAGTTCATTTTTATCGAGTTGAGAGCTAGTTTGTTCACGAGATAGCTATTGTTTTAATGTTGGGTACTATTACTTATTTTTAATTTAACTTTAAAAAGGTAATCTAATATTTCTGTATCTTGATTCCTACAAGGTTTCTTTTACTTTTACTAAAAGTGAGTAGTTGGTATACTTTAAGCTTTTTTACTATGTTAGGTCTTTTGGGCCTACTTCAAGAAGCAGGCCCAAAAGTCAATCTTACACTAGGTATTATATTTGTGTTTCGTTTCCTATATTTAATTATTTTAATTATCTTCCTATTTAATCCACATTTTTATATCACCATCCTTACAATTTAATTTGTATTTAGATACTTTAAGTAATGCCTATTATTTAAAATTAAAAGTGAATTTAAAGAAAAAAGACATAAGCTTATAAATTTTAGTTAACCTACCTCTTAATCCTGCGACCTATTTTAATGGTTCTCACGCGAAAAAAATAATTTATTAATAACGATGTGAAGTAGTTAGGTAGGTAGGTATGTCTAATCATTTATTTTAAAGTAGTAAGTAGTTCTCAATTTAATAACTAACTCAGTAACAATGAGCATCTGTCCACATAATTTTATGGGTTTTTTCACGAGCGGTTCACGCTTGACCAATTGTTATGTTTGTGTTGTAATATCGATCACACGCGCAAACAGACAGAGAGCTTTGTCCGCGGCTCACTTGTCACGGAAACGTGCCATCAATAATTTTACCTTTACTTCGCACAGTGTGGAGACGGCTTTTTGAAATTGAAAAATTAAGATCGTATTTCTGAAAAAAAAGTTTCATTGTGTCATTAAAGATCATAATATATTTTTCTCAAAAAAAAAGTTTCATTAGATACGTCATTATCATAATTTTCATAAGAACCTAAAAATGTTTTTTTTTACTTTTCTGTTTTAAATTGCTAATGCTTTGATAACATGTTACATTTAGGTCATTATGACGAAATCAAAAACGACAATTGAGCTAGGAATAAAATTGTTAATAATATTATTATCGTCAATAGATCTGGTTATCTACCAGACGACGTTGGCCAGGTGCATTAACAATTTGCGGGGTGTACCTATAGATAAAAGTACTGGTAGGTAGACTGTATTTTCAGACAGACATTTTACTGATTTATTACTTAAATAATTAAAAATCTATGTAGGTAGGTAATTAAAATAATTATAGGTAAAAAATATTTCTAAATTTTGTTACGTTTGTTGAATAAAAATTTATCAGTAAGTAGCTAGCTTGTTTATCAGAAGCCGTTTCCATACCACAAAGTTTTAACCCTTACGTTTCCAAAAATGATTAAAAATAGACCGCGGTGCGTGAACGTGGCCATTACGACCCAGTGTCATTATTTTTTATCGAAGACCTATGTTTGATACTTCTTTAGTTTCGTGTAAGGGTTGAATTCATAAATGATTGAACCGTTGTAGTTCGCCGAGGGATACTACCGCCGTAGGTACTCGTAAATCACTGTTATGAAAGTGTTTTTTTTTATTTAAGTTGGAAGAGATATGTATCATATTCTGAAAGATATTTTAAGCTTAATCTTAAGGAGAAGCGCATTGCGATAGTTTTTAGTTTTTTTCGTGAACTTTTTCAATAATTTTCTTTATTATTTTTTAAGGTAGGTATATCGAGTTTTAAAAAATCTATTCTTATCCGCTTTTTAACTTGTTACAAGCGTGTTTAAAAATACTATTTACTTTTCATTACGACGATTACGACGTTTGTCTTGTACCCATTGGTGACCCACTGTGCACGTCTATGGTCTCTCACAATGAGATGGCCTTAGTCCACCACGCTGGCCTACAGTGGAATAGTGGACGTTATAAAATATTTACTAGAAAATATACTTATCATTCCCTTCACACAATAAAACAACTTTTAAACATGGAACTCCATTGATTTTCAATCTACCCTCAATTAATAAAAGACCAAGCGATGAATATTTTATTGGGCTAACGTAATCATTACGGCATTATTAATGGCTTGACCAATTACTTTCGATATTAAAAGAAGGTATGTCTATTAAACATAAACCATTAAATTAAATTGAATTATTGGTTTTAAAACGTTAAAATACCTACTAGTCAATATTAAAAATTCGTGCTTCTTGGGCTGCACGTACAACTAACATTGTACACTCCATTCTATAAAAAACTTACCTACAATCGAAATAGAACAAAAGCTACTTGAGTAACTTTACACTTTAACTTAGGGCCCTTATCAATCCATCTCAAAACTCCCTTTCGTATGCAAATTTCGAAAAGACAAGGGCGGAATTTTGTAATTTTTTTGTTTCATCATTGTTTTGGAACTGGTTTAAACTGGTGAGAACCAGAGGAGATAGAGTGGAATGGCTTTCTTATTATTGTCTTGAACGTGAGAAACTCTATCAATATAGAGTGTCACATCTCTTGGTAGAGTCACATGATAAGAGTGTAGGACAAAAAATAAAACCAGATTTTAACTATAAAGCGTTGATTATTTAATAACTAAATTAATTACAATCACTAAATAACTGATTTTTAAATTCCAAGTTCACATTTTAGTGAATATGAATGGAATAAAAACCGGTACGAAAGTATTTTTAAAAGCTTTGATTGTTTTGCTAACTTTTTCAAAAGTTTTTTTTACAAAAATTTAGAGAAACCGTTTTGAAAGAAAATATAATTTTAAGTTAACAAAAAATGTAGACTTCATTTATTTATTTAATTATAAGTGAAGTCTACATTTTTAGTGGTAAAAATTATTAATATTAATAAAAGTAATATCATCGAATAAGTTTTTTTTTTAACTTTTTTTAGTTTTATTTTGAACTTCAGATAATTTTTTTTACTTCTTTTCATACTGTCCCTTAAATCAGAAATAATGCTCAAAATTTTTGATTTGCGATATGCTTTGTTGCAAAAATGTTGCTACAATTTAAAAAAGGAATATTCTTTATGATCGTGTTGTCCGGCGGAAATTATATAACTCAATACGAGCTGTAACAATGAAGTGCGCCAGCTGTCGGCCCGTTCCACAATGATGTCCAACTTTTATAAAAACATCGGTTTTTTAATTTAAATCAATAGGGATCATGACACCATTTACAATTGATATTAATTTTGTGATTCCAATGTCATCAAATATCTAGATAAGTACCTGAACTTCGAATTCAATTAATTAAAATTAAATTAAATTAAAGATTAAACTGCAATCTTTATAACAATGTCGTTCATTAAGTTTGCGTGTTCACGTTTTTTTTCAATTAAAACTTAAAATTATTTACTTGGGTAGTTCCAATAAAATATAAAAATGTTAAAGGAATCGTTTTTGCGGTAATTGTGGAGGGTTCGTTCCAGATTGTAAATTGTCCTAAAGAAGCTTTTTTCAATAAAAAATTAAAACTCCCTACTTGGCTGGTTAGAATTTAAAAACATTTCGGCATCGTATTGCGGTCATTGTGAAGGGTCAGTGCGGGTCAATCGGTCAGGCGCCGATAGCGCGGTGCGTTCCGGATATTGTTTGTATTGTCTTGCGAGGGTTCGAGTTTTGCTTGTCGTTTTTTAAATTATACATTTTATTGTTAAAGTTTTTATGGATACTAATATATATAGTCCTCGTCCGACATCAATCGAGGTTAATAATCCAGTTCTCAGAAAAAAAATGTTTAAAAGAATTGTATCTGATTTCCGGTCGTTAATTTTCGGTCGTTTTTAATAAGAACAACCCGTTAATTTAAAAAAAAAATGATACAATATTAGTTACAAATCCGCGTTGGAGCAGCGTGGTGGAATATGCTCAGGCCTCCCTGTAGTAGTAGGTACTTAGTCCATACCAAAACAAGTTCCATGTGTGCGGATTGTTGCAAAGAAACATAAATACAACTTAAACATTTTTAAACTTTTTCTCAATAAAAATCTACCTCTACGCACTTCTACTACTTTTGTAATGATTATGATGAAAGGACTCTCTTTACTAATTTTCAAAATTAATTTAACTAAATCCACCTCCCAGGATAGCATAAGGCTCTTTACCCGGCGATGGGTGGCACATGGGCAGCCGATGAGTTCGATTACGTAAAATTATAACTAAATAATATAAAAATAATGAATATACTTGGTTAAATTGACATTAATAAATGGTACAAAACATATCAATCAAATTGTGTATTAGTAATAAGTTTTATTATTTTAAAAGTTTTGTATTACTAACATTAGTTTTATTTGCTTATTTTTACTTTTAGAATTCGCGTACCTGAAAAGGTGAATATCGATTGATCAAAATGCCAATAACTAACCCATATTCGTGCAAATAAAAGATTTTCATTTCATTTTCAGTTCATTTCATTTCATTTTAAAACATATATGTAAAATATACCCCAGAACTTACATGCAAATGACCCCGCATGCATGGCCGCATCATACTTTTTCATGCATTTTCCACTCTACGGAGCGTTTAGCGCCCTCTAGCGACCAAGAGCGCGTGAACTTCATTCACCGTGACAAAAAAGCCCCACCTACCTATAGGTAGGTATTTGCCATTGGCTTACTGTTCCTACCTACTACCTGTGTATACTGCTACGAATATTCTGCATAATTATTCATTGTTTAGCTTGTAGGTATTATTCCATTACTAAGAGAATTACGACTGGGATTTTTAATGCTGAATGTTGGTACGTTCTTAAAATTGAGGTTCGTATCTAAGTCTGTAAGCAACCTCAGTTTTGGCGTAGGTACTCGTAGCTTTTTCAATTTCGGTGTAGCTTTTCAGATACGAATTGTTCGGCTTTAATCCGAACGTTTCGATTAGGTGAGAAATATACCTAATCCATTAATTTTATATCGTAGCGTAGGTTGTAGGTACCTAAGTACCTATACAATGTTAGTTAACAGTATTATATTATAGTATTTGGATATAGTTACGACAATTCTTAAATTAAAAAGTAAATGTTAGGTAATATCTGATTGTAACAGAAAATAAGTAATGAATTTGTATTAAACGTAAGAAACATAACTACTATATCACAATTGTTTTTTTCAACTTTACAATACAAATACTTACAACTTACAATCCGTATACTATTATGTGAAATAAAAAATAATAATCAAAAACTTAGTTACCAACTACCTACTGTAACTAGGCTTGGTTCTAAATTAATGGTTCATATCAAAGTTGGGTTCAAGTGGGTAGTTACCGTTCGAAGTCTGTTCTTTAAACTTTTAAACTACTAAGGTTTGTATCTAAGCGGGATTCTGATTTTCAATTTTCTTAGAAACTAAGTGTCTAATTTTAGTCTCTTCTAAGTCATTTTTAGTGAAGAAAGTTGAAGTAGAATTAATTACATTCGTATCTCATTACAATAACAACTAAATTATAAAAAAAGGCCTCAATTTTAAAAATCCTAAAGTGGCAAGGAAAAATTATTACCTATTTTTTAATACGTAATCAATAGTTATTATCCAAGTCCTACCTACAAGTAGATAAAAATATTCCGATATTTTTATCACATCAAATACTTAAAAACTTTGTAAATTTTCATGTTTCTTAGGTAGGTATACAAATAAAACCTGTAGGTTTGTTAAGGGGCAAATTTTTCATCAGCGGGACATGTCGTTTTTAAATATTTTCCAAAAAAGTTAAACCTCTCTTCTTAGATAGACACCCACGCTTTTATTAACAAAGACACTTGAATAGGAACCTAATGGTACTTATATAGGTAGATAAGTATATTTTCATGAGTTACGATACTGTATTTCCTATTGTAGGCATCTTTTTGGTGTAGTTATTGAACAAAAACATCTTTGTAATGTTACACATTAATTTTTTTGTGAAGTTCTTTTTTGAAACTGAAAGCTTAATTGCAATATGTAGTCTTCTTGAGTGTTTCGTAGCACGCTACGCCATCTACCGAGGGGTAGCAAAAGGTTTCTTCTTGAAAACTTGGGGGTGAGGGGAATTGTGCGCATTCTTAAACAAAGCCTTGAGATGTTTGCTTTAAGAAAGTTGTAAGAAAACTTTCTTGGCAACTAGTTTTACTTCAGGAAAGCTTCCATAATGACATTTTAGTCGATTCTAATGCGTTTACTTAAATCGGTAACGAAAAGAAAATCTAAAACAACCCGGAAGTATAAATATGTGAACTCAACAAATCCTCAAGTTTAGGTAAATGAGGAAAAAAACGGTCATTCGAAAGCCGTTGGCTAAAACCCCATAAGCTAAGCCCCGCCTGAGCGGAAAAAAAATTCAATAGTAAAGGAGGCGTTACGGAAAGAAATACTTTTAAAAACTCCACCCGCGACAGCGCTATACGAGCGGCCCGCGAGCGAGCGAGACGGCGCATCAAGAAAAAAAATCGGAAAGAAGCCCATTCTTTTCCATTTCCTCCCTCACTAATAGCGGCTTAGAAAAAAATCGGGAGCGATACCCGTCTCATTCTAACGCATAGGGGTGGGAAGCGGACGGGGTCGGGCGAGCGAGAGGGGTGAAAGCTTGGCGCCCTTTTTAATAGTTGTTATTTGGGCGATGGTCCGAGCGGCCGAGCGACGTCCGGCGGCGCGCGGGGCCGGCGCTCACACGGAGCCGGCTCGCCGGACCGGACCGTCTTTTCCTTGACCGGACGCATTTTTCCGCGGAAAAAACGCGGGGCGCGTGCGCCCGGCACCGGTGGGGATGTTCTTCGCGGCGTCTAAGGCGGCGGGGGCGGCGCCGCGTCTTGCTAGTTGGAGCGCCGTCTTCGGCTGGCGCGCGCGTCCGCCCCACCCCGCAAGAAAGCGTCGCGACGCTCAAGTTTTCCACCAAGAAGTTAGTCGTCGCCCGCCCGCGCCTCGAGGAGGTCCGCTTCCGCTCTCCCTCCGGTCACCCCCGCGCGAGTAGACCGAGACCTCGCGACGACAATCCTCTTCTCCTCCGCAGACCGGGGCGGCTGCGGGCGCGCCGTCGCATGCGTTCGTCGTGACGATTCGCCCGAAACTGGAATTAATGTTGAAGTACTTCAACGAGAACATATCCCTAGCGCTCCAGGAGAGGTACAGGGACCTCCATGAGTATCGGAAGACGGAAGTAGAGGAGTCACCGAGGGAGGCTAAAGTGCCGAAAATAGCCGAGGAGGGGGAGACGGTCGGCGGCGAGGGCGCTTTCGAGGCGGGCGCCGCGCCGCCGTTCCCCCGGCTCCTGGAGCAGCCCAAGGAGGAGGACAGCTTCGTGGCGAGCTGGCTGCAGAACTCCTTCAAGATGACGGCGGCGGAGCCGTCGGAGGGCAGCGGCGGCGGCAGCGCGCTGGACCTGAGCGCGGCGCCGCTCTCGCTGCACATCCCCGCGCTCGAGCCGCAGCGCCAGTTCAAGATGCAGAGCTTCTGGGGCCGCAGCAGACCCGGCTCGCCGGCCCCGGAGCCGGAGCCGCAGCCGCCGGCGCCGCCCACGCCGCAGCCGCCCGCCACTCCCGACCACAAGATCAGCGCGGAGAAACTCGTCACTGAGATCCAGGTGAGTCCAGCTCTCGTATGCCGGTGACAGTAAACATTGACACGTTGTAGACTTTTAGGTTTCCTTATGTGTTTACGTTGTTATTAGATACTTTGTTGAATCTTAAACCATCAGTTTCCTTATGTATTTACATTGTAACTTCGTTAAATCTTAATCTAATTAGTTCAACTTGCTTTAAAGCATACCAAAGTACAAAACAATGGATGTTTGTAAAGTAGTTTACATTATAAACGGTCAAAAAACAATAAATTTTAATATAACATTGCGTTTCTTTTGGGCAGTCTTAGAAATTTTTTCCCGCCGGGACTTAATCACGTAACCTACGGAAGTTGTCGTTTGTAATCTTTCTTATGAAAACTTTAATTTTTAATGCTTTCTTATTAGATAAAATTAACTTTATTTTTTTTTTAATTTAACACAAATTATACAAAGAATCGTATTCCGTAAGCACTTTTGAACCGATTCAAACCAAAATCTTAACATCGCGAACCCAAAAATAACCAATATAAATTATCCGTTTTATAAATAAAATCAGTGGTAGCGTAAACGTCTGACTTTGCCAAGACATGTTGATGGACTGACCTCACCGGGTCTCACAAAACCCGTTCCAAATTCGAAAGATCCCTACTTCCTTAAAAAAAACACAAGACGCCAAGGCAACATATTGTAATTCTTTGTTAAGGGGTTAAGGGCCGTGCGTCAAACTTATTATTAAATCGTTTTTGTCCTGATGTCGCATCCGGTTTTACAAAGAATATGTAAATTACAGTAATCAGTGATAATTCTATTATTTCGGTATTTACTTATCACTGGATTGTCGACAGTTTTAACAAACAAAATTGTTTAACAGATGGTGAAATTTAAACAAATATCGTAGACAACAATGCCTAACAATTATTTTTGTATTACGGACGGTTCGATATTCGTTTTTTAAATTACGGCGAAGTTATTAAATTGGAATTATGCCTCGGTGCATGTCTTCTAAAATTGAAATTTAAAAACGGAGACTAAATAATATTGCCTTTTAAATTAGTTTCGAATTCGTTCACCTTCGCTCGACATTTGTCTATTCCCACGGCCGCCGGATTAGGGTTCACAATGAGTTTGATTTTTTTTAATTTTTTACCGCGCTTTGTTTCACGGAAGGGGTGTTGACAGTTATTTGTTGCAACGAATCTGTTCTTGATTCAAATTTTTTTTGTTTTAAAATTTTGTTTGAATTGAAACCGGTTCTCGATACGCCGATCCTATTTCGCATTCATGCGTGTTTTTTTTTCGAAAATACAGATTTAACGGTTCAGAAGTGCTTGTAGCTATTGTGGTTACTTTTTTCTAGAGAACGGTTAATTAAAATTTGATTTATTAATATTTTTCTATTGTAGAGTCAAGAGGTGGGTATCAAAATATACCTAGTGCATGGTTATTTGAAACATTTTTTTAATAAGATTAAACAGTGGTTAACCTTCCTTTAAAACAGGCCAGAATAAAACAATGTGAACAACGATACATTTTTCACAAATTGTAACAATTACAAAGTAGATGGGTATTATATAATTAAATTAGAAACACTGTTTAATCAAATGACAATACGAAAGCGCTATGGTACTAAAACCAGGCGTAGGTATTAATTCAAAATGCAAATTAATTCACACTTAAATTTTAATAATTTACACTTAAATTATTTTACGCAATCTCTATCTCAATAATTTTAAATTACCTACGACTGAAATTATGAATTGTGAATTACTCGTATTATGCAAGAAAAAGGAAATGAAAACAAAAATGATAAAAACAAAAAACGACTATTTACAACGTGTCAATGTTTAAGAGGAACTTCAGTAATATCCTTGTATTTTACTTATTTTTTTTTTGTGTCGAGTATAAGGCTGGTTTTCTATTAAACAATTTTCGAAGTCGATTTCTTTGGGGTAGGAAATTTAGGGAAATGCATATTTAATTAGCATCATTAACAAATTTTCCACCGGATCCGCCTAAACTTTATAAATCGCATATACGAATAATTGGATTAAGAAGTAAACTATCTAAATTTTATCCTTTTATATTAGACAGTGGCTAAGACGCGACGCCGACTGATGTTAATGGGTGTTGTAGTAATTGTGATGCTGACATCATACACATTCATCTTCAAATTCGATCCTTAGTGCACTTGGAAACTTTTATTCCGTTTAAGGAGATACAATTGGTGGATGACTATCAAGTCGTATCTACTGGTGCCTTGTTACTTATGAGGACTACGGCGTTTGCCTCAAATAAAGTAAATAATATATCCGAAAACACAAAACATAAAGGACATGTCACAAACACAAATACAAAGCGATGGTAGGTTTCTTATGAAGTTAATTGTAATCGTTACCAATTGCTAAATTTATACTAAGTGTCTAATTAATTAATTAGCCACGACTATAAAACATCCACACTTATATCGTTATACTGAAAAAACGCGCCTCATTTCTTCTTTGATGGCAATACGTCCATGGGTGGCACCAATACCTGTTTGTCTTCTTTGACGTTGTCGATATTTAGCTTTTTCGATATTTAGCTTTGAAGTGAAAAAGAAGTTTATAATTTTTCCACAACATGGCGACTATACAAAAACTCCGATCGGACTATAAAATAAATCTACAACCAGCCAAACATTTTTGTTGCAAATTTTACACCGCTTTTATTAATATTTACAAGCTAGCCGATTACAAGCAAGGCGCGCAACAAGCTAATCGGATCTCTTTGTCACCAGCAACAGCAGTCTCCGTCAGCGGACTCCACGATGAGCGAGCGCTCGCTGGTGCCGTTTGCGCTGGTAAATTTACTGTCATCACTCACTAATGTCGATGTAAATAATTTTTCTCTCTACGCTACTGCGTGCGGTTTGTGCTTTTGTTTTTTATTTTTTTGTTTTTTTTTGTTTTCTTTTTATTTTATTCTTCGTCGATTCTTTTTTTAAATTATTCGCTTTGTTTACGCTGCATGATCAATTATTTCAAACAATAAATTATTTTATTAAAATTATCAGCATATTTTTATTGTTATTTATTTAAATATTAATTAAATTAGGAATGCTAAATTACGTTTAACAATTTTTTTTATCTCAAGCTTTTTTTTATTGTTTATTCATTATTTTTTACCGAAATTCTCTACTTTCATATTAATGATTTATAATATTAAGCACGCTTGTTTACTTTAAGATGATTTAAAAATGCTTTTGATTTAAAAATAAGTAGTTGGTTTTTCTAACCCTTAAGTTATTGTTTGATTTGTTCCTTAAATGCATTCTAATTTGCTTGATTATTAAAAAACAAAATTTAGGACTGAACACGCTTAAGTGTGAAATTTAAAATTCTCAAATGAAAGAAGTTTTGTTTTTTAATACGGCCATTCTAGTTTCGCTTGATCTTCACTAATTCACTACTTCACTAATTCACTTTTAGTTAGTTAAATTAGATGTGTGGACTGTTGTGTTAAGAGGCGTTGTAACCGTTTTAAACTATAGGGAAAGATATCATAAACGATCTAAAAGGACTTCATTCTCAAAAGTAGTGACGCATCCACAGTTAAAATGTTTCAAAATTCCTAACGTAATCATAAACGAAACCTTTCATCTGATGTTAAGTGTTAATTATGTCCCATTGAAACTTACCTAATACCGATGTACTTACTCCGATTAAAAGTGCGTTGCTATTTTAAGGACTAAGATGGTTGCCTATAATTTACCTAAATAATACGAGTACATCAGTACATATTAGGCATAAATACACCTACACACATTTTATTTTAATTGAAATGAAATTGAAAATTGAAATTGAATTGATTGACACATTGGATTTTAATTGAAATCGAAACATTTATTCTGAAATGAGGATGCATCGAGTTTCTTTCTTATGTTTCTTAAACTATGGATAGAAGCATGTTCAATGTTAGTTCAGTTTGTTCAATTACCTTCATACCTACTTTTGGTCTCTTTTCTTCATTCTTTTGTCTCTCTTAAACCCTTTTTTCGTATATGAAAAAAAATTTTTTTATTCATTTAATTTAACAAATTCATTTTGTTACCACAGCCACCAGCACAGTCACCTGGAGGAGAACCTTCCTTGGGAGACAGGAGCGGGATGCTGCCTTTCGCTTTGGTAAATACCCTTTAACTTATATCCGACTGTGAAGCGCATAGCCCCGCTGCTTGAGTAGATCGCAAGCGATGGAAAAAGTTCAGCAACGTCGGTCGCGGTCAGTACCTGGATGGGTGACCGACTGACCGCTAGTGGCGAATGTAGCGCGTGCTTCTGTGCTTCGAGCGGCCATATGGGCGGTTTGAAGACATTCGATACGGGTTGGATTGGTTTGCCCACACAACAGAGCCTGGAGCATACTCCACCACGCTGCTCCATGCGCCTTCTTGTATGGACTAGCTAACTAGTCTTGGCTAGTTTCCATCGCCTAGCGAGCATAATAATATGACAACACTTAATGACTTCTATTGGTGACACTATCAGTCTAAATATACGAGTAACTTAAGTTAAAGAAATTTGATATTGAAACACAAAAGTACTTATCCCTTTGTTATCTGTGTTTGTATATGACATATTTCAAAAGTACACCTTTTTCCAAATTATCAACATTTTCTAACTTTCATCGTAAAGTTTTTAATTGATGGGTCTGTTACAACTTTTATGTAGATACCTTTTGTAGTCTAATATAATAACGAATTTAAGTTTTCGTTAAGAAAGTTTTGTTTAAAATTCATTTTACCTCTTTATATTTTCAAATATAAATATTCGGTGATTATATTAGAAGAAACAGATTATATTAGTAAAAAAATATTATATTAAATTTATGTTAAATACTCGTATCTTTAAAATTACATTAAGATGCGTGCCCCTACTACGAAACTATTACTTAGACACAATTGATAGATGCATTATGTACCAACCTATATTTTTCTTGTGATACAGTCGTGATAGATAGATAGTGTAAAATTTGACCTCGAATCGAGGGGTCTGGGTTTGAATCCCATCACTTTTTAAAAAAGTTATGTGCGCTTTATAAAATTATATATGACCAGCTTTTACGGTGAAGGAAAACATCGCGAGACACCTGCATGCCTAAGAGTTCGCAAAAAAATGTTCTCAAAGGTGTGTAAAGTCCACTAACCCGCAGCAGACCAGCGTGGTGGAGGCCTACATCCCTCTTATTGTGAGGGGAGACCCGACCCAGTATTCAGTAACGGGTTACTTATTATATTTTTCTTTGTATTTTGTATGTTTTTATATAGTCATAAAAAGTCACTTCGAACTCGATCTGATTTTTATTATCTCCACAGCAACAGGCGCGTTCTGGACAGAGCATCAGCGAGCGGACGCTGGAGGAGTGCTGGACCACGCTACAGCGAGTGAGTTGGCACCTGTTTCAATGCGTATTGTTTCTTCCAATGGTAGGGGCGG
The DNA here is from genome assembly GCA_905147235.1 of Erynnis tages. Classification (NCBI taxonomy): domain Eukaryota; kingdom Metazoa; phylum Arthropoda; class Insecta; order Lepidoptera; family Hesperiidae; genus Erynnis; species Erynnis tages. The sequence continues at coordinate 1,046,738 of LR990093.1, forward strand.
GCGGCGGTTTTGTGTGCGATTTGAATTTAGAAACTAATATCGATTTTTTATCAGTAATATTTTAAAATATGATCCTAGTTTTCAAGACTTTAAATTCTTGTATAATATACGAGTATAATTCGACTTTGCTCTTTATTTTAAATTTGTATATCGGTAGGTATAGTACCTACACAATTCTACTTTCTGGAGACTATACTTAATATCGGTGTCTATATAATATACAATTCGATTTTTTGACATTTTCAATTTTTGTATCGGTTACATTTGAAAATATTTTGACTTTTTCATGACATAAAATTTTTGTATAAATTTTTCAAATAAACAATTATTTCATTTCATATGAATTTCAGTTTTCAAGTGTTTTCTACCCGATCCCACACGAAATCGCTGCGCTGCAAGCAAATACCTGGGGTATTGGTTACACGCCAAATACCGTAATTTTAAGCTTATTTATAAGACATCCTCTTTCAGATCTCACTCTCTTGTTGTTTTATAAAAAACTTATTTGAGCTTTTTACGTGAATTACTCAAAAACAGCTTTCGTACTTATTACCTAACTAAAGTTTTCCTTTTTAATAAATTATTCAATAGCCATTTACGTACAAATTACCTACGCAATTTATTTTAGGATACTAAGAGAATTTGTTATGGGATTTTTTCCTCACTTACGGATTACGTAGGTGTGTAGATTATTTTTGAATTCTAAGAGAATTATTATAGGATATAAATATATTTCAGAAAATAATAATATTGTTTCATATTCTTCACAACTGAAGTCTTTTTAGGATATAAGCTATACCGAAAAAGCAGACTTTTAACGGGAAAGTTAGACAATTATATTATTGTAATTCAATATTTAAAACGTCTCAAAAAGTTCCGATATATATGTTACGTGGTCGATAAACTTCATTGAATCTTAAAAATTAACCTAAAATTGTATAAACTGAAATTACATTTATAGGTAGGGACTTAACCTAAAATCTAGATACCTACCTTTCCTACACGCTAAGGGTGTATTACCTACGGGTATTCGTCCCACATAACACTTTAAGTACCTACTATATGTAAGCTTTAAGGTAACAATAGGTTCTTATCGTAAACTTTTTATCATCGAATCTAAAGGAACAAATTCCTTTACGTAGGGCTTCAAATAAGCGTATTTACACCTCGCGACACGACAAGTAGCTATTGTAAAGTCGTATACCTCACAATCTATAAATAAACCTTGAACATAATTATATCTCACGATTTAGACCACTTGTTGATCAATATTAGTAGGTGCGTGTTCTGTACTATGTTGAATCTGGATGTATAATTTAATATTATAGATTTAAGCAATCTGGTTAAATAAAGTTAAGTAGGTAGGTATCTGAAATTTAAATAAAAATCACTACTTAACTTTAATGGTAGGTTCAAATTCTAAATATTGTTTGTAAAACCGACAATTGCTACTTGATACTTAATATTTGCGTAGGTATCGTAAGTATACTTACTTTTTTTGTTTTGAATTAAATTTAAAACGAAATAAATATCAAACCAAAAATCGTTACCGATTTAAATCGTGTCGTGTCATATAAAAACGTATTCTATCTAGGCACGATCTATTCCCTACATGTATATTCATAACGGAAGCATAGACAATCTAGATAAATTTTAACGATAACCCCTTGGGCGTGTTAACAATTTATTTAATCGAGATTCCAAAATGGCGATTTTGTTGTTTTCTTATTTTTTATTTTTATTTTCTCCGGCCATCTGCGATCAAGGTGGGTTGCCAGCCAGGAAGGAATTGAACATCTGCATTTCGCTTGTTATGTTGCAATGAGAAAAAAATCTCAGTACCTTTGGCTGAGAAGTTACTTTTTAAGCTAACAATAAGAAGTACCTTTATAGCTTTGGCTGAAACGTTACTTTTTAAGCTAACAATACGACTGATGTAACGAGGTAACAGCGGTGATAGCCCAACGGCGGAGAATTAGCTTACTCGAGAGGCCTGGCTACGTATCCCAGTGGCACGCTATACCTTCTTAGAAAAGTTATGTGTGCGGTACAAAACTAAATGTTTTGCTGTAACGGTAAATAAAACTACCGCGAGGAAGCCAACATGCCTCAGAGTTCTCCATTATTTCAACGACAAGTGAAGTTCACCAACTTGCATTAGGCCAGCGTGGTGGACTAATGCCTATATCCTTCTTCTCGTGAGAGGCGACCCGACCCTGCAACGGGTCACTAATCAGTTAAAGACAAGTTATTGGATCGAAATCCACTGAGTATATCTACTCGCGTTATAAATTTTGTATCAGTTGGTATTTCTGATTAAATCTTAAAATGCTACGTTTGCTTTACGTTCTTTTCCGGTCTTTTATTTTCGACTCTACAGTTTTCCCTTAAAAATACTGAAAAAACTCAATTCTTTTACCTACCCTACTTTTATCTATTATACATTATTCAACGAGTCAGTTGTTATTTATGTTGTACACTCGCAGCCAAAAGCTTCAAGCACAGGTGCTTAAAAAAATAAAATGCAACGTCCGACGGATGCACGAAAAGTGCGCCGGCAAAATAAAAACTGTTTTTGTACTCGTAAGTACTTGATCTTTGTTGGTGGATCCGAGTACGGAAGGAATGGAGTGGTGTCAAATGTTAAGCTTTATAATAAACGTTCCAAAAATTAAAATTATGAAAACCCGGTAATTTCTGCCCCTGGTTGGTTCCCCACAGGTTTCATATCTAAGAAAAATAGAATTAGGGCAGTTATAATGATAGATTAAATTACGAGAGTCTAAAGATGAAAGATACAATCTTTACAACAGGATTTTATGTTACGAATACATGTTGAAATACTTAGTAAGAAGCGTAATCGACTCGTTTAGGATAAAAATAATAATGTGAGTTTTAGATAATTCAACTTGAATCATTAGCTCACATTGAAGCATTGCGCATCCTTTTTTTATAGCTACATCTATGCGCTTTTCATTTATAATAATCACTTTTATTCTATAATGACACACCTACGTATATCTTTATTTTAGTTCAAAAGCGACTCTACCCCACCAGTACCTATCCGCAACAAAAGTAACATTAAACGCGTTGCCAAAAAAATCATCAACATTTGCATGTCGATCTGCAATGAATTTATAGTTATTGCGCCGAGATTTATTGCGGCGGGTATTTCGAAAAAATCTCAAGAAAATGACCGCGTTCCGAATTTAAAATTCAAATCGCAATTGTTTTTCGTTTCGAAATTGAGACGATTTTGACGTTCGCTCCCGGGACATGTGTTCGTTTTTATACATTTTTTGCGAACTGTACTTGGGTGTTTTTTTTTACTTTTTTTGGAGTTTTTGAGACGCGAAAGTTTTAAAGTCATCCCGGCTAGTAAATCAAATGTGTTGGCGGGTTCCTTTATATATTGTGTTTTAATGTTTTAATGATGTTTAAGGGACGTGCGAGTTTAAGTATTTATTTTTAGGTCGTCTGCATGTGTCTTTTGTTTTGTAACTTTTTAAGACGTGGCAAAAAAGTTCGTTTGAGATTTTGAATTCAAAAATGATTAAGGTTTTAAGGAAACAATCGGTGAATTTACTTCGTTCAAGTTCTTTAAAATAGACGCAATTAAATAAACTTTACTCGAACTAATGTTAGACCTAATTTTAGGAAATCACTTTGACACTATTCAGGGATTCAGTATAAACCGCACCTATGGATAGATTTAAATTTAAAAAGCGAAAAAAAACATTAGATATGACTACATTGATTGGTAGGTAGTACCCACAGTTGTTGTACTAATATCAAGAAGACTTCTTTTCTGCAAGAACGCTTATTTTCTTCTATTAGGTACGTAAATTACGTAGTAAGTACCTAATTAAGTGTTATATTAGTCAACGAAAAATGTTTTTCACACTCTAACATAAAAAATCCTGTCTTCTTAAAAACCGATAATATAACATGATTGTATTTTTAACTGACTTTGACTGTAACATCTTGTCGGAGGGGTGGGGGGTGGGGGGTGGCGATAATTATGAAAAGTGTCCGGGGGAGGAAAAATTGGAGAGAGAACGGTTAAAAAAAGTGGTTTAATGACCGACGCCTTTAAGTTAATAGGTTCTGAAAGATTCTGTAGTCTTCTTGTTTTTATCGTTACCGTAATTAGTTGAAAGGATGGGTAGGTGCGTTTATAGGGTTTTTAACGACAAAGACGAGACATAACGTTTATTTGTGCAAATAAAAAGTACTTAAATCATTTTAATAAATCTATACTGATTAAAATGATTTAAGTATATATTTTTAGCAATCAGAGGTGGAATTAATTAAAAAAAAATAACGAATTTAACAATTATTTATTCTTATTCAAAATAATAATTTCACAAACAACTCTTAATTTACGGAATTAAACAATTTATTAAATCAAGGAAATAAGGAGCTAAAAATAATTGCACTCACTGCAAATTGCGCCGATCACCGAGTCAACAACCTCACTGTACGAAAGCCGACGAGCAAATGAATTGCTGGTATGACGGTAGCTCTATTTATGCGTTTTGTGAGGGTGACGTCACGACCGGTACAAGTTGCAATAAGTTTTTGGCCAATACGGCCTATCCTGATAGGGCGTCGTCCTCGACCGCAGCTTCTTCGTGGTGGCCGCCAGGGACATCCACGACAGGGGCAGATGATGGTCCAGGTCCGCCATCATCTTCTTCGTCATCCGAATCTGTTTGAGCAATTATAAAGAGCAGCCTATTCAATCATCCATCACACATACAAGGCCCTCTTTCAATTACTCATACTTAGCTAATTGTATCACTCACAAACGTTCATTACTTCGATCAGATTTTCTTCCTCAAACATTATGTCAGTCAACCTCATATACCAGACTAAATATTAAAATTCTTTATATGTGTGTGGTTTTATTGTGTAACCCAACACATTACACCCCAATTACTTAGGTAACCGGTCTGCGAGGCTGAAACCACTATGCGTTTAGAGAAACGCATCTGCAAGGCCGAAGCCCATATGCATTGAAAAATGCATCTGCAAGACCGAAGTCCATATGCATTGAAAAATGCATCTGCAAGACCGAAGTCCATATGCATTGAAAAATGCATCTGCAAGACCGAAGTCCATATGCATTGAAAAATGCATCTGCAAGACCGAAGTCCATATGCATTGAAAAATGCATCTGCAAGACCGAAGTCCCACGCATAAGGTAATGCGTCTGCAAGGCCAAAGCCCATATGCAGTGAGAACTGCATCTGCATGGCCTCTCAAGACCAACTCCGAAGTTCCCGTTGCCGTTGCGTTCATAGCACCAGTCTCAAAAAGGTGGACTCCTGCACGGGCGCTTGCTTGTACAAATGTACCTATGTGTGTCAGTGCAAGCCACACATGTACAGAAGTGGATGTCTACAACATAAGAAAAGTAAAGTTAACGTAGATAACTTACTTTCGAAAAACGCTGCGCAACTTTCAGGACACCACTCTCCCTTCCATGGCACCATATACTGCGCCGCCGCTTGTGTAGTTTTGCCACGAGCGCCGCTTACTAACTTGAGTTCGTAGCGGTCGGCTGGCAATTTCTTGGTGACACGATAGGGACCTCTCATGCCAGAGTCAAGTTTTCCCGTAGATTGGGAATACTTAATAACGAAGACCTGGTCACCAACTTCGAAGATCCTGGGAGAGTGTCTGTGACGATTTACATAGGAGTCTTGTTTCTCTTGATTCGATTTTAGCAAACCCATTGCCCTGCTTCTGTTTAACTCCCTCATTGCTTCATGGTTGGGGCTCGTATTTTCCACAGCAAGGTCTCGAATAAGGGCACGAATAACAGGTGTAGTCGCATTCGTACCAATTAACAAGCACAAGGCTGATTTTTGAGTCGTCTTCTGTTTTGTTATATTTAATACCAGTTGTATTTTATTCAAAGCTTCAGACCACGTTGAATCTTTATTGCGACTTTCAACACGTATCAAGTTAAGTACGGTACGCACGTAACGCTCTACTTGACCGTTGGAATGGTGCATTTCGGGCGTAACGTAGTGTATGTCACATCCCTGTTCAGATATCCATTTGGTAAAGCTGGAGGATTCGAACATGCGCCCACGGTCGCAAACCAACAGTTTAGGGACGCCAAATAGGGAAATCGCACTATTTAGGACGCGCTTGAGCTCATTGCTATCTTGTTTGTAGATAGGGTAAATTAAACAAAATTTTGTAAAAGAATCCACGAGCACTAGAACGAACTTGTATCCATTGGACTCGGGCAATGGTCCCAACACATCAGCGTGAATCGTATTAAACGGAACATCAGACTTATCCCAGGATGTTATGGATTGTAGGGGTGCTCTTGGGACTCGTTTCGTAGAGATGCAGACCAAGCAATGCGACGTGTATTTCTTAACAAAAGATCTAAGGCCGGGAAACCAGAAATGCCTTAGTATAAGATCTAATGTCTTGTCTGCTCCAATATGCTCATGCTCATCATGAAACACCCTTAACAGACTGAGCCGGTGTCCTTTAGGGATAAAACACAGTAACCGAGGTTCTTCTCCCACTGGTGTATAACGATAATATAAAAGGTCGTTTTGATACACATAGCGACGCGAGTCCAAGAGGCCGTCCCTCAGCTTCTGTACTAGATCCTGTGTTTCGTTATCAGCCGACTGAGCCATCTGTGCCCAATTTAAAGGTTTAGTTATGTGGTTAACCTGCACTCCTGGATTACGGCTTAAATAATCTGCATGACCCATCATGACTCCTTTCCTATACTCGATAGTAAAGTTAAAATCCTGGAGGTAGATCCACCAACGCGCCACTCGAGGAAGCAGGTCCTTCTTACGCTCAGTGGCTTTAAGAGCGTTGCAGTCAGTTATTATTTTAAAGGTTACGCCGATTAAATAGTGCCTAAAATGTTGTAGAGCCTTAACGACTGCTAACGTTTCTAATTCGTATGAGTGGTACCTGCACTCTGCCCCTTGTGTTACTTTACTAAAATAGGCTACCACACATTTGCTACCATTAGCACGTACCTGCATTAGCACAGCACCATAACCTGCGCTGCTGGCATCCGTATGGAGTTCCACAGGCAAGTCAGGATTAAAGATCGCTAGTATTGGTTCGGTCGTGAGCTGTTTTATAAGATTGTGACGAACTTGTTCCTGTTCCGGTCCCCATTCGAACTTGACATTTTTCTTCACAAGGCGGGAGATACATGCGGTTTTAGTGGCGTATCCCTCGATATATCTCCGGAAGTAACCGGCCAGCCCTAAAAACTGGCGAACCTGCTTAACGTTAGTTGGCACGGGTGCGTGTATTAATGCCTCAATTTTCCTGGGGCTCGGTCTAACCTGACCATGACTGATGACTCTGCCCAGGTATTCGACTTCCGTGGTGAGGAAGGAACACTTTTTAAGGTTAACTGAGAACCCGGCTTCAGTGAGGGTCTTCAACACCTCACTTAACAAATTAATGCCCTCGGTGATTGTCATACTTAGTATGAGTACATCGTCTATGTATACCAGGACGTTTCCTGACTCAATGAATCGTTTGAGAGTGTTGTTGATAATACGTTGGTAAACGGTAGGAGAGTTACATAAGCCAAACGGCATTTTTAGGTATTCATAGTGAGATTCCGGAGTTACAAAGGCTGTCTTGTGTATGGAGTCCTCGTCAATGGGAATTTGGTGAAAGCCTGATGCCATGTCCAGGCTAGTAAAGAATTTTGAGCAACCGAGCCGATCAATGTGGTCTTCAATTAATGGAAGAGGGTATCTGTCTTTGACAGTGATGCGGTTAAGTGCGCGAAAGTCTACGCACATTCTATCCGAACCATCTTTCTTCTTAACCAAAATGATTGGGCTTGCGTAGTCTGACGTAGATTCTCTGATTATTTTCTTATCCAACAAGTCTTTTATTATTTCGCGGACTCTAAGTTTTTCTTGGTAAGCCAAACGGTAGGGATGGTAGGCTACGGGAACATCGCTCAACAAGTTTATGTGCATTTTGCCCGTCGTCACTGTGGTTGTAGCTGTACCAGATATGAGAAACCGTGAGAACTCATTTATTACAGACATAAGCGAAGCTAGTTCATCACCTTTGAGGGGGGTGTTTATTTCATTAGGTACTGAAGAGCTGCTGACCGTGTTCACCTTCGAGACCGAACAAGCGGAGTGGGTTAAATATTGCTTATGTTTGGTCCGAACAAACGTAACGCCGTCTCTGTTAAGAACATCCGTTCCTATAATAATTGGGGTGTTCATGCAGTACTCCGGTACTATAATGAAATCTATGTCCAGGGCAATATTACTAAATTCGACGGTAAGCGTGACGTATTCGCGAGCAATTATTTCGTCCTTACTTATTCCTTTTAGAACACAATATGTTTGTTTTCGACAACAAGAAAAGTATTTCAGTATTCCGGATGATATTAAGGACACATTTAGAGCGCCACTGTCTATTAAAACATCGACGGGTATGCCTTGTATCACTGCCGTGCTTATATCGTTGCTTCCCGAAACATTCGAAAGTTCCTTACACAAGTTAACCTTCCGTTGGTTAGCATTCTGATTCATAGACCTATTTTTAGTAAAACACTCGCTTTCTTTATGCCCAATCTTTTTACAAAATGAACACGTATTGTTGAGGTTGTTTTCGATAACTTTACGCTTATTGGGGCAATTACAACTTAAATGACCGGTCTGGTTACAAGCAAAACATTTTTTTCCACTTCGGTCTACGAGTATGTGACGTTTTTTGATAGCATTATGGTGTGGATGATGATCGTGTTTTCTGATGGCTGGTTTCACATAAATTGCTAAGAACGAAACTAGGTTATCAGTAGTGAGGTTGGCGTTCGCGGCTGCTGCCCGAATTTGGACATCATTTATGCCTCGTATTATTATTTGCACCATGAGTTCTTCACTTAGCCCTTTAATAATACGTAAACGCAGGAGCGATCGTCGTGCATACTCGGCGTACGTGGGGAACTTATCAGAGGTAGTGTTCATAACCTCGAACAGAGTCTGTGCGTAGTCAATTTTTCGAGGGCAAAGAGCATTGAATTCCTTGACAAAGTTCGACCATGATCTATCGTTGGTGGACCATTCATTCAACCAGGTCCTGGCGTCTCCTTTTAAGCAGTGAGCAATACGCGATAAACATTCCAGATCGTCCCAGCGATTAGTCAATCTTGCACGGTTAACTTCCTCACACCACACCTCAAAGTTATTTATGGCCGGATCAAAGTTAGACACATAATAATGTGACTTAGTTTGGCTAATTGTGATCAGTGCGTCGGCGATTGCTTGCGATGTAGATGGCGCAGAGTTATCACGTTGAGGTAGACCCGTGTGATTAGATGGCAATGGAGTTCGAGATAGGCTCGCGTTACTTTCCTCGATAGCATTTAAACGCGCCGTTATTAAATCCAGTGCTTGTTTCACGGAGCTGTCACGCGTGTGAGAACGTGACCTATGATGGTCATACCGTGAGTGCGACCCACGCGAGGGTGTACGCGGCGAAGACCTACGGCGACTATACCGCGAACGAGACCTACCCCGGAATGACCGCGAACGAGACCTATCGCGGAATGACCGCGAGCGAGATCTATGATGGTGTCGGCGCGATCTGCTGCGAGAACGCGTTGCCTTACGGCGGCGTATCGTCTCGTGTGATTTTTCGCGAGAGCGTGAAGATCGTGGCATTTTTTGTGCAGATTAACAGTTGTTTGTGAAAAATAACTTAAAAAAAAAACGGTTGTCAGTTTATTTAGTCTGGCACTTCTGTGTGGGCACAGGCCAATCCCACTTCTGATTTTAGCAATCAGAGGTGGAATTAATTAAAAAAAAATAACGAATTTAACAATTATTTATTCTTATTCAAAATAATAATTTCACAAACAACTCTTAATTTACGGAATTAAACAATTTATTAAATCAAGGAAATAAGGAGCTAAAAATAATTGCACTCACTGCAAATTGCGCCGATCACCGAGTCAACAACCTCACTGTACGAAAGCCGACGAGCAAATGAATTGCTGGTATGACGGTAGCTCTATTTATGCGTTTTGTGAGGGTGACGTCACGACCGGTACAAGTTGCAATAAGTTTTTGGCCAATAATATATATATATTATTTTGTAAGCAGAGGGTTTTAGGAACACACAGATAGACTCAACACCCTGCGAATATCTTCCCCGAAAAGAAAATATCTCAAATTCGATCGAAAAAATATTCAACACTGAAAACTGTCAATTCGTTTTATGAACCACAAAACATTCAAACAAAGGAAGAGTATGGATAATCATTAAAAAACAACGTTCCTTCCTTCCAGTCCTTGGTAGCCCACTGCTGGACATGGGCCTCCTCTAATCGAGGCCACTCCAGCCGGTCCTGGGTCCCCCCAGAGTCCTCCCCTCTTGAGTCCAGCATTTTCCCGCTGTCTTCTTCAGGCCGTCAGTCCACCTGGTCAGAGGGCGGCCTGTTCTTCTTTTACTAAAACGTTACATCAATCCATAAAAGCAAGTTACATCCATTCAATCTTTAAACATTTGTAAAAACTTGTCGGAAAATAACGTTTACCTTCTACAAAGAAAGTCAAGCAATAAAATAGCAACTATACTTACTTATATCCATTATATCTCTAAACGTTTATAAAAACTTTTCCGAAAATTACTTTCAAATAGCGTGCGAAGTCGGGCGCAAACAGTAGTTATAATAAAATTAGGCTCCCCTCATCAGAGCGTCTTGATTTTTCTCATTTTTCTTCAACCCTTAATATCTTCCACCCCTTTCTGTGTCATATTCATAATTGGATATTTTTAAGCGTCGCCTCTGAAATTGTTATGGAGTTGGCCACTCTTTGTATATTTTAACATATTTTTCTTTTTGAATTTGAATTTTGAGTCTGCTTTGTTTTTATATATTTAAATTTTAAACTTTACGAATAAAAATCCTCTATATTTTATAAGATAGAAATATACAAAACTTATTATTTTCTAATATAATATCAGTGACGATCACATAATTTGCATTGGTTATTGAATCCCCTTGACATTCTTTTCAAATAACAATAAGGTCCACTTGAGGACTAGTTATGTAAGTTGCACTCAAATTCGTCCCCAACGGCAACAAACCACGCTCTTTACGAAATTTCTAATTGCTCTCCTTTTCAAATAACTAATTATGTCACACATGTTGTTATTTAAAAAAAACAAAAAACTATTTCATACACAGGCCCCTAAAAATATAAAAGAAACCACCATTGTATTTAAAAAAAACAACAACAAAACTTTCGCAACAACAAACTTTATCCTTACTTACGCAGCGACAAAATTTAAAACAACAAAATTTATCCTTTCTTACGCGTCATAAAATTCAAAAAACGAACCCGTTCCACAAACAAAATTTATACCATAGAGCACTTAAGGGACGAGCGGCTATCGCTTTTTTTTCGGCCCGTCATAACTCAAGCCAAGGAAACGTTTTTTGGGGAAACTTGCAAATTTATTTCGCAATTAGCGGTGAGACTCTCTTAACTCGGCAAGACATTATTAGAAAAGTTTGTTATGGCTCGTAAAAATACTGTTTTTTCGTCCACCTGCGTGGTTTTGAATTTTTTATGGTGACGCTTTAGACTGTTGGTTGGTTATATCAATTGAGTTAGTTATGATAAATGCTTCTGCTTTTTAATTCGCTGTAATATTTTTTTACGTTTTGATAAGACCTAAGTAAAAACACGATTCTATTCTTTGTAAATTAAGCACTATCCAGATAAACAAACTGGTTTTAAACACAAAATTCTATTTTTTAAACCTACACAGAGACGTCCGGAATACATTTTTAATTTATAGGTTGGTACTATAGAGTTCTGTTGTTTTTTGTATCTATGGCACATGTCTTAGTAAGTCCTAGTGTTAGGCTATGAATATGAATATTTCACTTATATCAATATTTCAAAAATTTAAAACTATTCCGTTCTTACAACACAAACCCTAAAATCTATTTAATTATCTACACAAACGAAACGACCGAAAACTATACACACGATGAAAAGTTCCATAAAACCAACAATTTTCTAAACACCTATTTGCTCTAATTAAGACGAATATGCTCATAAAATAAAAACATGGCGGATAATTGTCGACACGACAACGATTAACGTGAAGGTTAAATTTTCACAAACACTACAAATTGGCGGGAAAACAGCGCCCTCTTGGGGAGCAATAAGAGAAAAACGCATCATCTTGATACTTGATACTTTTGTCACTGCATAAAATATTAAACATATTTTTTATAGAAAGAGACACAGAGAGAGAGAGAATAGAGAAGAGTTAGTTAGCAATAAAGTGGTCACACAGATGCTTTGAATTGGCTTGTTATTTGAAGGTCCGGATTCGAATTCCATTGGCTTTCAGAAAGTCATTAAAAATGTCTTTCTTAAAAGTTATTTTGACTTAAATGTTGGATGACTATATTTTACCTGTGAGATTTATTGAAATTTCTGTTTTTGTTTAAGGACAACGCTATTGACCTAAGAATCATCAATTCTATGAAATTCCACAAGGAAACCCAATTTCATAAAAACATGTGGATATTGAAGTCAACAAGAGTATTATCTAAGTGTTATTCACACACCTATAATTACTATTATATGATGCCTCTACCATAATTGAGATATTGTTATATTAGGAATGGCCATTTCAAATTAATTTCTACACCTTAAACATTTACACCAAAAGAACATTTTGTAAAAGATATTAGGTCTTTTCTCCAGATTATTTTTACGATTCACAACGTTTTTTAGATTTAATCGTATTGAAAACTACAGCTACCTTTTATTTAATCATTTTTTATTTCGTTATTTATTAACTTCTTCATAATAGTATAAAATTTATAGGCTTATTTAAAAGTTCCAAAGGATTTTACCGCGCATCTTGTGGTCATCAAAGAACTAAGTATAAAGTATAAACATTAAAATCAATGCAATCAACAAAATGACCTTACGTTACGTAAATAAGATATAGATAAGGTACGTCATTAAAAGTATTGTTTTGAGAATTGTCATGTCAGTGACATTCCTGTCAAACAAAATTAAATAAATTTAAAATCTATCCAACAAACTAAAATTTGAGTTTGTTGGATAGATTTTAAATTGATTACGAAATCGTACATTTCGTAATCAAAGACGCGAAATCAGCCCGAATCAGTCGTGAAGTGGACTGATCTCTAAGGTCATGCTTACATGATACACGAAAGTCAATATTTAAATAAACACCATTCCAGTATATCAATTAATTGAATATTTTTCTTTATTCGAATTCTGGCATCTTGTTTCAATATTTACAGAAAGATTTGAACAAATCTTCTCCATTTCTACGGAGGACTCCAAAATATTTCGTATATTTCGTAATCAAGTACCAAGATGCGGAATCAGCCTCAATCTGGAGCTAATGGCGCGCTACAGTAAAAAAGCGACGACTCGGAGATAAAAATTAGCTGAAATTAAAACAGACTAACGAACGCCATTCTGCCTCGCCTTCCCGCCATCCGCCCAATTCTTGCCTCTTTAAGACCTCTTGCCTTTTTACTACACCTCGACCTCTTTTCAGAAAATCTACAAAATATGGAAGATAAATATTATTTCGAAGATATTTCTTTTACATTCCAAATTTCATTTAAAATCCTTGCTGCAAAATACGAGTTTAAATCGTTTTTCTATATTAATTAATCTTTAAAATTTTTCGTAAATGAGCCTTTAAAATATCATAAAAACACCTATTTTAAAATCATTAATTTTTTTAAGTTAGTGAGAAAAATAAATCGGTGGGCTTAGTGACTTATTTCAAATTATTTATGGGGAAAAAATAAATATTTAATTTCTGTGATTTATTTGCAACTCGGGATTTTTGTGAGCTTGTAATAGGTAACTACTAATATGTCGTTACTTACGCTGTCATAAGTAATTAAATAAATGACATTTTTAACGTACAAAATATTGAACCTGGCATTGGGTTACTAACGTCTCAGACAATACATTCGTAATCCACATGGATTGGATCTAATCTCACAGTGAGATGGGTGTAGGTCGTAGAGCACCACGCCGGCTTCTTATCGGTTGGTGTACTTCACATGCCTTTGAAACAACGTCTGTAGACATGGACCTACAGTTCTGTATCTAGACATAACCGTCCAGTTGCTCTGTATAAAGTTTTATCATTATTATAATTCTTCTAATGTCCGTTTTAAAAAAAAACTGTCGTCACATGTCATCACATCTACCGAGTAAAGAATAATCGCGTAAGTACCAGTTACGTCAGTTTTGCAACCCATTATTATGGGAACCCACAATTTGAAACGTTTACCGGTTGGTTGCCTCCATAGAAACCTATGTATTCTTTGAAATTATACAGACGGGGTCTATTGCCTATTAGGCTAGGTTTTGTTTTTTATTGTTTAAAAAGACTTTGGTGTTGGAACGATTTGTGTGATTTACCTATTCGGTCTTACAGGTTGGTACAGCCTTTTAAGATAATATTATTCTGTTTTTATTAATTTTGTTTTTTTCTTGCTTTTTTATTTAATTTTCTTTTAAGTATGTATTTGATTTTTCTCATTTAATTTGATTTGGTACTTTAGTTGTCTACAGGCTTTTAATATCGTTTTTTCATTAGAATTTGAATTTATCGGTACAGTTATTTTTAGTATTGCCTAATTGGAGTAGATAAATATATTATTAGGTATGTATTTCAGGTTTTCCTCATAAATTCATTTTACCGGCTTTTGCCATTTAGATACTATCTTCATGTCATCCTAAAGTAGCCTATTCTAGTTGAATATTAGAATTGTAAAAAAACAAAAAAGAAAAACAAAATCAGTGTTAAATGACAAAAAAGCGCAAATCTTTATGTCAACATTTGCAATTAGTCGGAACGCACGGCTTAATGATTTAATAACCATGTGACTGGCAAAATAAAAAAACAGGTCTTTAGTCAGTACTTAGGGCCCAACGGAGCGACTAACGTCTCACATTAAGGGCCCTATAATGGCCAGTAGCTAAACTGTGTGTTTACGTCATTAACTTTTGATAATGATTTCGTTTTTTAAAGATTTTATTACTTATTTCTTTTTGAACTACATAGTTTACCTACTGACACATACTGCACCGGAACAAACGCGGCTTAAAAAAATCTCTGACAGCCAATTCCAAAGAGTGGAAGAGTGCTTGAATAGCAAAACGTGATAATAAAAGTAGCGAAAATGCTACAAGAATGCTTTACTGAAAGCTTTAGGAATTTTAATCATGGTAAATCGTGACATAATTTTATTATAAATAAGTATGTGGTCATCAGAAAAACAATGCCATTTCAAACAAAAGTAGTTTTTTTATTTTTTTTTGAGTACAAGGGTAGGTTCCTCCTTAGTTCTACCACCTAACAGCGTATTCATGATGTTCTCAAAAGCATGTGAAGTCCACCGACCGGCATTAGGCCAGCGTAGTGGACTACTACCTGCTCATTGTGTTAGGAGACCCGATGTTGTGGGTCTACTAAGTTAAAAGACATAGGGCATATCTAAAACCAAAACATATTTTTATAAACAAGCAGATTCATAGAAAAACAACCGAACCAGACCACCTAGCAAGAGAATTAATGTATATCAAACAAAAAATATATTGTCAGCAAGATAGGCCCCGGCGTAAAAACGAATCTCGGAAAAAACGCGAGCGAGATAGTGAATAAGACTGGCTCGCTCCCTCGTGAACTATCGCTGGGGATGAGTCAGTCTTGGTGGTTTTCTGATTTTTTTTTGTTTGTGACATTTTTTTTTATTACAATTTTAAAGTGTAGAACGCGTGTAGAGCCGTGATAACATTCAGAGTTCATCAATAGAATAAAATGTGATAACTTATCTATCACTATGTCAACTTTCTGAAACTATGCCACTTTTGACTGAGTAAAATAGCGAACAAAAAATACAGTAACTACACAATATATTAATACACATACCAGTTTACTTAATAATCATTATATCAACTATCTGAAACTATGCCTACCTACCATTATCTAAGTACAATCGTGTACATTGTATATACAAAATACAATAAATAACAATAGAATTCTTATTTACAAAAACAACCTAAAAACTTAAACATCAACCCCAAAGAATTAGCATACAGACACCCATTCTAAATCCAAACTAACGAATTCCGGAAGTAGGAGCTTACGTAAAGAAACGACCAAGATTTTTGTATCACTCGCATGCGATGCGAGCCTCAATGTAAGGAACTTGGCTATAAGCGAGTATAATAAAAAACTTAGCGAGTACCAACCAACACATACATAAGTGCACTACGATCTACCCAACTATAGCGCGTATGCCGCCTACGTGCAGCGCCAGCGATTTTTTGCACACATTTGAAAAATACAATTTGACGAAAACACACACGTTTCGCGCTGGAAAAATCCAGATTTCAAATTTAGAAGCGATTCGGGAGGCGTTCGAATTCAAACTTAGATCCTCGGACCGGTTATGACGTAAGAAGAAAGTTTTTTGTGCTAGTGCTGTGCAGCGCAGTGAAATGCGTGACTTTAAAGTTTGTGGAGTCGTTTTGGAAAATTATAGATGCAGGTAACGATCATTTTGAGTTTTTTCGGTTTTTGGCTATTTTTCAGAAAAGGGCTTAATTTTATGGCGATAGCAAACATCATTCATTTAACCTTCAAGGCTTAAGTAAAGTTTCTGTTTCCAACTATTTGTGTTATGATACTGTACAAAAATCCCAACTAAATGATAAATAATATAAAAAATGGTTGCAACCATTTTTATGTTTTGAACTACTTATGTCAAGCTTTTTTATTCTATGATTGTCATCGTTTACTAAACTATTTGAATTAACTTAATTTTCTTTTAATAATTTAACTTCCAATTAAATTAATAACAAATAATGAATAAATTAATGGGTTAATTATTTAAGTTATTATTAGATATTGAATGTAACTTGCAACTGTTGAATATTTCTGTATCCTACTTAAGTGCTTAAGTAAATCTTAAGAATAGATACCTATCTATCTAGGTTAGTGTCTTGAGCCTAAGTTAGAGGAGAAAGTTGCCGGCTGCATAAAAGTGCACGGTGCTTAAAGTCACTTTATTTGCATAATCCTGTCTGTAATTTTTAAAACAATATTTTTATCTTTATCTATGTTTTAGTATAAGCGTGTGAATAAAAAAAGATAAGATGCCTTCAATTGAAAATTAGCTATTTCGTCTTAAAACGAGACAAAATACTAGTTATATCTCTAAAAATGAGTTCTTAGATACCTATGTAAGGTATTAACCGAAATTTGAAAAATTATCAAGTTTAAGTCACTCTATAGGTTTAGGTAAGCATTCCAACGCACTGCAATTTCGATATTATATCAATGTCAAATCAAAATCGAAAAATTTCTGCTTCCTTAGACCAATTTTTAAAAGCTTTTTGTCAAGGGAAGTTAAAAATAACTGTAAAATCACTAGTAGATTGGTTGTATTAGTTTCAAACATAACGATGTTCACATAGAGTTAGTCACTTATGTCCATATGTAACATAATTAGTGTACATTCAGTTAAAAATAAACCTCTCAAAGATTAATTATCTAATATTACAGATAAATAATATTGAAGTGCAGTTATACCTATAGTCCATTTTTATTCCCTTGTCATATTTGGTAAACAATCTTAGCATGTCTTTTTGCTTGTCCTACTGCGGGTAGTGGACTTCACATGCCTTTGAGAACATTTTTTTTGTGAACTCTCAGGCATGCAGGTTTCCTCACGATGTTTCCTTCACCGTAACAGCAGATGATATTTAATTTTATAAAGCGCGTACAACTTTTTTTACAAAGTCATTGGTGCCACTGGGATTCGAACCCGGACCCCTCGATTCGAGGTCGAATTCAAAGCCACTGGGCTATCACCCGTGTATTATATACATCCTAACTTATTTTTTCAGAGATTAATTAGTAAGTAGATAGTAGATTAATTATTTCTAAACGACGCTTTTTCGTAAACAATGTGGTTAGGTTGCGGTGTAGAAAAAAAATGTTTTCCTGTTTTGACTGTGTTTAACTTATGTAGGTAGTTATAAATAATACGGTTTTATTTAATAATTACAACACAACAGAAGGTTATAACAATAACGATAATAGTTATTATTTGTTACGAAATAATAATTTAATGTTTGTAGGTAAATTGAGGTCTAACTACAGTGATACGAAAAATATTCCTGTTAAAATAGTTATGATTTCGAAACTAATTAAGATTTATTTGCGTACACAAATCCTGTCGTAACCCATTAATGACCCACTGCAGGGTCGTGTCTCCTCTCACAATGAGACGGTTGTAGGCCTTAGTCCACCACGCTGGCCTAATGGAGATTGGTAGATTTCACGTGCTTTTGAGAACATTATCAAGAACTCCCAGGCATGCAGAAAAAAACAATTAAAAAATGAAGAATATAATGAATTAAGTATAGCATTAGTGATAGAGCCCACAGGTAGGTAAAGCCGTAAGTTGTAGATTGCTTTATACCTACTTTACCTTTTACTTTAAAATTTTGTCACCAGTTGATTATACCTTGGATTAAAGCAAATTAGTAGGGGAGAGAAGGCTAGAAGTTACCAGGGTAAGTTGTTCCGATTGAAATAATTTCTCGAGGCTAAGAGATACGAATATAGAATAAACACGTCGTGAAATGGAATGCGATAGCGCACCGATATCCTCTGTAATATAATAGCTTTAACAGATACGGTAACAAATTACCCCGGTTTATTAACAACTGACCCCAAGTGGTTACTTTCCGACTTTAGGCATAAAAAAATTCATAACAAAAAAAAACCCACAAAAAAAAACCTCAAACATCTGTCTTAATACCAAAGTAAGATTATGTAAGTTGATTTTGATCGCATTGTACCTACTTATTAAGTACTTAATACCTACTTAAATACTAAGTAAGTAATACTGAAATCAAGATATTATCACAAAAAATGAGTTTGATTAAAAATTAAACTGTTAGAAGCTTCTCTCCCCTACTTTTTATCTCTGTCTAGATAATTTCTTGAAGTCCACGTTGACGAAGGCGCGGGCGGAAGCTACTCGTAATAAGTTCATATTTTTTCCGTTATATGGTGAAATACGCAAAAACCCCTGTCAAGCATAAACAATGATAATTTTGAATTCATGACCAAAAATTAATTATGCCTACCTAAATAAGTAACACTATCTGTTCTGTGAACTATGTGTCTCGGTATTTCAGCAGTGACTAAGTGAAAAACCCCAATATTTCCCGAATTTAATAAGGTATTAAAATGTTAATAAATGAATTGAACAATATAAATCAACCGAAGAGTAGGTAAACCTTATAAATTGCCTTTCCATACAAAACATGCATTGTAATGTTACATATAGGTATATTTGAAAACCTGCGCGCTGCGCGGAGAGTCCTGGATTCGATTCCCAGTGGTGCAGAAATTTGAATGATGAGTTAAAAAAATAAAAAACGGCGGAGGAAAACTCTCTTCTCAAGTTCTCAAGCAAAGTTCTCAAAGCATGTTAAGTCCATCAACTCACATTAGGCCAGCGTGGTGGACTAAGTCCTACTTACATTACTGACTGAGACTCAATTCTGCAGTAGGTCTCTATGGGTTAAGAAGAGAAGCAGCGTTTCTTAGTTAATATTTTGAACCTGTAGGAGTGTAGGCATTATGTAATTATGGGAAAATAAATTCCCTAATAGTGTGACGGAATAGATAAGACGGATTTCATATTTTTATATAAGTTCCCCGAACCGTAAAAATCCTAAAATGGTTAAGGAAATATTGAATAGGTATTCAAATATACGATCGAACTTGCAACAACTTAATTTCAAAGTCCGTATTAAAATCACAGTTCCAAACTCAAAACAATTCACAACAAAAGATGTACGAACACCACGCACCAACATTCGCAATTCAAACATGACACGAAAAAAAAAACAAATGACGTCAACACTGGCCGTAAAAACGCGCGCTGACTCAGTTCGAAAAAAAAGCTAATAAATTGCGTAACATCAGTACGTTGTCGTAGGTCAGGACCGCACACACACACACACCGCACACATAGACGCGAGAGAGCAATGCACGCAGTTGCGGTATCGCGTTTTACGGATATAACAATTTTTCGATATAGCAATACCATCTAGCTAGCTGTCTCGTTCTAATTCGGGTATAGTCCCTTTGTAAAAGTGTAACGACTTTTATTAAATCACCTTCTATTTACGTTCAATAAACCTATCCTCTTTCAAATTTTTATGCCACCTTTGTCAAATAGGGCATTTATTTGCTGAAGATCAAATTTGCTTTTATGTTCAGTTGTTATTATTTTAGTTTTGTTTACTTTAATCAATTAAATTTCGCATATTAAGACCTAACATGTTTTAATTCCGGACGGTTTTCGAAATTGGAAACTGTTTATCGTTTTTGTGACGCATTTTCATTAGGTACTAAATTTTGTATAATATAGACTACAAGAAAATATTTTCCGGTTTTTCGCTGTCAATAAACAATAAAAAATTATTAGGTTTGGTCGATTGAAAACTTACACTTTTATTATTGTGTTAATGAATTAGGTTAAATTTTATTTTTCAAAAAAGATTATATTCAATGATACTTATTTCATATTCATAGATTTACCAATGTTAAAATCGGTATATCCAATGTCGCTTCCTTTGTGTAACGAACATATTTTTAAAATTTTAAGTAAATGATTTTAAATACCCCGTTGAAATTTTGTCAAGTCGAAGTTGTGCTAAAATGGCTACCATGCCCAGTCTAGCTCGTAAAGCAAATTTTAAAAGAACCTTTAAATAGACAGCAAAAGCGCGCCTAAAAAAAGAATAATACTTCTTCCGTTTGTCTAAACTAAACTGGTTCGGCGCACGCGCTGGTTCCCCGTGTGTGTGTGAATGTGTGTGTGATGCGTATGCCTTGTCTTAGGTTAGGGAGGTAAGCGACCTCTCTCGTTTCGCAGACTCCCATTTATTTTTATTATGTTGGTAACACGTGGGTCCTGGACTGCGCTTTTATTACGCTATCTTCCTTTCCGAACGATTTATGGTTGGTTGGCTAGGCTTAATGACTTTATTTTTTTAATAGGTCCTGCGTGTTTTTTTATCTGTGGATGGTCAAAATGTAAGGGAGTTTGAAAAAAATGGTGTAAATTGACGCTAAACACGACAAAAATACGTCGAAAAATCCACATTTTTTTTGTTTTATTATTGACGATTATTGCAACTCATTATTTATTTAAAAGAGAACCAGTTTTGTAAAACAATTTAAAAGAACTCGAATGCTATTCCTAATGTTGAATTAATAAGTTATATTTATGTTTAAACATTAATATTTATGCTGAATGTGATTAATTAAAATTGAAATAAAACGTCGCTTTGTTTATACACTTTAATTAAAAATTTACACACAATACTTTATCAGTGACTTCTTTAAAGATATATTTAATTCAAAAAGGTACAATTTTGTATACCCTATACCAAAAGGTACCTAAGATTGATTAAATTAAAACCTTTGCAAATTAAAGGATTTTAATTTTAAATTAGAGATTTAAAATTTAATAACATTTTGATTCAGTGTTAAATGCACACCTACAATTTTATTTTGGTTTAAAATCTAAGCCTTTATCTTAAGGAAGTCTCTGAAGCTCCAATTTCTGGATCCATTCTCCTTTCACAATGAGAAGGATGTAGGTCTTAGTCCACCACGCTTGCTTAATGCGGGTTGGTGGATTTCACATGCCCTTAAACATTATAAAGAACTCTCAGGCATACCAGTTTCCTTACGATGTTATCCTTCACCGTTACAGCAGGTGATAATAACATTTTATTTAAAAAAAATGATTTAAAGTAGTTTTTTTTTCGTAATTAAAGATATATATTTTCAGTGTTCCGATTCAGATTGCGTATAGTGTGGTAATGGATGTAAAAATGCGAGTTCGTCGGCTTTGATCGTGACCTGCGGCTCATGCATACTGCATGAACGTCACTCCGTTTTGAAATTACAATGCCCAGCGCCTAGATAGCGTTCGAAAAAAGAATTTCGTTGCACTAGGGACGCAAAAAAGTTATGTTGAGACTTTGAAAATAGAACGAAAAAAAGGTTCACAATGCTACGCATACAATAAATACGCTTGTCTAAGTTTGAAAGTAGACTGTCTTCAACTGTTCTTTATTTTTATTGTATAGCTTAAAAAAATATCTTATTGATTTATGTCCGAGAAAGCAAAGTTCCGCCATTATTTTTTCAATCGAAATAATATTTTGGTTGAAAACCGTAGAGTTAAAAATTTTACCTTTTCCTTTTTACACAAATAATTCAATGTTTCGACAGGAAATGTAATATCTAGTTACAGGTTAAAATTAACCACAATTTAGCGTATTGGTCTTGAGCAAAACAAACAGATAGTGACAATAAATGAATATTTTTATCAGCAGAGACGGGCACCGTAAACAACTTAGCGTAAAAAGGGCTATCGTACCTTCAGGGCCGTTTGATAAGAAAAACAAAGGTCTTTATCAGTCAGCGCTGGGGGCAACGACCTTTTGAGGAATTAAAAAAATATTTATTATTGAAATCGTAAACGGTTCGCTATTGGGACTTTCCGCGTAATAGTGTGCTTTTTGCGGGTTAAATAATTTGTAATTTTTTTTGTTTATAGTGTATAAAAATTTTGCAAAATAAATAAATAAATAATAAATAAATTTGCAATAATAATAATGGCCATTTTACTCCCCAAGGTCATTTTACACCGCTTTTCAATAGAAAAACATATGTTTAGTTATTAGGTTTTATGTTTTGATAATTTATTTTATTCAGTTATTTTATCAAATCACGTGTTTTTACATTATAATCAATAAAACATTTACAACATTAAAAAACAAAGTTGAAATAAAAACGTTACAATAAATAAAATAAACACCTAACAAAAAAAAAATTAAAAAAATCTTTTCTATCGATAGTGCAGTCATCTCTACACATCATGAATGTAACATCTATGTTGACATCTAAAGATAAATTTTACTTCCAAATACCGTCTGTTTTCATAAATTTCATGAATTTTAATCCTAGTGTCAGTGTTTAGACCGTTAGTTTAGAAATCCTTCAAACTTAACATGAATTGACATACTGAAAGATGTTTTAATGTATTCCTTTAGCATTTTTTATTATTTTTATCCTTTATTATTTATTGTTTTTTATCCTTTATTAGATGAATTAGCAGCTATACTACAAAAATACATCCCTTGCAAATTGTTAATGCGACTGGTTATCTCGATAACGTTGTCTAGTGACTAGAGCTCTCAATTTACATACCCAATCAGTAATTTGAATCAATTTGTATTTTAACGCGATGAAATATCGTATTTGGCCGCTACTTCTTTTTTTTGTTTTTGATTCCGTCATAACGTTAATGCGACCAGGTTCTAGCCTATCAGCAATTGGCGGGGGTTATACCGTACGAATAATTTTCTTTCTACGAATGTTTAACTGTCAGTGCAGACTTGAGTAAGCGCCAAATCACTGCATTTACTGCACATTTATTTTGAATTAAACCTTGAAAAATTCTATTTTCAATTCATGACTTCTTCATACGGTTTAAGGGAGATACAGCTGTTTTAATTCGCATGTAGGAAGATTTTTTGTTATACTTATTTCGCAAGACTCTCTTGTTTTTTTTACAAAAAAAATTTATTACAATTCAGTCTATTGACATTTATTCTTAATATAGATAGTTTAAGATAGATAGATTTAGCCCATCATTTCAAAAATGCATTCAGTATTCAGGTGACTGCCGATCGAATTTGTAAGAATTTTACTTACCTAACTGTACTGTTTAGTCTCGGATGGTAAAACTGGTACTGGTACCTTAGTAATTAGAATTAAGAGCTTACTTTAGAGGGCCGATACCCTTTAGAATCTTAGTTCTCAGGGGTACCTACTGTACTCACACATCACACTTAAAACCTCCTTTTTTGAAATCGGCCAAACCACCATGGGCTGCAGTGACCACTGCCTCTGTTTTCTATTTCCATTTACTATTAAGCTTAAAAGGCACTATGAAACGATAAACACTCAACTATTCAATAGATAGTCCATAGGTACTTGCATAACAAAATAAAAATGCTACACACATCGTTCCTTTCGATAAACACTGTTAGGCATTGCGTCATCGAGCATACGACCAGCATAGCCCATCACAAAACATACACACCATAACCACCCTTATCCTACCTAGCAATAAGGCATATACTAGCGTGCGGTTTTTCGAAACTTTTGCAAAATCTGTTGGAGCTATGGTATGGACCGTTCTATACCGTGGTCTATGGTTGCAGTATTGAATTTCTTACAATTAATTCGTTTCCTAGTGAGGCTATTTTTTGTTTTGTATCATCGTGTCCTATTTGCTGGGTGGAGTGATCATGGTCGTAAGAAGGATCTCAGGAGATTTGTCGACCTAGTAATTACAATTTTGAAGATATAATTCACATTTGTTTTGATGAATCTTGGTGCAGTAGGGTTTAACGAAAAATATTGAATATCTGCCATGGGTTCTTTGTCTCTGTATGTCATGTCTTAGCATAGGAAGGAAGTGTAGATATAGGAGATTAAAACAATTTTCAAAATTGATAATTTGACGTGATACATGGGAATAATAAATGTCTAATTTTATTTTATTTTTATTAAGTCAACTCAAAGAAGACTCAAAGGTTAAGTTTATAGTTTAATTATCGTAAATTGGTCAAAAAATTAATTTGCATAAAACATTAAAAGCGTCTAATAATAACTTTATACTTAGGCAACTTTTCAGAAACGCCTAAAAATGTAATTTTATAATATAAATACCACTAATATTCTTAATATCCACTTTTTTAAATTTTCTTAAAAATATTGACCAGTTTCTTAAAAATCATACTCGAAAAACCTTCAATCTCACAATCTTACAAAAACCAGACAAAGACATCCTGAATCATACAGCCAACACAAAAACAAAATGCGTGCAAAAATTCCAAATTCAAACGCAGATGCATTCTGAAAATATCCCGCGAATTTTTACGACATGCGCACTGTGCACACGTATCTGTGCGTGTGAGTGTGTGTAAGTGCGAGTGTGTGCGCTATCGTGAAAGAAATGAGGTTATCTCGACGTTGTCATTGTAAGTACTTGCACATAGATAGTTTTTATTAAGGACAGTAATGTATGAAGAATAGCTAGGTACAGACCCTACTTACTATAAATGCGAAAATTATTGAGGATCGATGAAAGTTTGTTACTGTTTCATATAAAGATGGCTGAACAGAATTGGATAAAATTTGGTACACAGGTAGATAATTATTACCTCTGTTGGGGTCAAATTCTTTTGATTTGTTTAATGTATGAGTTTATAAGTTTGCAAACAAGTACTTAGGGTAAGGTTGCGATCATTGGACCAGCTCTTTGATTGGACCGCTTCGGATTCTTGGTAACGAACAGCTTTAAAAATCAACCGTAGTGCCGAATCGGAGCCTATTTAAACCGGTACCCACCCCTGCTCCCGTCAGCGTCGCCAGGGGCTTCATTTGGGAAGGACGAGCTGCACAGAGTTTCGCGCGCATTTGATGTTAAAATCTCGCGACACACTTTACCATGTAAGTCCAGTTATATTAAGGGTTTGAATATGGTTTTTTAATAATTGCACACCTTATTCATTTGTCCTACTATATTTTATTATTATTTATCTGAGTACTTAACAGTTTTTGTTCTATTATCATGTTTGTGCTTGATGAGTGAATTGCCATCAATGGACCGGTGCGGAGTTCTTTGATTGGACTGGTCCAATCATAGGAACTTCTAAAAATTGTATTTTGAATAAATTATATGGAATTATTACATTTTAGATGAACAATTTGTATACAACTATTTACATATCTTATAACAAAAAAAGGAATTGAATAAAAATAAAGATTATCTATTTATTATTTAAAGACTTATCTTTTCGGTTAAATCACGGTACTGGGGACCCAAGAGCTGGATCCTTCTTTGGACAAAGGATAAGTATTGCTATCCAAAGGGGGAATGCAGCCAGCATCTTGGGTACCCTGCCGCAGGACAGTGGTTTGGAATCATTATTTTATTTATAAAATTTTATTTTTATTTATTTTTATTTTGAATTATTTATTTTTTATTTCAGCATGGCGAAACGCGGAGAATATTATTCATGGAATGTAGAAAGCATGAAACTGGCCTTAGAAGCTTTAAATAAACAAGAAGTTGCTCTAAATGAGGCAAGAAGGATGTATGGAATACCAAAAGCGACACTAAATTTTTGTCGTCAAATCTTCGCTTATAAATATTTTAAGTAAAATCATTTATTTTCGCTTATAACTGTTATTTAGTCTTATAATTATTATAAGTAAGTAAATAAAGAATTAAAAAATATTGTTCTCTTATTTATTTGAATTCTCATTGGCGCGTTGAATGGACCAGTAGAGAAAATTTTCTAAGTCCAATCATAGCAACTGACTGGTCCAATCAAAGAAACAGTGGTCCAAAGAAAGCAACCATTACAAAACTCGATTTTTATATTTTACCGCCATATGGTCTGGGCAAAAAATCTTAAATGACACCAGTGAGTTCTTGTATATAAGGCTTATTAAAATCATCAATCACGTTGTCGCTTTTTATCATTTTTCAGCAGTGATGACAATTTAAAGTTAAGTGGTCCAATACTGGCAACCTTACCCTATTTGCTGTTAAAAATATAAAAGGAAATGACGTTGTTATAATAACTAGTGACTAGTAACATAACCAAAGCTCTGTCTAAAGTTTTACTACGATAAGAGGATAGTTCGATATAAGTATGGATGGATGTTGCTTACTTTTTACATAAGAACGGCTAAACAAATTTTGATATAATTTTGCTCATAGATTCATTATAAGACAGATTAACATATAGGATACTTAGTTACCTACTTTTCGCTACATTTCAAAGTCCACGGACATAACCCCGAACAGAAGCTAGTCTTAACATAAACACTATCAAATGTACCTATCCCAAGTACTTCACATGTCGTCTTCGTAGATAGCCACACTCGTGTAAGTTGACATAGGTCAGTTCATATGAATATGATGCCTTGGATTTTATTACAAAATTTTATTGCTCATGTTTTTGCTAATAAAGAATCATATTGCTAATTGAATATGTGTGGATTTTTACCCGTACCTATATTTGTATGTATACCTATTTGTATTAATGCATTAGAAGCCCCACTGCTTGAGTAGACCCCAAGTGATAAAAAAGTTGAGCCATGACGGGTGCGGTCGGTACCTGGATGGGTGACCGCTAGTGGCGAAAATGCGCGCTTCCGTGCTTTGGAGGGCACGTAAAGCCATCGGTCCCGGTTGTTAACAATACGATAGCAGTCGTTAAACCTTGTCGGGCCTCCGATGAGCGGTTTGAAAACATCCGACACGGGTTGGCCGTTTCTCCACCAACCCGCATTGGTGTACCGTAGTGGACCCATGCCCGACAGTGGGCGATAAAAGGGTTGCAGCTAAGTCAGTCTGTCCGACATCTTTCCGTACTAATGACACACGATAACTATACGAATGTCAGTACCCATTAATGACCCACTACAGGGTCGGGTCTCCTCTCACACTGAAAGGGATGTAGGCCTTAGTCCTACAGACACACGATAACTATACGAATACTTTGGCGATAGTGTTATGCTTGGGCACAGATATTTAACAATGTTAATGCAACTTTTATGTTGCAATCTCTATATACGAACCTACTCTTCATACGCACACATACAAACGTTAGTTGACATAGGTCAGTGCCGACGCGTCGCTTTTTCTTCGCGATTACTTTCCTCATTGATATCTTCATGGTGGAGAGGAATTCTAGGTATATTATAATAGAGGTGAGGGAAGAAGTGGGTTTTAGAGATCTTGAGCTAAGTATATTAGGTACCTAGTTACTACAATAAAAATATTAGACTACCAGCCGGGAGTTTATTTCCATCCGATTTTTTCTCCCAGTCTACGAAAATCATTCTTAACGCCATTACATATTAATTATGATTATTTTTTACGAATTTTAAAATTGGGTACATATTGTGTTAGGTAGAAATAATATTACTTAGTAGGTAGGTAAAAAAATCATTGATTTTATATACACATAAAAAAGTCTTAGTTTAAAATATAATATGAAAAATAATAATGATATTTTTTTTATAAACTTGTTATTGCCACCACTTAAAATATCTTTTTTCTTGTAAATTTACTGTGGTGTCTATAAAATCTTAGAGTTGCGAATAAAAATACAAATAAATCACATTTCATCTATAACTTACCGCAATAAAAATGCTTTAACACTTATCTGATTGGCATTTAGTTAACAATTACTTGCAAATTAAACACCAATAAAACAAAACATCGTAAAATAAAACAATGCAACAAATGCGTAAAACTCCACAGAAAAAACAATAAACAATTTTAAACGCAATAAACATCCTATATAGCGCGCATTCGTGCATTTGTAAAAAGAACGAAGCAATAAGCATTTTTAAATACCCATCCCACCTCGAAACAAAAGGTCATAAGTCAATTTTTAAGCAATCTAAAATCGACTTTTATGAAAGGGAATAGGATTTAAATAAGAGTGGTCAAGGAATCAGAGTTTATGCGTTTGTTGGAGGAGGCTTTGAAGGAAGTCCATACTAGCCTGTGGGCGTCAGATCTAGATAGTGTTATCTTAACAACTATCAGAACTAGACAGCTCTATCTCGCATCTCGCTCGTACTCTACATTAGAATCAATCTTCGCATTCCAACCTCACGCGGAGTTTGAGAAATTACTAACACTCTAGATAGAGCCACTTTTGAAAGTCGTAATGAGCTAATTATAATTATTATTATTGAATATTTTTAACGATGGAATAAATTATAGAGCATGAATATTTGAGCTCTCAAGTGGCTATACTTTTAACTTAAGTTTATTTTAAAAATTGCATAATTAAAATTTGTTAGTTACTTTTTAAAATTATAATAATTATTCTGAAAAGGTATATTTCGAAGGTATATTCTTACGACCATATTTTCAACGACCACATTGGAAGCTAGTTTAGTTTCCGTTTTAAGGATTCTATGCCTCCACGCATATTGTTCCCTATTGTTCCCCAAAAAACAACATGTTCTCCGTATCTTAGATACGTCGGAACACACCCATAGGTAGGAGTTCTATCTTACTGAAGACGGGACGTGGCTGTCCATGGGTTATAGTGACTTAACATCAGGTACCCATGTCAGTAACCCATTAATGATCCACTATAGAGTCGGGTCTCCTCTCACAATGAGTGGTGGAGTCCTCAGTCCAACATGGTGGCCCACTGCGGGTTGGTGGACAAAACAGGACAGGTAACCATGATCTATTACTTTCCTATAAAAATAAAAATAAATCTTAAGTACCCTCTAAACATACAGAGATACTTCCTACCCTACTTTTAATACGTGTACCTATCTACCTATAAGTATCATCATAATTTAAGTATATTTATTTCTTTAAACCTTCGCTACATTACCTGACTAATCACCACATCAAATAACTACCGATAAACGCTAAACACACCGCCACAAGGCTCTGGATAAGGTAGCGTGTGTGTAAACATGTTTTTCTGCGAATCATGAAAAATTAGCTATGTGCGTTTCGTATTCGCGTAGGGGGGTTCTGTACCGATTACTTTGAAACTAAAATGGTACAATTTCCTGGCACAAAGTCCCTTACTACGTCTCTTTGTCTACCTGTAGGTATGTGATAAACTCATAAACTAAGGAAAAAATAATTACTTAGGTACTTATAAGGTTTTTAAATTTAATTAACGCCTTGTTTTGAAATGGGATGATTTGTTAAAGTTCTCAAAAAATAGTCCGACTGGAAACATATTTTTTTCTAAAGTTCACAAAAATTACTTCTAAACCATAATTATTATATCTCAATATTACCTTTTAAAGTGTTTAATTTTCAATAGTTAATCCTTCTATTGAGATGGGGGTGGATGAATGTTTGTTACACTTTCACACAAAAACGGCTGAACGGATTTAAATAAAATTTCGTGAATAGGTAAAAAAACCTGGAATAACATTTAGTACACATTTATCTTTCTCAGTCAAACTCAGATCCACGTTACTAGTAATGTATAATAATTAAAAAGTAATAAATAACCTCCTCCCACTTTGAAATCGGTTAAAATTAATAAAGATAATTTGTACAATTTGTGCAGGTACTGGTCACATAACACAAACGCTAATCTTCGAATGACACTCAAACTTTTTCAATACATTTACAACTTTAACTTGTGGTTTTTACCAACTCACTTTAGCAACGGAACCCTAAAACGCACCAACAAATACGTCTTGATAGACACATTCGAGCCTTATTTGTGTAATTTTATAATACAGTTTGTGTCAACATTAGTAACTAGCCTTACTACTTGTGTCAATATCAATATCCGTTATAGGGAATTGTTTTTCAAAAATCTATTTTTCTATTTTTAAATTTTTTAGGTGGTAGAGTCATAGTAGCTCGTCCGGGGAGTACCTTACCGCCAGCCTCTTAACCCGTCGTAAAGCAGCATGTTCTTCATGTGTTGTGTTCGGCTGGGGAGGTGTGGTTGCCGGGGATACTTTATTTGAGGCGAACATCTCAGTCCTCACGAGAAGCAAAGCATTCATACAATATCTGGATGAGCGTCAGCGAGATATGTATGTATGTATATAGAACATACATAAATCTCTATCAATACATATCCATGGAAACGGAGTGTATGGAGCTCTACAGGACGAGGTCAGATTCTGAACAAGGAAGTGTTGAGTCGACGCGAGTCGGTATTTTTGTGTATTTTTTATTTATCTGACCATCACTAACATCTTTTTTAACAAAAACATTAAAAGTCCCATAAAAAGTATTTTTATTTTTAACATCACAGATTACACTCGATACAGATTTCTTTCATCGTTTACGACTAACCTTTAGCACAAGGGCGGTTATATAAAGAATATGAGTAATGCGTTCACAAAGGACTTTGTTTTAAAATGCATTTTTATAACAATAACAATTGTACTTCACTTTTGACATCATTATCTTGTTTTATTTTTAAATGCTTTATATTGTGGTTGAAAGGCTACCTAATAAATTTTAATACCTACTTTCGTTCAACTTTTATGAATTTGCTTAAACTAGACTGTACCCGAGCTTCATCAGCGTGAATTGAACTTGGTCCAGGGAGGGAAAAAAATATTCTATAGTTTAATCCAGGTTATAAACTATGTACATAACTTATTTACTTATAATTCAACCTCGAATCGAGGGGTCCGGGTTAGATTAAAAGAGGCACGCACCAATGACTTTGTAAAAAAGTTAAGTGCGCTTTATAAAATTAAATATCACCTGCTGTTACGGTGAAGGAAAACATCGTGAGGAAACCTGTACGCCTGAGAGTTCACGAAAAATGTTCTCAAAGGCATGTGAAGTCCACCAACCCGCAGTAGGCCAGCGTGGTGGACTAAGGCCTACATCCCTCTAATTGTGAGAGGCAACCCGACCCTGTAGTGGGTCATTAATGGGTTACTGACACATACCTAATTTCATCCCAGTTTGTTCTACCGTTTTGGCGTGAACGAGTAGATACAAAGATCCATCTATGTGAAAGTTTGTACAGATAGTTGATATCCTCATAAACTTTCTAATTTATAAACTATAATAGTAGTATAAATTTATAATAGTAGTGGGATGTAAAAGTTGGAAAGGATGGACTTACGTTTGTGACTGTTTCACGTGAACATAGCTTATCATATTTAGATGAAACATAGCGCACAGATAGATCATAACCTGGATTTTAAACAAGATATACAATGCATGTCTTCTATACCCAGATAAAATACTCACAAACGCCCGATATTAAAAGACGATTTTCGAAAAAGGATTGAGATAGGAAATCTTCCGTTGCTAGGCTGCATCTTTTATTTCTTTGAAAATTATATAAATTAATCTTGGCCAAACAAGTATCCATAGCCGAAGATCGGTTATCAATTTCGACCGTAAGCCAACTTCGACAAAGCATCAAGTAACACGTCACTAATAAAAATCAAGAATCAATTTGTATTTTTCATAAGTCAAACGAACCCCCGCATCGGTCAGTTTTAATTACCCCCCTCTCCCCTAGTTTGCCGCCAAATTACACCGTGCGGAGGAAGTGATAACTTGTTAATTGTCAGTTTGACACCTGACGGGGTATTTTTTTAACTGTTGACAAACGTCATTTCCTGACGTGTGGGAACGAACGTTTGGATTGACATTTGCATTAATGTATAATTATTATTTGCGTATGTAATTAATTTTGTTAGTTGTTAAATAGCTCGTTATTATTGTCACAATGAGAAGGATGTAGGCTAAGTCCACGACGCTGGTCTGTGGTTCGGTGGAAATAAGATGCCTCTTAGAACGTAATGAAGAACTTTCTTGTACTATTTGGTAAACAATTGTTTACTTAGTACAAGGCATTACTTATTTATCGTAATTAAGTTAAAAATTGCTTAAAAATTTTAAATTATAGTTACTAGAATTGTTTTTCATGATTAAATTACAGTTTGTTAATCAAAATGTCAAAATAATGTCATCTACAAATGTAATTTAAAAATAATGCATTACTTACATTACATTATTTTTAAATCGCAAATTAAAATGAAAAGACACGCTAAGATTATTTAACAAATAGGAAAAGTGTGAAAAATGCTAAAGTTTTCTCGCGATATTTTCCTTCGCCGCTGCAGCATAAATATTGTGATATTTAATTTTGTAAAGCGTACGTAACTTTTGTAAAAAAGAAAAAAAAAGATAACCGAGAAAGCGAAGCGCAGATAAAAACTGTGTCATTGGTCCAGATTAAAAATAAACGGCGACCTGCAAAGAATTGAGTCAAGTTCGCGCGCTTTTTTATCTGTGTAATATGCTGTTATATTTTATTTTTATAAGCGCCGTTTTGTGATGATTTATGCATCGATGTTGTTTGAGAAATTAAGATACATCATAACTCGCTTTTAAGGTGCCCAAAGGATACCGCGCTATTAGCCTAGTGGTTAAGAATTTGAGACCTTACTCAAAGATCCGGGTTCAAATCCCAGCGGCATGAAATATTATTGTCATTGTTGTTACAAAGCAAGCAAACATTCATACCGTAATGTGATACTAATAGGTCGCAGAAACAGTGAAAGAGACCCAAATGGTGATACAAAAGCCTGCTATATCTATCTATCTATTGTTCTGTTCGTCTATTATTCTTTAACCGTAGTAGGTAATAAGTAGAAAAATTAAAGAAAAAATATTAATTCTAATTTTGTATTTAAGAAGCTACTATGATTGCTTTATCACACCAAATTTAAATATTTACTTACAAAAAATATGGTTAAATAGTTATTAAATTATGTCATTCTTTAAAAACGTTATCAAAAAAAATTAATGAACAAAATACCTACAAGATTTTTCACAGCATTTTCTTAATGGCAACATTAATTTAGTATTTAAAGGGCATTTTCCTAATTACAAGAAGCTTTTAACCAAGAATTATGTCGTCTGAAAGAAAAATTATGGGCTGTGCATTTTTAACCGGTTTTTTGCGAAACGTTCAATTTTTATGACGCTAATTACGCCTTGAGGGGTGTCCGAGTCCGAGTGTCCGTTGCGTCAGTAACACTAGTTCGGGCAAGTGATAAATTGACTAGAATATTATAGTGATATAAACGCAGAGATAGACTTTAATCTAACACTTTAACAATGGCGTATTTCATATTCTCTGGCTATAATGCAATCGAATGACTGTATCTATTTATTTTTTAATTATACGTTGTTACGTTTCGGTGTTAAAAAACGTTACGTAGATACCTCACTTTTAATTTTATCTATTACAAAGGCACAATTATTTTTAAGAGGACCCTATACGAAAAATATCAAAGTACAAGGTTTTTAAATAAAGCTTTATAAAGTTTTCTGGTTCTTCTTTAGAAAGTCCTCCTTTTATAAAAAAATAACGGGTTGCATTCCGGGAGTGACGACAGAAGTAATAACTTTTAAGATGTGTTTTGTTGGTGATTTGGACGTCAGTTCAATTAAAACACAATTGAGTTTCTGTAAGAAAAGAAACGACATTACGACGGCTAATAATCGCAATGTCGAATCCAAAACCACAATAATTATAATATTTAGCTTTTTCTATAACAAAATACACTTATTACTAAAGAATGTTTCCTTTTGATAGTTTCCATAGTTACCATCTTACGCATTTTCCCTCACAACCCGTAATCGTAAGTTTTTACCAACCAACAATTTTTACCCATACCAAAAAGTGCTCAGCGCCACAAAGAAAGAAAAAGTTTTCACTTCAAAAAATTTGAAATCTATTTGATTTACATTTCATTTCATATCTTCAATAAATCATTAGGTATTTCATTGAGGGATTAACATTTTAATAATTAACGCACTAATATATTGATTTATTCTAAACGATTTTGCATACTTATCACGCAAATTAAGGTATGACTGGTTGGATATCCATAACAATCAATTAATATTAGCGTCAGGGAACATGATACATTTTTAATAATTAGTTTTCGTTTCTGCAACTAATTTCATTTGTAACTCTACAGTATCATTGTTGAAATTCAGAAGCAGCTTTCGAGTTACCTTGAGCCTAAAAAGAGAGCCAACAACAACTCAAAAGTCAACATCCAAAAAGGCAAAAAAAAAATTTTTATTTCATATTTTTTATTTTAATTTCTAAAAATATCCAATCCTGCCGTTGTAACGCACAACTCATTCTAATTCCCTGTCGCATGGAGCGGATGTTTCACAAAACGACTCACTCACTGGATTCTGCCATTTGATTTATTAACTACGCACTATGCTTATGGAAACGATCAGGAATTAGTGTTTTTACTGTAAACTAGCTAATTAGATAGACTGCACTATTTCAAACAAAGAAGTTTCATATTAATAAAGACGAACAAACAAACACTTCAATATTTTTAAATTTTTCCTCGCACTCTTTTCAGAATTTTCTCACCATTTACAATTTGATTAGACTGACGCAAACATTTCTTAACCAAAACTATCCAAATCCGTCCAGTCGTTTTATGGTTTAAGCGAGAGTCAGCGAGACTAACAAACAGGGCTTCGTTTACTCGTATGTATATAGGTAGATGACATAAGTAGCAAAACAATTATGGGTACTTGACACCTGATGTGAAGTAACTGTAATCCTTTGCTCTAAAAGTCAAAGAAAACATCTCGAGGAAACTTACATGCTTGAGAAATCGCCATAATATTCTCAAAAACATGTGAAGTCCACCAATCTACGTTAGGTCAGCGTGGTGGACTGGCCTAAATCCTTCTCATTGTGTGAAGAAACTCGACCTTGCGATGGGCCATTAATAGTTCTGTTACATCTAGTCGGTATTCCTGAGGACAAAAGGAATCCCATATTTGCCTTCAGACTAAACCACAAGAACTATTCTCCACGAATTACAAGGGCAACGGTAACACCTAACCTACTAACTACTTTATTGAGCGAATAAAAAGTTTTAATTCACATAAAAATCCAACTTAAAGCCAAACCAGCCAATTAACACAAGAATTTACAACGAAACATTACCGTTAACTAAACACACAATATCTCACGGCCCAACCGGGAACTGAACCCAAGACCCCGTCATATCGTATCAAAACCATAAATTCTTTGCTATTTCTTCGTTGCGTGATCGAAACGTCTCGTTCCACTTTCTAACACGCGTGAAAGGTACACTTGCGAGCGGATAAAAGTGTAAACGCAAATTCATTTATATTTTTAGGTGGTAGAGCCATAGCCATAGTAGCGTAGGATCGTACCGCCATCCTCTTAACCCGTCATAAAACTGCATGTTCTTCGTGTCTTGTATTTTGGCTATACAATAAAATAAAGAAAAGAACTCCCAAAATAAATTTATTACCGCGTAACTGGAATTTGTAGCGGTGATAGATTAGTGGCTTAGAATATAACCTCTTAATCGAGGGTCCGGGTGGCACTCACCAATGACATTGTAAAAAAAGTTATGTGTGCTTTATAAAATTAATATCACCTGCTGAGGGTGAAATTAAAATGGATTACTGACAAGTGGAATGATTCTTGGAATTCCCAAAAAAATAGGGTAGGGCGTTGCATGCCGGGTCAGCTAGATTAATATGAAAGAACAAAACATCGCCGCCTAGATTATAATAATAGTAACTAATCTACTATTCAGTACCAATTCACGGCTGGTTGGGTTCGATTATCTGAATGTTTTAACGACTCGGCATGATGATATACCACGCCTACTCTTGCGTAATCGTTTAAATGACAAACGATCAAACGATTACTAATGTTATGTTAGTCATTTGTCGATTTATTTACTATGATGCTGCGAGCGAGGCGCGTGGGTAGATTTTTTAAAGGCATTTCATGAGTTCTTCTAAACGTGTCTATTTATGGAAAATGACTTGTTTTTTTGTAATTAAAAAGATCAAAAAACTTCTGTTTCGGTAAAATAAGCGAATATCGCCAGACGTTCCAAGAATGTAGCTACTAATTAAAATAAATCTCGGTTTTGTTTTTCCTGTTGACTGAATATACGTTTACTACATAACATAACATAAAAATATATTTTTAATCGTGTAATATTCCGTTATTTGATTTTTCCTCTTAGTTACCTAAGGGAGTCCGAGTAGGGGAACGAGGGGCTTGTAGGAGGCTCCAGAAACAGTTTTTAAAGTAGAAATATTACAAATTTAGAAAGTTCTTCACTTCACTTCTTCTATTGTTTTTAAAAAAACGTGAATGTCGGAGACACTTTATTAGTTGCGAATAAGTTAACTCTCATGAGAAGAAACGCACCATTTACCTCACCTCATCTGTATTATGACCTCATGACCTGTTTAGTTTAGAAGTAAAATTTTGCAGTCACAACTAAACATCAACGAACTGTATGCTAGTTTTTTTATATTTGAGAAACATTCACAATTTCTCAAAATAAAGTTCGAAACATAACTTAAAAGGTTAGGTAGGTAGTTTAAATAAGATTTTTTCTAAAGGTACTGGTTAAATACCTGGTCCAATAGGCCCCGAGTTCCCCTACAATAGGAGTCATGATTTGTACTCATGGTATTACGTACATTATACATTGTGCTAGTGTTTAATGTACTTGTGTTTAAATGTGACGTTATGTTCTGCCCTCCCTGGGATTACAGCTTCATGCAAAATGTTCGCTTCTTACCACAGGTAACCTATGTCAATCGTTTTTTCATATAGGATGTATATGACACATAATAAATAGTAAAAAATCTAACCATGTCTATTAATTAAAATTTGTAATTTAAAAATTAAAAATAAGTGGCTTAACAACCAAATTATAATTTTAATGCTGAATTTAATTCCTGTTCATTACTGAATATTAATTTACTTAGCCTTTAGTTAAAAATAATAAATGTATTGCTAGTGGCGTTCACAAAAAACATTATGATATTTTACAAAAAACAATTAATTTTTATTTTTAATTAGTTGTTGCACACATTTTAAACTTTTTTGACATCTATAAAGAAAGCAATATCATTTTTAAATAAGCTTAATTAAGACTTTTGATTTATCTTAGTATGTACTTTAAATTTTTATCCACTGACTAATCAATAAAGTTACATAAACTATACCTATCGTATGCCGATGAATAATAAAGTTAATTAACGTTTTCAAAGTATTGTGATATTTTACAAAAAAACGAATAAGTAGGTAAATATTTTTTACAAATAGGTCAATTAACACTTTCGTTTTTACTAGGAAGTAGGTAGGTACTTCCAACCGATGAAAGTTGGAAGTACGAAAGAAGAACTAAGCAATCAATAA
The DNA here is from genome assembly GCA_905147235.1 of Erynnis tages. Classification (NCBI taxonomy): domain Eukaryota; kingdom Metazoa; phylum Arthropoda; class Insecta; order Lepidoptera; family Hesperiidae; genus Erynnis; species Erynnis tages. Next base: position 1,084,747 of record LR990093.1, read on the forward strand.
AATTACATAAACTCTGCCTATCGTGTTCAGACGTATAATAATGAAGTTAATTTACGTTTATACGTTTCCGCGGCCGCCATTACACCGTTGCGTGTCTGGGGTCGTTCCTTCACAATCCTACGGTACGAAGGGTTTTCAATAAATATAGCCACATATAGACCGAGATTAGGCCAAGATTAACTTTCTTTCAGATGATAGCTCCTGCTAAATTGCTTACGATATATTCGTAGGTTTATATTTGTGTTGTAGGCAAGTAGTTTTTAGTGGAAGCTAAAATAATAAAACGAAACTATACAACTTATGAATCTATACCTATTACGTCCATTACAATAATGACAGTTCTTATTTTCAATATCCGTGTTCTTTTTCTTCCTTTGCACCAGTCAGTCCTAGCTCTTGAATGGACCGTGAAGGCATTGCTTCAGCAATCTGCAGCAACCGCTTACGAGCTCCAAACTCCTTACTGGAGATTCTGTCGTCACCTTTTTTAATACCAACACAACCTTTTTAATATCCTGGTAGGTTAAACAACGTTTACCAACCCGCACTAGGCCAGCGTGGTGGACTAAAGTCTACATACTCCTCATTAAGAGAAGGGCGAAAGCCTTAGTCTACACCTGACTGACATCTTTTCATAACAACTGTGATGTAAATGTCACAACATGCCCTCTTAAGTACCTACGTGATTTTCATATTATGCTTTTGAGAGAAGTTTTTATTCTCAGTTTAAGTTGACAAGTTCATAAAGCGCACATAACCTAAAAAGTCATCAAGGCCGCTTGTATTCATCTCGGACTTCTTAATTGTCAGCAACCCATTAATGACCCACTACAGGGTCGGGTCTGCTCTCTCAATGAGAGGGATGTAGGCCGCCGTCTACTACGCTGGCCTACTGTGGGTTGGTGGACTTCACATACCTTAGAAAACATTTTTTGTGAACTCTCAGGCATGCAGGTTTCCTTACTTACCTAGTTAAAGAGGCCGAATTATCCAATTCGTACTACTAGGTACAATAAAATGCCTACAATTTTAAAATTCCAGTAATAATAACACGGAACAAAACATTGGCGTCAAAACACCGCACAGCGGCACTTATAAGCGGGCGATAAATAATTTCGAGTTGGTATAATTCCGCCTTATCCGCCGCCGGAAGGCAGTTCCTTCGCCATGGCGGAATTATAGGACGCCCGACACCATGCCGACCAATCACACGCGATTAGGTACGAAAAGTTAAAAAAATGAGACCTTAATGAATACTGAACTGAAAAAAAAAAGAAAAATAATTAAAAAAATATTACCACTTCTTTTCCTAAAATGAACAGAAAGCTGAATGAAAGTTGAAAATAAATTTAAAATAATACGAAAAAAAAATCAGTGCTTTCATAAATAATTAATTATGTAACTAGGTACATAGGTAGGTGAATTTGTAAATTATACAGAAATAGTCAAAATTACTCATACAAAAAAGAGAAACTTTTTTTTAAGCAAAATTTTCGTTTAACTGAATAAATATTTACGTTCGTTGATTTTACATGATGATTTAGGGTTAGACCCTTTCGTAATGATTAAGAATACGAATAAGTAATGTAAAAGTGAAAAATGAAGAATCAGATACAAAAAATTATAGGTTGGTGGACTTCACATACCTTTGAGAACATTTTTTTTGTGAACAGGCATGCAGGTTTCCTTACGATGTTTTCCTTCACCGTAACAGCAGGTGATATTTAATTTTATAAAGCGCACATAACTTTTTTACAAAGTCATTGGTGCGTGCCACTGGGATTCGAACCCGGACCCCTCGATTCGAGGTCGAATTCTAAGCCACTTGGCTATCACCGCTATATGCGTTGGGCATACGCCTCTCCAATGCCCCTCCACGCTCCTCCCTTACCTCACCTCAAACGCAGTCTACATATCCTTTTCTTTCTTCACCAGATATTCATGCACAAGAACGCAATGCAGATGCACGCGAGGGAGCTGCAGCGGGGGCTCGGGGGGGAGGTGAAGCCGCACCAGTGCCAGCAGTGCCTCAAATCGTTCAGCTCCAACCACCAGCTGGTGCAGCACATCCGGGTGCACACGGGGGAGAAGCCGTACAAGTGCTCGTACTGCGACCGCCGGTTCAAGCAGCTCAGCCATGTACAGCAGCACACGAGGCTGCACACAGGTTAGTGGAACATAGTCCTGATATAAGAACACTCACGCCCACACTAGGTACAAGCAGCATCCGGGTGCACGCGGGGGAGAAGTCGTACAAGTGCTCGTACTGCGACCGCCGGTCCAAGCTGCATACAGGTTGAATATGTCGTGTCTGTAACCCATTATTGACCCACTACAGGGTCGGGTCTCCTCTCACAATGAGAGGGATGTAGGCCGCCGTCCACCACGCTGGCCTGCTGCTAGTGGAATGTAGACCTAAATATATAACAAACACAACCAGAATCAGAAATTTCAATTCATCACTCGATTCTGCTCTGTCGGGAATCGAAACCAGGACCCGCGCAGCATAGACATCTCTACCAATGCGCCACTCAAGTATTCTGAGACGATATAGTTAAGAATCAGAAAGAATAATCCCATACTCTAGGTAAATAAGTATCTTATAATTTAATATAAAAATAATGAGCAGCTATTCATAGGTCAATCGATCAATCCAGTCTTATGATTGAGCTATTGTTATGCCCCAAATAACATATCCCAATAACCGAAACTATTAATCTACTCAATATTATCTCTTACATGACGTCTCTGAGTGCGCCTAACGGCCGCACTCAGAGACGTCATGTAACGTAATGTTCATTAACAAACAAATTCAATCGTCTTTATTCGTATTCACATAAGTGTCATCTTTATTTTCGTAATGAACGTCTCTGAGTACGACTGGTATCTCTTATTGTCGAAGAGACTACCAAAATCTTCTCAGTAGTAGCCATGGCTATAGTTACACCGTTCCGAACAGTGGGCATAAAAGGTTTGCAGCCAAATCTTCACTACCTAGAAGAACTCAAAGTAGGATCGTAGAGCACTTACTCCAAACATTGAATCGATCTCAGGTCGGCCATTACACGAATAAATATACGATCTAAAATATGGACGCATACGTCTTGCATACGGGATGTGTCTACAATTCCAAATTTAAACTCGCCCGCCATTATAAAACAGAACGCATTACGAGATATACCAAATCTAAAAATATCGTTGAATCAATTTACGGTCGAAGATTTTGCGAGTAGGTAGACAGTTATAAGAATAAAAGAGGTAATAATAATTTATAATAAAATATCTTGTCGTTTTTAAAATGTAGGCCAATTTTATTATTCTTGCATTTACACGGATATTAGCTAAATTCTACGTAAAGCAAAAATATCTTTGTTTAAATAGAATTTAGCTAATTGGGGAATACCTGCCCAGCAAATAACAGTCGTTATAAAACTTATAACACATAGGATTGTTCCAATCATTTATCGTGTTCGGCTCTATATTATATTCTGTAAAGGTAGGTAATCTAATTATCTTGCTCCAAAACGCCATAAGCCTCAGAAAAGCTTCAACCACGATCTCAAATCTTTAACTCAAAGATTACATGTATTATATATGAATGTTCATGGTCTACATTGACCACTTAACGTGTAGGTATCAAAGCGCAAGCCTAACAACGGACAAAGTTACTAAGAGTTTTAAATGTTTCTAGAAAAATAATCATTCGTATCTATTATGTACCTGTCTCGTCAAGATAATAAAAGCCAGTCTCGTATTTGGAATATTACGCTCGATCACATGACACACATTTAATTCCATTACCGACCAGTCCACTCTTTGCCATAAAACACCTCGCTTATGGTAATCCGGCCGCCGCAAAAAGAACGAGCGGCTAGAACAACTTTTATAATTAAAACTACGTTCGTCCATTGGCCGGGTTTTCCGCGGAAAAAAATTTGCTGCCCGTATACGTTTAACGGGGGAAAAAAATTCTCCAATAGTGAGCCGAGCGCGGCCTCCCAGCCAATCGGAGCGGGGATCGGACGCAACGTACATTCTACGTTGTTTAGAAAAAAAATTCACGTGTTTTTCCACGTTCGAAATAGCCAATGGGCGGCGTTTGTTCGAATGCCCATTATAATTCGAACTCGGAACAGACATTCTAGTTTTTCTGTTACCTAACAAGAACTTAATGAGTCGTTTATGCAAGCGGTCGTTTGATTAATTTAATTTTATACGCTTGTTTGTGTTCTTATGTGATTGAATAGCGTTGATGTGAATGTTTCGTATTTTTAATATCGAATACATTTTCGTGCATTGTATTTAAAGGTACTCCTTTATTCTTTTAAGTAATATAATTTACAATAAAATAAAGATCTTTAACGCCCAAATATCATCCAAAATAGTATTTGGATGATATTTGAAGACATTAAACAAGACTTAACGATATTATTTTAAAGATGTTTTCGCCCGAAATTTATAAACGATCTTGGAATATGAATTGGGATAGATCCTACTATTTGTTTGCCATGCAACATCCTTTACTTCCACGATAATTTCATGTAGTTTGTAGAGTATCTCGGTAACCAAACAGTGTCCATGTCAATCCATATCTGAAGATCGGTTATTAATCTCGGGCGGAAACCATCTATAAAATATCGTTAAGTGTTGCATGGCTGCAACCAATGTCCCAATGTCTTAAAATATCCAAATATCCTATTATTATTCATTTAATTAAAAAAATTGGTTCGAAAACAACATTTTAAAATAAAATAAAACCCTCCATGTTGATTGTCTTCCAAGACAAACATTAAAGTGTTAGACACAAAGAAGCATAATGTAAACTTATCACACCTATAAAATCATTATTACAATATGTCATTGTCCCCATGTTTTTTCACACGGCACATCGAAGGAACGGCTGTAATTAAAAATGAATAACTCGTCTGTGATTGGTGGTGAATGATTTATTTTTTAATTGACAACACCGTAAAGTCGATTGTTTATGGTTTGACAAGTGAGGCGCGAATTTTATGTATCGGTCTGGAATTGTAGAGCCGTAACATTGAATGTAGAAAAAGAAGTGTACTTATGGTAATTGGTAATGCATAGATGTGAGGCATAAGTAGTTTATTAAAGGTGCGATTTTACTAAGCGCACTTTTACAATTTTAACAAATGACGTCACAGCCTTTAAACTGAATAGATTTTAAAATTCAACCAATAAGGATGTCAAAATGGTGTAGGTACGTTGAGATGTATAATATTAGGCTTCGGTCTGTATGATTAACACATCTACACCTGCTGTTTCTATAGTGATAAGAAATATAGAGCGGGAAATTAAATTTGATGTATTTTAAAAACTATCTACACTTACAAATTCGTTTTTTTAACTAAAAACACTCCTTTAACAACTGCAGATATCTAAAAGGCGGAAATTCGAAACATAGGATTTTTAAAACGTAATATTGAAAGTAGACAGGTAAGATCAAACAGGTATGTCGGTATAGGTTTTACTTTTACCTTTGTTGAATGCTTACCTACTGAAAGAATATTCCTACCTATACATATACGCGTATATAATAACCCCACACATCTTGTATTTCCTATCAATTTACGTTTAAAATATTTTTTTCAATTTAACCTACATTACTTTCAACTAAATCAGCGGTGAAACATCCCCTTTTCAACCCCAAGTCGACGGTATTTAAAATCCCATAGGCTACCATTATTCGTGATTATGAACAAAACATAATCTTTATTTGCTTGGTCAAATGATAGAGTCACAACTTATAATTTTATGGCGATGTTATATCGGAAAAGTTATAGACATGTTGGGGTTTTCAATATTTATCAACAATGTTTTTCATAGTGGCCGGTTTACCTGCTCCCTACTACTATTGTAACACTGCCTGTCCAATAAATAGACACAATAGTTAAACAATGGGTATGTATCACATGTGACTCAAGGGACAGCGAAGTAGTTAAATGTGAATGTTAGAGAATGGAAAATTTGTAAGAGGATGGATGGTTTGTGATTTTTTCACGCAAAAACGGCTGAACAGATTTGAATGAAATTTCGTATACACGTAGGTATGTTATAGCCCGGATTAACATATAGGATGCTATCAGTCTCTGGATAAATCAATCCTTCGGTTTCGGTCCATCTCAATCCAACATTTCTCCGCCTTCAGTCCATCATTCACATGCTTCAAGTCAATCAACGACAATTCAATCACGACTAAAACAATCGAACAGAAATCCGCCTCGATCAGAAGTTTGAACAAAAACTTGGACAAAAACACACTTATTATGTTCTTACTTAACTACGGCTCGGCCTTAATAGGTCGAATTGAACGAAAACGGTAGATGGGCCTTTTTGTTGTGTTGTCAATTATTTCAACGATTTTACATGACAAAGAGACAAAAAACACTTCGATGAACTCGGGATTGGAGCTTGTTGGATAGTGAGCGAGAAGCGGGGAACGAACATTGTCTCTTGAACATTGTATTTTATATTCGAGGTGGCTCTACCCTTAATCATGAGCTCCCGTCGCAAAGATATCGCGGCGGAGACACATTTAAAATTATGTAAATATATTTTTTTATTTTATTTATAATTAAAATTTAATGTACGTATAAATAAAAACTCACATTTAATAATATTTCGTGAGTGCTTATGTTGTGTTTCGTGAGTAGTCTCGTTTAAAGTCACAAAAAATAGTTGCAAATCTATGATGTACTTTTAGGCATAGAATTTGCACAAGGTGGTTTGAAGTCAAAATACTTGGATGCAACTTTGGTAAGCATTGATCTTTTTTCTTTTGGAAACCTCGAGGACAGTCTACCACGCTGCACCAATGTCATGCTGCTATGTAATGTAATGCTGCTGTGAAAAGAAAAACAATTTCTTTCTTTTAAATGACATCGTCATCGATCGCACTAAAATAAATTTGTTTATGTATAACTATTCGACCTTCGCAGTGTGCAAAAACTCGCTATAACTTAACTAAGTCTGTAGTAAAATTATAGCTTTCAAAGCTCATTCCTTAGCTTGAAACAACTAGCTAACAGTGAACAACGTGGTTTACACGTCCGCATAAAAACGACACCGTAAATAGGAACAAAGAAATGTTTCGCGCTACAGAGAAAAGTTGTGCCTATTTATATTCATTGAAGCTTTAATTGTAGCTCATTCGGGAGGATACCGCCACCCTCTTAACCCGACGTGAAGCAGCACGTTCATTAGGTATGACGTTGTTACGGTTGGGATTGTATGGTTGCAGAAAATACTTTGAAAATTTTAACATTTATAAATTGAAAAATATTGGGAATTACCGACGGAAACTAAACGTTGATGACTATAAATAAATAAATTAAAGTTTAATACGAGGATAACGTCCTATTGTCTCAGCGGTTACCTGCTATTTATGTAATAAGTACCTACTGTATCACTAATGACTTACAAAATGTGCAAATACGATATATATGTATAATTATGACAGACAACATTTAATTTTATGAAAATATAATTTGATGCAAATATTTTTATATGTATTATAATAAAACGGCTGAATAGATTTGGATGAAATTTCGTGTGTACGTAGCTTATAATCTTGATCAACATTTAGGATACTTTTAATCCCTTTCTGGACCAAATTCTCAAATCCACGCGGACGAAGCCGCAGGCATAGTCTAGTATCTATATACTTTAAACTAAATACTTCAAATTCGCACAAACAACCCTTTTTGATTTCATTCATCTCATTCGTCAAAACAATACCTCGTTTGAGTACATTTGGGCGGTATTCATAGGTCTAAGTTTCTAGTTCTACCCACATATTATGTATAGTATATATTCGCCCATTAACCCCCCGCCTCCCTCTCTGTACACAAGTATACATACATACATACAACAGCAAGAGCCTACTTGATGTAGAGGCGCTATGCAACGTTTGCATACGTTTGGTGGGTAACTAGAGTTTAAGAATGTTATTCAATTTGTATATTTCAAGTGCGAAAGTCTGAATCCCTTGATTTGACTCCCTGTCATGGTACTTGTGTTGTGATAAATCGAAAACTGTTAACAATATAGCCATTTTAGTTGATGACATTTTAGAAGATGTCAGGCAGGCTGATACTACTACTACTCATTAGTAAGTCATTACTTTTACTGCTTAATACTTTGAAGATAGTGTTAATGCTCACTGCACTGTTCACAGAATACTGTGTCATTTGTGATAAAATTAAATATAGTGTTAGTACCAATATAATAGAGTGGATGCGAAGCTTTGTAAGCGTTGTTTTACGCAAAGCTCACCAAAACCGACTTTGGTGAGCTTTGGACAGATAGCTTGATAAACGTATAAATTACACTACAATGGATACTTACTTACATCTTACCTCAACCTTATTATCTTTTTCACGCCTTTACTTATACAAACAAACATAATTATCAAAACTAAATGAGTGAAATCGGTCTAGCCGTTCTCGAGTTTTAGCGAGACAAACGAACACCGACTCATTTTTATTTTATCTATTCAAGATAATTATATCTCTTGTACCTACTGAAAGCCACCGTTTACATACCCCTCCACGCGTCGCCTTCAAGATGTGTGCTCATCTATACCTACCTACGGCCTCAACCACACACGTATAACCTCAAACACACACGTACACGTACAGCCTCAAAACGCATCGCGAGTGACATCGCATCATTGGTACCGGAGTCATTGTATCGATTTCCCCATACCACTAGCCGACATGAGGTTTTAATATACGCTTTATATACGGTAGCTGAATAATTTGCGCGTTACGCAGAGTGGGATGGAACGATAATTAATAGTTTAAATGTGTTGTGTCGTTCTGTGGGCTGGGCGAACATTTTTCTGAATATACGAGTACGAGTAGGTGATGTTATGTTTCAATTTGTTGGTGAAGTTGTTGTTTGGTTGCAAGCGTTTTTTATTTCGATGTTACTCGTAGATGTAGACACTGCGCTATGACAAGATGTTCATAGCGAAGTGGTTAAGATTTGGTCTCTTATTCGAAGGTCCCGTGTTCCCAAAGACTTTATAAGCGTGTAACACTCTGCGTTTGAATGGTTCTATCGGTAGTAATACTCGTATCCTTAACTGTTTGTTTTCCAATAAATCCAATAGATATTTTAGTAAAAGTCCAGTGGTTAGGAATTTGGTCTTTTATTCGCGAGGTCCGTGTTTAGATCCCAATGACTTATTATAGGAGACAACCTGTACGCTTGAATAGTACATTCAACCCGAAAGGTTCAAGTTCGAATCAAAAACATTTTTAAGAAGCACACCTGCTTGAGTAGTAAGTATACCATCAGTAGTAAAATCCCGAACGGATAAAGTTCTATTAAAAAGTCCATTTTAATGTTAATTAATAGAACATCCAACGTCTAGTTTCTTTCTTCTTTTACTATAGATTCAAGTCGCTTGACTTAATAATCATTCTCCAAAAGAGATTGCAATGTTTTTTATAAAATATATCTACAACTCATTAATGACCTGTAACAGGTCTCCTTCCACAATGAGGAAGTGTAAGCCGTAGTCCACGCTGGTCTTAGTGGATTGGTGGACTTCACATGCCTTTGAGAACATTATGAAGAACTCACGAGGTTTCCTCACGATGTCCTCATTCACTGTGACATTTTATTTTATGAAGCGCACACAACTTTCATCAAGACGATAGTCGAATTATAGTCAGGAATTTTTAGCCAATGGCGGATAAACATTCGTAAAAACGCTTAGCTATAAATCGAATATCTACCCTGATTAGTCTAAAACATAATCAGACAATGGTTTAGCAATATTCAGCATTAGTTTATGGCACAATGGTTCGTTTATTAAAGGAAATGCATCGGGCCGCGTGGCTGCGGTTGACACATTATGTATTTCGGTGCGGATTTGCCTCTCAATTTCCTAATTACTGGAATAACGTTTTTATCTCATTGCTTTCATTAATAGTTCCGTGACACTAACATATTTATTGACAATTACTCGTTACTGAGGCAGGTCTCTTTGAAAGGAAGATATTTCATACAAATTAACATTACACGGTTAAAAAGCTCTTTGAAATTTCTTATTTTAGATGTTGCTTCTTTGCAAATAAAAATTCAATTTTACTTCTTGCCCTAATTGACAACAAAATCGGTCGCTCACCAACCTTTGGTCGACGACAATGACCTGAGACCAGGTTTTAAATTTTATCGCGTTAGTTGAACGATTGATCTGAGCTAACATCCTTTGCCCATAAAATACCCATTTGCCAATACCACCATGCCAAATTTGAACAAGGATTTTGGGGAAAATTAAACGAAATAATAACACTTACTCGTATTAATTAGGTAAATAATGAAAATAGAGAAAAAAAGAAAATCAATCAAATTTTGATCAACTAGGTACCTACTCCTTGTATTATGAATGAGTTTTCTCACAAATTTTACTACATTTTTATAAATAACTCTAACTTTTTCATAAAATTTCCTCATTACCCAAGTTTCCGCGTGCAACAAGCGTGGAGAATAACCGGAGAATAAAATTTGGTCCATAAAACTGTTCAACCGGATGAGTGCGCCCAAGAAATAATGTTTAGGATCATAATATAATATTTTATTTCTTCGCATTATACTAAGGTGATACGATAAAAATATTTAAAATAAAAAAAAAAACTTTACTAAGCTGTTCACACACACACACTAAGATACCTAAAATAAGTGCCCCACTGCAGGGTCGGGTCTCCTCTCACAATGAGAAGGATGGCTTTAGTCCACCATGCTAGCCTAATATGGGTTAGTGGACTTCACATGCCTTTGAGAACATTATGAAGAGCTTTCAGAAAAGCAGGTGACCTAACGCATTTTTGGGCATTTAATTTATAAAGCGCACATAACTCTTAGATATGTACCTCCTCGGTCATATTTTCTAAAAGTCTGGAAACGGTGTCACTTTTCTCGATTTAAGATAAATTTAAGATTTAAGATGAATTTAAGATTAAATTTAAGATAAAAATACCAGGCCGGAGGTTCCGAGATCTTCCGTTTCGCTGAACCGTCTCGATATTAAAGGGAGAGTAGGTGCCTATAATTTCTGAAAAGTGAGTATTTTTAGAAAGTTCCTGACAGTCTCTTTGGAATTTCATTATATTTTAACAAGAAAAAGGATAGCTTTTATGCAAAAAGTTATTTTTATATAAACGAATAAATGCTTCACATTCATGATTCCACCAGTCCCTGCCACGGACACGCATGGAACTGCTGGGATCGAACCCAGGACTCTATGCACAGCGCATCGGTATCTTAACTACTGTACCACGGAAATCGTTGAGGTTGCTTGCTGTAAACTAACCGTTTATTTGCACAAATTAATATAAGTAGGTAGTTAAAAAGTTAGAGAAATTAGATTGATCAATCTATATTTACCATTTTTGGTCCGCAAATATAAATAAGCAAAAAAAATTTAAACACTATTTAAACAAATTTAGCAATTTACCTTAAGAGATTATTTTATTTTAACTTTGATTATTTTTTGTGTACTACTTTAAATGTAGGATTAATTGATTTATTTAATTGTTTTACCAAATATGGCTCATAGTTCAAGTGCCATTGTTAGGTTCGGAGAGAAACCCATTGTTGGATTAAGAGAGAAAAAACCGGAGAAAAACCAGACAAATGTTTCAAAACTTTGTATTGAAATTAAAACGGGAGCTCAATATTAAACGGGATGGTAAAAATCCGAACAAAGACACCGTCCGTGTTTCACTAATTTAAAACTTTGCTCCGCGAACTGACGTCAAGTTTTTTTATTAAACTGGAACCCTGAACTCTAGTCTGTTGTTGGAAGATATAATTAGTAAATTTTGAACGGAGACACTTAAACTTTATTTAATATGATTATCAGTCATAGTGAGTATTAACACCTCCACATACGACCTTAGTGACCTTATATGTACTATATAAGGTCACTAACCTAACCTAACCTAACCTAACCGTCATGAGTGAGCACAGATTATCGGTGGTAGGGATATTGTATACTTTCGGCCAATGTACAGCAGCCGAAAAAACGTGCTGCACCAATAGACGACGCACACTGACGACTGTCGAACCAATCGTGTGCACCGCAGCGCAGTCAATGTCAAACCGACCAATGAAAGTTCTGCTCACCACTCGTGACGGCAACTATAGTAATCGTATCGAACTGTCATTAGTATGGGATGATGTCAAGACAGACTGGCATATGACATACTAATGACTGTCATTTACTGTATGAATAGGTAATTTGACGATAGTGTTCATGTTCAGGTAAAAATTGTACTTATCCCAGCAATGGGGTTGAAAAAGGATTGCCATATAAAAAAAGTAAGGTGACGTACATAGCTGGTTACTTATCTAAACGTGCATTAGACAGCACAAAATCTCCCCACACTTTTCCCATGGGCGAGGGATTTCTTTCCCGGACAAAATTTTCCATTAAAATTTTTTCTAAAATGATAAGATGGATTACGTGCTCGAATTACACCTATTCCCAGAGGTCCCGGGTTCATTATCCCCTTTATTCTTTAGGTTATTTTTGGGGAGTCTTTATATGCGAGTGGACGGAATAGGTTGGCGGTTTAAGCCGATTTGCTATGTAAAGAGTTATTTATTTTAATGTCTTTGTTTAGTATGGTTTTTCTTTATTCAATAGCTATATCAAACGACGGATATACCTAATTACCTACTCTTTAAATAAACCAACCCCAATTAGGGTAAAAAACATGCTCCGAGGTCTTACGTTCTAAAATTCATAATTAGATACTCAGATGTTCCCAAATGTAGTGTCTCCGGTGACCATATTGAAAGCAACTGAATGCATAATTTAAATAATTTTTCAAAAATCTAATTATTTTACACAATAATGTGTTACTAAAATAAAAGTATTCCTATTGTAAAAAGGGTTTACCGATGTAGACCTATTTTATAATAGGGATCGTTTTGCTTCAAATTTGAGAAATACATACATACATTAATACAGACAAATGTATATATGTATAACTACTGGTTTCAACAAAGTTCGTTAATAAAACGTAGTTAACGAACTACAATATGTCTCTCTAAAATTTTTAAACTTTATTAAAATTTCGCATGAAAATATTCTCAGTAATTGGATTACTAGTGGAGTTGTTTAAAAACTGTAAATTTTGTATGAATGCTTCAGTTTTACACACGTGGGGAGCTGTTGGAAATTCCATTCCATTTTCAAACTTTTTCCAGTCGTAAATCCTTTGTGGACTTGCTCGGAGTTTTATTGCATTTAGATTGGAATATTCCATGATTATAAATTTTATTACTAATATTATTATTTACTTTTATTATATTATATATTACTATTATGTATTACTGTAGTTTTCGTAGCTTGTCATGTCATGTCAGTACCCATTAATGACCCACTACAGGGTCGGGTCTCCTCTCACAATGAGAAGGATGTAGGCCTTAGTCCACCACGCTGGCCTACTGCGGGTTGGTGGACTTCGCATGCCTTTGAGAACATTTTTTTTGTGAACTCTCAGGCATGCAGGTTTCCTCACGATGTTTTCCTTCACCGTAACAGCAGGTGATATTTAATTTCATAAATCGCACATAACTTTTTTTATAAAGTCATTAGTGCGTGCCACTGGGATTCGAACCCGGACCCCTCGATTCGAGGTCGAATTCTAAGCCACTGGGCTATCACCGCTGTTTTTTCGTAGCTTAATTTTTAGTAACTAAGTTTATTTTTCGAGGGTTACGTAACTACTTCAATTTTATCTTCCTATTATTTATTTAGGGTATTCCTCAATTGTTAGTAAGTACCTAATAAGCAATTACAATAACAATTTTTAAAACAATAAAAATAAAAGGAATTACTAAGGCTTACGATTTAATTACTTTTTCACAATATTTCATATTTTGTAATGGCATACCAACTGCTATTACATACTTATGTAACAACTATTAATAATGCAAATAAGGAAATTATATGTATTAATCTACCTGTGGTTTTCAGGCATAAATCAATAATAATAAAATTATTTAAAATAGAACCAGATTATATTTTATAATTTTTATTAATAATTCTTATAATTTTAATAATCATGATTATAATAATTAAAAATGAAATTAAAATGCGTATTGTCTTTTTATATATCTATAATTTTCTTTTCATAGAACATTTTAGAGCTGTGGAAATCATAATATATATGTGTATTAATCACATATTTAAGACAAGATGTTAAGACGCTGTCCCGTGAGTCACATGTGACTTATATACCCATTATTTAACTATTGAGTCTGCTTATTGGACAGGCAAAGGTTTAAGTGGAAAAAACCCTGTGATATACTATGACATCGTCTTTAATAAAAGGGTCTTGAACACATTTTCTGCCTAAGAATCGTTAAAAAAACAGAAAATTCTTATTTTAACAGCAAATACATAAAGGTACGGTACAGTTGGTAATTTTCATGATTGGTCTAACAGTCCCTTCGGTTGTATTTTTGTCTTTTTTATTTGGGTCGTCTTCGCCACCCTTCAGAAAAGAGGGCGGAATGAACTCCGGCTGATCTGAGTTGGTACTTTAAGAAATAAAATCAAATATATATTTTTTTCACAAAACTAAGTTAAACAAATTTTGCAATACAAATGCATTAAAAATAAAAATACAATGTAAATTTAGATTTACTATTAAAATTTACTATTTAAAATATAATTTATTTTCTTATTTATTTTCTTATTTTTAAAAAAGTATTAAAAATCAAAAGTTTTTTGAAATCTTATTAATAAGCCTCGTGTTTAAAAGGTCTAAGATAGTATCTGAGCCTTTTATTAGCTCGTAAAGAACCGCCGCCGTCATAACCCGGCACAGGTAAGACAAACATCTACTTTCATAGGCAATCAGTGTAGATAACATCAGGTTTATTGATGTTTCTATTTAAAAAAACATGTTCTTCGTTTATTTTTTCGGTTCAGGTGTGCTTGCCCAAGAACCAAAACTCATAGTGTCCGCTTACAACAAATAGTTTTTAGGCATTTCAAGATTGGAAGCATCAATACAACGTTGGATGCTGAATAGCTTTTGCAAATGCATAAGTGTGTGTATGTGTTATTTTATAAGGATATTTTAATTTTTCTTTCTTTTTGTTTCTCTTTGTTTCTTAGGAAAAATACGACAACCAAGACCTCTCGCTCTAACTCGACGTAGCCTATTTACAGAAGTTGAGATGGAAAAAAGGTTGTTTCGGGCGATCGGTTTTTATTTGATTTCGGAGTGTTTGCGCGGGAATTAGTCCTTCGCTGCGTCGTGTTTGTTTATGTCGTTACAGAACGTTTTTCGAAAAAAGTTTATTTCAAACACCTTTTTTTAAATTGGAAAATTGACGTTGACAGCTAAGGCGAACTCCGACTTGTGAAGATGATGAGTTTAAAAATTTGTATAATAACAAAATAATATCAGAGTCTGGGTAAACTTGAAAGTGCCCGAAAGAAGCCGAGATAGGCACTTTGAAAAATTAAAACGTAAAGCGTGTGGCAAAAAAGTAGTTCATAATTATACCAAAACAGCTATATTTCTTAGCTCTACCGGTTTAACGGGATGTCAAGGCCAAATCCACTTTTAAAAATAGGTTCTAAATTAAGATTTTAGGGTCGTCAGCCATTGTTTTTGAAGTAACGGTTAATTAAAAATAAACCGAAGGTCATAACCCTTGCTTTTGTAGAAAAGAAAGGCGCCCTTCGGTTATCTTTCAATTAATTTCAAGTGATACTCCAACGAGAAAAGTCGAAAAATTTTAATATATTCCGCCAGAATTTTAAAGTCAACGAAGAGTTCGCAATAACACCAAGAAATAATAGATTAGTTTTAAAATAACCCATAAAATTGAGTAGTATTTTTAGTCATATAAATTGAATACTAATTGGTTTTAAAAAAAACCCTCGAAATGAATTACATAATTATACACAAACTGAATTAGAAAATAATAGGTACTTATATGAGATTTGGTCATTTCAATTTGATAAACTAAATTTGAAAACTAATTTAAAAATTAAATTAACAATAAAACTAAAAAATAAGACATTTAAGCAACATATTTAAGTAAGTAACCTATGAATAAATTTTATTTCTTATTTCTACTTTCTTTATTTCTTATTATACTGAAATATTCTTCCTAATTATTTCCTATATTCCGACCCAATGATTCAATTCACCGCCATTTGCAATGCAATCAATGAAAGACCCCAAAATACCTTTCGAGCACCCACACAGGCCCACGGAATAGTAATGCCCCGGGGCCCCAGATGTCGCGGGATTTTTGAGTCGAAATGAGCTTTCGCCTAATTTATTTTTTGCCGCCTTTTTCCTCGAGTAAATATTGACATCATCTGCCGTTTGATTTTGTGGATACGCCGATCTAAAATATTTTAGATTTTTTGCTCTACATATTTATTAGAAGTCGACGGTTTTAAGGAAGGAGGTGGAAATTTTAGTCCTCGAAAGTTACAAAGCACTAACGTATAACGATTGGTTGCAAACCTTTAAAGGCCCACTGTTGGGCACGGGTCTCTCCTCCACAAGGGGCTCCACCACGCTGCCCCAATGCGGATTGGTGGAGAAAGGGGCTAGTGGTCAATCCATGTCAAATGTGTTTAAACCGTCCATTAGGCCTCCGACAAGGTTTAACGATTGCTATCTTATCAATAACGACCGGGACCGTCGACGTAACGTGCCCTACGAAGCACGGAAGCGCGCATGTACGATAATTCGGCGATCACCCATCCGACGTTGCGGATGACTCAAGAAGGATTTACTCAAGAAGCGAGGCAATGCGCGCTTCTTATAACGTTTAGGAAAATATAAATAATTAAAATATTAATATAAATATTTAAAATTATCTAATTACAGTTATAAAAATCATTAATTCATTGAATGAATGATAACGGTCTCCCGAGTTCCAAATTCAATACGTATCCACACAATTCGAAATTTGACAAGACGCTCCGAAGGTCGTATCTGAGTTTTTTGCGCCGGAACCGGACGTTCGGCCCGGTGATTAGGAAATTATACGAAGGGGCCGTCTTCTATCTTTTTTCTTGAGGCACTCTTCTATGCGGCTCCGGCTCGCGTGATGCGACTCCGGCTTGCGCGGTAACGGACACCTTTCATAAACGTTTTTATGCAGCGATTTAAACATACCTAATAATTTGAAAACTTTGAAAAACACATAATTTGAAAAATTGAATGGAAAAGAATTTATACAGTAAGTATTCATAGGAGACAGCGTTGACCATTTGATACCAGGAGGCCTATATTACCTATTTTCGTTCTGCTACTTCTTATCTTACCTACTGTTATTCAATTATCTTACTGTTAATAAAAATAACAAAATATGATTTAACAAATTTATGACATCTTAAATAATATTAAAATTATTATTAAATGTTAAAGTTGTAAATTTTCGTATCATTCTCTTTAATTTGGGTCCTCCCTGAAATAAGAACTTTTTCTTTTTATTAATTATTTTGATTTTATCTAACTGTCCCTTACTTAAGTCTCAATTTGCCCATACCTACTCATAGATACTACTTAGTATCCACTTATCTTCTGATATTCTTCTACAGTATTTTTATTCACCAAAAATACTGTAGCTAACAATTAACTAGTCTTATTTTGATGGTAGCCGTAATTCGGAGCCGCATACTGCAGCCGCATACCGCAGCCGCATCGCCCGAAGCCACCATTAAGGTGTCGACGATTGGTTATTAAATCGGACTTACTGCGCCCCCTTTTTAATTGTCCCAGCTTTTTTGTTTGAGAACAATTTCAATTTGAATCCAGAACGACCGAATTTTTACAATTTCGCTCAATGACATTCTTCATTCAAATTCGCGTTTGAAACATTCACTGTTACAGTTGCTCGAATTCTTTATTCAAACTTTTTAAAGAACAACTTTGCTTGTACCTACTTCGCGAGTTAAATTTTACAGTTTTATAATGTAGGTAGATATTTTATTTCGAATTAATTTCACATTCTATCATTTTAAAAAGGTAACGTTTAATGTTTAATGTTTTTTCTTAAAAATATAATTAATTACAGCAACAAAAGTTGTTACACAAATTGAACAATACAATAATTTAAAAACTTTTGTTTACTTAAACAATGTGATAGCTCGGGCAGAAATAATTACTTACTACCTAATTACATTTAATTACAAACAAGAAAAGAATCCCGAATCAAAAAAAGAAATACGATGTTTTATTTTATTGTTACAAAGAATGAAATTAATTAGTGATATTAATTATACTGTTCTTTGTTTTTATTCTTCACGGGTCCAAGGGACCGGGCCCTTTTTGTTCAACCATATGTTTCATTTTAGGGTTGGATTTCTTAAGTTTCTTTGTTTTATCGCTAGTCTTAGTTATTTTGTCTTTGATTATGAATTTTTTGGGGTAATTTAGATTTCATGTTGTTAATTGTTATAAAAACTTAAGTAACAGGCCGTTCTTGCGTGTGAATTATTTTTACAGCGTCAAAATTGTGTAGGTTAACATTTAATGCGTATTAATTATATTATTTATAAGAGACAAATGACAATGGATAAGATTAACTGCTATGGTAATATTCCATATTGACGCTCTATCTTACTAGCCCTTACCCAATGGAAAGACACAGAAGAGCTCAATTAATATGACTAGCTATTTTTTTCTAACTTAATTTTTCTCTGTTTGATTACATCTCTTTCCTCGGACAGATTAAATTTCAGCTCATTTACGCGTTTTTTAATTTCCTAATTACTATACTATTATATATACTGATAATAAAAATGTAGGTACCTACTATATAGGTATTTCTTTGTTATAATCTGTGGTTTAACAAAAAAAATTATGCTGTAGATTGAGCTATACAAAAAGGTGTTTGCTAAACTATGAACTGTGTTTTATAAAAACACATTACTTAGACTGCGTTATTTACAAAAATCAATATTTTTACGTTCCTTTACAACCCATATAGTAAACATTACGAAACATATTCTTGCTAAACACTTCCTTTTTTCTCAATACATGGAGGACAACATTTGTGAAACAAAGACGGCAGTTTAACATGACAATTGGCGACATACAATGGTGGCAGAGACAATAAGAGAGAAACAGGTTTCCTGCTTTTAAATACGCACTTAGACGTGTGTTTTTTGTAGTGAATTAGTAAGAAGTTACGAATAATTTGTTTAAAAAAGATACAAGACATGTACCTACGTATTGTAAACAGGTCCTTCAACTATAAAAAACTACTAACAAATTTTTATTATGAGCGCTTATTGTATCTTTTGTCTTAATTGCGACCTTCCGACGATGAAATTGGTCGATCGCTTCAAATTTATCGTACGACAATGTCATTGCATATAATATTTGTCACATGTCAGTCAGGACATATCCACTCGGAGACCTGTGTTTGAATTTCGTCGCGTTTGTTGGTCGGTCGGTTGTCGGTCGTTTTCTGACAGCCAATCGGAATAAGGCCTAAATCTTGTACCTACTACGTGTCTGATGTAACTTCACCCTATAAATTCTTAACAATACCTATAGGAATTCCAAAGCACCAAATACCTACTATATTCATTATAAGAGCCTACAATGTGATTTAAAAATATAATAATAATATGAATCCGGCTAATTCCTAAAGATTCGTATTTATAGCACTTGGGGTAACATTCAGATATCAATTTATACAAAATCATAAGACGACATCAGGTGATAATAAAAAAAGATACAAAAAAATAACGATTTAAATTCGATATCAAACTCAAAACTATTCAGTTCCATTTTTAAAAATCCATTATCCATAAAAAGCGAACAATCCCGAACCATAAACATTACGATCGAAATCAGTTTCAAATAAAGAACACCAGATGGTACGGACAATTTTTTGGTGATTTTTCTTTTTTATTGGGATCACCGAAAAACCGGAACTCGGTCATCAATAGTGTTGTGAATGTTGTGATTTTTTACCGGATTTTGAAACATCTGATTCCAACAGGTGCGGAGCGGGAACGGTCTGAGTACTTAAAAGGTTAGCGTAAAAAGAGCTTGCATTAAGTTTTTGATATCGTAATTTGAATTTATGATCAATTTTAAAGATTTTGGATGAGCAGCATTACTTCCAATTATCGAACGATGGAATCCTATTTTTTATACGTATTATTACATAATATCTTTTAGTTTATTACGGTTGGGAATGTTCAACACAAATCAGAAAATCGAAATAATCTTGACGATATAAATTTGACGTTATATCGCAAAAAAATTACTTAACACAAAAAATATTAACGTACTAATTACACATTTTGGTAGCTCATTAAAAGTATCCCAATTGGCTTGATATTCAACACAACTTCCGTATTTCAAATTGCGAACGTCAGCGGAGGACGTTTAAAAAACCATTACTCGTCATCATTACCTTACTTTGTCATCGTCAAAAATATCAGCGCCGTACGAAATGAAATAAAACCGTAAACAAAATACGAAAATTCTAAAAACCGTCACGCGAATGCTATTTCTCTTTAAGCCGCGTGTTTTATATGGCTGTTGTAAGCTATAAACGATTGCGATTCGCGGAAATTATATACAGATATTTAGACGATTAGGCACATTCTCTATCAATTAAGGGTAGGTACTTGTTATTAAAAGAGATTTATGATTACAGATAAATTCGAATCTTCACTTGTCGTCAATAAATACAGAGTATACAACGATATAGCCTAATAAGCTGTTGCTGGGTAAGGTGAGCGTTAAGAGTATTTTCCGCAGAAAATTGTACCTACAGTTTTTGGAATTTTTTCATAAGATTCTAGAACTGTTTTAATTCTGTCATCATACAATTATTATTGTCGTGTTGAGAATTTTATTTAAAATAATCATCGGTTCACTCACAGCTGAATATTATCTAACATTTCCCTTGTTACCTATGAGTAAGGATTTGGGCCTCGAATTTGGACACGAAAAAGTTTTTTAATTATTATATTATACAGTAAATTTACAGGCTTTTAACTTCTGGTACTTCATAGTCTATATAATATTAGCTATGTCTTGTACGTATATTATCCTAAAAAAACGACACGTAAAGGACAAACATTAAAAGCTCGCTTTACACATTAAAACTTTGACTACAACAACGCCTTAAAACCTTTTTATTTTTTAAACTCCCAACTTGCTACTTACCGCTCTCCCATTCTTCCAAAGCTTCTTTAATTAGCAACAAAGAATAGGATTGCGTGTTCCTCTTACTTTTTTAATTTAATTACCGCGCTAAAAGACAATGGATTTAATGCGTTCAGCCATTGCAAATTTTTGGCGGAAAAGTGTATTGCTTTTTTTTGAGTAGGTAGGTATATTGTAATGGCATTTTTTGTGTATGATAAAACGTATTAGGGTTCAGGTGAATTGCAAGCGAGCAAATTTGTCCGTTAGGTTATCTACTGCCGTCCTCGTAACCTGTCGTTACGAGGGCAGGTTCGTCACATTTCTTCTCCATAATATTTCCAAAGTCATGTGCAGTCCACCACTCCGTATTAGGCAAGCGTGGTGGACAAAATCTTATTATGAGAAGAGATCCGACCCTGCACTGATTGGTAACGGACTGAAGAGTCTTATTACCTTTCAATCCTTGGTGGTCCACTGCTGGACATGGGCCTCACCTAATCGACGCCACTCCACCTGGTCCTGGGCCTTCTGAATCCAGTGGTTTCCTGTCTTCTTCAGGTCGTCAGTCCACTTGAAAGGGAGCCTGTGCTCTTTAAGGTGGTCGTGTGGTCTCCATTCGAGAAGCGTGTAAAATAAAGCATCTAAAATCGGTTAATTGCGTGCTATTTGGTGTACCTACTATCAGAAATTTCGCCAGAGCGAGGCGCGGCAGGTCGGTATTTGCAGTGAACAAGGCAACCCTCGCCTCAAAGGTCGAGGTGGCACGCAACTACCTATACTAACGAAATTTAGCCCTAGGTGGCCGTTTGTACCTATACTAACATAGGTTATTAGTTTAGGTTATCATTCTTACTAACAAAGATGGACAACTTTAATGTCTGATAGTTGAAATTGAATTGAATTATATCGCATAAGTATAATGGCACATTAAAATGTTTCTTTATTTAGAAAAAATGTAATAAGTTAGTCAGCTTTTTTAATACTTGCAAGCTGGTTTTATGGAATATTTTATAAGTTATAGATCAAATATAGTAGGTATGTGAGAAAATACAAATAATGTGAAACAAATAATTTTTTTAGGAACGGAAGAGAAATCGATAAATAGGATCTTATCCAAAGATAAATTACCACAACTTTAAAACAAATAAAAATGAAAAAATATATACGTAACGGATAAAAATATACAGTTATAACAAATTATTTTAATTATTCTTTTGATATCCACCTATTTACCATTTTAGATAGGTACCTATGCAAATAAATAGCAATGTATATAAGCAAAATAGAAAAATTACAATTATTCATCTAGTCCAATCTAGTTTCTTTATACAAAAAACTGCAGTAACCTACGCAGGTTATAGTAACACCTATGTGTGTGCAGTACAGTGCAGCGCAGGTATTGCAACCAGTTCGGGTAGAGCGGTATCGCACGGTACCGTTACTCAGTGCAACATTTGATGCACAAAATAACATAATAGGTTAGCTTATGCTTAGGGTATGGAACATATTGTAAGTTACGGGACATGTGTGGTAAGTGAAAAAATACAATTCAAAATACTTTATTATAAAAAAAAATAACGCTGCAATCTTTGAAAATAAACAATCATTTTTTACTTATTGATGGGCACTGATTAATTTTAATCAGTAAAAAATAAAACACTTAATTATGTACACCGATAAAACCAAGAATAATGTTTCAAAAAAAAATCTTTAAGCATTCCTTGGTTAAAACGTTGATCATTTTAGTTCAACGCGATAAAAATTATATATTATTTATGTGTGATTAAGAAATACCTTAAATAAGGAAAAGAAAAGAAAGATAAATAGATATTTTTTATCCATAAATTATTTAGATATTTTAAAACAAATGTAATACTTATTAAAATATTGTAAAAATTAAACATAAATAAAAGAATTTTTTTAATTGAATTGATACTTACAGCTGGAATGATAATTGTTAATTAAAAAAATTATATAATTTTTCAACAATAAAATAGAATTAATGATGGCAGTTGATTTTAGATTTTAGATATTTTACTTAAATAGAATTGATGAATATTATTTTATAACGACTAATTTTACACTATTATGGTGTATTATAATGTTGGTTAAATATTCACAACCTGTAATTCTAACCTAGCGTTTCCCCACTAATATTAAAGCGTAGCCTTAAGGCTAACGGGTAATTAAATTTTAGATCTAAAGTGCATCTAAGAAGCCCTTCTCTTGTCTATTACTTGTTTTACTGTTACTTGCTTTTCGAATAGGTATGATAATCACTTTTTAGAGAAAAATTAAAAAACACTCTAGCCTGGGTAAAAATAACAGTTTTCGTGAATAATTGGACTGCTGAGCAAAATTAATAACTTATAAATTGCCATTAAATGTTAAATTAAGTATTAGTTATGTAAGTCATAATTATTATATCTATTCTCACATAGGGTAGACTGTTCTCTCTAAACTTATTATAATTTTTGTAACATCTTTCTCGTGTGGCAAGTCCACAATAAACGCATTCTTTTCTTTTTTTTTCTTTTTGTGAGTACAAATATGTGTTGTACGAGTACATAGCTCCAATTGTAACTTCTCTATCATTCCAATTTGAGGTCCTAAATATGTGATTTCTATGAGCATTACTTGTGTTATAACTCATCTTTGAATGTTTTTTCGCGTCACAATTCGAAAATTTTAAACTTATTAAAAAAATTCTAAAGCAGTGTACCATCAAATTCACTGCCTCCCTTAAAAAAACAAAGCCGAAGATTTCCTCCATCTTTAACCTCTGCGCTAACAAGCGAAAAACGCGCCTAAGTTTTTTCACTTAATTTGAACTCAAAAGATACTCGAGATAATTGCTCTCGCTCCTTTCAATCCCGAATAAATCGAACCCATTTCTGAACGAAAGCAATTTTCGCCATTTTCCCTATTTTTTGGCATTCCCCGGCCGCCATTGTGAGAAAAGAATCGGTGATTAAAATTCAATTTTCGAACAATCGAATGTGGGGATGATCACGCTGCATTTTAATTGGACGGAACGATTTGGCGTCAATTGTTTTGACAGATTAGTCGAGACTGTTTTCTTTCTAATTTCTCTTCCTTTCAACTGATTAAGTAACACCGGCAGAGTCAAAATCTCAATTTGAATACGTTCTTTGTTCATTAATCTTGTGATAATAATAACGTTGTACTCGAATATCTATTCTTATACTTGGAAACTTAACACTAAACTGACATTAAGTAACGAGATTACATTTGTAAATATTAAAACCATTTTTCGGATGTTTTGTAAATTAAATGCCTACGCTTTACGTTATGTCAGTTTTTAATAATAAGTGTAACGCGTTATAATTTTCAAAATACATAATAATATCTGCCATATGCAACGCAATACATCAAATTAGCCACGTCGCAGCCGGTCAACGATTTCCGAAAAAAACTTAACCCTTCCGTTGCCGCGTCAAAAATAACTCCACAAACATAGGGCTCGGCTCGGACACAATAGCCCCGGAAGATGTTACCTACCTGTGATAAAATAAAAGCGAAAAAATTTGCATAATAATGGTGTCGGAACTATTATTTCGGGTGATATTGGCCAACGGATGCCCATGGACAGCTGCGGACCTTTTTTCGGGTCATTGTCCAGAATTCTTTGTTTAAAAGAGCATAAGGTCACAACCCTTAAGTTTTGACGCTCTGGTCCCCAATAAACAATGTGGTGAAATTTCACGGTCTGTATTGTTGTTATTATTTAATAGAAAATAAGACAGCCGTAGTTTTATTAAAACCGTTAGATATCTGAACTAATATTTTTGAATAGGATTTTAATGTTTAGTAAACAACTAATGATGTATTACAATGTACTCGTATTTCAAAGTTAAAAATTCCTAAGCGTTATAATTAAAGCACGAACCAAGGTTTTTACAATTTTGGAAAGAGTTCAATATCACATATCACATTAACATAAGAAATGCAGAAATGTCTAGTAGAGTCCGCTCATTGCTCGTCTGTTTGATAATACTTTGAACACAAATAGACGATTATTTAAAAAATGTATTGGATATCTAATGTGTGTTTTTATGCGACCAAAAACTAAATTTAATACGAGCAAAGAAATTATTACAATATTATCATGATACGCTACCAAATGCAAGCATTCATTAAAAAAAATTACAAACAACCGTCTAATTTTCACACATAACTTTCATTAATAATAATACTTGTCGCACAGAACTTAATAGAAATAGTAATTAAAAGCATAAAAAATTAATACAGATTGACACACCGGACCCTTGGTCCCTTTCAAAAACAGGTAATCAAAGGGTTAAGGAATAATAGTTCCGGATTGAAACAAAAAATACTTGGAGGGTTAATTTCGAATGGAAGATTTATGAATGAGTATTATGTTACAGTTTTTTTCTTCTTCAACGGTCAATAGAATGTTGACAGACGAGCGAATTTAATTTTCGAATCTAAACAATATATTATGGAACTGTTATAAATAGTTGAAGTACGATACCTACATTTCATTTTAGGCTCAATCTGGACAATATTTTCTTATTAAAAATGTATACGTTGCTACTGAGACGATCAACATGGTTGGAATAGTCACCACAAACTTTTTTTTTATTTATTTTCGGAAAACGTACAGTGTAGATTAAAAAAGATAAATAACTTAATATAAAGCTACACACCATTTAGCTGTTTTTGCTATGCATTGCTACAAGGTGGATTAGTCCTTAGAAGGATTATAAGAACGGCGCTAAATACATCTCCGGGACCTAGAGTGATTCTATTAGATGCTTATTAAATGGAAACCCTAAACTGGAAATTTAGTGAATTTTACTTTATACCGTATTTTGTACGAAGGTAGCGATTCAAGACAAAATATTTTCTAATTTATGTCTATTATTAAAGGCCCTAGAAAGTCCGACAATAGCTCGTGATTAAAGATTCTGGATATACTTAAAATAATCCACACCATCCACTTGAAACATCGACATATCCATTTAAAATACCGGCATCGGCAAAAACATTCAATCCAATGCATATTCAAACTATTCAAACGAACAAAAGTTATTCAAAGATCTATCGCCCGATGACCGCTGAATATTTCATTGAATAGAATCTGAATTTTTAAATCGACGACTGGATGCGAAATGTCTTTTTGGATAGCCGGAGAGCTGGCAGTAATTTTTCGAGAAGTGTTTGAGGCATCATAAAATGATATTGAATAGAATAATTGTAATATCTGAACCCAAAAAATGTAGACCTGGCTGGTTATGGAAATGAACTTAAAATTTTGAAGATTTGAAATTTTGAAAATAGTTATTTTTATTTAAAAATATTTTATTTCAGCGGGCCTCAAACACCTATTTTTTGAATTTTAAAGTGATTTCAATTGATACCTAGCGAGCTAGAAACTCAGTGTTCTGGCTTCATTTTTTAATGTCTTAAATACTAAATTTCGCAAAAAAAAAAGGTATCGTTTTATCATTTAGTCTATTCTAATCATTATCCATTCTAAAAATAGGCTATTCAACGTGATTTCATGATGCTTCAAACGCTTCGCGAAAAATTTTAACCAGCTCTTGGGCTATAAGTCAAAGTGCAGAGACGGGGAATAAAAATAATTGTGGAAGATTCAAAGCGTCTACTTTTATATTTGTCTTAGTCTGTCTAGGGTTGGGGTTACCTAGGTCGCTATTAAAAAGTTTTGTTTTATTCGTTTCGCTTGTTCAATGGTTTACTTATAAATTTTATAAATGCAAACGTTTAGGATGATAGAGGAATCGGATAAATGGATTTGATTGGACGACTGGGCGGTTTGTTACCGTTTTACGCAAAAATTGTACTATTGCTTCGGACCGTATAAAAGCTAAGATACTTTAACCACATCTCTCTGAACAAAATTTTTAAAACCCTGACTTCATATAAAAATTGCTTTCCTCGATGTAAAACTAATTTTATAAGTAGGTGATTGAACTTGAGTTTGGATTGATATTCCTACCGTGACCATCATAACCAGATTTGAGGTGATATCTCTGACCAAATAGATCTAAGGCATCTTCGTTCTGAAATGAATTCTCTTACAACTTAAGACATGTCTTGTAATACGATTTTTTTACTAAACGTATCAATGTGTTAAGGATGTTTTTCGAACGCAACATTCACTTTTCTTATTGTATGCCTGCATAGGGAGACTGGTCTCAACTAATTATAATTTTAACATCTTTCTCGTGTAACAGTCAACAATAAACGCTTTCTTTTCTTTTCTTCTTCCTATTATGCCACAAGAAAGTATTTAACACTAACGCAGCTTAATGAAAAGTCCAATCTCAAACAGCCCGGTAAAGAAAGCGGTGTTAACGCTACAAAAACTACTTACAATCGCATCGCAGAACCGGATTTAACCGGACCGAACCGGTTGTAGCCGGCGCAAAAAAAATGCAAAACACACATTAAGATAACGCTACTGAAACTAAGTAGAATTCTCGTTAGCGCCAACCCTTGTACGAGTTTGGGAAAACTTGCCAAGTACTTTTGTTCCTTTTGCATTTTTCTCGGCGCAAAACGGTTGTTTTTTTTATTTTCCGTTTTCCTCCGCCCGCTTGAATCTTTTTAGTGGAAACGTGTACCCTTTTCAGGAGTTGGCTAGCTATCTTTCTTAACTTGACTGTTCGGAACAGGGGTGGCGTGGAGACGAAGAATTCTTGGTTTTATTTTAAAGTTTTACTTCAGGTATTTATTGGTGCTGCGATGACGAGCAGTTCGTATTGCGCCTAGTTCATAATGCTTTTTAATCTTTACCAATTATTCCAAACTCTTTGTTCTTGTGATGTATAAAAAACTGTCTGCAATGCGTTTAAATATCGATATATAAGAAACCTGCGTTTTAGAATTGTGCAAAATGCCCCGTAAAACCAATAACTAACCCATATTCGTGCAAATAAATGATTTTGATTTTAAATTATTGTGAACTATTCAATCAGGGACTGGACATAAAGAAATATATTATTAATACTTTATTTAAAAATTATTCAACACTTCACAAACTTTTAACTTTACTTAAATTTAAAGTATCTACTGCTAATACACTTGTCTCCTCACTAAGGTGGAAACATTTTAGCCCATACGTTATACAATAACTACATATAACAAGTAAACCAGCGTGAGTATCTTTTACAATATATTCACTCATCTAGGTACATGGAGCCGCTATGTAGAGGCACCAAAAAGGGTTGCAGCCATACCTACCTACTTGCATTACCTACAAGCCTGAAAATTCGAAATACGAACCCGATGCATAAAAATGATTACCTATCGTAAATTCCGAACTGATTTCACGATATTTGTCGCTATTTACCTCTCGAAACTGTTTGCATATTTTTGCAAGCGTTTCGATCTCCCTGCCTACCGTGCTATCTCGATACATTCGATTGTACTGCAGCGTACTAACATATGGATAGCTGTGTTCACGTCCGACACACCGGGCTGTAGACAACGTGTATCGTTTCGGCTTATTTCGATAATGTTTAATGGAATGTTACTGTATGTTTTGGTTGTAGACGGAACTGTTTAGTTTTTGTACTCGTAGTAGGTAAACGTCATTTAGTCAAGGCGTTTGAGATTTTGATAGAGAAAAGAAACGGTGTTATCGAATTTGAATGATTACCGAATCTGAGTTACTTTCATCGCATTGTAAAATTATAGTACCTATATCTTTTTTTACTTAGAAGCATCCCCGAATAAACATAAAATTGTGATAAAAAAGTAATTTAAGACAGTTGAACGAAAAAAATTATAGGAATAAAAAATGGAAGTCTCTAAGGACGTCTATGCTCCTTGAAAACTCCTTTAAGTTTTTATTTGACCACTGAAGCATTCGCGAGATAGCACCGCGGTGAAAATTAAAAAAAAAAGCTCGGAAAAATAAGGAATCCAGTTGGAATAAAACTTTGCTCCATCGTGGGAAGACGCGCTTGGAGAAACACTTTTATAGTCCCGCCAACTTCGACCATTCTTTCGCCATTTTTGTTTTGTTAAGCGATTCGAATATCGAAGACAGCTAGACTGTAACGCTTATTAAATTGAACAAAATGGCGGCAATATGCATACGTTTAGCGGGACATCAATACCGACAAATTTCGCCCGGTCGACGCAGGTGGAATACTATTATATTTTTTTCGTGCCCGCCTCCCCCAAATAGTTGGGGGGCGAGGGGCCCGGATAGTTGGGGGAGTGCGTGACGCCCCCCCACGTCCCCCACGCCCCCGCCCGTCCCCCCGTCCCCCTCGCGACCATGCACTCGCCATGCGAGCCTGCAAATTCAGGCCCAATAATTTAAATTTCCGATCGGGTTGATTAATGCAGTATTAATGTATGTATTTCAACGTTTTCCCAGTATATTGTTGCGTTCCAAATTATAATTACGCGTTGCGTATGTGTATACTGTATACCTATTTTGTGTGTATGTGCCTATATTATTTGAATAAATTAATAATGGTGGTTAGTTTGTTAGTTTGTAGGTAGTTTAATAGGTACGTTTTGTTTAGCGCTGCAACCTACTTAGAGCTAAGTTTTGTGAGGCTAGCAAAACGCACGATGCCTACGTTACTTCTAACTTAGGTTTTAATTGGACGATGCAAAACTGTAGTAGGTAGACAATGGCTAGCGCAGGTTAATATTGGATTTTAACACGCTTTTTGTACTTTCACTGTATCTATATGGGTGTTTTATTTAAAAAAACAGATTTCAGTATATTCTGGTTGGTTGGTATTGGTTTTCAGCAAGTTTTTTTTTATAAAAACTATCGATTTTTTTTTACTTTTTATAAACATTTTTCAGCCGCCGTTTTCAGCCGAAAGTGAGAGAAAATGTCGTAGCTAGTTGAAACTTTTTACTGGGAGGTTTATTTAGGTATTAAGAAGCGACGTATTGTACCTAATAAATGACAATAATAATAGGTACTAATTATTAGTATCTAGGTAGGTACTGTAGATGATTTGATGACCGTTTTATTTCTTGAGATGCACTTTGGAAAAGACTGCTTTATAGCAGTGGAACGCATTCCTTTGTTGTTGAAATTATTTATCAACAATATTTAAAAGTTAGATACAAGACTTACTACATTAAAGACACAATCAATTAAGCAATGAAACAATGCGTGGCCATCCAGCATCTAGATTTTAGAATTTATGACCCGTCAGTGACAATTTAATGACAAAATTTTCTGCTGTGACAAACAATATTTCACCCGTCGACACTAACAAAATATTGCAAAATTAACTAGAAAGATCATCAATCAGTGCAAAGCTAAATCATACGCGTTATTATCACTGAAAACATGCAAGAATTATTCGTATACAAGTCAAAATGGCGGAGCGTTCCAAATTCAAAAATAAATTCGCGGCGCGCCGTCGGTCGTCGTTTTAAAATCGACGTACGGCAACGTTGAAAGGATGGAATTACTTTTAAATTGAGAATTTATTTTCAATTTGCAAAATGTTTTTCACCAAAAAATTGTTTGAATAGTTTTGTGAATATTTTGAATGTGGAATACCTACTGACTGCTTCTAGTAATCAAAAATTGAACCCTACCTAATTTACATTGATTTTTAAAATGTAACTTACATTTAATTTTGGGAAGTATTATTTTATAATGTTTCTTACAACGTACATTTTAAAATTTTGATGATCTCATGATTTTAAAAAAAAGGTACCTTCCTTACTGGATATCAATTTAAAATTTGTAGCAAAAAGATGTCTTACAACTTTTCGTAACTTCCGTTTTTCAAATTTTTATTTTAAACATTTTTACACATTAAGTTTTTAATCGAATACGACATAATTTTATAACCTTTTGTGTTATTAGAAAATCAAAAATTGCAATTGTACAATTTTAAAACAAGCATTCTACAAAATAAGTTTTTAATAATTTACATTTTCTAATTTTCAAATACCTTTATCCTGATTTTTAAAAGTACCTTTCAGTAAAAAGTTGGTTTAAAATTTCCAATGACAAAATGTCTAATAGAACCTTTGCGTTCTAGCCAGACTAGCTCGGAATGTAGGTTCCCGGCGGAGTGAAGCCTACGCACTGGATTTACATACAAAAGTGCTTCCCTGTACTCGCCTGCCTTTTGACTTCGCGTGGGCATGTTCTTGCCTTTCTAAACTATCTTTCTAAATACTTCTTGAAAGTTTAAACAAAATTGTAGGTGTTTTATGTGCATACTGAAAAGATTGCTTACATTGATTAAAGGACTTTACATGTTGAGGATTTGTTGAAGTTGTGTAGGTTTTTAACTTACGAGTATGATGACTTTCTAGCTGAAAATAATTATCATTATCTTTTATCTTGACTGTCTAATACTACGTTTTGCGTTTAAAAAGGCTCAAATCAATAATAATTATATAATTAGACATAATTAGTACCCATGAAGACATTAGATATGCGTTGATTTTACTTGTACATAGTCACGTAATATTATTGTAAAAAAAAGCTTTTGTAAAGGGCAAAAATATTTTGCACTAAGATAACACTTAAAAATTCTATGACATTCACTAAACCCGCAATAATTTTAAACTTTTTAGTTCCTTTTTGGCAACATTACTTCGATATAATTTATGACGAATATGAATATGAAATAATAAACTTTGATAAATTGAAGTCAGTAAAATACGAAACAAAAATTTTATTGAAGTTAATAGAATTCCTTCTAATCAATTAATTGAATAATTTTTCCTCTTTCCGTCAACGAAAGGTTATTTAAAAGCGATTACCAATCAACCAAGTTACTGCCCATAATAGGGTAGAGACACGCATTCCAATTGGAGCCCTTTGAAATAATATTATCTGTTGTTGTCAATCGACTCTACATACCTTATTAATTACTTATCTGAAGTTATTTTTATAAAATTATATTTAATACAATTCTATAAAATAGGTACCAATACTTTTATATTGTAGTGAGTTTATTTGTTACAATTATTTTCATGTAAGTAGGTAAGTTGTCAACATACGAATAAAAGTAAAATGTACTAAAAGCTCCATATTTAATTTTTTCATGAATTGTTTAAAATGTAATTTACATTTAAATCATTGCTCAGAAATTCTAAATACAAATTTTATATTCTTGAGCGAATTAACACCGATAAATATTACAATCTCGGTAGATACCATCCTTTAACCAGCGTGCATCGTTCAAACTGTGCTAAGGCAAACGCCTTTCCCTTCTCTACATTTATTCATAGAGAAATAACAAAAATAACCATAGTCAACACTAGCCACTCAACTCTGAACCGCCGCGTCTCTTTCATCTTTGACATTACAGACCATTCCGGGGTATTTATGATCAAAACGACGGCTCAAGTTACATTGGCCGCTTTTACGCGTAGGTTGTATAGCTTGAAAAATGGTTGCTTGGCTACAATAGTATAGAGAACGGTGAACCCGGAAGAAATATTTGCCATGGACAAGATTTAATCTGTGCTCCGCCGAGATCTTTTTAGATAGTCTGTGCGTAGATGAGAGAAATGGCGCGATTAGAAATGGCGGGAGACTCTGACAGTTGTGTGTCAATTTTAGTAATTTATTTTCTCATTCAGTCCTGTACTTGAGATTAATTTACACAATAGTTGTGTGTGTTCTTCATAAAACTGTTAAATGAATGAAATACACAACTTTCTAATGACTTGGCAGAATAGATGGAGAATCTTTGCTTAGCACTCGGACAGATAACTTAAGGGATGTTGAAATAACTTTCACAAAATTTGCATTGTAATCTCACTTAAAGTCAGTGAGACTTATTCTGTATACTTAGGTACATAAAATAAATTATTTATTGAAAATCATTTTGATATTTATATAATTGACAGAAATATCAGAATTACGTGCTGAATATTTTAAATTTGTGATCTAATTTTAATATTACATTTTAAAATTAGAATTAGGAATTGTAAAAATCTTTTTTTGACATTTGAATAAACATAAATTTTTTGTGGCAGTATTTTATGGCAGTAGCATATCGTAACGTTGCAAGTACAATTTGTGACGATATTACAACTTTTATATTTAGAACAGAACAGATATGGTCCAGTTTCATAATGAGTATCGTTTTACGGTAACCCGATCGAGAGATAGATGAACGGACGTTGATTGATATAACATGGAATGAGTTTTAAATTATATGCCTACTTGATTTAATTAGTTTCTCTTCGTCAGACGGCCAATATTAAAAATATTTAATGACTTGCAATTTTTATTTTATTTTAATTTTAATATTCAAAGTTTAAACGAGAATTTTACTCCGTTTTATTTAGTAAGCCTAAAAAGCTCAACAATTGTATCTAAAGAGTATCTTCCAATTAAGTACCTATTAGGTCTTATAAGCAAAATTTATAACCGATTTTCAAATATCATATAAGAATCCATTTGCCAACTCAAATAAGTGTAGATACTCGACTGGCATTCAGAATAAGACGTAGAAAACTTAATTACTAATATAAATAAATCTAGATAAGGGCACTCATAAAAGATCGATCGCGGTTGCCGCACCCCATTTAAATGATCCCAATAATTTACCAACTTTTACTCGACTCGTAAAATAGTAGCCGTAATATCACGGACCGTTAGGACCAATCGCCTATAGTAATATTTCCATGCTGTGTCAAACGTACTGGCCATATATCTGGTCGCATCTAGGAAATAATTCTACAATATCTTTTGCTTACGAATGCCGGCGTGTGCATACGCATTCTTCACAAACATGCAAAAACACAACCACACGCAAACGCAAGGACTATACAACACGAGAGATAGTGCATGTGTGAGTGTGTTGTGGTGTGCGTGCGTTCAATGACCTATGCATTTGCTTGGCGTACAGGCTAAAAGTATGCATTCGTTTTATTATGGTCTTATTTTAAAAATGGTTCGCTCTGTTCGGTTGGGTTAGGTCGCGGTTGAGATTTTTGGCGCCATTTAGGTCTCGGTGACTGCCAGGTCCTTGACCTTTGTTATGTAACAGTGTTCCAATTTCGATTTATTTTTTCCTTCGCCGCATCCTAACGGATCATTGACTTTTAATCCGTGAAGAGTAAGACATATTACTTTTCAGCCATTAAAAAGGATCTTTGGTTACCGGTTGCTGTGCAAATTACAATCTGTGTAAATTACTCACTCGTTGCGTAATAATAAAGACCGCAAGACATAACTTATAGTTACCTTATGGAAACTCTTTGGCTTTGTTAAGCACCTATATTTAACTGCAACTAATTCTTAGCAAGTTATGATTATACTCGCATATAAAAGAACTGTAGTTAGTACCAATTATGTTCAACTCTTAAAAGTTTTCATTATTGTTATTAAATCACGGCAGTAAATTAGGTTTTACCTATGGAATTATATGCCAGTGATCATATGGCGTAGATGTGGGCTGATCCCTCTCATAAGGATATGAATGTTGATTGTAAATTTAATGATGATTAGTGATAGGATCATTGTAGATGATTTCCGGTAAAGAGTGGCTATAATTATTATTACCATCTTATTCCTCAAAAGTAGCTCCTTGACATCTTAGTTAACGCTACTATTTTTTAACGTTACCCATCGCTAAAGTCCACCTTCGAAACAAAAGAAGTTATTGCTTCATAGCGAGTTAGGTGCGCACTAAAATGGTTCTTTTCCATATACAATAGGTACATAGTTTCGGTTATTTCTCTATAACCTTACCCCCAGCGTAAACAATAAATCTCCAACAGATACACGATACACGCGTACCACTGGAGCCAATCCGATTTTTTAATCAACCAATAATAAGAAACTAAGGTGTAAGCTTTCGCAACATCCAATTAATACGGGATTGGGTTATTAATGAGTTAAAATGGTGATTAATACGACCGACACAACCTGCGCTCAACGTAGGAAGTGACTAGTACATAGTAGGAACGGGTTCTATTGGCTATGCAAAGAAAAGATTCTGAGAATTAAAAATGGAAGTACGTGTGGCAGAATTCAAAAATGTAATTCGATATACCTAATGAGATTCGACTAAGAATTCTAACATGCAATTCGAGACGGTAAAATCCGTTTTTCATTTATATTTTAACAGTGAATCATCCACGTGGTAACGAATTTAAAATAAATTTTTATTACACTTATTATTTTAATATAATCTAAAATTCAACTTTACGTTTTATAAATGTAACTCCGGTTAACAGAATTCCAATATTAAAATTTGAAAATGGAGGTACAGTCGTTATATTTTTAAGTTTAAGTACTTATTTTATTAATTAGACTAGAATTTTGTTAACTTTGAATTTCGAGTTATAAAAATTGCATTCCACAAGATTTTTTCTGTGCACGTCGATCAAGTCACTTTAGCAAATTGATGACACATTATTTAACCAACTGCTCAGTTGAGAAGTGGAACGTACTTACGCAATCTGTGGCCCAAGACTCAGCCGCACAACTGTTCTTAAATATACACATACATACACGTATAATACGAGCAACATTTTGCTTATAATATGATCAGAAGAATATTCTTGAACGCCTTTAATATTTGTGCTATGGATTACCCATACAACAAACTGTCAACTTAAAAAATATTATTTGAAACGGTTAAACATTAAAAAGCTTATTTAATTGTGAAATTAAAAATACAAATATAGAAGAAATTTTCAATTTTTTTTTCCAAGTTCATCAAGGTCTCGCATAGGTATCGTATTGTTCAAATAAAGTTGTATCGACCTTTTATACCACAATAATGTTTATTTTTCTTTATACGAGTACGTACAAATAATGGTCTATTTTATAACAAAAAAAAAACTCCACAGAAAGACATCAACCCTGAACCATCCCCATTGTTTCAGGCGAGCGTCCCTACAAATGCCATCTCCCAGACTGTGGGCGCGCGTTCATCCAGCTCTCCAATCTCCAGCAGCACCTCAGGAACCACGACGCCCAGGTGGAGCGCGCCAAGAACCGACCCTTCCACTGCAACATCTGCGGCAAGGGCTTTGCCACTGAAAGCAGCTTGAGAACGCACACCGCCAAGGTCAGTATCTAATGGCGGTAGTCCCATGTCATGTCATGTCAGTACTTATTAATGACCCACTACAGGGTCGGATCTCCTCTCACAATTAGAGGGATGTAGGCCGCCGTCCACCACGCTGGCCTACTGCGGGTTGGTGGACTTCACATGCCTTTGAGAGCATTTTTTGTGTGATCTCTTAGGCATGCAGGTTTCCTCACGATGTTTTCCTTCACCGTAACAGCAGGTGATATTTAATTTCATAAATTGCACATAACTTTTATTACAAAGTCATTGGTGCGTGCCACTGGGATTCGAACCCGGACCCCTCGATTCGAGGTCGAATTCTAAGCCACTGGGCTATCACCGCTGCATAGTCCCATACTATCCCAAAAGTCCTGATACCTTCTGCCTATACTTTCCTGTAATTTCCTTTACTTTCCTGAAGATCTCATGTGGATGGCAGCAACTGTTCTGCCGTTTTATAACGATGTTTGGTCACGGGTCTCTCTCCACGTGTAGAAGGAAGCCTGGAGCATATTCCATCACGCTGCTCCAATGCGGATTGGTGGCGATACAGGCTTGTGGCCAACCCGACAAGGTTCTTCGACAAGGTTTAACGACTGTTATCGTATGGATAACCACCAGTGCCAGTAGCTTAATGTGCCTTTCAAAGTCCGGAAGCGCGCATTTAATTCTCCACTAGCGGTCCTATACCTACTTTAATTTCCCTTACTCTCCTAAAAAGTCGTCGTGCATTCTGTCCATATTTATTCCTTTCCTACGATGTCCTTACGGTTCCAAATTCCCACCCTCCTACTACCTAATGTTTGAAAAATAACAGTTATCCAGAGTAACCCAGATAAACCTTTCTGAATAACAACTTTCCTAGCTACATTACATTTAGTAAAATCTTAAATTAGATTGAAAATTTTAACTAAACACTTTTCAAATTTTTTATCAATCCGAACGCTGTCTTTTATCTATAGACAGCTTTTTGGAACTAATCAACAATATTTTAGGCTTTTTATACATAATTCCAATATTAAGATAATCAATATAGTTGATTTTCGCAACAACAACAAAAAGAATATTATTATATAATTGGATATTTATAGATACTAAAAATGGCAGCTAAAAAAATTAACATTGAATATTAAATTTCTGATATTTTCGTCATTTAATTTTTTGATATCTTGAACTTTTTAAACATTAAATGCAGTTTCAAAACAATTTAATATGTGCTGTTTCAACATTTTGGCGACGGTTGAAACGTTTAATTTATTTACATTTACATTGGCAAATTTTGATTTTATTACTTTTCAAAATTCCATTAACCGAAATTCCCTTTGGCTGTTACTTATTGTTTGTGACATTATTATATTATGATTTTCGAAATTCCCTTTGATTGTATATTGTGTTTTGTATGACGATGCTAATGTTTGCACTGCTATGCCCCCAACGCCATCCGGTGGAGTAGGAGCTTCAGCTGCACCTTGGTGTTTTGCAGCAACACGCGGCCCTCATGATCGGGGGGGCCACCGCCACCCCTTGCCCCATTTGCCACAAAGTCGTTTTCGGCGGCGAAGCCCTAGTCGAACACATGAAGAACACACATAAGGACCCGAATGCGTCCGGCGTTGCCAGTAAGTTTCCGGACGACTTTTTCGGTGAAAAAGGAACACCACCTACGTGGATAGATGGTCTTCCTTTCTGTCTAGGAGGATTTAGTTAAGGCTAGACTAAGGCGTCCCCTCTGTTATGAGTGTTGCCAACGTTAACAATGGCGTTTATGCCGAGAACACTGTAATTTAATTGGCCGGTTTTTGAAACGCTCTTACAGATGGGACTTTAGCTTTAAGGTTAGTCACTGGAAGTATCGTAAATTTAAGTTTTCAAACGCCATAAAATACCCATTTTGTGGGGCATTCTTGAAGAGAGCGCGCTTAAGTATTTATTTTGATATATTTCACGGTTGAGAGCTTCCAGCTGACACAAAGCCATCAGGGGTGTTGGTTTTACAATCAACGGAACAAAAATGTATCGTTTCCACAAAACTTAGTTAGCTAAATAAGTAAGAGAACCATCCGAGGGATCGGCTGTTATTGTTTCAGCATTATTGGAAGGGTAGATTGTTTTGCAAACATTTCTTGCTTCAAACGACCGATTCTTCGGATGGTGTGCCAACTTTATTATCATAACATGTTTTGTTTATACATCTTATAGTTACGTTTTCCTCATTTTCAACGGCGACGTCACTACCGTTAATTGGTTTATGTTTTGGATTTTGAACATCCTAAGTTGTGTTTATTTGAGTTTCTATAGTTCATGAATAAGGACGAGGTTCTGTTAAATGCTTTTAAATTACAACTTCCCCTTCAATTTCAAAGTTTGATTCTACTCCACTTTACATTTCAGACGTTTGATCAGACGCATTTAACGGAATTTCGTTCTTCTGCGAACTGTACTAACAATGGAACTAACCGGTCTGTTTTTTTTCCTCCCTCCTAACCCACTAACCTGCCAATCCTTATCCTGGTGATGCTGGTGAAGGTCCGCCCGCCACATCACCGTACCCGGCGCAAGCTAAACCAACTGATCCTTATGTAGCGAAGCGGCGGACTGCGAACCACCCCTGCCCTGTCTGCGGGAAGCATTACGTCAACGAGGGGTCCCTGAGGAAACACCTCGCCTGCCATCCTGAAACGCAACTGACCAGCAGCCTCCGGATGTGGCCCTGTTCTGTGTGCCAGGCTGTGTTCACACATGAAAGCGGTAAGTTCGTCAAGGAGAAACTAAAAAGATGCAGGGAAGTCTTAAGTTAAAAAAGTTTTCAACGAGAAAATTCCCAAAATGACTTGAAGTCAAGTTAAAATAAAGTGAAATAGCAAAAGCAAAAATGATGTTTTAAACATCATGACTTAATTATAATCAATTACAGATTTTTAGTTAAATTTGAGCTTCAAAGTTCATTCAAACTTTACCAAACTTTGAACGTTTTTCGTAAACACTGAAAGTAAATTATATATTTCCAGGACTTCTCTCCCACATGGAACATATGAGGATGGAGCCGAAACATCAGTTCGCGGCGCAGTATGTCCTCTCCCGCGCGGCCGCGGAGAGACGAGAAAGAGACATCCTCGCCGCCGTCTCCGCCACCGCGGGCGGATCCGGCCTTCTGAACCTCGCACCACCTTCCCCCGCACACTCCGACTCCTCGTCCAACGGCCGCCTCTCCTCATCAGCAGGCTCCGAAGCAGGCGCCGCAGTGAACAAGCTCAGCGACCTCCTCAGATCAGCCAACAACGGCCATCAAGCGTACGGCGATGAAAGAGTAGCAGCGATCGCCGCAGCCGCCGCAAACATGATGGCGCAGCCTGGAGAAGGCGCCAATGCAGTGCAAGTCGCCGCAGCGAACCTGGTATCCGCGATGCGACAGCAACTAGCCAGGGAACCCCCAGCACAACCACCTCCGGACACTCCACCGGCTCAAACAGAAGCGGCACTGAGGATCCAACAAGCAGAAGCATTGCTTCGAAGTCAGGCCGAGGCTCTCAGATTAGCGGTGTCGCAAGCCGCTGCGGCCCAGGCGGCGCAGGCTCAGGCACAAGCCCAGGCGCAAGCTCAAGTTCACAACCCCGAAGCGGTCAGTCCGTTGCGGCACAACGGCGGCTTCCCACCACAACCGACGGACGCCAGTGGACAACTATCCCCCGAGCTGGTAGAGGCTTTCCGAATCGCTCAGGAACAACGATTGGAGCAGGCGTTGCGGTTACACGATCCGAGGATGCTAGGGTTTAATCTGCCGTCGCCGGCGCAAGCGGCGCAACAAGCGGCGCAGCAGGCCGTGGCGGCGCAGCAGGCGGCGCAACAGGCAGCGCA
Organism: Erynnis tages; assembly: GCA_905147235.1. Classification (NCBI taxonomy): domain Eukaryota; kingdom Metazoa; phylum Arthropoda; class Insecta; order Lepidoptera; family Hesperiidae; genus Erynnis; species Erynnis tages. Next base: position 1,124,867 of record LR990093.1, read on the forward strand.
ACAAGCGGCGCAGGCACAAGCAGCGCAGGTAGCGCAAGCAGCACAAGCAGCGCAGGTAGCGCAAGCAGCACAAGCAGCGCAACAAGCGGTCCAGCAGCAGCACATCCAAGCCGCACAAGCCGCACAGGCCGCACAGCACGCCGCGCAGCAAGCCGCCCAGCAAGCTGTTCACCTCCAACAAAACCCGCAACCATGAAATTTCACCTATTACTAATCCGATGCGATTTCGCACCGATATATCGCAAAAAAACCCTCTCGTATACAAATGAAATTATAACCGTTATTTACTTTCGGATTGAAATTTTTCCTTTCGTGTGGAGTGTGAACCGAAATCGCCTCTGATTAGTAATTGTGTTCGTTTTTCAGTGAGGATTCGTTAAAAATATACAGTAATAGTTTGTTGAACGTAGCTGACTAAATTATACGATAAAAGAACGGTAACAATACTTAGATAGAATTATCTGTTGTAAATAGGGCACGTTTAGCGAAATTGATATTTCTGTAAATATATCGAAAGTATCTAAAAATAGTCGAATGAACAAAATGGAACACAAACTCGCCAGATCAAGTAATTAGGAGTAGAGAATAACGACAAATAATTTCTGTGCAATCTTCGATAATTAATTTGGTTACAAATGTGTGTTTTATAATTGAGATAGTTATATTATTATATTTATTTTTATTAGCTTTACCACAGAGCAGTGTATTTCTTAGCTTAGTACAAACTTTTGGAAGTGCCAAACTGTTTTAAAGCACGTTTTATCGCATTTAGCGAGACTGCAATATTTAGTTGCGCATTAAGTTTCCATAGGATATTTTTTATTATATAGGTGAATAGACATACCTTTATTATATTAATTTGAACGACTTTTATCTTTTTCACGCAATAACACGTCTTATGCTAGTCACGTTTTTGAACGCACAAATGTTCTATTTTTTAAAATATATCAAAATTTATTTTTATTTACTCGTTTCCGTGATTTATAATTCGTTTACCCTTGGCTTATTAATTTTATTATTTCGAATGCCATATTAGTGTTAGTTGTAAATAATTTAGGCACGTTACGCGATGTTAACGCTTGATTATAAATGGAATAACAAATTATTTTTATTTCCAAGAAGTTATTTTTGACGGAAAATATCATTATTTACAAATGATTTTGTATAGTTGTAAATAAAATATTGAACTATTATGTTTTCAGAAGACTGCTGTTACATTTTTTTTGTATATAATATTCAGTTATTGACGTGGATAGTAAGAACATGAGTAGAGAGAATAGCGATTTTTCACTGAACTGAATGAAAACAGACAAGACAATACATAAGTATTTATACAGATTGGACGATAGTCGAAGAGATAATAATAAAGAAACGCAAATAAAAATATATTTACACCCTACTTCGACTTAATAATATAAAATCATGAATGGACAAAACACACGAGACATTCTTTATAACACGGACAGACATAATAGCCCAAATATTTATATTTATTTTCATTTCAAATACAAATATCAAACTACAATAGCCCAGTATATCATTCTCAGAATGATTAAAGCATTTTGCTTTTAACATAACATTCACACCAAAACCTAGAGAGCCATCTAGGTACTCAGTTGCCACAGCAATAGTTTTATAGTTCAAACTGTTGCAGAATTGTCCACTACATTGTTGTGTAGTGAACAATTTTGCAATTTTCACAGTAAGAATGTCAAGTGTTGCCGAATATTCTTTTAATATTATCATCATGTATTATAAATAAGTGCCGGTTTGTACGTATAAAATCGTCTCTCTGACGATTTTTTACGCACTAACCGAAGTATTCTTCTTATAATCGTAAACATAGGTAAGGTAATAGTAAGCTGATTTAACGTACGTAATTATTTCATTCTTGAATTAATATTGGTATATCAGTACACAGTGATGTTTACACATACCAATTCCGTGTGTAGATTTACTGTTGGTGTATCAATGTACATAGAGAAAAATCACAATGCAATAGCCCAAAAATCGTTTATAATTTACGTGACGTTTGGTTATGAATGAAGTTTTATTCGATTAGTTTGTTTCTCTTTGATTTATTTATGAAATACAAACTTTTCGGCAAGTTTTTATTATTGTTTGGAATGAAACGGCCAGTTACGAGACGCGAAGGTTACCCGATGAAGATTAAGTTTTCTAGGAAACGTGAAAAATCATAATATTAGACGCAAAACAAAACAATTTTCGACTGATGAAACAAAACCGAAACCAATTTTTGAATATCACAAACAAAAAATCGAGTGAACGGATCGCTATTTATGTAAAAAATCCTCATAAATTTAATATATAAATAAATTTTAATATAACAACAAAAGAGTTCCTATTGTATAAATGGTATTGTTTTAAATTTAGGTCATAGTAGAAGGAAAAATTTATGGACGTTTGGTATTTTTAAAGTTATAATTAATGAAACATCGTATTAGGGAACTGAACTCGAGTGTTCTCGAGTTGTACAAAAGAAAGAAAAAGCACGGATCATGTATCCTACATTAGATGTTTAGAACAAAAGTTACGTTTCCAAGAAAGTGTTCAATCACGCCTGCGTTCTCGTGTGTCATCGCGTAAAAGTATTTGTAAAAAAATTGACGTTGTATTTTCGAATTAAAGATTTTTAAATTTAAGGTAAGGATTATTCAGAGTAAGCGACGAAAATACTAGTAAATTTTTATATGTCGCACGAGAACGCAGATCCATTTGTATTTTCTGTGATCATCGAAAAGGAATAGTTATAAACAGATCGTGTCTGCAAGTTGTCAGAGGTTATTTTTAAGTTTTCGACGGTTAAATTTTTTAATGTTGAATGGAAAAAATTTGAAAAATGAAATTTTTTCAACATTTATTTTATGATGAAAAATTCCGTAGTTAAGCTGTGTACATTTAATAATAATAAAGCCTAATGACAGCGGACGAGCTCGCGGTCCGCTGGCGACGATGGAGAAAGACAAATGGCGTCTTTTTCAGTAATTTTTGCATTTCTCCATTGTCGTATTTTAGTATCAATAGTACCGGATTCTGTTTATGTCGAACCCGAGTGGAAGATAGTTATTCCACTTTTTTCTTAACTTACCGAAATGCGCTGTTGGTACGTTCTTGTTGGGAAATGGATATGGCACACCCACCAGTAGTTTGATTGGCATAATGTTTAAATTTGATGATTGCGTTAAACGTTTTGTTACTAGGAGGAATAAGTTGAGAACATCGTTGCAACACACATCGTTCTGAGAAGATTGGCACGAGATTAATTTTAGACAGGATAAATTAAATAGAAACAGGAATAAATTAAATATATACATTCAAAAATAGTTTATACAGTCCGATTTACATATTGTTATATTTGATAATGGCTAGGCTAAAATATTTGAACTTTGAAACTGTGATACTCTTTTGGCTCATATAAATTATAGATCGGTGCTCCTTGTGTCAATTTTCTCACAAATTGATGTGTTTTGTAGGCCAAAACTAATCCGGTATCACCTGTTAGAGTGATTTTACCGGCAAAAGACAGGGCCTAATCAGTTATAAATATAATGGTCATCAAGGATTGTTAACACTAGCATTTCCTACTTTAGACTTTAAAACGCTTAGATTTAGAACTTTGGTGGACAAAAAATGACTGTAAAGTGAGTTCTATTGTTAACAATTCTTAAAGTAAGCCGTTATTTCATTGATTAATTGATTCGCGTAAAACATCTTGCGATTACATTACATTTCTTATTTCAACGTTAAATGTATTGCGGAACGTGGTCATTATTGGGTCACCTTTAACGATACTACTATCATCGGCACAGCCCAGAAAAATTGTTAGTAATAACAATTTTGTAAGAATTTACATTAGTGTGAACGGAGTGAACACGTTTCTCAATATTAATTGTTAAGTTTTTATTAAATCAATTGCTGTTGATTTGAATTAAGCATCCTTATTGACTGTTAATGTTTTGTTTCTATCGCTTCATCGTTTACGTTGAATTTAGCTTGTTTTTTGAATATTTAGCCAAATATACACAATTATCGTAAGTTAAGTGTAGTCAGGATAGCCAGGTTTTCAGTCATACTCACATAGTAGTTAATGTATCTTTGTAAGTTAGCATAATTAATGTAATGTAATTCAGGGCTCGTTTATAGAATTACAGTTACTTACATTCGAGAATTCCTATAAACGGGCCTGCCCAACGCTTACTAAGTACGATTTTTCAATATATCCAAGTGCTTAGTTCGTGTTTCATAATCCGTAGTGAACAACGAAATAAAAAAACCACATAAATACAAAAAAAATCTGTGTACCTCTATGTCATAGATAATGGAATTATATATTTGTGTGTTAACTGATAATTACACCCTACGTTACGTGTCATATCCATTTTAAAATAAAAACAGCTTTAGGATGCAAAAGTTTTTACATCTTTAATCTCAGTGGGAATACTATTTTGAATTAAGTAACGAAATTATAAGGTGATTTACAAAGAAAATTTTGGAAAATATCATTTTTAACTGTTTTTGACCGCTATTGTCAAAATTGTACAATGTAAATTTGTAAAGTGTATTGCTCAGGAATGATTCATTTATTTAGACGTAAAACTTGTATGAAACTGGAAAAAAACTGTGTTTACATTTTAATACATTCATGAATTCCCAAGAATTTTGGTCAAAATTGAGCCAACAGCGCATTGTTTTGTCTACTATAACATTGTATGCCTAGCCTCTGTAGTGTCACACGGCATTTACGTTGTTAATGGCCACAGTCGGTTAAAATCATTTTTTCAACATAAGAATACGCAATAAAAATGCAGGAGTGCAAAAAAAGTACTTTATTTATTATCAAAATTGAAATTTTTTCAGAAAATTAAAAAAAAGGCTAACTGAAGTTTCTATTGAAACAGGAGCTTAAATATCTTGGTAAACTTTCTTAAATTAGCTTTTGATACTAGATCGTAATTGAATAGGTACATATATTCATTTAGTTTTGAATAAATTCTTATTAACAATTTTCATGATAAGTTGGCAAAAAAGCTAACCTTTCTTCAATGGAATTATTTTAAGAGGCTTATAGAATGATATGATTTTAATCGACTGTATTTTACCTACATCTTAAGATTATGTACCTATCTCAAAAATTTGTATCCAAATCTCTTCGCAATCGGTGAATTCTAGTCTTATTTTTGTAAATTTCTTACCCTTGTTATGATTGTGTCGTGATTAAAGTCAAAATTAAAGAAACAAAAAATTTGAAAATGTAAAGATTCGGAACACTTTTCGGCGAAACTAAATTAAAATTGTAAATTAAAATTTATCTTCAAAATTAAGTACCTACCTATATTTCGGCATATAAATTGTAAAATTGAAAATGTTTAGGCCCTAGAATAAAAATTACGTTTAGGTAGACGTCAAAATTCGTATTTGGCATATTGTATTAAAATTATGATAATAAATTAAAATGAATGTAAATAAATTTTAGGGATGTGATGTGATTATATTGTACCTACCTACTCGGTGTTTAGGTCATACGTCATACAATACATACATACATACCTAAGTCTTGAATAATTCTGAAATACATAGACGATTTCATTTCGGTACTTCACGACATAACGTGTTTTAGTTGCATTATGTATAGAGTTATTTATCGTAAGTTAAATTAATTTCTTAATTAATATTATTATTATGTTAAATTTATGCGATGCCATGTTTTCATTTTAATTATTTTAGCCGTAAGCTGCAATATGTTTATTGAATATTATATTTTTATAGAAGTTATTTTTTGTATTCGATACGTAGTCGAAACGCTATGTAATTTTTATAGTTAAGTTTTAGTGTTGAATTATGTTATTGAGTAACTTTTTTTATTTTCAAATATCGAACAAAATCTACCTAACCCATTATTTTTAACGCAAGATAATCTTAACAACGGAAAATGCTTAATGTGTCATTAAACTGAGGATAGTAACTATTATTGCCGAAACGGTTAGCTATAATTATTTTAAAAAATAAAAAGGATGATTCATAGCGTTGCGTTTTTTTTCGAACCCGTGTATCGTGATAGAAAGATACATAAATATACTTATAGAACGAAATTTAGGTTTGTATTTTAGTTGTATTTGTTGAATTGTGGTTAGTATTTTTGTAATACGTTAGAAGCAAAAAGTCGTCTTATTGATATCAAATGGTCACTGCAGACCAGACAAACGAGACTGAAGCAGTGTCGGATACTGTAAGTGAAAACTAAAATACCTCAAACAAGACATAAACAGTGTTACTTAGTAAAAACTAAAATGATAAAATTTAAATACGTTACTCCGGCAAACCTTTCCGATGAAAACATGAAGTTGCTTAAGCTCACTTTTAATATAATAAATAAAAGATCCTTGTCTTAAAAATTCAGTGGTTACCAATTTACCAATTTTATTTAATTTAGTTAGTGCACCATATTTTGCGCAAGTTATCTTCAAAAAAAAAACATTGTGTATTTTTTCCAATTAGAATCATTCCGATCAGAAACTCGTTTTAATTATTATAGTGTAGCAGAAACATCTATTATGGAATAGCGTGACTAAATACGTGCAATGCTATACTACCTATATTTTAAAGAAACGAAATACTTTTATTCATTTCTATTTAATTTAAAGAATTATAGTAGATGTTAAAACATAATTAACAGTGCAAAAAAGTAGATACCAAAAATAATTTTAATTGCACTATAAAAACTAGATAACTGCCATCTGTTATGATTTGTGTGCATTACGTTGTAAGCTAAATGAACGCCATCTAGGGAACTTTGCTAACACTGTTTGTGTTAAGGACGCCATCTAGTTGTTGAACCACGAACTATTACAATACGTCATTCGGTAGAATTCATTTTAGTTTAGCGATTATATTGTAGATGTCACCCTCACTAATATTTAAGTTCTATAATTCAAAAACAGATGGCAGTAATAAAATGACACCGGAAAATTGTTGAGTTGAATAAAAATAAACTTCATTGTTGTAACAATTATGCGAATAAATTAATAATGAAAGACCTATATTAGTAAGGGTCGATGAAAAGGTTTTTTTAATATAAGCAATTACAAAACCTAAGATAAGCCATTTAACTACGTAATAATTTCGGTTTTAGTGCCGAATATATTCGATTTCAGTATTTCTATTTTCTTGGCTACTCGACACTTAACTAAATTAACTTACACTAAATTTCTTATGTAATATTTATGTTAGATAAATTATAAGTCAAAGAAATCCTATGAAACTGAAAGCTAATTATTTAACTCCGAATCAACAGTTTATTTTGAAACCTCAAGTTCATCATATTTATTTCTTAACCTATAGTTAGTATAGTCAACATTTAATTACAAACGAAAAATTCGGCCGAATATCTGGTTCAGTAAAGGTTAAAACGAATAATATTCAGTATTCGGTTATTCGGTGAAACCACTATTCGGCGCCTCCCTAGTAATAATGCTTAGCGACGGTGTTCCGATTTCTATTAGGTACGTCATTTTGGAGTTTTGTACGGTATAGTGTTTGAACTAATACAACAAAAGTTGTTGCTTATGGTGTTAGCTACCTAGTGCTGCGAGGTTGCTCGTGTTTTACAGGTAACCTGTATATGCCAGCGATGTAAAAAACTTCGATAGCGTGATTTAGAATAGGTACCCGTGCATCTCTTGGCAAGTGACGCGAAGGTCGACACCGTTAATTGGCTAGAAAAATCCTTAAGAAATGCAAACTAAACTAATTGCCGAGAAAAATTTCAGTTACAGCAATATTCAGTGCGTGCGCTTACGCGTGATAGTGAATTATACTATTATAATAACTAATAATATATAAATAAACCGCGTGTATGAAAAACTATGATGTGTGCACGGAGGAGGCACAGCGAGCGGAGAGTGTGGAGACGGCTTTTTATTAAAAGTTTAACATAACGAATGTCATGTCTATACAAGGTGACTTGACCCTATTGTACTTAATGTGATTGAGTTATTTGTGAACTTTCATTTGTTAGTTTTTATGATTAATATTTGCATACCTAAAAATGGCCGACTGGTCCTCGTGGGGGATAAAGACCAAGACCCTCTAAAGATTACTAGACATAACTCGGACATATACATTGCTACTTTTAATGCAAGATCACTACGAACTAATGATAAACTTCAGGAACTTGAATTAGCCATAGCCCAAATAAAATGGGACATCATAGGAATCAGCGAAATGAGAAGATATGGAGAAGGGATCGAAGATCATGGAAACTACATCTTACATTATAAAGGTGAAACACGGGGACAATATGGAGTGGGATTTTTAATTAAAAAGAACTTAGCAAAAAGAATAGAGGAAATAAAAGGGATATCAGAAAGAATAACAGTACTGAACATAACGCTACCATTACATAAAGAAGAAAAATGGTCGATAATTCAGGCATATTCACCTATTGAATCAGATAAGAAAGAGCAGGTAGAAAAAATTGAAAAATTCTATGAAGACCTTCAAACAACTATACAAAGTACATACAAAAATGTTATAGTCATGGGCGACTTCAATGGGAAAATAGGAACGTGTAGAAACAGCGGAGAAACTTACACAGTGGGTAAGTATGGACATGGTAAAAGAAGCAAAAATAGGTCGAGAGTAGTCAACTTTGCTTTAGAAAATAAGTTAAAAATATGTAATAGCTTTTACAAGAAAAAAGAAACAAAGAAGTGGACATGGATCTCCCCAAATGGACGGCACAAAAACGAAATTGATTTTATTATGTCTAATAATGCCAAAACAATTCAGGACATATCAATCATGTACAATCTTAATTTTAACTCAGACCATAGAATGGTTCGCGCTAGACTGACAGGTGCGCCAAAAAGGAATAAAAGAAGATTTCATAACAATAACTCAGGTATTGTGTGTACTGGAAACAGAGATCAACTCATGAAGAACTTAAAAGAACTAATAGAAAAAGATGAAGTGAAAAAATTACCGATTCAAGAAAAATACGACAGCATCATAACTATTCTGAAAACAGAAACAAAGAAAATAAACATAGACAGAAAAAAGGTAATTTCAGAGGAGACGCAACAGTTATTGAAAGAAAGAAAAGAGTTAATACAAAAGAAAGAAAAAGTAAAAAACCGACTCAGAATATCAGAACTCAGTAAAAAGATAAACGAAAGTATAAGAAAAGACAATAAAATTAAAAGACAAACTACAATGAAGAAATATATTCAAAGAAACGGCGGAATTAAAAAGGCGTTAAAGGAATTAAATTTAAAAAAAGAATGGATGCTAAAATTGACGGATAAAGACAAAAACTACACATATGAAAGAAAGGAAATACTTAAAGACGCCACAGAATACTATCGAAATCTTTACAAAAGCAATTACCCGAAAACAAAAATAAAGGAACAAAAAGTAGGAAACTCTGAATTGATTCCGAAAATACTAACAAATGAAACAGTAAAAGCAATCAAAACACAAAAAAAGGACAAAACACCTGGAAGCGATCAAATAACAAATGAACTTTTAAAATTAACTATGCCTGTGGTTGCTCCTATTTTAACGGACATATTTAATCAAATATTAGAAACAGAAATTGTCCCTACAGATTGGACTAAGTCAACAATCATTTTACTGCATAAAAAAGGGGACAAAGGTGAAATAGAGAATTACCGACCAATTAGCCTAATGTCAAATATCTATAAAGTCTTTTCTAAAATAATTTTGTCACGAATCTCCTCTATCCTTGATGAGAATCAACCAAAAGAGCAGGCAGGTTTTCGTAGCAACTATTCAACAGTAGACCACATACATGTTCTAAGGCAAGTCCTACAAAAATACAAGGAATATAATAAGACCTATTACTTAGCTTTTGTTGATTATAACAAAGCTTTCGACTCTTTGGAACACGAATATATCTGGGACGCATTGCACATACAGGGTATACCAGCCAAGTACATACGTATACTTCAGAATGTATATTCAAAATGCACAGCCCAAATTAAGTTGGAAACAACAGGAGAAGAATTCCCTATAAAAAGAGGCGTCCGACAAGGCGACCCTATTTCACCTAAACTGTATTCGTCAGCTCTAGAGATTATATTTAGAAATCTTCGTTGGGACCAATATGGACTTAATATAAACGGCGTACAACTAAACCACCTACGTTTTGCCGATGATCTAATTTTATTTTCTGAGTGTCCAAGACAGCTTGAGCAAATGTTGCAACAACTGTCAGATCAGAGTTCGATAGCGGGTCTTTCGATGAACACAGCTAAAACAAAAATTATGACTAACGCTTCACAAAAATGTAACATAACTGTGAATAAAAATAAAATTGAATTAGTAGAGGAATATATATATCTAGGACAATTAACAAGCGCAAAAGATACTATGCTAAAGGAAATTGACAGAAGAGTAGCAAATACATGGAGAAGATTTTGGTCTCTTAGCGAAGTTATGAAGGATAAAGACATGCCAATGAAGGAAAAACGAAAAGTATTTAACGTATGTATTTTGCCGTGTTTAACGTATGGCTGCCAAACATGGGCACTAACAGAACAGTTAATGAATAAACTTACGGTATGTCAAAACGGAATAGAGAGAAGTGTAATAGGCACCAAAAGGAAAGATAAAGTAAGACTGACAAAAAATAAGGAAAATACCAAATTTAAAAATGTCAAACAAACATGCAGGACGCTAAAATGGCGATGGGCAGGTCATATGTTAAGAGACAAGAGCGAAAAATGGGCTAAAATAGTAACGGAGTGGTACCCAAGGAACGGCAAAAGAAGTAAAGGCAGACAAACAAAGAGATGGGAAGATTACTTCAAACAAGCCCTTGGTCCAGAGTGGATAAGGATAGCAAGAGACAGAGAGAAGTGGAAATCCTTAGAGGAGGCCTTTGTCGAAGGACAAGCTGGAAACAGATACCCAATATTACATAATAATAGTGTTTAAAAATTTAATTGTTAACAGCAATAAAGGCTTATTTTATTTATTTATTTATTTACCTAAAAATGGTAAATAGAATTGTAACAACTGACCTATAAGTATTTGCGCAAATTATTGTTTTGTCTTTGTAACATGATATTTCCCTGGGGTAGATAAGGTAAAAACAAATTATTTTAAGTCATTTGAAGCTTTACCCAAAACTCAATGGTAGTCTTAGAAGTAAAATTTTCCAAATTATTACACTTACATAATATCTATTCTGTAGCCCATTAATGACCCACTACAGGGTCAGCTCTCCTCTCACAATGAGAATGATGTACGCCTTAGTCCACCACGCTTGCCTAATTCGGATTGGTGGACTAGTACACTTACATACTTACTTTCATACAAATAACTGCTGTTTATGTACGCGCGTGGACGCGCATTTTCTATACGAATAAATGGACGCGCGCCCCCGCACCACGCTGCTTGATACGGGGCAGCGTGTGAATCGCTTCAGCGAGACTAACGAACAGCGATTCATTTTTATTATAATTATAGATTGAAAAGAATGAAAAGCCGTCTCCACACTCAGCGCCGGGCCGGCGGATCGCGTGCAATGCTTATCACTAAGAATACGTTAACTGACTTTTTTTCTGACGCTTTGCACATCACTGATATGCAATTTTCATTCCAACTTGCCGCTTTTTCATAACTCAGGGGCGCTCAACTATATTTTTTCTCGATTTTTTCCTATTTTGACACTAGGTTTTTGTTATAACGCCATTTGTACGAATCAAATGCGTTTTGTTTTTGCGCTAAACGCTTCGTTGTTAAATGTTTACGGTTTTTTGACGATGAGTTGATGAGTGAATGTTATCGTGACAATTGACGATTTAAGCCGTCAATGTATCACTTACTGATTGATTTATTCTGTTCCCGCTTTTCACAGATTCGCGTTGTTCGTGATTGTAGCCCAAGAGCTGGTATGCATTTTTCATGAATAGTTTTGTAGCAATGCAGAATTTGTAATATCTGAACACAAAATTAAATAACGCAGACCTGGCTGCCAGATAATGAAATTTAGCCAAGCCCAAGCTACGAAGAAAGATCTAGGTATAGTTTTTGCAAAAAAATGTTAGAGGGATTTTAAAGGTTTTTTAGTATTTAAGCAATAAAAAAAATGAAACCAGAGCACTGAGTCGCTTCGCATCGAATGCTTTCGGATACCTCTAACACTTTTCAAAAAATTGCCGCCAGCTCTCCGACTATTGCGTTTTGTTCCTCAATAAAAAGAACGTAATGCGGTTATGGAGTCAAATTTATACGGAGAAATCCACGTTATTGATAAATTTGATTGATTTATTAATTATATATTCTGTCGCAAGCAACGCTTGATTTTCTACCTCCATATTTGGAGGTTTTAAAGGAAATCAGTTGAATGGTTCCGTATTAAGTAATTCTAAGTAGTCTTTCTTTTGATTATCACCTTTATTTTTAACACATATGACACAGTCTAAGAAAAGACAGAGGTAGGTACCTATAACTTCAATGCTTTCAAGTGTAATTTTTTTTGTGTTGTTTATTGTCTTTGACCCAAAAATGTTCATAAATCGGATTTTTTTTTCTAAATCTTCCCTCTAGCTAGATTCATCCCATCTGACCTAATTTAAATGGAAATTATAATGGATCTAGCTTTTACAGCCATCTTGACTCATTTTCCCTTTTCTTGACTTTTTCAAAAGTTAACCCCTGAATAGAAATTTTTTAAATCTTTTATGGGTAAATGAGGGACTTGAAGTCAAAAGTGCACCCTTAAATCGAAATCATTTTTTTCGAAATTAAATCTTTTTTGAGAAAGTGGACTCCTGTCTAAATCAAAGTTTAAATTGAAAAAAATTAAAAAAAAATAAAAAAAACACCAAAAACAAAAAAAGTATATTTTTCGCGCAAAGGTTCACAACAACTGTATCGTACTCGTACGTCCGTGAGTCCAGATATTCACGGTCAGTGGTTCCCTAACAAACAAGCGTATTGCCATCGTCTATTAAAATCTGTACGTAATTAACTGCGGAAAAAATCCAACCCCGTCGCTACCAACAATTAAAACTTCTAGCGAGAATTTATTTGTATTAACCAGTTTGCAGTTAGGTCTTTCTGCGCGCAGTCCGGCCAGGTCAATGATCCCGCTTGTCAACCATTCCAGGTTTTCTATGCGAGCTTAGTAAACAATTCTAGAAACTTTAAAAGGTCTACGATAAAAAGTATGGAAATAGGATTTATGAAAATAACGGCACGAAATGTTGCCTGTTTTTGTTTTCGACTGTACGAGAATGATAATAGCAAATACTTTTTGACAGAAAGCAAGCGCACATAGCCTCGCTGCTTTTGGATGAAATTTCGTATACACGTTGTAACGTTTGTGGTTGTAACCAGGATAATCATATAGAATGGGTTTGAGGTTTTGGTCAAGGTCTAGTAGCCTCATAAATCATCAGAATCGTGCAGCAAAAGCAACAGTTAGAAACGGACTTCAGAGAAGCGACATGTCCTCTCTTTGAGAGCTTGAGTAGGTACATACAATAAATAAACAAACAAACTACATTCTTACATTTATGACAACTATCCTTTTTACATCAGAGCTTAAAAAATCTATTTGATATATGCAAGCGTTCCATTTTCTAAAGTAATTCACTTTAAGTAATAAAAAAAACAAATGATTCGTATACATGCTTACTGTCAAGAATGCGCATAAAACTTAATTTTTATTGGATTTTTACTCCACAACCGCCAAACGTTTGGTAAACGATATAAACCAAGCAGTTAGTTTTATATTTAAAGCAGTAATTAGCATTTTATCACGCTAATTAAAGAAATTATAAAGCATAAATATGTAAAGTTGTGATAAACGGGCCTCGCGTGAGGATCTGATAAGGCTTCGTCATCGTAGGAGCGATGTTTAACCATCCTTTTTTTAATTGCTAATCTGGGTGGTGGGCTACGGTTGTGCTGACGGAGATGAACTATAAATAAATAACGCTTCACACTCATAGCCCCACACTAGGATTCCCCGTGTCGTGGGCGCCATACAGGAGAGGCTTGGAGCATACTGCACCACGCTGCACCAATGCGGATTGGCGTAACACACTTCACATTTACTACATTAGTATTATTACACAACTTCACTCTAAGAAGTAAATTAACAAAAATGATAACGTTTCACACTCATAGCCCCCACACTAGGATTCCCTGTGTCGTGGGTGCCATGGACACACACAAGACAACAACACAACACACCCAGACCAGAAACAGAAATTCATCATTCAAATCTCTGCTCTGCTGGGAATCGAACCCAGGACCCTCCGCGCAGCGCAACGTTGTCTTAACCACTGCGCCACTCAGGTCGTCGATGACCCAAGATTGACCGATAGGTTAAAACCAAAGGAGAAAAAAGAAAAAGCAAGAAAGACAAGCAAGCTCTACTCATACAAAAGGAAAGCAAATGAATAGGTATGCTGAAGAATGATTGAAGCACAGTCTGAAGTAAGTGAAGTTGTTTTGCCTCATCAGAATGTTAGTTCAGTAGATGTTTGGCCTAAAAATGTACCTCCGTGGACAGTGCCAAAATTAAATGTTGTTATTCCGCTATCTTTACGTAGAGTTGGCATTTTTATCGCTTATCTTACACTATACGACAAGAGGTCTAACCCGTTGTTCCGCTACACGATTCCAAGATATGGGACTCGCAAATGATAATGAAAGGTCACTTTGATGATAAATGCATCCATTTAAGGCAAAATTGACCTCAAATAGAATTGCAACTTTCTAACTATTCTGCAGTTGTTTCTCAGCCGTAAATTGTAAAAAAGATGCGTAGGTATGTTTTGAGTGTTTTATGGTAAGGGGTAAGTTTGCTTTGTGTTAAATGGTCAATGCTACCCATCGATTGTTAGATATTATATCTAAAAGATTGATTGTAGGTGTTTTTCTCACACTTAAGACAGGGACTAAAACGTTATTTGCACGAATACAGGTTAATTTAAGATTTTGCAGAGCATTCTTGATCAATCCATATTTACCGTTTCTGGTATGCAAATTTGGTACAATAAGTGATAAGTTGCCTATTTCATTAGATTTGGGTTATCTCAGCTCAGATGTGTTTTATAAATTAGGTACATTAGGTCTCAATTACTTTCTAAGAAATGTATTTTATGGGCCAAGCTTAAAATGTTAAAAGCTTAAAATTGGTAATTAAAAGTAACCCGAAATGAATACTTATACCTGTAATAACATGACTACTATGAAATAAAATGACAGCATACGAAGTTCAGCTTGCAACAGCTTAAAAAGCGTAAAATCATCGCCCGTGTAAACACTATCAGATTGGGTGCAGCCTTGTCGTCATTATGCGGTAGACTGTATCTTGTGACGCGTTTCCTGCTAACTGTACTTAGTTTTATTTATTATAGACTCTTTACACATTCATAAATCAAAGACTTCTATAGACGGACTGATACTATTATAGAGAAAAACTAAAAGTGGGCTCAATATATTTGCGTTTTTAAAAATTAAAAGGTCCAAGCGTTTACGTTTATCATGGAAAAAATAATATACGACATACATCTATGCCTAAGACTTGAGAAAATATTTTGGTAGAGAGTGTGTACCTATCACTATAAAAGTGGAATAATGATTATTGTGGGACCACTCACACACGGCTTTCTGATCCCAAAGTAAGCTGTGTGCTTGTGTTATGGTGATCAGATAAACTTACATATATATTATTTTAAATACATCTTTTTTTCTTATATATAAAATTCTCGTCACAGTTTTAGTTACCATACTCCTACAAAACGGCTTAAACGATTTTTATGAAATTTTATATTATGCATATTCAGTAGGTCTGAGAATCGGCTACTGCTTATTTTTCATACCCCTAAGTGCTAAGGGTTGTCCACACCTAACATTTTTATTTTATTTTATGGAATATATTTTGTATTTTTATTTTTCAGTAATGTGGCATAAAAAAATACATACAAACCTAAATTTTCACCCTTCTATCAACAACCCCTATTTCTTAATATTCATTTTAGAAATTTAATCATTTTTCATCCCGCTCGATGACTTATAGGTACCTACACTTACATATAACAAAACAACGTTTGCGAGGTCAGCTAGTAATTATATTGATAATTGAACCCAGACACAGAACAAACACTTATACAAACACACACACAAATATGTATCCTGGGTGGGGATCGAACCCACGACCTCCAGCGTCGTTCAGCAAATAAAAATAAAAAGACATGCTAAGATTGTTCACCAAATATTGCAAGATAATTAAATATACCTAATCACCTATACCTAGTTCATTTTATAATTAATCGACCGCGCTTGTAACTTCACTAGTTTCTTATGACTTTACTAGTTTTCTTTCTAGATGCATTTCTGTTGTAAATAACCGAAGCGTGAACCCATCGTCTAGTGTAGTAATTGCAGATAGCAATAAAAAATATTGTCCACGGTCCATTTATGTTTTTCTATTGCAGACGAATCATTAACCTTTGAATAGGAATAATAACGGTTATGAAATGTGTATGGAATATATTATTGTTTAATTAAATAACTTGTTTTAACTAATTCGGAAGGAGAAACGCATCTCAGAAAGTAGGGGAAAAGTGGAACGAAGGAGCCAGGTTTTGAAAGAGCCACTTGCATTATTTCGGTAGAATAAAAATTTGGTTGAAAAATTTAAATTTATATCAAAATATCAAGCGAATGCATAAAATAACTTTTACCATAACAATTCCACTATAAATATGACTTTGTCAGCTCATTTCCCTCCGACATACATCAGGTTTGTTATCAAATGTAATTATTTCGCATTTACAGTTACATTCTTTGTGTAATTATTACAAGACAAGTAGCTGCACTGTATCTAGATGGAAGATTTTAGATCTTGTCAGTGTTATTGTTCAGTTCTGAATGCAAAATTGCTATTTTTTATTGGGTGTTTCGTTTAGCTACTTTCGTCTGGTTAAATACAAAATGGTTTAATTTTTTTATTGTTTGTGAGTGGCAACCAGATGCGCTGATGATTTAAAGCTAAAGCATTACTTATCAACACAAATTTATACAATCTCAAATTGTATAGTCTTACGTGGTTTAAGGCCAATCGTTGTATTCAATAATATAATTCAATAATCCGGCCTATAACCGGAAGTGGTGTCGATTAGGGAAGGCCTATGTCAAGGGCCGATAAAGCTATGTTTTTTATAGTTACATAGACGTACTTAGTCAAATTCACATGGGTGGTTCCCATGTAAAATTTAAATGGGATTAAAATCGCACTTGTGATCGTATGTGACGATATTAGAGGGTGGCGGTAAGGTAGGTAGGTACTACCTACCGTGGTGGCATCTACCAGGTGGTAGAGTTACTTGGCTCTACTTTTTAAATTTGCTATAAAAATACCTAAGTAGGTATATCTATTTAAAAAGCTGCGTACTTTTTAAATATGACCGCTATAAATTCATATTTAGGTCATCTAAGTAGGTATATCTATTTAAAAAGCTGCGTGCACTCGGGTGTACGTTAGCGTTGGAGAGGCGATATCACAACGATACAATTACGACGTCACCGTGCAGCAACGTACTCGTATCAATCAATCGATCGTTGCGTTGCTACCGACTCGCTGCACAGAGTAGGTCCGGTGGTAGAGCCTTCGATCATCTACACTAGATCAGTGTTCCGCAAAGTGCATCCCAGGGCACACTAGTGTACTGTGGTCGCTTTTCCCGAGTCGTGGTCGTCATTTACGTCACTTCATTTCAGTAACATTTAAAGCTTTTTGTTACCCCTGTTAGTGTATGGATTTTGTCGCGTAGACAAAAACCAAATTTACCTAGCTTTCTCTATTGGTCCTCAATTAGAATTGGACTCAAAACTCAACGCACCCAAATAAAAGCTTAAAAGTGGTTTTTGTTTAAAAAGATATGTTTCATTGACTATTTAATATGTCATCCAATATTTCAAGGTCCTCCACACAGATTTTTCTGTGGTCCTGCATGTCAAAATTCTTGCTAGTTATTTAATTATCAAATATTGTCAAATTAAATGATTGCCTCTAGATATTTCTAGTCTATGCTCTACACTACTGAAACAATAGGCGGGGTACTAGAAACCCAAGCTGAGAACAGCTTTCTAAGAAGCAATTATAGTATATACCCACACATTATTACTCTAATCACTGATACGATTTCACAGTACACCAATCTTTCCTTGTAGCGCAAAAAACGGGTGTTATTAAAATATTTTCTGTCAAAATAGGAGGTATGCTTCAGACGAAAGACTTACCATTTCAATATCAATTCTCTTTATTTACAAGAATAAGGTATAACCGTTATAACCGGGCACGGAAAAGCGGTCACCCATCCAGATACTGACCGCGCCCGACGTTGCTTAACTTTTTCGATCACGATCTATCCAAGCTGCTATGTACTTACGCTTCGTTATCTGTTACATATTAATAACTCACTGCGGGGTCGGTCTCCTATCACAATGAGAAGGATGTAGGCCTTAGTCCACCAAAATGTTTAATTTTGCTTTTGATTTGCTTTTTTATTATGCTTTTGCTTAAACGCCACACGAGGACCTTTCTTCCTCGTTGCACTCGACTTTGCTTTACTACTAGGGTATATTCTATATTACAAGCATGAGTGAGTACGTGATACGTCTAATGAATGCTATCAAACCCCGCCGTTGCTTCGGCCGTCGACCACTGCTGACCTTTACCACACCTGTTTTAGCACCAACGGCAGCATAGCATCTACTCGTATGTACAAATGTCAACGTTTCCGTTCGTTTGTTGCTAGGAGACACCGGAACTGTGGAGTCGCTTTAATGGCTAAAAGAATTTAAAAAAACGTTTTCTTTTTGTTAATTTACTTCTTAGAGTTGTGTAATAATACTAATGTTGTTAATGTCAAGTGTGTTACGCCAATCCGCATTGGTGCAGCGTGGTGCAGTATGCTCCAGGGCTCTCCTGTTGTGAGGAGAGTCCGGTGCCTAATAACTATAAAGGCCATAAAGGATAGCAGCCAAATGTAAAGAATAATGTGTTTGGATTTTTATTCAAAATCCAAACACACAAAATCCAAACAAATTAATGTACCAATTTGCAATTTGGTACAAAGATAGTTTATTACATGGATATTTGGATAAATTTATTTTTATTTCTTTATGCGTTCAATTCTATTTTTGAATGACAGACAAATAAAAAATGACGAGATGATTTTTATATTGTTTGTAAATTGCGAAGGCGCTTAAAGGGTTTTGCCTAATTTCGCGTATTTAGCAAGTCACAAAAAGATCCGATTTCGTTCGGACATAATTAAGACATTTTACATAGATGAAGCAATTGTATTTTGCATAAGCCTATTAAAACCCTCTGTAAGAAATTTACATAAAATTTATAAATAGAACATTTATTTCTAAAACATCCGATTAACAAACCAATTAACAGTCAATATTTGTATTTGCATAAAGTAGGTACTTCAGTATTTAATTTTTGTTCAATTAAAGAATAAATACATAAGAATAAGTACAGTGGCTTAGAATTCGACCTCAACTTGAGAGTTCCGGGTTCGATTCCCAGTGGCACGCACTAATGACTTTGTAAAAAAGTAATGTGCGCTTTATTAAATTAAATATCACTCGCGGTTACGGTGAAGGAAAACATCGTGAAACCTGCATGCCTGAGAGTTTAAAAAAAATGTTCTCAAAGGCATGTGAAGTCCACCAGCCCGCAGTAGGCCTGCGTGGTGTACTAAGGCCTAGATCCTTCTCATTGTGAGAGGAGACCCGACCTTGTAGTGGGTCATTAATGGGTTACTGACAAAGAAGTAATGATTGAAGCCGACTCCACGGACGCGCTGTGCTCGTCTACGGTTCATATCACAAGGCGTTACATTAGATGGACTTAGCACGCTATTCAGGTATTACTGCGAGCTAGGCTTTAACCCTAACTTCGCTTGATATATGAACCATCAGTAGATGGTAAATAAACCAGACAAACTCGAAGCCCGATTATTTTATTTTTATTTTATTTTGGAACCTTCCTCGATTTTTTATTTTTTATTTTATTTTGGAACTTTCTCCGATTTTTTATTTGTTATTTTATTTTTATTTTATTTTGGAATTTTCGTATCCCCGGCAACCATACCTCCCCAGCCGAAACAAGTTCTTCATGTCTTATGAAGAACTTGCTGCTTTACGACGGTCTTTTTCCTATCTTTAATTGCTCTCCATAGAAAAGTTCGTGCCTTATGTTTGCATCAGATAAGTTGTCTGTCTGTCGGCAGCGGTGATAGCCCAGTGGCTGAGAATTCGACCTCGAATCGAGGGGTCCGGGTTCAAATCCCAGTGGCACGCACCAATGACTTTGTAATAAAAAGTTGTGTGTGATTTATAAAATTAAATATCACCTGCTGTTACGGTGAAGGAAAACATCGTGAGGAAACCTGCATGCCTGAGAGTTCATAAAAAAAATGTTCTCAAAGGCATGTGAAGTCCACCAACCCGCAGTAGGCCAGCGTGGTGGACTAAGGCCTACATCCCTCTCATTGTGAGAGGAGACCCGACCCTGTAGTGGGTCATTAATGGGTACTGACAAAGTTGTATGCATTTTCTTTATGCAATTTTCTCCAGAAAAAAAGGTATGTCCGATTTTGTCTCCTTGGATTGTCCCGGGCGTTTTTTCAGAGTTTCTTCTATGACTGTCTCGTCTCTGTGGCTGATAGCGGTAGCAATGTTGTTTACGGGTTAAGAGGCTGGCGGTAAGGTACCAACCTACCTACTAAAAACTAAATACCTACTACCTCTATTAAACTTGTAAAGAAACGTAAAGAATATCTCTACTAACCGTTTAATTGAATTCATAATCTTTTAAATGGCCGCCGGCGACTACCGCTCGCTTGCAGTAAAGTGCATAAAAAATGCAAACATATTACATTATTCCTTTTCATTGCACACCGTGTCAATGAAAGATTATAAGCAAAGGGAACGCGGGGCACTGACCTTAACGTCTGAGGATCTAGACGTAGACTTGGGAACGATAGATATGATTTAATTTAAACAATAAATTTCAATTGTGAAATCAAAAGTTAAGGCTACAAGATTAAAATGCCTGAGAGTCTGTATATCTCTACATCTATACAAATAAATAAAATCGAAGTGTTTGTTTGTAATATAAAAATAACCGCTTTCAACTAAATGCTAACTCGAACATACATATTTATATAACATAAATAAACATAATTTAGCAATAATTGCCATGAAATATAAAATTAAGTCTTAGTTATATAACACGTAATTATTGTATGCCCGCATAGGGTAGACTGTTCTAAATTTATTATAAATTTTTGTAACATCTTTCTCATGTAACAGTCAACAATAAACGTATTCTTTTCTTTTCTTTTCTTTACACGAAACGAAATAAGGTCTCCGAATAGGCTCTTCTATTTCCTGAATAGGCTTTACATTAGAACTTACAAAGGAATGCCCTGACATTTCTATATGCCAGTCTATCATTGCACCAAGATTCGATTCGGATACATTATTTCGTTTCGTGTATGGTTTGATTTGACACGACATGAATAGTAGAATGCAATAACATTATGTACGTAGGTATGTATGTAACTGACGTGTGAAACTCTGTAATTGTACTTAAGGGCCATTTGGGTGCGAACGACGCTTGTGTTTGAAAATAAGCATTCATAACCAAATAAGGTTTTTGGAATTAGATTTTACTACCTTAGAAGTAAAATTATCTATATTTTAGGTGGTAGAGTAGTTACATGGTAGTTACATGGTAGCTCGTTCGGAGAGGTACCTTACCGTCAGCCTCTTAGCCCGTCGTAAAGCAGCATGTTCTTCATGTGTTGTGTTTCGGTTAGGGAGGTATGGTTTTTTTTTTTTAAACGCTTCACACTCATAGCCCCACACTAGGATTCCCTGTGTCGTGGGCGCCATGGACACACACAAGACAAGAACACAATACACCCAGACCAGAAACAGAAATTCAAATTACCGGGAATACTTTATTTAAGGTGAACATCTTAGTCCTCATGAGTAGCAAAGCACCCGCCGACCTCGAATAGAGGGGTCCGGGTTCGAATCCCAGTGGCAGGCACCAATGAGTTTATGAATCTGTGAATGAATTAAATATCACCCGCTGTTACGGTGAAGGAAAACATCGAGAGGAACTGCATGCCTGAGAGTTCACAAAAAAAAGTTCTCAAAGGCATGTGCAGTCCACCAACCCGCAGTAGGCCAGTGTGGTGGACGGCGGCCTACATCCCTCTCATTGTGAGACCCTGTAGTGGGCCATTAATGGGTTACTGACACGGGGTGGATAGCTACGCTCCATAGCTACCACTACCAGCTTTCACTCAGAGGTCCCATGGAACGATCGTGTCGCCGAGCTCACATCACGCAACGCACTTCCCACGGCACGACAATGGGCCTGAAGAACCATTGATTCCCACTAGACTTTCACCGATACAGATCAATCGAGGTCGTTTATATAACGTTTTTTTCTTGAGTACATCGTAACGTACTTGTGTCGTATTAAAATTGCTTTGACATGACTGCATTTTTTTGAATTTAACACGTGAAGCGAAATTTTTGGGTAGGTACAATTTACAGTGGTGATAGCCCAGTGGCTTAGAATTCGACCTCGAATCGAGGGGTCCGGGTTCGAATCCCAGTGGCACGCAGTGGCACCCACTACAGGGTTGGGTCTCCTCTCGCAATAAGAGGGATGTAGGCCACCACGCTGGCCTACTGCGGGTTGGTGGACTTCGCATGCCTTTGAGAACATTTTTCTTGTGAACTCTCAGGCATGCAGGTTTCCTCACGATGTTTTCCTTCACCGTAACAGCAGGTGATATTTAATTTCATAAATCGCACATAACTTTTATTACAAAGTCATTGGTGCCACTGGGATTCGAACCCGGATCCCTCGATTCGAGGTCGAATTCTAAGCCACTGGGCTATCACCGCTGAAGGGCGGGTTAAGTAGGTGGCGGCTATTCCTCCCCAGGCGGGTAACGATGGCTCTACCGCGTAAGTTCAGATAGTTGAGTACTTATATGACTGGCTGGCTGCAACCCTTGTATGGCCCACTGAGCTGGTCACGGGTATCTCCACACAATAGAAAGAGGCCTGCCGCCTGGAGCATACTCCACCACGCTGCTCCAATGCGGATTGGAGAAACGGGCTAGTACCCAACCCGTGTCGGATGTTTTCAAACCACCTGAGTAACTACATAATTATATCATAATATTGATATCTATATCTTTGTATACAAATAAATAAAATTGGCGTGTCTGTTTGTAAAATAAAAAAACCGCTTTTCACTAAAATATGCATATTATTATAAATGAACCGTGTATGTATTTATACACGGTTCATTTACCAAAATAACATTTAAAATTTTTGTCTGTCTTTCTGTTTGTTCCGGCTAATCTCTGGAACGGGACCGAGTTTGACGGGACTTTCACTGGCAGATAGCTGCTATAATAAGAAGTAATCTAGGCTACTTTTATTTTAGAATTATGTAGTTAGATAATAATATTTGAATTCCACACCGACGAAGTCGCGGGCACGGCTAGTCATGGTCACTCATAAATATTTATTTAGCGGTAACCGCACCCCTGCTAGTGCTGAGTTTCATCACAATAGACACGGATTTCCCGCGATAACGTTATCAGTCGAATTGAGCAATTGATAAGTAGTGGAAAAATTTTTGTTTGCCCAGAATTTACCTATATTTTGTCTGATCAATACCCCAGATTGATGAGAAGATTGGTGCGATCTGGTAGCTAGGACTTACCGAATTATTTTTTAGCTTTTAGTACATAAACCTACATAATTTTTATTGTAAATAAAACCGTTTGACAAAAAAAACTTTTTTTATTAATTTATTTTATAGAACGCCCAAACTTAATGTTCGCTCTATAAAATTTCTCTGTGAGGTTACAGAGATTCGCACCTGGACCCCTCGCGCAAGAAGCGGAATTCTTAGCCACTGAACCATCATCCCTTTTTGTTTAGATTTATTCAAATAAGTAGATAGATGCTTACCACTTACCATCAGGTGGCCCGTCTGTCTGTTTGCTTGCTCCATTTATAAAAAAAAAAGATAGATGCTTAAGTAACAGTGAAACCAAAAAATTGTATAAAAAATAATTTAAAGCTTTATTATCCTTCACACATTAGGTATAGGTATACAACCTAAAATGTCTTCCATCAAGAATCACGTTCGCAAATTATTCCTCTCGGGGCCTGTGCATAAATATTAAGACTGTCATTAGCCCATAGGCTGTCCCTTTCTACAGGACAACAATAAACAAAGACAGAAAGCTTGACTCAATCCTTTCTTAACTCACCACCAGTGTTACTTGAACTGTGTGTATGTTGGGAGTTTTCCGTCGATCCATTGGTTTTCTTGGAGCACAGAGGGACGCAGCGGGTCTTTGTATACTGGTGGTTGCAGGCATCTCGCTCAGTCTTGGAACGTATGTGATAAAATGATCGTTTGGTGAAGAGACTCTTTTTGCGCATAGTCTGCGCGGCTAGGCGGCATATTTCTGCTGGACATAGGGACCGGTGGAGTAGGATTGGCATGTTGAGATATTTATCAATAGGTACCTTATCAACGACGACCCAAGTGGCGCAGTGATTGAGACACCGGTGCGCTGCGCGGAAGGTCCTGGGTTCGATTCCCAGCAGAGCAGCGATTTGAATGATGAATTTGAATTTCTGTTTCTGTTCTTGTCTTGTGTGTCCATGGCGCCCACGACACGAATCCTAGTGTGGGGCTATGAGTGTGAGGTGATAGGGACCGATGGAGTCCATTTTTATTCTCTTGTCATATTTGGTAAACAATCTTATCATGTCTTTTTATTTTAATTTGCAATTAAAAAATAATGCAGATACAAAATTATAAAAATTTAAAAACAAATTGTCATTTAATATAGAAACAGGTTTCTAGGAACTATAATTTATTTTTTAAAGCAATTTTAAACTTATTTCAATAAAAAGTAGTGCCAATATTGTTTAAAAAATAAGACAAGAGAATAAAAATCAACTGTAGGATTTTCATGTTGAGATCTTTATCAATACAGAGATTTAAATTGTGTGATGAGTTGATTTTTTTTAAATTTATTTCTGGTCTTGGTGTGTGTAAGTATTTTTTTTATTTTTCCAGCAGCGGGTTCTTTGACTGGAATAGATAATAACACTGAAGCATGTTTTCAGACCAATGTAAAGCCTTTATCGCGAACTCTCGATGCAGCTAGGTCGCAGTTTGTATTTTGAATAGGTATAGGTTCGCTTCCCACTCATAGCACACACTCTCTGATGCTATGGGCACATACAAGAGAATCCACATATCCAGACCAGAAACAGAAACTTAAAATCATTATTTGCCGCGTTGGCTGCAATGGCGTCTCAACCACTGCACCATGCAGGTCGCCCTGAATGATAAATATTGTAATTATTTTACTAGCAAAATAAATTGATAAAAAATTTTTCGAGGGCGACTCTACGGCCTTCTATGTCCCCCGCAGATGACGGGCGGCAGTGCGCGGTCAGTTTTTGTACGTCAACCAAACTGGACGTTCCAAGTTCAAATCTGAAAATTGGAACCCGGCTTCGATATTTGAAATTTTAAGTTTAGCATAAAATTGTAGCGTTCTAAAGAATTTGATTGTTTGTTAATTTAATTATTGAATTTTATTGTTGATGAAATATTTTTGTGGTGAAATAATGATTATTTGATTTGATATTACGTTTAAGCTTAATATTCTAGTTTCTTTTCAAGTTTAAACTTTTTATTATTTTGGAAATAAATTAATACCATTTTGGATTTTGTATTTTTAAAAATTCAACACGTCAATTTTCATACAATTTGTCGCATGTGACTACGTATTATTAACCCATTAGCCCAGGGTCGGGTCTCCTCTCACAGTGAAAAGGATGTAGGCCTTAGTCCACCACGCTGGCCTAATGCGGGTTGGTGGACTTCACACGCCTTTGTTAACACCAGGGCTATTCTACTTTCCCCCGATGTTTTCCTTCCGATAAAACTGATGATATTTTATTTTTCAGAGCGCACATTACATTTCAGAAAATCATTGTTGCGTGCCACTAGAATTGTACCCGAGTAGAGGCCGAATAACCCAGTAGCTAAGACTGGACTTCTTTCCTATCAGCCCTTGGTAGTCCACTGCTGGACATAGACCTCCCCTAATCCACGCCACTCCACCCGGTCCTGGGCCCTCTGACTGAATCCAACGGTTTCCCGCTGTCTTCTTCAGGTCATCAGTCCACCAGGTCGGAGGGCGGCCTGTGCTCCTTTTGCCTAAACGTGGTCGCCATTCGAGGATCTTCCGTCCTCATCGGTTGTCAGTCCGGCGAACAATGTGGCCAGCCTATTGCTACTTTAATATTCACCAGTACCTAGTTACCTATCCAGGTACCAGTTGACCACTTCCGACATTGCTTAACTTTTTCCATTGCTTACAATGTACTCGTATACTTATTGCTTACATTGCTTGCAATACAATGCTATTGTGTGGAATATTAATAACAGTGATTAAATATAAACATTTTGAAGTCTCTATCAAAGCAAGTGAGGCGTGCTAGTTCCGGTGGTGAGCATAACACTTCATTTTATATGTGATCCATTAAAGTTTTCCATTCTATCTTTTCTTAAATAAGTAGAAGGTAAAATTTTACGCTAGAACGTATAATTAAGCGGCGATAGCTCGCTGGTTAAGAATTTGGTCTCTTATTACTCAAGATGATCGAATTCTAGTGGCACGCACCTATTGTCTACCTACCGTCTATAACCCATTAATGACCCACTGGTCGGGTCTCCTCTCACAATGAGATGGATGTAAGCCTTGGTCCACCATACTGGTCGAACTCCATGCCAGCGAGATCTCAAAACTGTTCTCAAAGGCATATGAAGTCCATCAATTTGCAAGGTCAGGTTGATGGACTCGGTATACCTATTCTTTTAATTGTGGAGGTAGTGTTTCAGGCAGTCTTTCAAAATGATTCTGCTGGAATGATTGGGATGAATACTCTGATAATGAGATTTTTGTAGCTCGTGTGCGGTTGCTGCAGGTGGCTGAAGCTACGGCCTTCAAGACTAGGACAAGGTAGGACTGGCTGGTGCAGGAGGAAAAAGAAGAACACGAATATTGAAAATAAGAACTGTCATTATCTATTGTAATAAACGTAATAAGAAAAGATACATAAGTTGTATAATTTCGTTATATTATTTCAGATATCTACAGCTAAAAGTACATAAATAAATTATAATAAATATCTAAATTATTAACAGCATAACGTGGCCGGGCTTAACTAGACAATAGATAATAACAGTCATTAAATATAAATATTTTGCATTCTCTAATAGGTAGTTAGAGCAAGTGAGGCATGCTTGTTCCGGTGATGCACATACATACCACTTCATTTTAAGTTAAGTATACGACGTGATCCATTTGATCTTTCAGTCTTATCAGCTTATCTTAATAATAAATAAGTAAAGTTAAAGTTAGTTTCTTTAGTGCCCTTGATAACTGAGAAACCTGAACCTATCATAGGTATATAAAACGAATAATGGCTACAAACTTTTTTTCATAGTAGGACTGATAATGTGGGTACTTACGACTAAAACTTTATATTGTATTCATTACACTATTACAACTATATTTCTATTTATGTAATGTGTACCTACGACTATGAGTCATGTAACTACCGATTTTCCTTTTTAAATGTTTCTAGTTTTATTGTTATACGTGTAAACTTGTAATAGGTTTTCTCTCTATATACCTATACCTACCTATTATAATATTTACTTCATACCTAATCGTTGTATGGCTGTTAGTTTTCCAGAAGCTTAGTTAGTTTTCCAGAAATTACCAGAAGCTTAGTACCCTGGTTATACCTGCTTACCTCAAACTATAATAGCTACAGAATTTCAACGCAAAAATCAACTTATTCGAAGAGGTCTTCGAAGAGGTCTTCGAAGAGGTCTTAAGCAGTTAGGTACATCTAAGTGGAAACTCGCGGGTCATGTACCTAGGTAGGTGCTACCTAGTTACCTACCTATGCTTTTCCTGAAACAACTTTGATGAGTTTTCTATCCTATTTGGGGTTCGATGTCGTGGGTTTTTTCTTTGCTGTTTATGTATTAAACCGGCACACGAACCAGCCGATAGTACCTACCTATTAAGTGGTGTGCGGCGCATTGACAACACCAGGGAAATCACCAGAGTATTCCCAGCTATGATGGCGAGCTCTTTTCCTATGTCTGTTTTGAAGAACCCCACTTCATAACTAGTTGTTGTTTTAACCCATTAATGACTCACTACAGGGTCGAGTCTCCTCTCAAATGAGAGGGATGTAGGCCGCCGTCCACCACGCTGGCCTACTGCGGGTTGGTGGACTTCACGTGCCTTTGAGAACATTTTTTTTGTGAACTCTCAGGCATGCAGGTTTCCTCACGATGTTTTCCTTCACCGTAACAGCAGGTGATATTTAATTTTATAAATCGCACATAACTTTTTTACAAAGTCATTGGTGCGTGCCACTGGGAATCGAACCCGGACCCCTCGATTCGAGGTCGAATTCTAAGCCACTGGGCTATCACCGCTGTCCTGTCATAACTAGTACGTACTTAAAATATTTTCCACGTGTCTGTTACCTACATATTATGGGTCTTCAAGAAAGGCGTGAAAAGAGCACTCCTCGGTAAGGTACTTTCTACCATCCTGGAGATTCCCGTGTCCATAGACAACGGTGACCATCATCAGGTGGACCGTTTGCCTATTCGTCTGGTTTTACTTTGTATAAAAACGGACTGTGGGAGACCGCCATATATCCAGAGGTAAGGGAATTACCTAAAGCATCAACGCGTCGTTCCATAAAAAATTGAATAATATTTCGTTTTCAACGTTAATATTCAAAGTTGATAGTTCACTAATTTATCAATTAAGTAGTGTGAGATGGAGTAATTTGCAGCTCGTAAGCGGTTGCTGCAGATGGCTGAAGCTTCCACAGATGGCTTCGCGGTCCATTCAAGAGCTGGGACTGGCCAAGCAGACGGAGAAACAGAAGAACACGGATGTTGAAAATAAGAACTGTTAGTTATTATAATAATGTTGAATCATTTCATTTTATTATATGCAAAAACAACGCACCTACCTAATGCCTTTGTGTGTGAAAAAAGTCTTTGTACCTACAATTTTTTTCACTTTGTTTAGATAAATAATTATAAATAGTAATTTTAAAATGTGCTGAACTGAACGCACCTAGGTAGGTATCTACTTTTACTGAAGGAAAAAAAACAATATTATATTCCATTAATTTTTCCGTTTAAATAAAAAATATATATAAATAGAACAAACAATAGATATGGCCAAGAAATCCTTTTAAAAATCACCACTACCTTCCGAATTCCAACGTATCCGAAACTCTACAAACCTACTCATACACATCAAACATCGAAAAACCGCAAAACAATCCCGAAACAATTAACAACCAAAGCAAACCATAACATTAACAACATCCAAAACCAAACAGTGCCATAGATCATGCACAGATAAAAAAACCACCAAGACAATGCACTGAGGGCAAAAAGCGGCTGCCTCGCATAAAATATAGCGACTCTACCAAACGGGTAACTTATGCAAACTTAGACCCCTCCCACCCAACACGCCTACTCTACGATCGCCCGTCCCGCTCTAACACCTCGCTCTACCTATACCTCTCTCGCCCGATCCTGCAACGCCTACACATTTTCAGCGCACAGTTTTTAGTTGTCGTTGCGACTCTGCGCCGGTGCGTCGTTAGCTCCGTCCGGCAAAAAAGTACCGGGAAAAAAACGCCGCGGTTTTTTTTGCCACTGATATGAATGTTGACGTTTTTTCGATTGGTCAGTTTCTGATAACGTTATCGGTGGCGTTATGTAACAGTGACGGATGTATGTGCGTCTCGCTCGTGAGGCTATTTTGACGGTTTTTTAATTAGTGATGTGGCAGTGTGGTGATTGTTTTGGTTTGTGAAGGTAATTATCGATGTTACGGTAGGTTGTTTGGATATGATTAAATCGATTTGATAAGATAAGCTAAGTGTAGGCTTCAAAGCTCATTAGGATACCTAATGTGAAATGGTCAATGCAGCGAATGAAAAACGGAATCCCATCATCATCATCAAACAAGGTTGTACTTAAAGGTACTTA
This sequence comes from Erynnis tages, assembly GCA_905147235.1. Classification (NCBI taxonomy): domain Eukaryota; kingdom Metazoa; phylum Arthropoda; class Insecta; order Lepidoptera; family Hesperiidae; genus Erynnis; species Erynnis tages. The sequence goes on from LR990093.1 coordinate 1,155,135, forward strand.
AGGTTGTAATGTATAGGGGTGATAGCCCAGTGGCTCAGAATTCGACCTCTAATCGAGGGGTCCGGGTTCGAATCCCAGTGCACGCACCAATGACTTTGTAAAAAAAGTTATGTGCGCTTTATAGAAATTAAATATCACCTGCTGTTACGGTGAAGGAAAACATCGTGAGGAAACCTACATGCCTGAGAGTTCAGAAAAAAAAAATCTCAAAGGCATGTGAAGTCTACCAACCCGCACTAGGCCAGCGTGGTGGACAAAGGCCTACATCCTTCTCATTGTGAGAGGAGACCCGACCCTGTAGTGGGTCATTAATGGGTTACTGACAAGGTTGTAATTAGATGCCTAGTAACCGGGGACTTAAATGGATGCTTTTAATTACCTTTCATTTGGAAAGGTTTCTAAAAGAAACAAAAACATTAACTTACCTACGGCGGGTTATGAAAGCGTCTGTAGATACCTACCTCGTCCGGTAACGGTGAATTTCAATAATCGATCTTTAAATATGGACAGGGATAGGTACTTATCGTTTAGTTAATTGCTATGAATGCTGTGATACTCTTTACAATTGCTTTCAAATAACAAATTTTGCCTGGCAACCAAACTTTGATAGGGCTATCCAATTATCACATCCGTAGATTAATTGTTTATTGTAACCGACCGTAAACCGATGAAGTAAGAAAAAAAATCAATATCTAAAGATTAAAATTAAAAGTAATTAGACTAATTAATTCCTTCCCGAATGAATCTAATTTATTCTTCTTAATTCGAATTTGGTTAACAATTTCAGCTATATTTAGCTCTATCAGCGCATTTCTCATTTTGGTTACTCTACTCTACTTCTTAAATAACTCTAGGTAGAGCTTTTCGTTACGAAACTTTAGTTAAATGAAATAATACAGATTAGGTAACTAGTGGATAGATACCTAACTTTGAGACTGAAAATGATTTGAAGATTAGTACGAGCTGTGTTTTATAATGATTAATTTTAATTTCATTAATTAATTTAAGAATGATTTGAAGATAATGAAAGCAGTGTTTTTTAAGTTTGAAATAGCTGCTCCCTATAAATTGTTCTGTAAAACCAGTCCAATGCTAATATTTTTCCCATTTTTAACCCCGGCTTCGATGGTAAATGAAAATTGCACAAACGCTCTTACTTTAAAGCTAATAGGTAGGTAGGTATTAAGCTGTGACAAATATTTATTCATTCTTTCTTTCTAAATGATAAAAAATTTAAGGGTTCTTTCTGTGTGTCTGTGACATCATGGCTTTTTATAATTTAGTTACACACAAAAAACTAGCATAGAAAAAATAGTTGTGCAACGACACCGCTTATTCCGTCTACTAAAATATCTCCCACTCAAAGTCAAAGACAAAAGCTTTTATTCATTAAATGTGCTACTACTGCTGCTACAATACTACTGTAAAACGATCTGTACCCTTAGTCTGAGTTTTAGCGATACAGAAACGAAACGTTTGTGCGTTTCGTTTCTGTATCGCTATATGGTGATATGTAATAAAGCGCACATAACTTTCTTACAAATTCATTGGTGCGTGCCACTGGGATTCGAACCCGGACCCCTCGATTAAGAGGTTGAGTTCTTAGCCTCTGAGCTATCACCGTTTATGATGGATAGCTAGTAATTCAATTAAAAAGATATAAAATTGAACCTGTCATCGCCAGTTGATTAAAATAATTATATTAAAATAATGACAAGATTGAAGACCTTTAGTTGATATAAATAGAAGATTGTTAATTACAACGAGGTTTCCAAGTGTGACGGATAAATACAAATATAAAAGGTTTTTAGGTTTAAGTGTGACGTATTACCTAATTAGAAATACAAATAACATTCAAATTGAAAATTAAAAAAAAACCCCGACACAATAACGACAATTTCCATTGAACATATTATTTTGTAATGTGCACGTGATGCTCTTTCATTTGAGACCCCACTCGATTATATTTGCAGACATTCGGTTATTCTTCCCCACTTGCACCCCCCACAACTTTTAAACGACTTAACCGATTTTCATCAAAAATGTCTAAGAACACTCGCCCGTAACTCACCTTTCATACAAAAGAAACTAAATTGAAATCGCTTCATCCGTTCGCGAGCTACGGTGCCACGACCGAATCACAGACAGACAGACAGACACGTCAAACTTATAACACCCCTTCTTTTGCGTCGGGGGTTAAAGATTATTAGAGATACCTACCGGAAATTCATTGGTGGTGTCAAATTCACCATTGATAATACTGGTACTGGTACCAACTTTTTTATCACATGTTTATTAACTCGCTCTGTTTCTTCTGCTCTTGTGCAATTTCTATGATTGTTTTAACGAATAGAATTTCAATTTATATGCTGTAATATCTCAAATTCAAATGGCAATGAAACTATTTAAAAGTCTAAATTTTTAACTAAATAGAGGTGTTGCTACAAACACATACAAACACACACACGCATATGGTCACACCAATAGATTTATTGTCTTCTATATCTTTGGTGATGTCAATTTTTTGTAAGCTTATTGGCTCAAATAGGTATATGAGATTTCTCTCTTTCTATCTCAAAGGCATATTTGAGAACGTTATGGAGAAATCTCAAGCAGCTTTAAAATTCAAAAAAGAATATTAAATGCGTTTTTTTTAATTTATATTTAAAACATCGTACAAAAGTCATAAAAAACTTGTGAAGTCCACCAACCCCCAGGAGGCCAGCGTGGTACACTAAGACTTCTTGTTCTGACAGGAGGCTCTACAGCGGGTCACTAATGAATCGGGGACCTTTTATTATTTACTATCTTATATTTTAACACGTGAAGTGAAAGTTTTGGCCACATTTTACAGACGGACAGACATTTTGCAAACGGGGCTGTTTGAAATGGCAAAATTAATGGAGAGAATTATATGGTGAAGAATGCACGGATTCTAATGTTTTTAAATGAAATGCATAAAAAATAAATAAATAATTTCATCAAAAAACATGCCACGCACACTATCATAAATTTCAGTACTTTAACATACTTATATGCACGCACACATAGGTAGACATACATGACGTGTAATTGATTTTGAATGTGAACGTGAATTTCGACTACTTGGCGATCTAGGTTTACATTAGTTTTAGTTTTACAATAATCACCACCACAACAATCTATAAACAATAAACATTTCTTAAAAATGGCAAAAGTTACATACAACTTTGTGGGTAAGAAACATTAATAGAACCAACCAGACCAGTCGGGAACATTCCTTCGTAGCAAAACGGGGGAAATAAAAATAAATAAAATATTTTTATCGCCACTTACTTCGCATGGTAGGTATTCGCGAATATTTTTACGCGAAATGAAATAAATTTCACGTTACAATTACGTGCTGTCGAGTTAATTTCAATTTAATAATGGAGTTTTTTCAGTCATTATGTTGACTTGTGATGTATTATTGTTATTAATATTATCTGAACGAATGGGTTTCTTTTTAAATGTGGTTTTTAAATTTAAGGACATTTAACAATTCAATCCTCGAATTACGTACGTACCTACTGAAAGCAATAAAATCAATTTTAATTGAGCTTTTATTGGTAACTGGGCTATCTATGCTGTTATCTACTAACGTAACTACTACTTATTAGGTAAAGTCGAAGAAAATCAAAAGCCGGCTACCTACACACCATACTAACGCAGTCGCAACAAAATTTTGGAGACTTCAATTACCTGCCTACCTATTTACTAATAAAGTTAATTAAAATTTAACGAGTAAGTATGATGAAACGATACTTAACCGAGTTTTTATTGGTTAGCCGATCGGTTAGCGCTAATGGATGCTCATTGGTTCAAATGAACCGTGAACAGCTACGAATTTTGGTGCTAGGGTTGCCAACCTTCTTGTTTTTTTGGCAGTGGTTGCGTTTATGTATGTTTTTAAAGATTTATTAAGGCCATTAAATGGTATTTTTCTTATAAAAATAGGAAGTGTTAACCTAAAAGAAATATTTTTTCAACCAACGTTATAGCCCATAAAATAATGAATTGAATTGTAAAAAAAATTATTAATTAAGAAAAATATTTTATAGAAAAATTTAAAAATTGAAAAATGGAATAATTTTATCAAATTAGTGTATTGTCATCGGTCCGCAATAAATCGACAAATTTTGAACGAAATCTAGCCGTTTAAAGTGGGTCAAAATTGTGCCAAAAGTTCCTTGCCTACAACAGAAATATCTCAGACGGTCGCTTAGCTTTGCCAATCACTAACTACATTACCACAGAAGTGTGTATCTACGCATGAAAGACCGTATGAAAGAACAATGTTTACAGTTCTTTCGCGGTTATCTCGTGCGTACATTTGCGTATGACGTACATTGCGCGTTTTTTACGCACACACATTGCGTATCGTTAGATAATGAGCGAATGGTTTTTTTACTCCATTTCCAATGCTAATTGTCGTAATTTTCATGCAAATTGCAAGATGGCGTGGTTCGGTCACTTGATAACGGGTTATTATCACGAGACTTTGACTTTGACTTTGAATTTTTGAAATTGAACATTTGGTTTTTATTCGTCTGTGAATGACGAAAGTGTTGGAAGCTTTTTTTAGCAAGTGATATGCTGTTTTGTTTACCTTGTAACTTTTGTCTGTAACTCACTAGTGAGAGTGAACTACTAGAGGGTCGGGTCTCCTCTCAGAATGAGAGGCCTTAGTCCACCACTCTGGCCTAATGCGGGCTGGTAGACTTCATTCATGGTGGTTCATTAATGGGTTACTGACAAAAATAGGTAGGTACAGAGTTAAAATGCCCGCTTCTATGTAGACCTTCTTATGTAGGTATACACACATGCAGAGGTAATTTATAGATAACATACACACGCACGAAGAAAAAAATAGCCTAGAATACAATTTTTTCATCAATTATTTGAACAAGTCAAAGTCCTAATTTAGTTAATAAAATCTAAAGTTATAAATTTTTAATAAACTTTAAAAAAAATTATAAGTTATTTATTAAACAATGTTATAAGTAAGTAGCTGGTTGGTATAAATAAAGATAGGTAGTATAAGTATGTTTATGTAAGAAAATATAAAAAGTTTTTTTAAAGTTTTTTAATTATTTTTTTTAGTAGGTATTTCCCGTGGCTGCTATAATTCGCTAGAGCAATTTTATTTTAAGTAGGTGTGTAATAATGAGTTTTAACGTAATTCAAGTAATAAATATTCACTATTCAGTGTAGGTAGGTACCTACCTACTAAATTTTATTCATAACCCAGTCAACTATTTTACGTACCTATCTATTTACCACTAGGTAGGTTAAATAGAAAATACACATACACAAATGAACATAGGTACCCACAAGCTTTGGCATTTAACCGAACATTTAGGAAGGAGTAAAATAAGTTATTAAGATAGGTACCTATGCATTGTCTCACTTCCCAAACAAAACAACAAAATCACTTACACACAGCCTTCCACAAAAACAACTACCAACGCTTATCGGAAGTCAACTATCGTATCACTTTCAAGCAGGTGAAGAGCTTTGCTACTTTTTTACTACTTTTGAAAAACCCCTCACATGCTACCTACAAAAAGTGGTGACGTCAGTGGGTGTGGAGTGGAATGGGCGGGGCTTGGGCAGGGCGTGGTCGGGGGGCGTGGCCAGGTGGTCACTGACCCCTGCATACGCGATAAGGCTGTTGTATAAGCCTCACGTTAAGCCTCATTTACAATTCTATGACGGTTGAAATCGACTTAGGTACATGCCTGTCGCGGAGAAATTCTTTAAATGTTTTTATTTTATTTTTGAAAAGTAAAGGTAAAGTAAAAGTCCTAACTTTTCAGTTGAAACTTCGATTGCAGTTCGTCCCTGTGTGCAATGTCCCACTGCTGGGCACGGATCTCTGCCTATAAAAAAAAGAGTAGTATTTTTAGGATTGTTCGTGCGTGAACGCACGAGTTGAACTCGGACGAAATCATGTTCAAACTGAGCGCCTTCAGCTATTGGCTATTATACTTATTATTTGAAAAACAATCTCCTTCCTTCTTTCCTTTCAGCCCTTGGTAGTCCACTGTTGACATGGGCCTCCCCTAATAGACGCCACTCCACCCGGTCCTGGGCCTTCTGAATTCAACGGTGACCCGCTGTCTTCTTCAGATCGTAAGTCCACCTGGTAGGAGGCCTGTGCTCCTTTTGCTTAAACGTGGTCGCCATTCGAGGACCTTCTTTCCCCATCGGTTGTCAGTCCTGCGAACGATGTGGCCAGCCCATTGCCACTTCAATTTGCAAACTTTGAGAGCTATGTCGGTCACCTTCGTTCTTCTACGGATTTCATCATTTCTGACTCTGTCACGTAGAGAAATACCGAGCATATGTAGCTCTCTCCTACTCTAAACTGTAGGTACCTGTACTAGAATAGCTAGCCAGATAGATAGATGTTCATTAACCCACAACGCAGACATTACGAAACTTCCCCATCTTGCTACGATTGTGAAACATTATAGTTTTATGACGTTTAATTGCGCTATTGTCAACTTGATGCGCACTTAATGTCACTTGATTGGAGGTAGGTCGCGGTTAAGGGCTGAAACAGACGAATTAGTTATTGGTTGTAACACACCGCCGCCTTCATAATCCGCCGTCAAAATGCCAGGATATGGTTGAGGTTAATTATAATAGGAATTGGCATGTTTTCTCTTATTATTATCTGTTATTTTAGTAACTTAATAAATATCTAATAGAAATTATCTAACCTGTTACCTGTAATTATCTCTGTTACCATGGAGGTGTTTTGTCGTTGAAATTTGCTCTATTTTATGTCGTTAAAATATCGCTAGTTCGAAGCCAAATCCCCTGTATATTATAAGTCAAAGAAATCTATAAATTTGAATAAAATTTTGAAACCTTAAGTCATCATATTTATTTCTTAACCTATAGTTAGTATAGTCAACATTTAATTACTTACAACCGAAAAATTCGGCCGAAAATGCGGTTCGATAAAGGTTAAACGGTAAACCGCATAATATTCAGTACCTATTTGGTTATTCGGTGAAACCATTATTCGGTGCATCTCTAGTAGGAATTAAATACCTACCTACCTGTCACATCCAGGTAAAACAGCAAATAATCATAATTATGATAAACTAGCTTTTGCCCGCGACTTCGCCCACGTAAACTCAGGATTTGGTCAAGAGCGAAGTAAAAAGGATTCCATATCACAATCCAGATTTAATTTTTTTTATTAAAAAATCCCAATCTATTCTGATGTATAATTAATGAGAAAGTACGGATAATTACCTACTGACGGTTAGGTATGATTAAAAAAATGACATTAAACGTACTTATCTATTGTGTGCTGTAGGCCTGTCCCTAAGTAGTTAAGTTGCAGTCAAGATTATTAAACATAATTGATATAAAATTATCTCCCATCTGTCAGTATGGGAATCGTTATTGCTATCATCTCGATGTGAGTAATGAAATGATAATGTAATCATTAATGAAAACAATTTTATGTTTACCTATGATTGATTTGTTAATATGAAGTTTTTAGATAAATGGTAAAAGTAATGTACCTACTATCTAAAAATTTCTATGCTACTTTCTTCTATGCTTACTTTGACACTTAATAATTATTTTAAAAGATAGATAACATAAATAATTTTCCTTGTTTCAGATGCTGCTAACAAGACTACAAAGCAAAATAATTGACATTTTAAACAAGTTTACAAATAAAAATATATTTATTTTCAAATGTACTTAGTGCAATATTTAATTTAACACATTCCGATTTAAAATCAACTTATTTCGTTAATACAAATTCGGGTTCAATTGAATTGAAAACTTGGTGCTTCTTTGTTAAGGGATCTGTAAATTTGGTTAGTTATTAAATAAAAAGTTTAATTTATTTCAACGGAATAAAATACTAAAAATTTAAATTAATTTACCTGTGCAATTGGAATTCCGCTTTAATTTTAATTTAATGACTCATTTTATAAAGCATAAATTAATCGAAAAAGTGACTTAAATTAAAGTAAACAAAATCGTAAAAGTGTATTGACAATAAATGTTTTAAGGTCATGTTCGGTCGCGAGAGAATTCCAAATTCAAACCGTTAGGAAATCAATTAACAAATTTTAATGAGTGGCGTACATTTCTGTGTAAAGTGTACATTCCATAGACAAGTTTAGTGTATATTCCTTAGAAAAGTGTTCTTTCCAATTTAACACTAAAATGCGTGTTTAAAAGCAATTTTTTTATAATTTTTTTTAAGCTGTGACATAAACTTGTGTAATTTGTTGTAAAATGTCGTATTTATGAGTGACTGTTGCGAGCAAGGCTACGGGATGTACACGACGTGGTACACCCGGGGGGAGGGGGGGATGCACCACCACCAGATGGGACAGCTGTACCACCATGGCCCACCCATGATCAAGACTGAAGCGGGCGTGAACAGTGACTGCATGATGGCTGTGGACTACGCGCCTCCGATTAAGGTATGGATGATTCTTACCTTTTTATATTTTTAATAAGCTGTGCATTGGATCTCTTTTTTTCAAAAGACACAGTAAAAATAAAATATGAAAATATATTTTTGCCAAACAATATTCTGTATATTAGATACAGTAAAATAAAGTACAATAAAGATGTGTAATTTAAAAACAAAAACTTTAAACCTAGTTGGAGATGCCTATAAAAATTTTCGGACGTAAAGTTTTGTTTGTTTCTTGTTATACTCTGTTAGTGATTGTTAGTAACCCACTAATGCCCCACTACAGGGTCAGATCTCCTCTCTCAATGAGAGGGATGTAGGCCTTAGTCCACCACGCGGCCCTACTGTGGGTTGGTGGACTTCACATACTTTTGAGAACATTTTTGTGAACTCTCAGGCATGCAGGTTTCCTCACGATGTGTTCCTTCACCGTAACAGCAGGTGATATTTAATTTTACAAAAGCGCACATAACTTTTTTACAAAGTAGGTAATTGGTGCGTGCCACTGGGATTCGAACCCGGACCCTTCGATTCGAGGTGGAATTCTAAGCCACTGGGCTATCACCACTTCTATAGGTACTTAACAAGCGTAAAAAAAAACAAAAGATCACGCATTCTAACAGCCAACTAATATTACTTCATATGTAATTAAACATTACATTTTAACAACTATTGTAATCCAATTAGTTATTTTTTTATGTACACTGCAGTAAATACCTTGTATGTATGTAATGAATGACTGTAAGTATCAATTATACTGACATAAATCCTGTAATAAGTCGGCTTCAATACTTAGTAATATCCACTAATATATCAAACCGACTACGGATTTATAAAATCACTATAATTTAAATTGTAGAACTATATAAATTGTATTGTATTAATAGTGAAGTGACTTTTTGGAGTTAAAAATCCTATCTTTTCGTATTATAGAAACGCAATAGCGGGATAGAAGAAAGCAGCAAATAGATAAAATAGTGTGAATGTAGGATCGCGCTAAGTACTTATTTTTTTAAAGAAAATTAATGGTTTATCTACTACTATTGTAAATCAATGATTATAATTATATACCATGCGTACATAGTTCTGTTAAGTCAAGACAAAAAAAATGTAGAAAAAGCGTGGAGTGCGTGGGTTTAATTTTTTTAATTACTTTTTTTTCTTTCAATTTTTATTTGAATCTAACAAACGGTGCACTTCAAACCGCGAAGAGACTAAAGCAAAATATAGAATAAAGAATTCTGCTGGTTACCTATTCATCAATGTCTTGGGGACCGAGGAAGCGGTAAGCCTGCGGGCTTAGAGGGTGATACTTAATAGCTAGGTCAGATTATAAGGAGGCAAATTGAACTGAAAAAAATTCACGGTTTTACAGGGCATCCATATTCACCTTTTCAGGTATGCAAATTAAAAAGTAAAAATAAACAAATAAAACTAATTTTGGTAGGTAATATAAATTAAAACTTATTACTAATAAGTACCTACACAATTTGTGTGACATGTTTTGCTCAATTTATGTGTCAATTTCATTATTTTTATATTATTAATAGTCATTATTATCAATATTCATTATTTTTATATTATTTAGTTATAATTTAAGATATCACGTAGGTAAATATTTTTAGGTAAATATTTTTGAAACCAAAATATTTTTGACGATAGCCATCGTGTTAAGAGAAACATTCATTCATTCGTTAAATAACGAAAGACTGATTAAAAATAAGCAAAAAGAATAGGTACTAACTCTACATTTTACTGATATCTAGCAATGTCTTACAAATTACACCTATCAAATCAAATCAAAGTCTTTTATTCATTGTCAGCTACAAGTCGTGTACACTTAATGAACGTCATACATGATAGAACATTATAAAATATATGTTACCTCCGCTTTCGGGGCCTATCGTAGACCAAGAGAAAAAAGCGGGCGGAAAAAACTCCCAACTATCAAGAGGTACGAGTATTTGCAAAGCGTAGGGCATAAATACCCATCTCATTGAAATGAGTTTGAGTCTCACTTCTATTTGTAAACCCACTACTAACACCGATTACTAACCCACTGCGGTGGTAGCAGTGGCTTAGAATTCGACCTCGAATTCTCGAAAGCCCACGCAGACGACGTCGCAGCATAAGGTTGTCTCAAAAAATGTCCAAATCCAATAACGCCAACCTTCGCCGGTCCATCGCAGCCTCCATCAAAGGTTATGGCTGACTTGCCGCGTCCCGTGCTTCGGTGGTGACCACAAAAACCAAACAACCTGTCCACCATTCTTCACGTTACGCACGGCTACCACCATTCTCCATGCTTTGGCATCGGGCGACCGGGTTTTTTCCCTTTTAGGGTCCCGCGCTATGAAAGGGAAGAACCCTTGTGCCTATTTTTTGTCCGACTAACTGCCTGCCTCTCTCTAAAACTAGGCTGGGATTTTAACTATTTTTAACTAAGTGTGCTTTAAACCTATTTCACACTAGGCTAATAATTTATTCGAGTGGCGAGTATTTTAGTAACTAAAATCAAAGTAATTTAGTCGAGTATGAGTACCTACTCGCCACTCGATTGGAGTACCAGCCTAGTGTGAAATACGTTTATGATTCTTCATCTTGAAGTGCGCAAAACTTTGAAATGGACCTAAAAAAAAGTTGCTGACCAAACATGCTTTGTACAACTTTTAAGAAGAACAAACACTTTAATATACACGTTTTAAGTTGTTTCATCAAACATGTATTGTTTCAGATCCATTATAAAATTAAATTTAAAATTTAAAAAACCCCTGACTCAATATCCTGAGTTCCCTTTAAAAAGTAAAAAACGACTCAACCGATTTTCACCAAACATGTCTAAAGAACACTCGCCCGTAACTCATCTTTCATACAAAAAAAACCTAACTTGAAATCCCTTCATCCGTTCTCGAGCTACGGTGCCACGACCGACAGACAGACAGACAAACTTATAACACCCCTCCTTTTGCATCGGGTTAAAAAGTAGCTAATGACACTGTACAGCGGATCAAGTAGTTTCAAATAAAACATCTTTTCAGTTCATCGCTCTTCAAGAAAAACAAAGGTGTATGATACCTACTCGATCACACACTGTAACGGAAAAGGGCGCCGTAAGCGCATGACAGCGTCACGCCGGAGCGTCACACCGTTAGCCGTCTCGGCATACGAGTCGATGCTACAAATGTGTAAGGCACCCTCAGTTCACGAGCCCAACTCGCGCCTGACTATCTTTTTTCTATTTTCCATACCTTTTATTGTGGATAGGAAGTCTATAAAATATCGAGATGCTGGACTCAAAAAAAGTGGTCACGTAGACGGTACGTGAATAATCAGCTTGTTAACTGTTGACTTTACACCTGGTGGGTGAATGACCATCGCCATTCATGGTGCATGAATGGTGGTATACCATTCGTGTGGGTAGCAAGGGAGTTGCCCACCGACTCGCATTAGGCCATTGGATTAGGACCTACTCGTACATTTTCATTGTGAGAGGAGACCGGACCCTGCAGTCTGTGAGTTGTGGGTTATAAACAGATATTACAGGATATTTATGAGTGCCCTGCACTAATACTATCCTTCCTTCATTTTAGCCCTTAGTTGTCCACAGGGCCTCCCCTAATCGACGCCACTCCACCCGGTCCTGGGCCCTCTGAATTCAACGGTTTCCCGCTGTCTTCTTCAGTCCACCTGATAGGAGGAGGCCTGTGCTCCTTTTGCCTAAACGTGGTCGCCATTCGAGGACCTTCCTTCCCTATCGGAAACCCGCATGCCTGAGAGAAGAAAATTATTGGTGCATGCCACTGGGATTAGAACCCGAACCTCGAGTATAAGAAGCCGAATTCTTGGCCACTGGACTAACAGATCAGATCTATACCGGATCTATACCGCTTCAGATCTATACCGGATTACATTTAAAGTTTAATACAAGCATAGACATACTTTAAATACACGTTCAAAACAGGCAGACATAGCACGAACGGAATGGACAAAATTATGTCATTTCACGCGCGCGACCGTTCACATTCTTGCCAAGGAATTGTAGGTATTGCCGTATCGTGTCTCTTCCGGTGCTAATAACCTAATCCGTGGTAATGAGATACCAGACCGATTTTCCGATCAGTCAAATTGGTAAGTTCCCACTTGCCCATTCAAATATCGACTGGGGGGATTCAAATACTTATCGACCAAGCAAGGAAATATTTTTACGATTCCGTTTTAAGAGTTTTATAGGGCAAATTAAGGTTTTAATTCTAACATTAGGGATGTTGCAAGCAAAAGTTGCTCATACGACAACCTCTTGCATACAATATTAGTCGCCTATCAATGCAGCTCCATACAGAGCCCTGTGTTTAAGTTTTGTCGAGTTGGTTGGTCGGGCGGTTTATCAGCCACTTAGGATGAGGCCTAGCTAACGAAATAAAAAAAATCCCCATTCACTGTCCCATGAGGCACATGTGACTCATACCCATTGTTTAACTATTGTGTCTTAAGGGGCCGTCCATTAATCACGTGAGGCCTGAAAGGGGGGGAGGGGTTTGACAAAAATCACGAAATGTCACAAGGGTTGTAGTAAGATATAAAATATAAAATATTTTTCCATTATTTTTTCAAACGCGCAATTTTTAAATCGAGAAGCGGCGTGTAGTGTGACCTTGATTCAGATTTTTATCATGGTCCTTAATATCAGAATAAAATAAGATTATTATACTTTCTACCTGTATTTAAGATAATATTCTAAAATATTCCAAAAAATATTTAAAAAAAGATCACGTGATTAATGGACGGCCTACAATTTACTGGACAGGCGAAGTGTTAAGAACCCCCAACTATTTTAAAGCAGTTAAACTTGAGGAAAAACGTAAGAATGTCCCATAAAATACTTAGCCACATATCTATTTATTGATAGCTATCAGAACCTTTTAACGCGGTGCAAATCTAGCCACATATATATTTATTGATAGCTATCAGAACCTTTTAACGCGATGCAAATCTAGCCACATATATATTTATTGACAGTCATCAGAACCTTTTAACGCGATGCAAATCTAGCCACATATATATTTATTGATAGCTATCAGAACCTTTTAACGCGATGCAAATCTAGCCACATATCTATTTATTGATAGCTATCAGAACTTTTTAACGCGATGCAAATCTACATACAAGACATACAAGTTTTGGGAATGCAACGCAAGAAGCAGTCTTCTCCATATTAATTGAAGTCATCTGCATAGGAATCTGACGATTTTCTTTGTTTTTCAATTAACTTATTCAGAAGAGGAAAGGATGGATTAATTGTATTGGCATTTAATTGTTACTGTGCATAAATTAGTGAGTTAACTTTATTGTTATGCAGATAGATGCTTGTTACGGTTGAAACTGCGATGTTTTTGTCTCGTGGGAATCTGTAATCGGCTTGGCTAATAAAGGCTGTGTTTTGTCTTTTTGTATTTAAGTTATTTTCTTTACAAAGGTGGTATTGCGAACTTACCCTGACATAGGTATACCTACTTTCAAACGCCTAGCATGTATTTGAAGTATACTCCACCACGCTGCTCCAACAAAGTTTAATGACTGCTATCTTATCATATAAGGCTAAGAATAAAGGCTTTTATTTAAAAAAAAATTAAATATCACCTGCTGTTACGGTGAAGGAAAACATCGTGAGGAAACCTGCATGCCTGAGAGTTCACAAAAAAAAATGTTCTCAAAGGTATGTGAAGTCCACCAACCCGCAGTAGGCCAGCGTGGGGGACTAAGGCCTACATCCCTCTCATTGCAAGAAGGAGACCCGACCCTGTAGTGGGTCATTAATGGGTTACTGACAAAGGCTTTCATTATTATATCTTATCTTTGGAGGAAAAGGGGAGATCTCCCGCCAGGCGATGTCACTGCCTGGGGACCGCGGCCCGAATGTTGACTTTAGGACCGTTTGTATATATGCAGAGATTCTGAAGAACTTTGATAGCGCGTTTGAGGATACGTCTTCCGATTGGCCAGTTCGGTGTGACGCGTGTGACGTGCTCTATTGTTTACTACATTCGATGCTTGCGTCGTCATGCGTGGTCACCATTTCATGTGAGGCGCGCGCTCATATTACTGTAGGTGTACATATCGATAACAACCGGGACCGACGGCTTGACGTGTCCTCCGAAGCACGGAAGCGCGCATTTAATTCACCAACAGCGGTCACCCATCCAGGCACTGACCGCGCCCGTTGTTGCTTAACTTCGATTGCTTGCGATCTATCCTTCATTTACGTAAAAAACCTCAATTATAAACAACTTAAGATTAACCGATCTTCTAGTTAACTTATAACCAAAGACCACAAACCCTAATAGATACCGCATGTCAAAGTTTCTACAAGGAAACAATTCAGTTAAAGCATTGAGGTGAGAGGGAGAAAAATAAAGCATCGTGATTGATCGGTTCAAATATGCCATTTGTTTTGAATTAGGACCACTGTATGACGAGCTCTAAGCAAATTCCTACTGACATATTCGAATTAGTTCCGATCGAAGGAGATATACACGGGTCAAGGAAGTGGTCGGTATTAGCACAGATTTCGCGCTCGTTATCCTGTGGATGAGACTTACAAGTCTAATGTGTTGTCTGGAAGCGTTCGCCTAACATGATGCATCTATTTGGCTATAGTTGCTTATAACGTAAATAATTTCTCACACATTTCGCCAAAATCTTGGCGAAAACAAAACACACCATCGGAAAGCTGGTCGTTAAATAAAATAAATTCCGTCACCGCCGCGACTGATCGGGACGGTAATGACATCTCGGTCGTGACGTCATTAATCACGTCACGCGAGGGAGCCACGCTCACAACGGGATTGGGTATGTGACACGGGAAATAGACAAGTTTTTCTAGAGAAAATTTGTGGATCTTTCCACTATCCAAAATCTATGGAGATACTAACTCCTTTTATGGTAAATGAGTGGAACATAACGCCTCGCATCCTTCCTTCCTCTTCCAGTGCTTCCTTGTGTTTATACCAGGGTATAATCAGAGAGAATTCACTATCACACAAAAATGCAGATAACGAACGGAATAATGGATGGATGGTTCGCAATTTCAATGATAATTATGTTTATAGATAAACAATTATAAACAGGAATAGAGTAACGCGCGTATAAATAACTAAATAAATTAATTAAAACTGTGTCGAGAGTTTTTTCCTTCGGCTTTTTCTCTCTTTACCCAGTAATGGGTGTCACATTGCATAGCCGATGAGTTCGAATAGGTAAAATATTAAAATAAACAAATAATTTGGACTGCTGACCAAAATAATAAATAAATAAATATAATTTAGCAATAATTGCCATGAAATATAAAATTAAGTTTTAGTTATATAAGACATAATTATTGTATGCCCGCATAGGGTAGATTGTTCTAAACTTATTATAATTTTTTGTAACATCTTTCTCATGTAACAGTCAACAATAAACGTATTCTTTTCTTTTCTTTTCTTTTCTTTTCTTTTCTTTTCTTTTCTTTTCTTTTCTTTTCATCCCTTTCACCCCTTGCTAGTCCACCAGTCCAGATATGGGCCTCGTTTAATCGACGCCATTCCACGCGGTCCTGGGCCCTACGGTTGAATCCAACGGTTTCCCGCTGTCTCCTTCAGGTCGTCAGTCCACCTGGTCGAAGGGCGGCCTGTGTTCGTTTTGCCGTTCGTGGTCGTCACTCGAGGACCTACCCACACCTGAAGTCCATTTAAAAAAGGAGATATTAAAGAAATAAGGTTATAAGCTGTTAAGATTAATTACCTACTAAAATGACACACGTACGAATTTACGTCCGAAATCTTTTCAGATAATTGTAGGTATAAATAAAACTATGAATAAATTGTAGTACCGTGTTATTAGCGGTGATAGCCCAGTGGCTTAGAATTCGACCTCGAATCGAGGGGTCCGGGTTCGAATCCCAGTGGCACGCACCAATGACTTTGTAATAAAAGTTATGTGCGATTTATGAAATTAAATATCACCTGCTGTTACGGTGAAGGAAAACATCGTGAGGAAACCTGCATGCCTGAGAGTTCACAAAAAAAATGTTCTCATGTGAAGTCCACCAATCCGCAGTAGGCCAGCGTGGTGGACTAAGGCCTACATCCCTCTCACTACGAGAAGGAGACCCGACCCTGTAGTGGGTCATTCATGGGTTACTGGCAACCGTGTTATTGAAAAACTTTATCCGACGGAAAGTTACACAAGGTCTGTCATTAAACATCATCATTTTTGTTTTGGTTGGTATCGATTTGTCAAGAACCGTGCACTCCAAGTGCAAGTTAATCGATTAGCGATTACATTATTCTATGCTTTTGCAAGATTCCAGTTGCGTCAACGACCGCTGGTAGACAAAACATGAACAAGATTTTTAAGGCTTGTAAGCCTTTGGTACTTCTTTAGTTATTACGAGAAAATTTTGACTGTAATTACATAAGTTACAAGTGATATTCTCGCAGGCGTCTGAAATTCACCAACCCAAATTTTGCCATAGTGGACTACATCCTTCTTATTGTGAGAGGAGACGCGATCCTGCTTTGGGTTACTTATGGATTACAGACAGTCATAATGTAGATAGTGATTAAATAAATTTCTAAATTAAGTAGTAGCCACTTTTCAAAACTTCTAATTATTCGTATTGTGCTCAAGTTAAACGGTTTAACTATAAAGAGGATTTTGGCACTCCGAAAATACCACAACATTTGTATCATCCACATTAACACTGAAGTCTGTTTGTACAGTTCTTTCCTTTTCTACCCCACATTTTTTCTCTCACCTTATTTTTTTAAATATTCCTACTTTTGAGTCATTTTTAAATCGGTTTACAAAGCAACGTTTTAACCATCCTCAGAGCAAATCTTAAGCAAGTCCCACACTGTCATGTCATGTCAGTACCCATTAATGACCCACTACAGGGTCGGGTCTCCTCTCACGATGAGAGGGATGTAGGCCTTAGTCCACCACGCTGGCCTACTGCGGGTTGGTGGACTTCACATGCCTTTGAGAACATTTTTTTTGTGACCTCTTAGACATGCAGGTTTCCTCACGATGTTTTCCTTCACCGTAACAGCGGGTGATTTAATTTCATAAATCGCACATAACTTTTATTACAAAGTCATTGGTGCGTGCCACTGGGATTCGAACCCGGACCCCTCGATTCGAGGTCGAATTCTAACCCACCGGGCTACCACCGCTGTCCCACACTACGGAGAGACAATTAATCTAAGAGACAAGCGCTGCCTCAGCCACACGAGACGTAACGTGGATTGTGTGATGGATCGATCATCGCAAGGGGATAAAGTCTTTGAATGAGGGTTGAGAAACTCTGGAACGTTTTAATATTTTAGAGATAAACCATTTTTAGGTACCGACTTAAAAAAAGGAGGTCGAGTCTAGTCAAATAATTAAACCGACATCAAAATTATATATATTGTATCAGGCGTTACTTTGCGGAAATCCATTGTTATTTAAGTTGTATTTATATTTCTTTGCAACAATCCGCACACGTGGAACTTGTTTTGGTATGGACCCACCACCCTCCCTTATCTCTCTGAGTAGGTATAGACCATAACAACAATCAATATAAGAATTAAAAATTAAATCTGTCTATCCACTGCGGCAGATGTCAGTCCATTGCCACTTCAGCTAGCTAGCTTTTAGAGCTGTCAGTGACTTTGGTCCTCTTGCGGATCTCTTCTTCTGTCTCTTTTCTTTTTTTTTCTTTTCCTCGTTTCGGATTTTTTCCTTGAGGGATTCACACAAGTAGCGCCACACTAGGATTCCCTGTGTCGTGGTAAAGATCTTTTACATCTATTTGGGTCATTACACTGTGCGACTTCTGTGTAGTAAGCTGTATGATTTACTATGTGTAGTAGCGGCATTGCTAAAACTCAGACTATGCCCCTTCGTACACAAGTCTCTCAACATACATACATACATACATACATACATACATACATACATACATACATACATACATACATATAACAAACATACTCAACGACTTTTCTCCATACGACTACCGCCTTACAAATCAATTAAGGTTCGTACACTAGTCGCGTCGCCGACATTAGTCCCGTCGTTCTCGTCGTCGGCGTCGATACTAATGTCGTATACAACATTAGTATCGGAGACTTACGTAGCCTTGTGTAGGAAGGAACCTACGATGACTTACGTAGACTTGTGTACGAAGGGCTAAGGGTACAGATCGCCTGTGTGCCCGTTTGCTATGTTTGAATGTACAAACAAAAAAGCCTATGACATATTAAATTCGAAAGAGAAACGTAATTTAATTGCCGCTGAATTTCAAACACCAAACGACTCGACAACGAATCTACTAACAATACAACAGGCGATATTACCATTTAAAACAACAATCCATCCCAACATCCTCGTACAATAACACGAGTCATCCCACCCTCTTATTCGTACTCGTACCTACTTCCTCCTCACGAATACAGGAAAACCTACTAAACTAGGTTTTCCTCCTCGGCGCTGAAAAAACGCCTGAAAAACAGTTTGCGGATGGAAACACAGATGGCGCTAACCCCCTAATGAATTGGGGATCTTGACGGGATCTTCGGTATATTTGACCGGGAACTGGAGCATTCTGTAACTGGAAAAAGTTGTGTTTAGTACGTTTGAGTATAGTTCTTTTTACAAGGAGTATAGGTACACAGGTTCTTTACTGCGTCAACTAATTTATGCTGACTTGGCTAGTATGTATTAATGTAACAATTTAGTCGACATATTGTTTGCGTAATAAACACTTAGCTGTAATAATTAAGGAGTTGAAAATGGCCTGAATTGCTTTGAGAAAAGTATAATACGGCCCAGATTTTCTTTCAAATTAATTTTAATGAAATTTTATTGCGAATACTATTTTTTGCTACACTGCAAAAATATATCAAATTCGTAAATTAAATTGCTCATTTAAGGGGCCGTCCATTAATCACGTGAGGCTTGAAAGGGGGGGAGGAGTCTGATAAAATCACGAAATGTCACAAGGGGGGTGTAGTAAGATATCACGTGTATTTATTTTTTCATAAATTTTTTCAAACGCGCGATTTTGAAATCGAAAAGTGGCGTTTTTTTATCATTATTATCATGGTCCTTAATTGTAAAATAAAATAAGATTATACTTTATACACGTATTTGATAAAATATTCAAAAATTTTAAGATTTTTGTAGATACTAAAAATACACGTGATGTTGGGTGGGGGGTCTTAAATTCGTCTTAGTCTTAAACCTTACCATGTATAACCAAGAGGGAGGGGGGGGGGGTTTAAAAATGCTTAAAAATTGATCACGTGATTAATGGACGGCCCCTAAGCTATATTTTTAATTGCCCAAACAATTATTTTATTCTTTTATTTAGTTAGTGTTCAACTGTCCATACAGTTATGTATTGGATCTGAAAAGTATCTACATATTATCTTCTAGCTTTTATACATAAGCCTCCCCTAGTCGACGTCACCCCTGATGGTACTGCTCCTGAAAAGTAGAAATCAGAAAAAATGTTATAAGTATTCTATTTGAAGTTGGAAGCGGCGTCCATGGGCTGCAGTGGCCACTTAACATGAAGTAGACTAAACAAAAAATAAAAAGAATAGAAATGAATTCAATCGATCTGAAATAAAGTGATTTCCAGTCAATAGATCATATTTTATTATAGAACTTGAATCAGATGAAAAGACTTAAGAAAAAACTGCAAAGAAATTCATAAAGAAATATTTAAGAAAATTAATTGTATGATTGCTTAAATTGATATACTTAACTTACCAAATAAGAAATATGCAGGTTTTTGCACGTCCGAACCACTGTATCGTGTAATGTAACATCTCTATGCTCTAGTCATCGGCCATTAATTTAAGTCTAGGATTTACGAAATCCAGTAGACTTTGGGCTATGATTTGTTGAATCTTTTAAAATATAGAAGTGACAAACGAACATGCAGCTCACTTTATGTTGTCTGATGTTTATTGTGTTGTCTTATTTTCAAGTTTTTACTTTCACAAATAAATCCTTCTTCTGTATCTTTTGATTTTAATATCTTTTGCTATCTTTATAAATCTCTTTATGTATCTTTTGCCTATGTATCTCTTGAGAAAATTTGCTTATACTATTATTATTATTATTTTATTTCTAACTTTCAACCGCCTCTACTAAATTGAAACTAAAAATTACAATAATAATATTAAGGTCAAAACAAAATATGAAATCTTAAAATAATAACCTTAAACCACAGTAGCCTTCTTTGATTTTCTTTTAAAATATTATTAAAAACAATAACTAGGTCTGAAAATACATATTATTTTACCGCAAAATATATGTTTTTCGACCCAGAATCCAATTATTTCCTCTGAAATTCAGATCACTGAGTCCGCCTTGACATCGTCGCAATTTCATGCTTAGCAAAATAAATACTTTACAACCTGTAAAAAAACACTCGAAAACTAGGTTTCTGACTGAAAAACTTATTTGTAAAAGTTTTTAAAACGCCCAGATAGCGTTTAGAGGTTAGGAACACTATTGATGACGGCACACTAGCGCTACAAAAGCGGGAAAATCGCGAACTAATCTCAGAGTGCAATCCGACCGAATACGAAAGCGCTTGACACAGTTCAGAATTATAGTTTTAAGAGACTTTTCAAATCGGTCGCGTTGGCTCCTTTTAACCCTTTACTGCGCATGTCCCCATACATAAGTAGGTGAGGGAAAAAAACACAAATTTATACCGGGCAAATTTTAAACCTATACTTTTTTTTCCTTCTCGCATTTTTATGTCGATCCTTTGTATGTGTGCGTTGTGCCAGTTTTTAATTACGTATCGACTTAATTTGCCTGCGAGGCGCTCAGGGTATGTCTGGCCGGATTCTGTGTTCACCGACGTATTATCAGTTTAGTTTTGCGGTGGTTTTTGAGTGTTTGCAACTAGGCAGGTTATGTTTTTGTGGCGCTCGATGTGATCGGTTTTGGGGGGAAATTTGAGTGCGATGTGTTTGTTGGGGGATAAGTTTGGCGGGGTGTAACCTTGTGGATTGTTTTTGCGGACTGACGGATTATAGCTGCGAAGATGTAACTCAGGTATGTCCACGACAAACGTTACTATAATATCATTTCTTGCCAATATAGTACCTACAATACTTTTTGATCACATTAATTTTTGATCAACTTACTGACCAAAAATATATTATTAATGCTCCCTTTTTGTGACTAATTTAATGTTGGTATTTTTCTATAACTTACCTTAACGCTTCGCGGTTAGTTGACTCAGATGGTTAAGTCATGATTTATCACATGATAACCACCTGTTAGCGATACGCAGTTATGATAACTTTAAATAGTACGCGTGTACTCTCGTGTTAAGTTGTTAGATACGTATCAAGCTTTTAAGCTTGTTTTAACGAGCTTTTCGCAATCTTTACGAGGTACGAGTGTTAGTTTAATGCGTAAGTGTTTTATGGTTTTCTGATTAAATGATTAGTTTGGATAATTGAATGTCTACCTAAAGTCCTTTAAAATGTATTGTCAGTACCCATTAATGACCCACTACAGGGGCGGGTCTCCTCTCACAATGAGAGGGATGTAGGCCGCCGTCCACCACGCACCACTACTGCCCGTTGGTGGACTTCACATGCCGCGTGAGAACATTTTTTTTGTGAACTCTCAGGCATGCAGGTTTCCTCACGATGTTTTCCTTCACCGTAACAGCAGGTGATATTTAATTTTATAACTTTTATTACAAAGTCATTGGTGCGTGCCACTGGGATTCGAACCCGGACCCCTCGATTCGAAGTCGAATTCTAAGCCACTGGGCTATCACCGCTGCTTTAAAATGTATAGTACAAAAATAACTTAAAAGGGCTCTGTGTTGAGCTGTGCTAATTGATTTAATTGACATGCAACAAAATGTATGCAATGTTGTTGTCGTACGAGCAACTTTTGCGTGCCACATGGTAATTAGGACGTAGGGTTGGAAATAAAATAAATAAAAATGGAACGGGGTGTTATACATAAGAACAGCTCTATATAAAAGCTGTGTTTGAATTTTATCGCGTCGATTAGTCGGTTGGTTATTTCGGATTATGTCTTGCTATAACTACAGGTTTGACGTAGAAGAGATGAAAGAACCCTTATCTATTCATCCCTTAATTCTCTGCGGAATCCCGAAAATCCGCAATACAAACAAAGGCTGTTTATTTATATTTATTTCCCCGGTATCGGTATCTCACGGTACGAATGTGGATATTATTTATGGCTAATATAAAGAACTGGCAACTTTACTGGCCATAAATGGGTTCGTTTGGCCCACACTGTATTTTATGGTCCCCGCCCTTTAGTGGTAAAAATTTGAGGCTTTGTCCGAAGTGGTAGACTCGGATGTAGAGCTATGAGGCTTACTAGTTGAACACATTTTTCTAAGAAACTTCTAGAAGCATTTCTTTTAGGCGATAGGTATTATAAGTAGCTTACTTGGGGGTTTGTTACCGCCGCGTACTTGGCTGCTACCCTTTTATGGCCCACTAATGGGCATGACTCTGTCTGACCGAATAATGGCGAATTACATGCGCGCTTCGGAGGGCACGTTAAGCCATCGGTCCCGGTTATCGAGTCGATAAACCTTGTCGGAGGCCCTATGGGTGGTTTGAAAACATCCGACACGATTGGCCACTAGCCCGCTTCTCCGCCAACCCGCATCGGAGCAGCGTGGTGGAATATGCTCCAGGCCTTCCCCTGTTGTAGGGACAGACCTGTGCCCAACAGTGGGCAATTGAATTGGATTGAACATAAAATGCGATTTTCAAATTTTAATAGATGCGCCAACTCTACATTTCCTTAGCTCTACGATTATGTCTGAAACCATCAAACTATCACACTGACAGCTCGCTGGGCGTACGATATACGGACTGCTTTACAATTTAAACAAACAACATCGCGGAGGAATGCTCCTCCACCCAATGTTGCAAACAAGGACTTTTGTATGACCAGATGGAGTGATAACGTACTTTAGAACAAGGAAATGTGGGCTCATATTTGTAACTCTTCAAAAATCATAAGAGACCAAAGCATTTAAGGGCCATTTTATTAAGATTTTATTCTAATTAATTAATTACACTACAAGATATAGCTTAATTATGTAAAAATGCCAAAATAAAAGCGACTTAAAAATTAGAGTTTCCTAATATTTATGTGTCCCATTTTTGATATCCTGACACTCCATCTTGACGTATAAAAAACCTTTGGTTACTAGATATTCATGGTAAAACAAAGATTTTAGATACAGATCATCTTTCTTTATAACAATTATATCAAGAAATCGGCAACTATATAATATTTGCTAACACAGCAACGATCATAGATCATATTCTAACTAACGTGCAACGATGTCCCAATGACTCAGAATTCGGTGTCTTACTTAGGTTCTAGTCCATTTGTTTTCCATTTATCTATGGATAGAAGTTAGATATAAATTTTTTCAACCTTTTTTTTGGGCACAAATATTTCTATCAATGCATAGATCTGTATAAACAATAATTGCTTAATCCAAGCCACAAGCCATAACTAGACGAACAATAAAACAAACAGTTACTCGTACTAATAAAGATCTGCTCCAAATGAGATATACTACTACTGGGATAAAGTAAAAAGGTTAATGATACCGAAATTCGTTCCGAGTCGGTCCCAGCTTCCGCTCGCCTTCGAATTTAGAACTTTTTCTTTTTTCCCCATCTTTTTTTCTTTCCTACCAGCCAGTAATGGTTTTTGCGTTTTTTACTTTTTAATCCACGCGATGTTATTGTTTTCGGAACTTATGAAGTTAATGATCATCACCAATGAATTGAACGAAATTAGCTTTGACTTTATTAAAATTGGATTGGATATCAGTATAATGTAAGTTTTTGTGCGAAATAATAACTTGGAGCGTAATCCGGTAGCTGGAAGATCGTGCGTTCGAAAAAAAATTAAGTATATGGCAAATAAAGATTATATAGGTAACAGCGGTGATAGTCCAGTGGCTCAGAATTCGACCTCGAATCAAGGGGTCCGGGTTCGAATCCCAATGACTTTGTCAAAAAGTTATGTGTGCTTTACAAAACTAAATATCACCTGCTGTTACGGTGAACGAAAACATCACGAGGAAACCTGCATGCCTGAGAGTTCACAAAAAATGTTCTCAAAGGTATGTGAAGTCCACCAACCCGCATCAGGCCCGAGTGGTGGACGGCGGCCTACATCCCTCTCATTGTGAGAGGAGAACCGACCCTGTAATGGGTCATTAATGGATTACTGATAAGTTTGTTTACGGATGTATCATTTATTCATTTTTTGTAGTTTAATAACTACTATTAAAGCGATTAGTGAGGCCGCCATTAGAGCACTTAATGGGCGTCGGAAAATAGCTGTTTCCGAATAAATCAAAGGTAGGTATTTGAATTTTTATTGACTTCAGTTCAGGTTAGTATCCAGTATAAAACAAACGATTAATCGAAATAACAAGTTGATATTGATTACTTATTATTAATTTATATGTTTCAGAAGCGTCAATATTTATTTCGTTTATATTAATTTGCTTTACAATTTAGAAGGTAATATCATCTTTTTATTAGATAGCTATGAATTTAGTTTTGAAATTGAGTAACTTCTTCATTTGCATACCTGAGAAGGTGAATATGGATTGATCAAAATACCCTGTAAAACCAATAACTAACCTAAACTAACCCATATTCGTGTAAATAAATGATTTTCATTTAATTTAAAGTTGGAGCCCAACACAAAACAAGATTTATTGAGATTTTCTTAGATGAGTACAATAAATACAATAAATAGGTACAACACTTTACACCCATAGCTCTGGGCTAAGATTTGCTGTGTCGTGGGTACCTGGGACACAAATAAGACAAGAACACACACACACCCAGACTAGAATCAGAAAAAACTCATCATTCCCATCTCTGTTCCGTTGGGAATCGAACCCAGGACCCTCTGCGCAGCGCATCGATATCAACCTTTAAGTCATTCAGGTCGTCAGTATTGTAGAAAGATGTAAGACTGCACGGTAGAATAACTCATACTTACTTTTAAAAGGGTGCTGGGAGTTTTTTCCGCCTGCCTTTTTCTCCCAGTATACGTTTTGCCTGAGGGGCGATCAAAGCGAATGCTTGTAGGTATAAATTATAAATGTATGACGTTCATTAAGTGTGCACAAATTGTACCTAATAATGAATAAAAGCTTTTGACTTTGACTTTGGCGACTGCACCAAACAGCTAGGTCAAGTTGTCAATGGCAATGTTAAGTGCAAGAGTAAATAATTAAAATAATAAAGAGTGTGTAAGAAAGCATCTGATACCAACAAATAGTTTTAAGAACTGAAGAAACTGATACCTATTACCTACCAAGTGAAACCACTGCGCCATTCACGACCTGAGTGGCGCAGTGGTTGACACTGGTGCGCTGCGCGGAGGGTCCTGGGTTCGATTCCCAGCAGAGCATGATTTGAATGATGTTGAATTTCTGTTTCTGGTGTGGGTGTGTTGTGTTGTTGTCTTGTGTGTGTCCATGGCGCCCACGACACAGGGGATCCTAGTGTGGGGCTGTGAGTGTGAAGCGTTATTTATTTATTTATTTTATAAACGTGAGCAACGCTTGTGTTGGAAGGGTTCTGTTAAAGACAGAAAAAATATTATTATTATTATTAATAACATAATCAACAAATCAAGTGTCAATAATAAATAACATATCATAATAATAAGCGGTGATATCCCAGTATCTAACTCTTACTCGAGGGGTCCGGGGTCGAAACCCAATGGGCAATAACTATCTTGAAAAAATTATGTGCGCTATATAAAAAATAAATATCACTTGCTGTAACGGTGGAAGAAAACATTGTGAGTTTACAAACAAAATGTTCTCAAAGGCATGTGAAGTCTACCAACCCGCATTAGGCCAGCGTGGTGGACTCAGGACATCCTACTCATTAAAAGTAGGCCTCAGAAGTAAGGCATTATGAAGTACCTCTCTGGGACAGATATTACGTAATGTGTCCACCACATACAAAAACATTTTTTATTCAATTTATGGACCGTGGGGACCAGAAGCAAGACATTTCTATAAAGATTTGTCTTCGCGTCTGGTCGTAGCGTTGGGTGACCCGAAGGCAGGAGCCTACTTTGGACAGCGCATTAGCTTAGCTGTCCAGAGAGGCAATGCAGCCAGTATCTTGGGCACTCTTCCGCATCGCAGCAATGTTTTTCATTTGTCATAGTTTTAGTTTATTTCATTATTTTAGTTTATTAGGTTTTAATTTGATGTTATTATTATTATTACCTATGAAATTTTATTTAAAAACATATACAAATAAATTAGGTCGAAATTCGCGTAGGTAAATATTCGTTCCCTTGGAAACAACCTTGTTATTGTTTTATAATATTGGCATTAAGACAATATAAGACATTTATCAAGTATTTTTATTTGTTATTTTTTTCATTTTCCTACGAAACCCTAAAACACCTTACTCAATTAGAAGGGCTCGGAAGCGCCCGATTGAGGCACTTATTCCGATCGGTTTTTTTATTATCTTGAACGCTGATTGCTACCGTAACGAGCAATTGTGGTAACCGACCAACAACCAACTATATTGGTTATTGTACGATTTTTGGTTTATTTTTCGGTTTCGAATCGTGTAACGGAGGGCGCAGCGGAAATTATGTGATGAATCTTACGTTGTAGCTCAGTGGTTTGCGTGTTCGGTGTTAAGTTGAGTGGTCCAGCTTCAAATCCTTGCTGGCAATTTAAAATGATCATAGAAAATGGGATAATTTCCGATGTTTATGAATTTTTTGTTGCAATACGTAACCTTACTCTATTCTTCCTTTTAGCCAAACCACTTTTAGTACTCCACTGGTGGACATATGTAGGCCTCCCCTAATCGATGCCACTCTTTCTGGTTTCTGGCTCTATGAGTCCAGCAGTTTTCCGCTGTCTTCTGAAGGTCATCAGTCCATATGACCGGAGGGTGACTAGAAATGTTAAGCACTCGTGGTCGCCATATGAGGACCTTTCTTCCCTACTTCCCTTTTTTCCCCACCAGTCATTCCCCGTCAGGTCCTTGGAACGCAAGTTTTGGTGGTGCAACCAATGAAGTTCTCATGGGAAATCTATTGAAAGGCTATTTTGGTACTTGCTTTTGATTTTTTCTGTAACCAGCTACAACTACAGATTTCAACTACTTTTTAAATACTGTTTCCTAGTTCGCTGATGAATCAATATAAATTCATGATATACCTACATCATCATTCTGTTATGAAAAACAATGAAACTGTCGATATCCTGAACAATACAATACCTACATAGTTGCAGTGTCCGGCTGTGGCAAAAACGATGTAATGTCGATTGCTATTGACAGCTGTAAATGATATAATTTATTGTTCATTATGTACCTATTACGGCAAAGCATATAAAGACATAAATAATTACCATATGCTTGTGTGTTAATTGGCAATTATGCTTATCTTCTTATCTATAAAATTCTCATGTCACAGTTTTAGTTACCATACTCCTCCGAAACGGCTAGACCTATTTTTATGAAATTTTACATGCATATTCAGTAGGTCTGAGAATCGGCTAACTACCTAAAGGTACTTATTTTGATTGAATATTGATTGATCAAACCAAAGTGCAAATGAAAATGATAGACCAAATTGTAGAGAAATCCGTAGGCTGTAACCCTTTAATAGCCCACTTTTGGGCACGGGTCTCTCCCCACAACAGGCCTCTGATTCTGTATGACCATTCACACTCGTATCGCGGCAATTTCGTGTCTTACCCGTGATAAAAAGTCAAAAAAGGCTAAAAAGTCAAATATCGAGACAATCTATTGTGTGCCTTATAGAATAGACATTAAGGTTCCTTGTCGTGGCGAAGTCATGAAATGACATACGGTTTGATGTCACACGATATCGGCACGAAATCTTTTGGGACTTACAGAATCAGGGCCCTGGGTAAAACTATTAGTAACCCATATTCGTGCAAACAAATATTTTTCTTTCTTTCCTTCTTTTCTTTTCTGACGTCGTTATTGTTCGTCGTCGTTATGGGTTTAGTTGCAGTGACCACTTAGCTCAAGGTAGTTCGCGCGGTCATTTGCTTCTATAAATAAGAAAAAACTACCATTCCCGTTCAACCGAGAAAAGAGAAAAAATGCAGTAGGTACCAAAACCAATGAACTATGCTTTTTTCATGAAAGGAAAAAAGAGAAAACTCATAGTCGTTGATAGAGCCTTTTATCTTGATGCTCCGGTTGTACTCATGGGGTGGAAGCAGCTATTAATATTTCTAGCTCGGTTTTTTCATTTCATGCTAGACTCTACATGAGAGATTTTGTAGAGCACGTGTTTGATATCGTGCTTTGTAAATTATTACAGGCTTTTATTTAGCTTAAACTAGTCAACCCGGCAGGCGTCGCCCTGCCTTTTATATAAACTACCTAACAAGTCATGAAAACTGTGGTCTGCTTTTGTTTAAAAAGTTTAATTTTTTCCATGCATGATATTTCTACAGTTATTTTGAAAACTCTACAGTTATGTAAAGCAGTCGTTAAACCCTTTTTTCAAAGCTTTTCAAAACTTTCTACGTCTGCAATATTTTTTTCTTTTTCTCCAGTAATTCTAAGCAGGCGTGAAAACTGAGAAAAATCTTAATCTAAATCTGAAAATATCTTTTGGTCCGCGACTAGTTTTTGTTGGTTCTGCAAAAAATTAAGTCAAAGTTCTTGTTGAAATAGTAACTATCGTCAAGGAGTTTTCTTCTGCTAATATTTAGTAAAAACATTAACGCATTTAAAGATAGCATTAGATTCTACTTAAAAAACTCGGACTATAGGCTGAGAATATGAAACGGAAAATATCTAACATACAGACACCATGAAGTATTTAAGTACACGCGTTAGTATTAAGGAAGCCATAACAATACCATAACTCTCACGTAATGAACGACACAGAAATACCTCCCATACATAGATATGGGAATTTTCTATTCCATAAAGAACTTCTCTAATGCATTATCCGAAACTATAAGTTATAGCGAAGAAGCATGGCCGTAGCGTCGGCAAAAATATCGCGACTTGGGAGCGTTAGCAAAAAAATCATCTAATTTTTTTTTAATGTTCAGGCTGATAACACACACACCAAACTTCAAAAATTATTGTTTTTTTTTATTTTCCAGTCAATCATTGCCGACCTCAAAAAGGATCAAAGTTATACTTTGAAAGTTATTTATTACTTTGGAAACAAAAATGCTTGTATAAATAGACTTCACATGCCTTTGAGAATTATTTTGGATATAACTCAGGCATGCAGCTTTCTTCACGATGTTTTCCTTTACCGTAACAGCAGGTGATATTTAATTTTATAAAACGCACATAATTTTTTTACAAAGTCATTGGTGCGTGCCACTGGGATTCGAACCCGGACTCCTCGATTCGAGGTCCAATTCTAGCCACTGGGCTATCACCGCTTATCATAACTTCCTCGTATGCAATACTCCAAGACGTATGTATGCCAATGGGCAGCGTTGACTTCTTATAGGCTGTTTTCCTGTTACGCTTTGACACCACAAAAAAAATGAAAAAAAAACTTCCCCGACATTAAATGAGGAAATAGTTCCCAGAAATTACTTTTGATAAGATTGGTAAGATTTTGCCCCTATATATGAAATGTACTGAAATAAATTCATAGAATATTTTATACATTTTCTGACCGTACAGTGCTCTTGTACACCTTTGGCCGAAATATTGAACATGGTTACGAGTTTTAAAAGTTGATACAGGTATGAAAACTCAGGTAACTACTCAGGTTATTGCAAAGTTAATATTAACATATAAATTAAGTTAACATTGACTGAAAAATTAAAATATATGTCCTAGGTCAAATTCTTAGGTGATATAGGCATAGCATAGTTGCTCGCTGGGAGACCCTTAAAGCTACTTTGGTAGACGATATTAGTTCAGTTACGGAAGTGTGTTTGAAGGACGTACTTTAATTGAAGCGAACATAGTACTCATGAGTAGCGACTCGACCACACAATGTCACTTACGACCTCAATAGGATATCTACAATATTTGAGGTTTGAAATGGATGTTCATGGGCTGCAATTACCGCAAAATATCATGTAGCCTACAGTCTACACGTTAGTTTTTTATTTTAACAAAATATTACAAGTTACAGTTATATTAAATCTAAATATTTATGTATAAAAACGAAACCAATCTTCGCTGCTCGCCACACTCAGGGCAGCTTTTTGTTTGTTTGTTTGTTTGTTTGTTTAATATTTGTTTTTTTTTTTGGAAATAGTAAATGTTTTTTTATTTTATTTGGTAGCATTATAGTTATGGCATTTATTAAACATTTTATTTTTATCTATAAAATATTTTTTCAAATTGTTTTTCAGAATATCATACTTTTTTCTTCCAGCAAGTGTATACGCTCGCGTGCTATAAGGACGTAAGTACGATATGAGCTGTGGTGTGTTCGTATGTGTACATGTGTGTGTTGACGCAGATATAGGAAGGCTTTGTTTAAAGGACTGGATGCGTCATTGAAACGTTTTTTAACAAAGAAACAGTTATGTTAAATTTACACTATATCCCATGGACCTTTAGGCAGTCAGTAACCGATTAATGACCCACTACTAGGTCGGGTCTCCTCTCACAATGAGAGGGATGTAGGCCTTAGTCCACCACGCTGGCCTAATACGCGTTGGTTGACTCCACATACCTTTGAGAACATTTTTTTCTTGTGAACTCTCAGGCATGCAGGTTTCCTCACGATGATATGTTTAATATTATAAAGCAGGAGATATTTAATTTTATAAATTGCACATAACTTTTCTACAAAGTCATTGGTTCCCACTGGGATTCGAACCCGGACCCCTCGATTCGCGGTCTAATTCTAGCCACTGGGCTATCACCGCTTGGCCACAATTTAATAGGTTCAAAGATTAATTTTCCATACCCCATCCAGTTTAGTACTCATTTCTGATATCCACGTCAATACTTCATACGATACGGGAAGGTGCATACACACACGTTAACGTCTACTCGCTCTAGGAATAGCTCATGCTAAAATACGTGGAGACGGTGTTAGTACTAAAAAACTTTTTTATTTTATTTTAAATATGAATGTGTTTTATTTTAATTATGGTTGTACAGGTGATAATAGATGAGTATTATTTATAAAACATCGATCAGTCCTTCTATTCATTAGGTTTGTAAGATCCACTGAACATAGCCATCCCCTAACCGATGTCACTTCGTCTTGTTTGAAAACTTGTGAATAAAACGGTTTCTACGAGTAGTTATACTATATTGTTAGTGGATTTAAATATATTTTTGTCGCGAATTGGAAATGATTTTTAGAGATTCTTACTACAATTCAAGCACATTTTTCCACTAAAATGAAGTTAGTTCTAGAAAGATAGCAAAAGACCCTGTCGATCACAATAAGAATTCACTGCATATATTTTTTGAGGATATCTTCTCTCTAATCTATTTTCTTTCTACGGACTAAATACCAGTTATAAATTCTATGTAAAATAGTCGTTATTAGATTTATTTTCAACCTTTACTTCAACGACCATACTTTAACAACAAGACAACTTTAAATCTTCATATTGATAATTTTTAACGAATAAGGAATGCAAATGTTATCCTATTTTACATCTGATGATTAGCTAATGATATAAAAAGACATTGATGAGACACTGATGATGAGCTTTGTAACAAATGATAATGTAATCAGCGGAATCTGCCTTTGAATATGTAAATTTCCATATAAATGCGTTAGCGAATGAGTGGATAAACTTTAATATTATTGTGTATTCCAGTACAGTCAGCGCCATTTGAATTGTATCAAGCGCTCTTATAATTATTTTAAAATATTTTTATTTCACTATAAATTGACGCTCTTAAACAAATACATGCGAGTTTCCGTCGAAAACGATTAATATTAGTAAAAAATTAATGAATATCAAGTTTCCATATGCATAATCTTTGAACTTTATTGTACTAGCCTAGCTTGATGCTCTCTTGATGAATAATGAAAATCATTACTGTGCGTAGTATAAATCGTCGGTAGTTTGAGACAGGATACACTGAACAATACATAAAACTGGAAAACTGACGATTTCTAAGCTATCTTTATTCTGTAATTCGATGCAAATGCTGGAACGAGAATTGTCTAAAATTTTGCCCTGAACTTTTAGTCATGGGATCAAACGTTGGGGTATCTCACTGAAAAAATCAAAATTTGGGACCCTTAATCCGAGCTGGCGGCCGGAGCGATCACTCCTTAAGGTCACAAAAATGTGGATTTTTCACCAGAGATTTTTTCACCAACCTAGACGACATATTATTTCGAAATTGTAACTACACCATCTTTTGCAAGGCAATATCTTCTCTTCTCAGTTTCAGTCTTAGTCTCAGTCCTCAGTCTTCTTCAGTCTTCAGACTGGGCAAACCCTCCCTTTTTGTTCCCATGTTACCTTACCATACCATGTTACTTTTTAATTTGGTAGCTAATATTAAGTGTTATAGGTATTGATATCCAAATACTTTTATAAACCAAATAAAGCTGACTGTACGTGTACATGGCTGCCTGTAACGCATACATCAGGTCCCAATAACTTAGCCAATGTTACAAGACAACATAATAACTTAAGCCGCCATATTCGGTAAACATTAATTATCACTTCAACGGATTGCTTATAAATCTTATTTCCTTTTTGAAATTATTAACACCATTCGGAAGACATCTCCATTTTCTTATTAATATCGGCTTTTTTGTTTAATCACACCTGACACACATTAGACGTTATACCTTATTAGTGTTAGTTATCTTAGTATTATTTACCCTGATTCAACTTTTAACAGGAAATAATTATGGCATCCGGATTAATATGGAATCAGTAACTAATTTTCATTATTGGTTCTTTAGGTCTGGGAGAGGTAGGTAGGATAGGTACATTAAATATTTTGTCATTGTTATTGTAAGTATTTTTTATAGTATCACACTCATTTCGATTTGAGCAGGATTTTTAACTTCCGATAAAACTTGTTTTAAGTTTCACTATCCCCTTGTACTAAGTGACATGTCGCACGCAAAAGTCGCTCGTACGACAACGTCATTGGATACATTTTGTTTTGGATCAATTTGGACAGTTTCATACACAGTCCTGTGTTTAAATTTTTTCATGATGATTGGTTTGGTCTGCCAATTAGGACAAGGCTGAATACATAACAATATTAAAAAAAAATTAATTACGTGCGTTAGGTAGGTGTGATGTATTGTCCAACTTCGACATCATTTTCCATGATTTAAAAGGGCTCTTATGTTGTCTGTGATATCATGAACCTTCTTTAAATTTATACTAATTCCGAACTGCATCAAAAATTACAAACATTTTAGTCTGAACACGACTCCACCCCGTCCGAAGCATCGAGCACACGAACACAGAAACACATAGAGTCGCACCTGTGTGAGCACTCGTCTTGAGAATAATATATTTTTGTTGCTTTTATATATTTTTTACTCGGCGTATTTTATATTTTTCCTATGTACATACATACACTGAGAATACACGTATGTATGTGAAGTTTAGAGGGATTTTTTTCATTTCCTCCGCTTCTCTGCAGTTGCATGCCTATTTCTTTTATTCCTATCTAGAGTTCTGGAAAATTCGGCGTTATTCTATGGCGCTTTTAAAAATATATTTTTTATAAGAACTGAAAGGCTGGTTTAAGTTTAAATATTTTTGTTCATACAGCTTAGTTTTGTATGGAAGAGGGATGTTTAAAGGCACTATATATAATATATTATGCTGTATAAAATAAAGAGCCATTTTTGTTCATATGTTGGAAAATGTTAAAGTTTTTTGAGGTTATGTGTGTTATTTATAAATGTTATAAACGAGTGTTTGGGTCGATGTTTAGTGGTTACTAGTCTACAGCCCATTAACTATCACTTTCTGAATCGAAGTATTGTAGGTTGTAAGGTGGAATTAAATTACTTGAATTTTTTTAAAGTAAAAAGATGATCCCTCGAAATTTGTCTATGCAGCTATCCCAATTCTCGAAATAAAAGTTTCACTTGATAACTTGCAGTACGGCGAGTTAAGAGGGTGGCGGCATGTACCATAATAGTACTTACCCATTTACAGCAGAAAAAGTTAAGTGTAGATCAATCAAACCCGGTGTCATTGCAAGAAAACTAATATCACTTGACCTGTCTTACTCTACACAATGTTATCATATTATCATGAGGTCAATATAACTTAACTAGGCAAAGATGTTACGATATTTCAGGCAAAATTAATAAATCTCGACCTATCTTACTCAACGCAATATTAAACAAGCAAGAGGTCAACCTAACTTGACTAGAAAAATCAATGTTTTTGTAGGTTTATCCATTAAATCTTGACCTCTTGACCTCTCACTCTATACAATGTTTAGCAAGAGGTCAATATACCTTAACCAATCAAACTCATGTTATTATATGTAAACTAATATGACTTGACCTGTCCTACTAAGAGGTCAAGCTAACGTCCTCAGGCAAACCCAATATTATTGCAAGGAAAACCAATATAACTTTACCTGTCTTACATCACACAATATTGTTGTAGCAAGATCAATCTTAACTGGTTTTTTGACAGTTAAAAATATAGTAACTTCAAAAACTAAACTACTTGTACGTCCTATATTTCCTTAACAATTTTATCTACGTAAGCGGTTTTCGCGTGATGTGTTATTTTGTGCCATTTAGCATAGCGCGAGCCAGCTTTTGAGTAATGTGTTAGCCAGTGCCAACTGCCAACAATGGCCTTTTAATGATTTCCTCTTGTAATGTTTCTGCTGGTTTATGAAAAAGATTAATTTCGATTATTAACCTATTGAACGTCCAGTAAACAGACACAATAGTTAAACCATAGCAGTCGGACCACCAGTGGTTCGATGCAAATTAATAGTTTAATTTGATTAAAAATTATTTTTAAAAAATGGATTAGTTATAAACCAGAAGCGCGCATAGCCCCGCTGCTTTTGTAGATCGCATGCGATCGAAAAAGTTAAGCAACGTCAGACGC
Organism: Erynnis tages; assembly: GCA_905147235.1. Classification (NCBI taxonomy): domain Eukaryota; kingdom Metazoa; phylum Arthropoda; class Insecta; order Lepidoptera; family Hesperiidae; genus Erynnis; species Erynnis tages. The sequence goes on from LR990093.1 coordinate 1,190,768, forward strand.
GGTCAGTACCTGGATGGGTGACCGCTAGTGGCGAGTTACATGCCCTTCCGTGCTTGGGAGGGCACGTTAAGCCGTCGGTTCCGGTTGTTATCGATACCATAGCAATCGTTAAGCCTTGTCGGAGGCCCTATGGGCGGTTTGAAAACTTCCGACACGGGTTGGCCACTAGCCCTTTTCTCCACCAATCCGCATTGAAGCCGCACAGTGAAGTGTGCTCCAGACGTGTGGAGTAATGCCCATCAGTGGGCGATGAAAGAGTTGCAGCCAGCCAGACAGGTACTCTTCGAAACACATACCTTTCCTTTTTGTTCATTTTTTCTGGAGATGTATGATTGACATCACCCAAAGGAATGACATATGGGAATTGTCCGGGGTCTGGGTATACCCATACCTCGTTTGAGGCCGACAAAGGGTTACGCCGGACTGCTACCGGCTAAAACCCCATGGTTGCCCACTCACCGCCATTGGTAACCCTCCCGCTGCAAACGGGTAAAAATAGCGTTACTCTTAAAAAAACATAGGTAATTAATTCATAATGAGTAAGCAATAATTTTCCAATTACTATGGTCAATAAAGTCTATTATCATTCATAATATATTCAACCGTAAAATAGTAATCTGACTTTTACTCTTTTAAATGGAGTTAGTGTGCAATGTTTGAAAAAAAAACACTTAATTTGAAAAAGTATAGTTGATTGTACGGTCGTAAAGGCGCAGAAAGTTATGTTAATGCAAAACTTTACATACTTGAAGTCATAATTTTGTTATTTTATTACTTGACTAATGAAAGACGAGTGTGCAATATGTGCATTGCTTATGCAATTTTTGTTTTTTACTTCTAATACCTTACAGGTTTGCCACGTACATTTGTGGTTTTCTTATAGAGTGTAGTTATGAATAGGTACTTAAATGTGATTTTTTTGTATAATTGTAGCATATTTTTTATTATTTTCAAATTTAAAAAAAATAAGTAGGTACGTAGTCAATTTATCTAAAAAAGGTGTAAAGTCACAACTGATTTTATTTTGTATGAGCACTTTAGGTCTGGTCAGGAACATCTCAATTGACATGCCGTATGCACTCTATTTTCTTCAGGTATGCTATTTTGAACTACATATTTTAAATCGAGTGTTCTAACCTGCCGCTAATATTTGCGTCTTACATCATCGCCTCGGTAGCGCAGTAGGCAGCGCGTAAGTCTCATAATCTTAAGGTCGTGAGTTCGATCCTCACCCGGGGCAATTTTTTTTCCTTTTTAGTTTTCCCAAGAAAAAATGTTATCTTCTTTTTTTTGTATTTTTTGCGATTTTCTAAAGCTTCAATCAAAAAAATTATATCTTTGGTTTTTGTTTGCAAACAGTCTCGGGTTGGAGGTACTTCTTATTGATCGATTAGCTTCAGACTTCGCTATTGAAATTAAGGAGTTTTTTTATAAGAATATATCTATATCTATACTAATATTATAAAGAGGAAACATTTGTATTTTTGTATGTTTGTAACGAATAAACTCAAAAACTACTGGGCCGATTTCAAAAATTCTTTCACCATTGGAAAGCTACATTCAGCCTGAGTAACATAGGCTATTAAATTAAAATAAAAAAAAATAAACAAATTCATTGGCAGAGCGAAGCCTGCTGGGTCAGCTAGTTTTTTATAAGAATATAGTTTTAACCTGAAATGTTACCTTAAGAAGTAACAACTTTGAGGGGTTATGTTTCTCAAATTTGATTTTTAGCTATCGTCATCAATTCATAAGTTACGAAATAGGTGTAGGTACTTTACGGCTAAGTTCATAAGTTCATAAAAGGGTAACAAACCTGGAGTATGCTCCACCACGCTGACCCAACCCACGTCAGAAGTTTCCATAGGGCTTGACGAGGTTTAACGACTGTTATCTGATGTTAACAAAACACTTAATAGGTATTTTAAATTATTAAAAGAAACTTTGAGTCATCTTTTGTTTGATTTCATCAAAATCGCTAAAATCAAGATGCCAAAAGATGGTAAAACATATCATTTCGTTACGTCGTTTTCAGTCAGCAAGTCATCAAATGCGATATGGTATCGATACAGCCATAAAACATGTGATAGCTGATGTGAGTACCACCAAATTAGGGATCTCTACTCGAACCCTACTCGAACCCTTAATAGTTATTATTAAGGTTTAAGACCTACCCTTCATTTAGCTACTTAGATAGTCTAAATGAAGAGCAGGGCATTGCCTGTTGGGTCGACCAGCTTAACATAAAGTAACATATCTTTCTAACAATACACGTAGATATAAATTAATAACTGATGAGCCAAAATATAATATTTATCGAATACCTAACATATCATTCCAACCCCGTCGAACAAGTCACCTGCTTCACGAAAAATTCTCCGAACACGTAAGCACTTCTCTTCGACCAATAAAAAAACCTTTAAAAATAAAGAAAAACCATAAAAGCAGCCGTCTTGCGATGCGTTATCATTTTTATATGTTCACCCCCCTCAACCCTTTTAAGAAACCCACCACCCCCTAGATGCAGGCTCACCCACACATGCGAGCCGACTATAAAATGGGTTAAAGAAAAATGTGTCTACCTGAAACGTACGATGCATGCATTTTTTTATTCCTCTTACATTTTCTTTTCTATCCGCGATTCTCATATCGGCGATATAAAACTGAAAAATACATTTACCGGCCCCACACAATATTCACCCTTAACGTCTAAACTTAAAGCAAAAAATCGCTTGCACCCTCCCGAAAAAACAGAGCACCCATACACGAGAGCTTCATTCGCTAACACACGGAAACGCAGCGTTTAGAAAAAAAATAAGACGCACACATATAAATCGTGTGCAGTTTGAAAGGGATGCACTCAGAGTCATAAAATACACACACCGAGACCGACACACGCACACACCGCCGCCTCCAGTCGACACACAGACGTGTGTCGTGTGGCACGACCTTACACACACATGCGCCCCCAAGAAAACCTTCCATGTGTTGCGAAAATGCTTTTCCTTGCAGCAACCTCTCGGGAAGAGTTTCATAGCGAATACCTCGCGGTAAAGACATCTTTTCGTTCTCTCAAAATTTAAACTTGAAAAAACTTAAAAACCAAACCTCTGATTAAAAATGTCGCCTCGAAATCGACCGATCGATCGGTCATGCCGCCGTTCGAAATTCAAAATCATTGTTCACCCGTTTTGCGGCGTAAAAACTCGGGCCTAAACAAAAAACGCGATGATTAATAAAAAGTTTAACTAGTGAAGTACTCATTCGCGCCAAAAAGAGGCCTAGTGATTGGCCGTGAAACGAATTGTTCTTTAATTGAAAGTTTCGATTGCAGTTAGCGAAGTATTGTAGGCGACACGTGCTTTGCGTTGTGATGTAAATGTGTTCGTTAATGAGTGTGGCGGTGTGTGCGTTTCTCGCAGATAATGAAGAGTTTGAATAAATTCCCGCTCCTCCATATGGTTTCCTTGCGGTGCGCGAACACCGGAAAAACTACACCTGAGTGATGTCGATAAATTAATTCTATTTTCAAAAATTAATTCTTTTTCCAAATTTATATTTATTTTTACATGCTTTTTTTCTTATTGGGCTTATATTATTTTGTGGTGCAGATAAACAATGGAATAACTGCATCTCAGTGATGTCATTTAATTGATTCAATTTTCAAACTCTTATTCTATTTTCAAATTTGTATTTATTTTTCTAATAAGGTTTAGATTATTGTGTGCTGTAGGTACTACTTAGCTGGATTATATTTTATTTTCTTATGAGATAATATAAAAACGGTTTAAAAACATTAATTTATTAGTACTGATTTAGTCTTGTTAATATTGACACTGCATTTCATTGCAGTTTTAGTTATTGTTTTTAGTAAGTATGGAAAGTAAAAACCTGTAGCTTTTTTAAATTGATTTGTTATTAAGCCCTCTCAGGAATTATTTTGCTTGTGTGTAGGTTATACTTATACTTAACTATCACTTTTTTTTTAATAAGTATTATTTTATTTGCTGTCTTGTATTATTCCGTTAAATTTTACATTTTATATACATACATATATGCTTATTTAAATGTTACAATTAAAACTTAATTAAAATTAACAGATTATTAATCAATTACAATTTGTGAAAAGATAAATTATGGCATTTATTATTTTAAATACACACGATTACTCTAAAAACCAATGATTTAATTAAACGATTAATTAGCGATTCCCCACCAATTACCATGAACGATTGTTAGAACCAGTAGTACCTAATTAGGACTATAATTAAAATGTCAAATATAACCATTTTCGCGTAAACTATTATTTTTCTTATTTCGTGACAAATTCGCTGTAGATCATTAATTTCTTCTTAAAAGGTATCGATGGTGGATAAATATACTTCCTTGAGACAAAAAACGTGAACAGTTTGTCTTTTTGTACCACTCGGATACACGCGACAATTATTAATTAAAATCCCAATTATTTGTCTTATAATGCAATTACAATAATTAGTTACTACCAATTGGTAGGGATCCTTTACCTTTGGTTATGAGATGACAGTTAAAAATGTGTTCGTTTATGAGATACGAAAATTATCATTTAGCATTAGGTACTTTCAACACGAAACATCTGTTGCCTAATCATTTGTCGTTTTCATACTACTGCATTCTCGTTTGATGCTTCTGAAATATAGAGTACAATAATTTGGTGGTTCCAGCTAGCCCCCTTGTGGTAGACGTTAGTTATACCGGTTGTCACGTGTTCATCACAAATTACACTGAAACCACAGATATCAGCAATAACCGCAGACCTCAAATAGGATCATAATAGTGTCTAAGATAACCCAGTGGCTTAGAAACCGAGACCTCAGGATCCAGCCGAGAACAATGCCAAGATTTCTTCGTAGTACTCTCAAAAATGCGGAGGCACGGCATGCGGAGTCCACTAACTAACGAGTCCATCTTATTGTGAAAGATTATTTCTGGACTAACTCCTCATTGTTCTGGATAACTCCTATAAAATTAACTTCAGTACTAACGGTTCAACGTATAATGGAACGTGTAATTATAACAAGAATAAATAAATAACATTAGCACCTTGTGCAGTCGCAATTAAAAAATACCGAGTGAACAATACAATAATTATGCTAATTGTACTAAATTATCGCCTATTTTTACTATTACTACAGCAAGATCCACCCATGTGTATGTTCAATTAATTGGAATTTTTAATTTAACTGTTATCACAATGGGTCAGGTTCGTTACTCAATCTATCGTCTGGCATAATTAAAGTTCGATTGATTGAAAAAAATGGTACAGTTTTGTCATACGTCGTTATAATGATCAGTTAATTGAAAATAAGAAATGAATGGCACAAAGCGTTTTATGAGTGAAAGAATTGTCAAAATTAAAAAAAATACTTCATTTGATGGCCATATTTCAATATTTAATAAAATACACTATTAAAACCTTAATAACACTTAAATGGTGAATTCGTATAGGATTCGATGTAATTTGAAACTTACAAAAATCCAAGTACGTATACCTACAACAGCTTCAGTCAAGTAAAAATACATTGACTAATCGATCAAACATAAAATTCCGTCCACGAATTTCAATTGGAAATAGCATTCTTTTTCAGAAAATATAGGTATCTACTATTTCCATACCTGAATTGTCCGTATTCAGAAATATCTCAGTCAAATGACCTATATTCAAGAATGGAAAGTAGGTACCAGTATATCTTCCGGTCTACCGGCCAATCGATTTTTCTGTATTATTTCAAGACTATGTCACCTTCGTCGTTGTACCACGAATAAAATTAAATTTCCCACTGCTAACAAAAATATCTTTTAGCAAAGGATTGAGGAATTCTTTGTTATTTCAAGACTATGGCATGTCATACTTAATTCCTATAAAAAAAGGTTTAACTGTCAAACATCGTCGTTTACAGAACTTCTTTCTGTAGGGGACCTACCTTTAAGCCAATCGATTTTGTTTTGTCTGAGGTATTTATAGCAACTTCGCCTCTCTATATCAGTAAGGTAAAGCCTTATTTTGGACCTAGCAATTTGTAGCAAATTGGACCCGATTGATGTAAAAATAAAATATGATGAGGTTACCTAATATAATAGATCGATACTTTGTTTCTAAAAAAATCTTATGAGAATAATAAATTAACCAAAATTTAATGTTTCATACTTATTGGAATCTTGTACAGGTTTTAAAATCAAATACGATGATGTTAAAGAAATTGGAACAAGAACTTAAGAGAAAATTGTAAATCAAAAAGTTAATCTAAAAAACTTTTCGCGAAACGGGTGAACTTTGAATGGAGACGGTGAAAATTTAATAGCAACACGAATTATACCGAGCTCATCTAACTTTGTTCTAGATTTGGTCCAGCCACCTCCTAACCCAACGATAGTTCCTAATAATACCTACTTTAATTACGAAGAAATATTTATTTTAAATTTTAAAAATATTAGCCTAGAAAATACTTATATATTTGTATATTAGTGAAAAAGTGCCAATAACATGTCCGTAACATTATCGAATTCTAATGTATTTATGAAGAAACAAATGAATTTTCCAATGAAGCGTGAATTTGAAGATTTCAACGGTGACAATGAGAACAAAGAACAAAATGACAACGTATCGACAGACGGCAATTCGGAATCTAGTGATTTAGAAAATACTCCTAGCGATGAAGGAAACAACACAGCATTAGATTATACGGAAAACGCACTATCTTTACACCCTGTAGCAGATTTTATAAAAAAGGAATTCTTACCGGATTTCGACTTCACGAATCCTTTTCGTAACCAGAATTTGGGATTTAAGGATGGATTTCAAAACACAAGGTCGCCATTTTTGCTGCCGACGCAGCTTTACAAAAGCTTTTTGGCAAGTCTTGGAAAGAGGAGGAGAAATGTTGCCGATTGTTATTCTCTGTACCCGAGGAACATGCTGTTTTCAAATGGTTTTGGGCTTGAAGCGTCTGACGATGAAACTAACGCTGACAGGACTTCAGATTCTCCAGATGAGGTACTTAATAATTAAGTAAAAATATTATTAATTTTAATGTATCTACGTTGTACGGTAAATAGAGATAGATGCGTTTATTTGAACGCAAATCATACTGTCAATTTAAATGCATATTGTATTATTTAGGTTATGTTAATCTATTGTGCAGTCATATAATAAGACTACGCTACTGAAGCACTCAATTTTATCTTCTTTTTAAAATCTTTGATAACCTAATAGGAACCCATTTGAAATATTATGCTTTAACATTTCGTTTGACGAGTCACGAATACGGAAAATTAGGTAATTTATAAAATAAATGGGTTGTAGATCAGGGATACATAATATTTACGTAAAAGACTTTGTTTATTCTAAAAAATTATATCAGTCATCAGAAACTTTAACAGGAATTAACAAAGCTGGTCGTTAGTTAATTTTGTTAACTGATTTTGAAGTGTAATACTTCTAACAACTTATCAGACAACACAAAATGTATTGCTGTCAACATCTCAACGCGTATCGCGGGCGATATCTTAGCTGTCACCGCGATATATGTCAGCAGCTGTCAATAAATGATCTGTTACTAGCACTGGGAGATACTTCACTTCACTCAAAGTGGTTCTAAATGCTCGACTTGAATCACTTGTTAGTAAATTTAAAAGTTTTTTGAACAATTCATAACTATTAATATTTTTATCTTTGACTGTTTAAGATGCTTTAAATTACATGTGAGAATATTTCAGGGTAATAAAAGAGATTTTGCTTATTAAATTTTATAACGGTTAATATAATCTATGACTTTTAAGATCTTGAAAATTATTATAAGAATTTAAATACCCGTGATTTTAAGCAGCACAATTACTTTATGTATCTTATTAGAAGTTTTACATGAATCATTGGTATTTGATACAAAAGTTTATCGAGCCATTTCATTACAACAATCTATGTCTAAAACACTTCGAATTTCTTATTAGAATTTTCTCTTCGTGTTAAATATAACTTTTACTAACCAACTTTATACTTAGGTACTCGTATCTTATTAGAATGAACTTATTTCATATTTGTTATTTATTTTTTACTTGAAATTTCTACTCAGTGTATGAAAACAATATTCTGTGTTGCAAACGTTGTTAGCAGGCCGTAAGCTATCTAAAGTCACGTTATCCTAACAACTTTATGAGTCTGTATTGATATCTCTAGCTCCATAATAGCTGTTCAGTCTCTTACTATGTATATAATATTTTTGCGTTGTCTTCAGATCTTCAGCTATAGTCTGTTCACCAATTAACACAGCTACTTGTTTCAGAAGGCAGGAGCGTCGTCGGCGTTCGTGTGGAGCGGAGGGGGGGTGACCGGGGGAGGGGGGCAGGAGCAAGCAGCCGCGCAGCCCTCTGCCGTGCCTACTGGTAAGGAACAGACTATAACAGAAAAGACCGCCCTCCAACCAGATGGACTGAGACTTGCAGCGGGAAACAGTTGGATTCAAAGGGCCCAGGACCGGGCGGAGTGGGGTCGATTAGGGGAGGCCCGTGCCCAGCAGTGGACTACAATGGGCTGAAAGGCCAAGGTTATTTGCTACTTTCTGTATAATAAAGAATAATCCAGAATTATGCAGTCTTGTAAGACGCTTTTCTAGCTCCATTGTGTTTATTTAATTTAGTTGTTTATGCTTTATTCGCTTCGCTAAAAGCAGAAACACAGGCCACGTATTCTAATAAGTCGCCGAAAGCCCCCGGGCGCTGCTTTCATGAGAAATTCAAAAAGAAACGCGTATCTCAAATTGGAATTTCATTTTCATTGTTATTTTTCCCATGTTTTGTGTAAATCTCTGTCTCTCTCTCTCTCGCTCTTAATATGCTTAAGAAGTTTAAATTTTGTTGATATTGTCGCGTCGTCAGGATAATGGGGTTCGTGAAAACACCAGTTGGTTCCGCAAGTACTTTATTAAACGTCCACACAATGAATTAACACTCTTCAAATACAACCAAACACGTATACACACTTTAACTAAACGCACTTAATTAACGCACTCACTAAGTCACAGTAGTATCGCTTGTTATCGCCTGGATAGTTCGCTCCGATCGCTGATCCAAGAATGACTCCCCGAGTGCCCGTCACGCATCTATTTATACCCGACTACAGGTACACTAGAAATTACTGGAGCGATCCCGAACTATATAGACTAGGGTAGAATGTAATAAAGTTGTAAACAACTATAGATTAACCATGCTATTTTGAACCTTAACTTATTAGGCATAGGGTTGAGATTCTATTGCAAGGCATGTCATGTTTATAACTGTCAGCGACGGGCGGTCGTGTGATTTATGGCCGGCTATGTACCTACTTATGTGTTTCCCGATTCTTCCGACTGTCTTATGTAACACTGCCCCCCTCTTAATCATGCTCGTCCCGAGCATTATTCGACCCATGAAAAGGTGCCAATCTGTCGATGTGCACAATCTTCGGTTGCCTTCTGTCTGCTTGCTTAATGCGATAGGTGACATCGTTGATCTTCGTGATCACCTTATATGGGCCTTCCCATCGGGCTTGAAGCTTCGGCGATTTTCCTTTTTTCCTCAGGGGGTTGTGTAGCCAGACGTAGTCTCCTTCCTCAAAACCATGTGTCTTTGCGTTGCGGTCATAGCGGGTTTTCATCCTTGCGCTGGACGCCAGGCTGTTCTGTCGCACCAGGTCATGGGTTTCGTCCATCCGCCTTTGCAAATCGGCTACGTACTCAACCGTCGCTTTCGGGGCATCAGGTGGAGTGCCGGTCAACAAATCCACCGGCAGACGTACCTCTCTTCCGAAATTGACCTTGGCGGGGGTAAACCCAGTAGACTCATGTACCGACGAGCGATAGGACATCAGAAACAGTGGTATGTACCGATCCCAATCTCGTTGATGAGACTCGACGACTTTGGCCAAGTGGTTTTCCAACGTTTGGTTGAATCTCTCGACCATGCCGTCGGATTGCGGGTGCGCTGGGGTGGTACGTGTCTTGTTTATTCCCAGAAGATTACACATTTCTTGGAATAAAGTTGACTCAAAGTTTCTACCCTGATCGCTGTGCAGTTCTAAAGGCACGCCAAAACGACACACTACTTCCTGAACCAGCTTCTGGGCAACAGTTTTTGCTTCTTGGTTCGGGGTAGCAAACACCTCAGGCCATTTGGTGAAATAATCCTGAACCACGATGATGAATCGGTTCCCGTCTTCGGTTTGGGGAAATGGCCCAGCCACGTCTATGGCTATTCTTTCCCAGGGAGCCCCTACATTGTACAACTGCAGCTTCCCTCTAGATCTTGTTTGAGGTCCTTTTACTGAAGCGCATGCTGTACACTTCCTACACCATTCTTCGATGTCCTCACGGCAGCGTACCCAATAAAAACGTTCTCGTACTTTTACGAGTGTTTTCTTCACGCCCAGATGTCCACCGGATGTACCGTCATGTACCAGCTTAAGCAGTGGGGCTACCCTGCTCTTCGGAATAACCATCTGCAGAATGTGTTCCTTTCCGTGGGGTGACTCCCATTTTCTATACAGCACGCCATTTTCCACCATGAGGCTGTCCCACTGGGCCCAGTATGCCTTAGTGACAGGGCTCAAAGCCGACACGTCACTCCACTGTGGTTTTTGCCCTCTGGCTTTCCAGTCCATGATCAGGCTAAGATCCTTGTCTTGTTTCTGATCTTGACTTATTTGCTCCTTACTCCAAGATTCGTCCAAATCCTGCGTCCTTATAATCTTTACCACTTCCTTCGATTCATGCTTCAAGCAGTGCTTGCAGTTCTCGGGGCACGGTCGTCGTGACAGAGCATCTGCGTTTGCATGAGCTTTCCCGCTGCGATGTTCGATAGTGAAGTGGAACTCTTGAAGCTGTTCAATCCATCTCGCAACTTGTCCTTCAGGGTTCTTGAATTGGAGTAGCCACCTTAGAGCTGCATGGTCGGTGCGTATTGTAAATTCTCTGCCCAGCAAGTACTTGTTGAAGTGCTGCAAAGTCTTTACTACAGCAAGCAGCTCACGACGAGTAACGCAGTAATTTCTTTCCGGCTTCGACAAAGACTTGCTGAAATACGCGATGACTACTTGTCGACCATCTTGCTCTTGAGACAATACTCCTCCGATCCCTGTATTACTTGCGTCGGTATCCACTACAAACCTCCCATCTCTTCTGGGGTATCCCAAAATCGGAGCTGAACAGAGAAGCTTCTTCAGCTGAGTAAACGCGCTCGCGCAATCTTGGTCCCAAATAAAATTTCTCTTTTCCTCTGTGTTAACAAGGCTGTTCCCATCACAAGCCTGTGATACTTGGAATGTTGGGGCTCGACAAAGTCCAGCCAGTGCCCGCCACGCGGCCCTGGCGCCATTTAGTTCCTGAGTGTCGACCTGGGTAGCCGTCGACACCAACCTGTGTCTTTTCTGAGCCCGGCAGCTGATTTGTATATGACCTCGTTCACCGCACCCATAGCATACGGGTCCACTACGAGGTTGTATTGCAGCAACTACTTCTCGAACTCTATGAGTTCTATAGTCATTGCGGACTGCCTCCACTTCGAGTGCATGCGCCAGTGCGGACTTCATGGTAGTGTGGTGACCCAAACGCACCATAGCTCTCACCTCTGGATCCCTTATCCCGTTCGTGAACGCCTCCAGAATTTTCTCTTCAATGGGTGCTGAGCTTGATGCGTAGGCACGGCGTACCAGCAGTCCTACCTCGGTAGCCCACTGTTGCAGATTTTCGTTGGGCTTCTGCACCCGGTCTCTTAGTTGCGCCCGGTACACATGCTCCAAGTGCTTGTCTCCGTAACGGGCATCTAGAGCCTCAAATAGCGATTCTAGTGTCCTCTCATTCGCTGGCACGTTTTCTAAGATGCGTGCGGCGTCTCCTCGAAGAGCAAGAGTAAGCGCCATGAGGCTCTGCTCTTCTTCCCAACCATTACCTTTAGCAATCATTGCAAATTGCTCTTTGAATGCTATCCACGATGTAGAGCCGTCGAAACTGGGGACTTTTAGCCTTGGGCCTCCAGCAGTAATTGTAGGTGTAACGGAGGTGCCTACAATAATGGCCTTCCGCAGCTTCCTCTCCAGTTCGTCGAACTTCTGTTCCTGATCTACGAGGATTTTTTCAAACTTCCGCTCATGGGCGCTTAAGGTTGCAGCATGGTCTTGCGTTTGCGTCTTTAGGGCCTCGAGGTCTTCCTTCACGTGCTCCAGCAATCCTTGGAAACCTTCAAGCTTCGTGTCGATTGTCTCCTGTAATAAGGTGGTGGCTTGGCGCTGGCTCTCTTGCAACTGGACCGTGGCTTCGCGTTGGATCTCTTGCAATCTTTCTTGCAATTGAACCGTGGATTCGCGTTGGCTCTCTTGCAACTGAACCGTGACTTCGCGTTGGCTCACTTGCATGGCCTGTATAGCACCGAGTAAGGCCTGTATATCGAAGCCGATATTACTCGTACCTGCTGGTACGGGTGCGGTCGCAGCGGCTGACGCGGTTGAAGGTGCCGCAGTCGACACGAGTGCAGGTGTAGGTGCCGTGGTCGTCACTGTTGTCAAGCGCTCTCGCTGAGGCGACTCCATCCGCGATGCATCCACAGCCGTCTGACGTCGAGTTCGCACTCCTTCTTCACTTTGCGGTACGACTGGCATTCCGCTTCTGTCACCAATTGTCGCGTCGTCAGGATAATGGGGTTCGTGAAAACACCAGTTGGTTCCGCAAGTACTTTATTAAACGTCCACACAATGAATTAACACTCTTCAAATACAACCAAACACGTATACACACTTTAACTAAACGCACTTAATTAACGCACTCACTAAGTCACAGTAGTATCGCTTGTTATCGCCTGGATAGTTCGCTCCGATCGCTGATCCAAGAATGACTCCCCGAGTGCCCGTCACGCATCTATTTATACCCGACTACAGGTACACTAGAAATTACTGGAGCGATCCCGAACTATATAGACTAGGGTAGAATGTAATAAAGTTGTAAACAACTATAGATTAACCATGCTATTTTGAACCTTAACTTATTAGGCATAGGGTTGAGATTCTATTGCAAGGCATGTCATGTTTATAACTGTCAGCGACGGGCGGTCGTGTGATTTATGGCCGGCTATGTACCTACTTATGTGTTTCCCGATTCTTCCGACTGTCTTATGTAACAATATGTTGGTGAATAATTTGAGATTGTACTTAGAAAAAACCTGGTTTTTACAAGCTTACTGCAGAAGTTATTCTATTAGGAAAAAAGTATACAGACTGCACTTTAACTTTTTGTCTATCCAATAAGAGCCTCAATAGTGAAATAATGGGTATGAGTCACATATGACTCACGGGATGGCGAAGTGGTAAAGATGTCACTGTAGTCCATAAACTCGTCCAATGTTAAAAATACCGAAGTACCCTAGTAAAGGTGTAAATAAATGCTACAACATTTGCCTACCAAATTCATCTGCTATGCTGTATTATGCCGTAGTGAGTCACTAATAGGGCATTAGTGACCCACTAGCGTTAGGTCTTCTGATTATGAGAAGTCGAAGATCATCCACTACGAGAGCCTATATGGGTTGGTGGACGTGGTATTTGGTGGACCAGTGTAACAAGACCTCCTCTCCCACAGGCACGTCAGGCGGCGGCGGGGCCCAGGGCCTGGTGCACTGGATGTCGGTGATGGCGGAGCATATGGGAGGGGGGCACGACCCCTCCCACTACGCGCTGCCCCCTTGGAACAACGGTGGTGTCGATGTGAGTATTAAAAAGAAGATTAATTATTTTGTTAGCTGTTCGCCCATTCGGAAGGAGCACAGGCTTCTGATCAGGTGAACCGGCAAAACTCTCAGAGCAAATAAAGTGGCGATGGGCTGGTCGCATAGCTCTCAAAGTTGGCGAATTAAAGTGGCAATGGGCGGGCCAGATAGTTCCCAAAGTTGGCGATTAATGTGGTAACTTAATATCGTAGGACTAACAACCGACGAGAAAGAAAGGTCCTCGAATGGCGACTCAGACAAAAGAAGACCAGGCCGCTCTCCAACTAAGTGGACTGACGCCTTGAAGAAAACAATGGGAATCCAACGCTTTTCCGTTGTTGTTTTGTCTTCAAAGGGCTCAGGACCGGGCGGACTGGCATCGTTTAGACCCATGTCCAGTAGTATACTTGAAAGGATTGTAAGGAAGAAACGAAGAAAGGAAGAAAGGAAAGATTTAGGCTCATCAGTGTTAGTAATATAAAAATATCCTGTCATAATTACAAACTATTTTTTTAGATAAAAAAAATAACGCAGTTTCAACCCAATTTAAAAGAAATCATGCAAAATCGAAAAAGGTATTTCTATGGAAATCTGAAATAATATAACTAACTTTTGCAAATTACGAATATTTTCTATATTACGTCCATTACAATATGACAGTTCTTATTTCCAACATCCGTGTTCTTCTCTTTCTCCCTCTGCGTGACCAGTCCCAGCTCTTGAGTTGACTGCGAAGGCCGTAGCTTCAGCCAACTGCAGCAACCGCTTACGAGCTGCAAACTCCTTCTCTCACTCACCACCGGAGAAGAGAGTATATTATTATAATCACAAATTTAATTTTGAAAAAACTATTTTACAACTTAATGTTATAACAAGAATCTGTACAGCTTCTGAGACTGCATTTAACGACCTACGGTTAACCATCTGAGAGCATTTAGTATGATATCATGCAAATGTATGCGTGATAATTACAGCAATTATACAGCTCTGCGAAATAATGCTGTAACTACAATTTACAAGAATTAAGAGGGAATATAGCGTATCAAACTTATGATTTTTTATGAATATTTTATTATTATTATTAACTGTTCTTATCATAGCCTACATGTTTCGTAAACTGCATTCAAATTTAACTTGTGAAAATTGTTTTAAACAATTTATAGATATCAATCAGTATCATTATAAACTAATCTAGTTAGAATATAAAATGAAGTCAAAATATCAGTCAATTATACACGCCCTAATTTTACATCTGTTCATATTTGAGTATTTGGTACTTTTAGTCTTTTTTTACAATGGATTTTCGATTTACGAATTTTTCCTGTTCATTGAAATTCTAAACCACTAACAACGAGTTTCTATTATTGACATTCACCACTAATTTTATTTAATCTGCACTTAACAATTTAGCAACGAGAAATCTTAACAGCCCATGGAGTGGAATTACCTATCAAAGACCCCTAGATGATTTAGTATGATATCATGGAAATGTATGATTCATAATAAATACAGCAATTATACAACTGCGAGGTATGACGTAGTAACTACAGTTTACCTTTTAAAGAGAGTCTAGTCTAGCGCATCTAAGTTACGAAAAATAAAAAATTTGTATTTACATTGTGTACGCTCATTATGGTCCTTGCTTACAACTTTACATGAATCTTTTAGTATTCATCTTATTTTTTTTCTTATCTGTCTGTGTACTAAATTTTATCCGAATTCGTCCTGTGGGGAATTCTGCTTACATTCATCATTATAAACTGCGGTTAAGTTGAACATTTTTTAAATATTATGAAATATATGAAATCTTTGAATTTTTCACAGTAGCTTTGGCTATATTAACTGAATTTGAGATTATTTTCGAAAACCCCGTTGATCCAACGGTCGCACCCACAAATTGATAACTTTTCAAGATTTTTTCTCACGAAACTACGATTTGCATCTCATCCAGATCATTTATAACAAGAGATTCGCATCTCATACTAAATAGTCCAAACCCGTTTACCGATTCTGCACGCGTTACTGGATCTATTAGTACGTAGAACTTACTCTCACTTATGAAATAGCTCTTATTTACATCGCATAAGGCTTACGATCGATTTCCAAACGCGCATTTGTACTTATTATTGGCGAATTCAATGAAATTGTCGACGCCTGCTGCGTTGCGAAACTATGCAAATGTGGATTGGACAACCCTATCGGGAAGTAACAGTAACAATTGAAATACGACTTTATTCTTTGAAGCGTTAAGTTCAATTTCCTTGGAGTCATAAAATGGAGTAGTGAAAAGTGATGCAAGGTGATTTGAGTTTTATTTCTTAGGAGTTAAAGTACGTTTTGGCTTGTTTTCCGTATAATCTGTTAAGGATGGTGATGGATTAGTCAAATATGCTCTTGAATGTGTCTCCACGTTTGATTGATAATTGCCATTTTTCTTAAGGTCGAAATAAGAGCGTTTAGGATTCTCAAACTTTTTTGCATAAATGTATGGGAAGCTGTAGCGTAATGACGTCATTAAAATCGGATTTTTAACATTATCTATGCAAAGTCGTGAGAAGGTATAAAGAATGTGGCGAATTCTATTAATTTTGATATTAATGGTTTTATGGAGCGAAATTATTCGCATTTTAAGAAGATCGTTTTATATACAGCTTCGCTTTCGTGGGTTCAGTGACGCAATGATATCTGTGGAGCCATGTAACAAAATATGGCTGCAACTCTTTTATTTATTTATTTCCATGTACATAAACATTACAGATTTAACAATCCAATGCATTTACATAGTGTTAGTTTGCAAATAATTGGCAATTGTTTTGCGAAATACAGCAGGCGTCGAATGAAATACACCCAAAGATGTATTCTCAGCCAGAACGTCGTTGAGCATGGTCCAAGCCCGAACTAACGGTGATTCTCCGACAAACACCAGTCTGCAGGCAGGAACTGCGAACAGTCTGTGTCGACGTGCACGCACGTAGTGTCAGGCACAAATAAAGATATTTTTGATAGCACTGACGGATTAAAAGCAGACCCAGATTTATGACCCACTGTTCTGCACAGGTCTCATCCCTCAGCAGAGTGAGTCGTAATCGTAGAGCATACTCCACGACGATTCTCCAATGCGGATTGGTGGAGAAACGGGCTAGTGGCCAACTGGCCAACCCGTGTCGGATATTTTCAAACCGCCTATTGTGCCTCCGACGGAGTTTAACGACTGCTATCGTATCGATAACAACTGAGACCGACGGCTTAACGTGTCCTCCGAAGCAAGAAAAAGGCGGTTTCAAATCACCACTCACACCCATCCAAGTACTGTGGTGGGTCATTAATGGGTTACTGACTGACTATATTTCTGGGCCTGTTCTACCGAGGCCTGGCCCACGCTGCCCCACTGCGGAAAGCCGTGGCGTGAAGATATTCCAGAAAAGTCACGACAACTTTCTCGAGCGCTCGCGTGCGACGCAAGAAATTCGAGCGAAAAAAAACACTCAACCGATCAACTGATAAAACGATAGTGGAATCCGCTTACGTATGAAAGTTTTATTATATTCGGCTTTATGCTGTCACGTGTCTATAGTCCATTTTTGAACACTTGTCCTATTTAATTTGCGATTTAAAAATAATACAGTCAAATAATCATAAAGATTTAAAACCAAATTGTCATTTAATTCAGGAACAAATGTGTGGTAACTATAATATTTTTTAAAGCATTTTTAAACTTCTTTTCAATAAAAAGTTGTTAAGTTAAATAAAAGTTGCCGAGATTGTTTACCAAACTGAACAAAAACAAAGAACGGACCCTACTTTCGTAGTGTAAACGTGTGTGAACGATCAACAAGATCAAAAAGTGGAAGAATATTATTCTAGGACATACTGTACACTGCAGGGTCGGGTTTCCTCTCACAATGAGAAGGATGTAGGCCTTAGTCCACCACGCTGGCCTAATGCGGGTTGTGGGACCTCACATGCTTCTACCAATACTAATGAGGAGTTCTTAGACCTACTTCCTAACGATTTTTTTTAACTGCTACACCAGATGATATTTAATTTTATAAACTGAATACTGTACCTGACTGTTATTATTGTAAGTCTCGTACCGTGTAAAACTATTTTTTTCTTTCTTACCTAACGTTCTTATTTTTCAATTATAAAATTTTGCACTAATTAGACATAGGTAAATGAAATAAAGTTCAAAATAGATGGGTACTGGAAATTTTAGTGTAGAGCCATTAGTGTGATTCTTTTGTATTATGAATGAGTACGATCTAGGTTTATGTAAAATCTCTTAGTGGAATGCATTATCGTTGCAAGTGTCAATGTTTATTGACTTTTTTTCAAACCTAAATGTCATAATCAGATTAATTTATTGCTAACCACTAATCACTCGTGTCATACAAATATTATTTATTGTACATGACATAAAGAACATGTAATAAACATACAGACAGAAATTATAAAAAGTTGTATGTACTCATAAGGTGGGTAATGGGGACAACCTTAGGTACTATAAATACTATGTATCATGATGTTTAAAAAAATGATGTTTGCGATTGTATGGTCTTATTTTCCTGATTTTTAAAATTATACTGTTGCCCGTGACTTTGCTTGAAATTACTTCTCTTCATATCATAGTATATAAAATATTTCTATTCGTTAGTCTCGCTAATTCAAGAATGGCTGGACCGATTGGGCTTATTTCGGAATGTTCAAGGAAGGTTCAAAATGTTGAGAAAATTGAAAAAAATCGCGAGAAACATAGTAAAATATCAATTACAATTTCCCGTGTTTGGCGAAGTGTGCCGGGAGAGCATTACATTGTATTTTAAAAGATATACAAACTTTATCTTATAAATTTACAAACTTTATTACTAAAGAACTGTTCCAAGAATAGACCACAGGTGTACGTTAGATAATAATAAATAATAATTAACAGTCAACGTACATACTTACAAGATATGCGCATACTACGCATAGTATGCCGTTGCCACGTAAATGGTATGATCAATTAAATTTATAATTTAATTTGCCGTTAATTGGTCCGCGTTATGTTATATGTCGGCGGTTAAAAACTATCTTGTTAACTACGATCGCGGTACGTTTGTTATTTATTGCTATTGTTTTAGTGTTAAGATTGCTATTGAGAAAATGATCTTGCGTTAAAAAATCTTTTTCCAACTGACAATATTGCTAAGAATACTGATTAATATTATTATTTGTAGTGTTTCTCAGAAAGCTAAGGTTTATTTATTTATTGGTAGAGGCTAACATTGCCTTAGATTAAGGACACTCGATAGGAACAGTTGTGAGAACAGAATAATTGAAAACTTCGATTTTGGAATAAAAGTCATCGTTTTGAGTTCGTATTTTCGAGATTTAACTTCAAAATTAAATTCACCAGTAAATAATGAACTTTAAACAAAAGTGCAGTATTATAAATACACAATTTGTACATACATACATACACCTTGTCCTAATAGGCATGATGACTTATTTTCAAAAACTCTTCTATGATATTCAGAAGTTTCTATTATGTCTAAAATATATCATATTTTTGTAGAAAATTAAGGTTTTTGTGCAATAAAAGTACATTTAAATTTTAAGTTTGAAATTCATTCCAAAACGCTCGCCCGTGTCATGGCGTCTGTCATTGCGCCACGGCTCAGTAAAAAATGTCAGATCGCGTATAATATGCTTACGAAAAAAATGACGTTGACTAAGACGTGACGTAATTTGACGTAATTCGATCTGATGGGTGTTTAAGCTATCATGGCGGATTGTTGTATTTTGTAGATTTATTTTAACAAATAAATTATCAATCTCGACATTAATAAGAGAATAAATACATGTTTCAAAATCTTTGAATCCTATTTCATTAGATCAGATAAATATTTTTGCGATACTTGATTACCGTCATCATGCCTATTGTCCTAATTGCGCTTTATAAAATCAAATATCACCTGCTAATACGGTGAAGGAAAACATAATGAGGAAACCTACATGTCTGAAGAGTTCACAAAAAAAATGTTCTCAAATTCATGTAAGTCCACCAACCCGCAGTAGGCCAGCGTGGTGGACGGCGGCCTACATCCCTCTCATTGTGAGAGGAGACCCGCCCCTGTAGTGGGTCATTAATGGGTTACTGACAAGTACAAGACAGAATTACTTTTCACGTATCGTATCTTATTAGATAAAACATAAACACACAAGTGACACAACTATTCATCGCCAAACATACCAAAAACAATATAACGCCAGTGACAATAAACAAGGAAATTAGCCGGACGGGAGTAGGGTGTTCACAATTAATCCGGTGAATTAGACGCGTCCGGCGAAATCGATTAGGGCCGCAATTCGCATCCTCGCAAGATAAACATGCCAGACTTTTTTTCCAGCAAAGACATTAGCAAGGATGCTGGGGTGGATATATTGGCGCGGGATAATTCCTTCCGATGATTATCGGGATAGGGATGGAAAAGTTGAGATGTTGAAATGATAAAAAATTTGTTTACTTAAAAATAATAAAATCTATACAAATAAATAAAATTCGAGTATCTGTCTGTAATATTAAATTAACCGCTTTTTATGTATGTATTGTATACACGGTACATATACCAAAATAACATTTTCAAAGTAAAATTCTAAGTAACAAAATTATCCCACGAAAAACGATCCTCACGATGTTTTCCTTCACGATCACCTATATTTAATTTTATAAAGCGCATATAACTTTTTTTACAAAATCACTAGGATTCGAACCCGAACCCTTCGATTCGAGGTCGAATTCTAAGCCACTGGGCTATCATCGCCTATTATACCGAATATGCATTAAGTGACTCATTAAGTTATCACCTACATAATTATATCATCCCTTTCCACAATAAAGATTATTTGAATTCAAATCTGAATAATTATAAGTTATCATTAACATAGTTCAAACCCAAATTCATAAACCAAATCCCCACCCCCCACCAATCGCACACACAAACTGCACCCAAATCGCAAAAAACACCACACACATCCTACTATCAGACTTCCCGATCTAAGCACCGTAAATCCACTCATTTTCCTTATCGGCCATCTTGGTCACCCTACTACGTCATTAGACGAAGGGAGCGTCATTACGACGATGAGTAGGATGCCATTAATCTTCCAGGACCGGTCTCCCGGCTGTCAAAATTGTGGCCACCGTACGATAGATATGTGTGCATTGTCTTGTTTTCGGGATTGGGTGCCTAAGAGTATGAGTATGATATAGAGTGTTTATGAAAAGCATAAAATAGTCCAGTATTATTATTTATATATTTGAATTCATCTACTCTATAATTCGACATCTTAGTCGAGAGTATGTATGTAGGTTTAAATGCCAGCGGCACGCACCAGTCATTTTTTAAGTTGTGAAAGAACACTCGAGTCCAAAATGTCACTAATGGGTTGCAGACATTGTGTGTAGTGTTTGTCATACGAAATCCATGATAATTATTGGTTTGAAACACCCTAATCCCTATAATAACATATCTGATATTCTAAAGCATTTATAGTGCACTCCTTTAAAGACAGTTCAAAATTAATTTCTCTCATGTCATTAACTTAATGACAATTTCAGGTTCACACACGTGCTTACAGTTCATACCTGTTAACATCCACTCTAGCTAATGTGTTCTCGAAGGATATTAATACAGCTAATGTTCAGGTCAAATGGAATTGGGTTTTGAGCAAAATTGAAAGGCACTGATGATGTTCTGAGCCACTGGTCTTGCGCTTCTCGGAACGGGATGCAATCTTGATGGAAATTTGGTAATTTTATTAGTAACCCATATACCGTAGCCAAATGGCAAATGGCTATATTTTGTTCAGTCCACCTATATGTATACACATTGTGTATCCTGTAGTCCTGTTTCTAGTACGAATTTGAAAGATTGTGAGGATATCCGTCAATGTTTGTTGCTCTTTCGGTTGGACCGATTTTGATGGGACTTTCAGTCGTAGATAGCTGATGTAACAAGGAGTAGGTTAAGCTACTTTTATTTTAGAATTCCACGCGGACGCAGTGGAAGGTGGCGGCGAAGCTTTTATCAAATAACACAAATTGGCATATTATTTTTGGTTTTACGACCGTTTCTGAAAAAAAAAACACATTTTTCGGAACATTTCATCAGGACAAAATGTTTAAACGCCTTTTTATAGTCTAACCTAAGGTACTGGGGATTTAAGAACTCAAAAGAATGAACTCTACAATATATATATTCAAACATTTACTTATTGAGAAAAATTGTTCCAATTGTATCGTTCAATTTACAAAACTCAAACATTTTATCTTATTTTCAAAATCGATTATTCCTTACGTAATGCACGAATGCACTCGCAATAAGTGCACTTGGATGCGCTAAGTCGATTTACATCTCTATTTATAACGAGCTATCTAGATAAGTTATTGTCTGCTAAACGGTTAGTAACGGTTTGTTAACGGTTTAACTTAATCCACGTAATAAGTTCACTTAACTCGGGGGATAACTTGACACGTTAATGAGTAAACTGTTTGTGGATTTTGAAAACGATTTTAACATGTTAGAATAGGTTTATATCCTGTCCTATGTGTAAATAACAAAAAAGTAAAATCATTAGGTAGTAAAACGATTGATTAAACTTTTTTGTTTGCTACAGAACCTACTGGCTTTAGAGTAAAAAATAATGGTGATGAACCGATTATAAAAAATAAAAGTTCAACAAAATTTTTAAATTTGTCGTTGTTCTTAACCAAGGTAGTAGGTATGTAAAAAAAATTATAACGACATTCATTCCAATGTCAACTTCATATGTTGTCAGTGACCCATTAATGGCCCACTACAGGGTCAGGTCTCCTCTGACAATGAGAGGGATGTAGGCCGCCGTCCACCATGCTGGCTTACTGCGGGTTGGTGGACTTAACATACCTTTGAGTTTTTTTTTTTGTGAACTCATTTCACCGTAATAGTAGGTGCTATTTAATTTTAAAAAGCGCACATAACTTTTTACAAAGTCATTGGTCAAAGCCACTGGGATTAGAACCCGGACCTCTCGATTCGAGGTTGAATTCTAAGCCACTGAGCTATCACCGCTGTCAAACTTCATAATTATTATAGTTCAAAAAAAAATATTTAAAAATACGAGTTGCAAACTCAAAAACATTTTCAAAAACTCAAAGGGTACCCGTCATACGCCGCTGGCTACCATTAGCCATAGAGGCGTGATCCACCTCGCTACCCAACACTGGGGTACCACCTGGCGATGGCGGTACAACAATTAATATTGAACAAGATGTCTGTCTGTCAATTCAGCCGTAAAATCTTTTGCTCTGACAAATGGGATTCATGCACAATGTAAGAATACCTATTAATTCTTCATTGCCTCAATTTTCTAAATCTCTGGTATTGCTCGTGTCAGTGGGCGACGGTGACCAATTATCATCAGGTGACTCGTCTGCTTATTTACTTGGATGAAAAAAGAATTGAACATCAAGCAATACTCCTTGATGGGACAGAAGCTCGTAATAATGCCCACCAGTGGGTATTATTCTTATTACTGTTACTATTCGTATTCATTATACTTCTTATTTAGAGAACTTACCAATACTTACTTGATACGTTTGGCATATTTATGTTTATTTGTTGTGTGTTTTAGGTATTTTAGATTCTATGTTTCAAGTTATTGTTGCTATAAACTTCTTAAAACATTTTAAATAATACAAATTTTATTTTTATTGAGACATAACATAATCAACCTCAAAACATTTGTACCCCCACCGGTGCTGTCCCTAGCGGATATTTTTTAATCCTTCAGAGGAAAAAGGCTAATTAATAAAAAACTTTTGACAAACGATGCGCATTACGTCTTATTCAAATTGATTTTGACGTTTTGTAATTAGGACGTCACAGTTATTTGACAGTCGGTTAACTCGCTTTGTTAACTGAATCGATTCTTGACGCTTGAGTGATGGGCAATGAATCTTTGCGTGAGAAATCGATACCTTGCGTTGGGCTACTTAATAATTGACGTATTACATTTAATGCCGGAGTAAAAGGGTTAGAAGGAATACGTTCAAAATTAATGATGGTAATTTTCATGCGAAAGGGTGTGCGCTTAATTTTTTTGCTTGTATTATATTTATTAAAAGTATACCTCAGAGAAAGAGAAGCGACGTACGAGTATGTCGTTAAGTTTTTTTTTTCACTTTTGTCCATCTATAATGTTGAATATTATTATAAATTACGGCTAAATTTTGAGCTCCGGGCTATAGAACTTATTTCTATAGAACTCAATGTATCTTAGGAGCATATTCTATTTCACCAAAACCGAGAACCAAAAATCGAAAAACCGAAAACGCGTTACATTGTATACGAGGCAACGTGAGCGCCCCGCTAAATTATTTTCTCCGTCGTTTTTTTGTCGCGAACTCTGATCGCCCCAGCACAGTAGTCTTATAACTTTTTTTTTTCTTTTTTCTTTTTTGTCTTTTTATTATTTCATTATTGTACGATGCTCACGGCAGTCATCAAAATATCGTTAGCAGGGTCCGCACAATGCATATATTGGCTATTTTTTTCTCGTAACTCAAAAGATCGCTTTTGCTGCCTCCTATATCATTTTTATTGTGTTTTGATGTGTCAATGCGGTATTGTCGAGTTGCTGTACTGATTTTTGGGTTCTGTACCTAAAGAGTAACTTTGGACTTTGAACTCTGTTCTTTCATGCTACTCCAGACCTTTTTTTAGTAATTAAGTAGAAAAAGGCCGTGCAGGACACCTGATAAGAAAATAGAAAAAAAAAATCCTTTCTGAGATTGTATTTGGATGCTTTGCTACTCATGAGGACTAAGATGTTCGCCACAAATAAAGTATCCCCGGCAACCATACCTCCCCAGCTGAAAAATACTACTATACTATACTATAGTTCTACCACCTGACAAAATTTATACTGGTAAAACTCATACTGATAAAAATTGATACATACTAGCTGTCCCGGCACACTTCGTTCTGACAAATATGGGAAAATGAAACTGTTGTTTACTTTCCTGGCATTTCTTTCAATTTTTCTCACCACTTAAACCTTCCTTGGACACACACAAACATTTCAAAACCAAAATTAGCCAAATCAGTCCATCCGTTCTCGTTTTTTATCGAGACCAACGAACGCCGATTCATTTTGATTACTAGACTATGCCCGCGGCTTCGCCCGCGTGGATTTTAGAACTTGGTGCAGAGAAGGATAAAAAGTATCCTATATTTTAATACAGGTTATGATCTATCTGTGTACCAAATTTCATCAAAATCTGTTCAGCCGTTTTTTCGTGAAAGAGTAGGTAACAAACATCCACCCACACTCACAAACATTCGCATTTATAAAAGTAGTAGGATTTTCGACTATTTCATTGACTCCGGAACCCATTGCTTGCCGGCCCACCTCACACACGTCTAATTTATCGTGTTTTGATATATCAGTGCGGTATTGTACGTTTTCTATTGGTTTTTTGTACACACTGTGTAGTGTGAAATGTGATTCTTTGTTGCTAATACAATTAAGATGTAGAAGAAAGTTTTTTGCCAAGATTCAGTGTTCACAGCCATTGTAATAAGAGATTTATGACGGCATTTCTGTTTGTCAGTTTATTAAATTAGCCGGGATGGTTTCAAAGTGAGAAGTCATGTTTTACGAGCCCTTTTTACATTTAAAACTGATATTGAATCGAAATTGGAATCTAAATTGTAAAAGTTGTCTAGGAAGCTGCAGTAATTTTAGGTAGAAATTACTAAATTTTCTTGTATAGTACCTATGTGTAACTACGTGATAATCCCACGAATTTTTCCGATCTGACAATCCCCAAGCCCCGAGGGTATTGTGGACTAAGTTGAGAGTCCGAAGCGATGTCTAGTACAGTAAAGGGCCTTTTACAACTGGAGACATAAAGGGAATTCCCTTTTCCGAGTTACTCTTACTTGTCTGTGGTTGTAAACTTTTGTTATTGTAAGACACATTCTTACAGTAACTTACAATACAGTAGATATAGGTGTGATGTATAATAAATGCGATTACAATATTAATGGTTTCCACTTTAGAGATGTTATTGATTGTTTAATACTTAGTAGATAGTAGAGTGGTAATAGTCCAGTGGCTAAGAATTCGGCCTATCGAGTGGCCCGGGTTCGAGTCCCAGTGGCATAAAATGTCGTGAGGAAACCTACGTGCCCGAGATGTTTGAACTCTTTTACGCAAAAACGACTGAACAAATTGGGATGAAATTAGGTATTTAGTTTTTATTCCGCTCTGGACCATGTTCTTAAATCTATGTCGACGGAGCCGCGGGTAAAATCTAGTTAGATACTCCTATTTTTTGAAGTGTTCAAACGTACCAGTACCTTCTACCGGACCCTTTCAATTTACTATTTACTATATTATAATGATTTTAGATTTATATCAATGCGATATCGATCTACCAAAGTGTCGAGTTAAAGATACAGGGCCAATAAATAAAATACCAATACAATATTATGATGTCATCACAAAAACGCAGTTCATATCGCTATTGTATTGTGCGTAAATACAATGCACTGTGTATTGTTTATAACAATACATTATTGGGGAGATAAATCTCCCGGCTCTTTACAATTGTCTGAGAAGGGGTGAGGTCTAAGACGTTAGGGTTAAACGGTAAGGGATGTGTCGGGATGGAGGAATTTGATCCGTTTAATTTGTTTAAGAATGTATATTAAATATTTAATTTTATATCTACCTATTCATATTTGATGAAAATATTCTTACTACTTGCCTAAAACTAGCTAGTTTACCTTAGTTGGCTTTGCTTGTTTCATTCATATTCCATAACTATGTCCATAGCTCTATCTTGAGATATTTAGATATTATGAATTTTCATACTTACTTTTAAACTTCCATCACCTTTTTCAACTTTTTTATCCTACTACTGTTTTACCTATAAATGCGAAAGTTCGCAAGGATAGATGGATGGATGCATGCTTGTTACTCTTTACCGCAAAAATTGCTGAACGCATTACGATGAAATTTAGTACGCAGATAGATTATAACCTGAATTAACATGTAGGACACTTTTTATTTTTTATTATCCTCGTCTGGATCAAATTTGTAGGTCCAGGCGGCCGAAGCCCTTTACTATAAAATACCTACTTAGTAAAGAAGAGATCTTACAATTTCAGTAAGCCCTTATGTCTTCCTAAAGTAAGTGTGAAATTATTTTTAAGTTAGTCTATCAAGTGATTTCTAAAACAATCAGGTTTTAAAAATACCATCAAAATACCTGAGTCTCGGTACAATAAACCATCTCATACGATTCTCATGCCGACAACATAATTCCAAACCCCAAGGGGTTGCTAACCGCTACATTTTTTTTCAACCATTTGTCATCGCCCTTAAAACTTTTTAAACAAAATAACTAAGAAGATTAAGTTGTAACATCTTATCTTTTAAGCTGAAAATAAGCCATCTTGAGCAGTCAAGAACTTTAGAAAGGATTTGTTCGTACGAGTAGGTAAGCTCAGTATTTTTTTATGGTCCATGGTATTTTTTTAAAAAAGAATTGAGTTTGCAGGTCACTTAACATCAGGTAGCATAACTAGTGTTTTACCGCTTCTTTTTGATTAAAAAAACTTGATGAGAGTGACAGAGAGAAAATTTCCACATCAGCCAGTGGGTTAACA
Source organism: Erynnis tages (assembly GCA_905147235.1). Taxonomy (NCBI): domain Eukaryota; kingdom Metazoa; phylum Arthropoda; class Insecta; order Lepidoptera; family Hesperiidae; genus Erynnis; species Erynnis tages. The sequence goes on from LR990093.1 coordinate 1,218,226, forward strand.
AAATGGCATGGTGATCATACATAGCGTAATCACAGAGCAAAATCTTTAATCCGCAGCCTCGCTATTGGCCAATTCAAAATAAGAACAACAAAACAAAAGAAAAACATTCCCGCCATTCCATATCCAAAACATCTTTCAATCTTCCACCGTTTCGTGCACACACATCTATCTCGTTCTCGTCGTATGTGTCGGAGCGAGAGGCACAGATCATTAGCGGAGTGGGAACCAACAATAAACAACCAATTGCTCAGAAAATGCTACCTAATAATTACCTACGCGGCGGGCAGCCTCACTACGACGAACTGTGGACGAATATTGCTCGTAGGGAACAGTTCATTTTTATTCTCTTGTCTTATTTGGTAAACAATCTTCATTTTTATTAATGTTTGTATTTTGTTCAACTTAGGAAATGGTAAAAGTTTCATCAAAATCTGTCCAGTAGTTTCCGTCACTTAAAACTAAAAATTAAATCGACATCAAAAAAGTATGCAATAACACATTCTTCATCCCATCTATTCGAAAAGTACGACTTTGTTCCCCTTTAAGTGCGCCCGAAGTTGGTGTTTTCTATAAGAAACTTTTTAGCGGGCAGGAATGAGTTTTTCCTCCCTCTTCATAAGTTCCACATTCAAAAAGTGCGTGGCAATGAACTTTTCCGCGCACTTTTTGAATTCGGAATATCATTCATCATTCATTATTCGGAATAGTGTTCAGCCCCAAAGAAAACGAACGCAAAAATATTTTTGTTTGAATAAAGACGACAGAACTACAGCCTGCGTTTTTGTCAATTTTCACGGATTGTTAGAAATGAGCCAGATTCGGACAATACTTCAAACACGCAGAAAATAAAATCTACAACAATCCGTATTCCTAATCAAACTGTAATAATAAATTTTCATAATTGCAAAAATGTCTCAAATGTAAATGTGTATATATATAGTATAACTTTTTAGTTGTTTTATTATCAGATACTATTTAATTTCAATTTAGTTGTTACTCTATGTTTTATTAAATAATAATATTACAGTAGAATATGAGGCCCCTTTCATTTTCTCATAGATGGTGATGAAAAGTAAAGTGTATCACTCGGGACAAAATATATTTTTGGCTTGGGCGACGTACTTTGAATCCGTCGCTACGTTCAGGATTCTACTAAAGAAACCCTCACTTCGCTCTGGATTAAAAAAACGCCTTCGCCGTATAAATATCATTTTGCTCCTTTGTCATACAATCTACTATTATTTCATACTTTTTTGATGTCGGTTTAGTTTTAATTTAAATTGTTTTTGAACTTTGGTTATCGGTTAAATTTTTATAGGCTATTTTTTTCCGCAAACACGTTCGATTCGGTCTGAAATTCGTAGCAATGAGCGTCCGTCCCGCCCACGCCGCCATCCATCTTGTGGCGACTCATCGCTAACCGCGCGGACTCATCTCATGCAATTACCTTTACCCCAATGTTGTCAGTGTATTTCTTTCTTATAGATATATGGAAGTAGCCCATCAGCCACTTCAGCCCATGGACAAATTGGCGGTAGAATCATAGAGTGCCAAGACGGTGCCTCCCTCACAGCCCGCCATGAGTAACAGTTCTGTATCTTCGCAGGAGGATTTTATTATTAAAAAAAGTGTTGAAGCACTGGAGGTTTTATTGCTTATCTTTTAATACAGAGGACCATCTATTGCGTACACGACGCCACGCCTCAATGACAGCGAAAAACAATGTTACTCAGATACACTTATGGGCGTCTGTACCTACTGTACTTAGCCACGCTAGTTTTAGGTTATGTTCGTCTGTCAAATTTAGTGACTCAGGTGATTTTATACCGTCCTTACTAAGTTTTTTTTAACGCTCTGTGGCTAACTACATTACACTTTTCGACTTTTGTATGTGTACGAAATAGTACGAAATACTCATTTATCTACGAATTGGGAGCCTACAATAAATGTCTGAAGGAACTATACCCATTTAAAAATAAGACGTCAAATAGATAATGGTTGCAATCACGTCCCGTCCAAACCCGGATAGATCGCGCGACGTTGACGGATATCCGCGCGGATATACCCGGCGGTTACCCGGGTGAGAAACCAACAGACATATTAAATACATTACGTTTTTTTATAAATAGGTAACGCTTCACACTCACAGCCCCACACTAGGATTCCCTGTGTCGTGGGCGCCATGGACAGAATAGTGGTAGTAAGATCTGGAATAATGTCCATAAATCTGTATTACCAAATTGTGTATGAATTGAGTGTGAAAATATATGAAAACGTACTGAAAGCAACATTAAATTTATACTAGGATCTAGGCCGTCAGTTTATGAACTCAAAAAAATATTTAAAAAGAAACTATAAGTACCAAATACCCATTTATAAAAACGTCAAATAAAATCCGGAAGATGGAAATTAAACCCGGCGTAGGTGATTAAACGGGTGACAGACTAAACATAAATTAAATCAATTAAAATAACAGTGAACGTAACATTATTTTTTCTCTTAACGGTTAGTTTTCCTTCCTTTCAGCTCTTTATAGTCCACTGCTGGACATGGGCCTCCCCTAATCGACGCCACACCACCCGGTCCTGGGCCCTCTTAATCCAACGGTTTCCCGCTGTCTTCGTCAGTCCACCTAGCTGGATGGCCGGTGCTCCTTTTGCCTAGACGTGATCGCCGTTCGAGGACATTCCCCATCGGTTGTCAGTTCAAACGATATGATCATTGATCAGCCCATTCATAGGAAGGAATATTAGTTTTACCAAAATAGTTTCTTAGAAAAATATAGGTAACGAAAATTCCACCCTAAGTATTTAAAAGCAAGACATCACCCGGGTAACGATAGTGTTGTCGACCAGTGACGTGTGACGTTGACGGATATACGCCGGCGCCGGGTCAACTATATCCGGCTGCTTTTCCTGCAACCGGGACTTTTACTCAAAAGTGATTATTATTATTACACCTTTTTATGTGACAATAAGTATTTTTAACTCTCAATGAGCATGTAAATATAAGTAAACCAAAAGATAGTAAAGCTATTAAGACTATGTTAATTAATACGGGTTTGTTTGATACTGGACGTGAAGCATGAAAAATTGCATTTTAGTAAAAAACTGACATGAATAGCAGCTACTGTGATACTGTTGGACTGGACCACTCCACTCCACGCTGCTCCGAAGCCGATTAGTGGAGAAACAAACTAGAACCAAACCCGTGTCGGAAGTTTGCATTTAGCCAAGGTTTAATCACTGCTATCGTATCGATAACAACCGCGATTCACTGACTTCGAAGCACGGAACGCGCATTTAATTCGCTACTAGCGGTCACCCATCCAGGTACTGACCGGACCGGACATTACTTAACTTTTTCGATTGCTTGCATTCTACTGAAGCAGCGGGGTTATGCGCGACACATATAACCATGTATTTAAAGATAGACGATGTGTAAGAGATAAAAGTCCCTTCCACACATCAGCTAAATGAAGTTAAAGTCGGTGAATGATGATTAAACGCTGCCAGGCAGGGCAGGGAGGGGCGCTTCCGAACTCAATTTGCGGCGATATCCATTTGTCAAGAGACGGATAGCAGAGGAGCTGTCAGGAACACTCCGGATGTGTGTGTGTGTTGGGAATTTTGACAGAAATCTTTATTAGAATTAGCTGTTCTGTTGTAACTAAGAACAATAGTGTGTAAAGAATATTCAACGTAATTTTTTTTTGAGAAGCAAGCTTTTTGCAAAGAAGAAGGTTCTGTATTTAATATTCACTATTCCAATCTACGTAATATACACGTAGAAGAAACTTAAAGAATAAATTGACCGGCTAATTACTAACTAAGCGATTAACGCACAACCAGAACTTAAAAAGCAAAATGGCAAAAATAGACAAATAGACAAAAACGTTTCTTCCGTGTCATAAATAAGCATTAGGAAGGGATTTTTGGAAATTACATCTCATTTAGAGATCTAATCTTCCCTTAGAAACCTAAGGTGATAAAATGAGAGTTTGTATGAAAACCCATAATTCTTCTCTGCAACCCATGGTTGCAGTGAAAACTTATCATAAGGTAGTCTAAATTCCCGATTTCTCCTCATCCTTCCAACTACCCACTAATATGACTGTATAGGTACAAAGGTTTGTGAGGATGGATGTTTACTTCGCTTAAACGCAAAAACGGCTGAACAGATTTTGATGAAATTTAGTATGCACGTAGTTTATAACCTGAATTAACATATGGCATACTTTTTATCCCTATTTAGACCATATTCTAAAATCCACGCGGACGAAGACACGGTTACAGCTAGTATAAGATAAAAAATGAAGCCTTGAGCAAAAGCTAGGCAATAAACAGCTTCTTATATAAGCAGCGTAGCTTTGAAGGACATTTGGCACAAAGGCGCCTCGAAACATGAAATATGACGTGTAAGAGAAAAATATTCCGAATAAAATATGAGTTTAAAGTATACCTACTATATGGAACGGAGGTGAATTTAAAAATCTTTTTATAGTTTTATATGAAAGAGAGGCTTGGCAGCTTGGCTTCTTTATAAACTCTAGATTGAATGCGTGAATACTTACCTATATCAAGCCAAAGAAAGTAACAAAATAGTTATATAAGTAATGAAGAAAAATAAATACTATCTGATACGGGGGGTATAACCTGTGTGCCCTTTGCCATTCAATTACTTACTATAAAAAATATTTTACTATAAAAAAAATTATAGTGATTAAGTAGAGTTCTAGCAATTTTTTTTATCTTCATCCGTGGATTTCAATAAGCTACGAAATAACTAATCGCTCCTCAAGTGGTCTCAAGTTGTCACCCTCAGTTCCTACTAAGTCCCGTATCTCATTACGAGATTCCCGAACACTGTATGCTAATGATCGATCCCCGCAACCGCATCAGTAACGACACATCCGTCACCGTCGCGCGCAGTTACGCCCATCTGAGCTTTGGGGTGATTTGCTGAGCTCTATGGAATTTTTGATGGAATATTTGCATTGTCTAGCAAGATATTTTTGAGGTGTCTGCAAGAAATGATGGAGGGATTTTTTTAGGCATAGATCAGTCTTGCTGGATATTAATTGATGAATCCTTAAGTCTGTGAGGATAGATGGATGTATATTGTTTATAGGTCTTTATGCAAATCGGCTGTACAGATTTGGATGAGATTTAGTGCAAAGGTCGGAGTTAAAATGTTAACTTAAAATGTTACTTCTTCCTTCCTTCCTTTCAGCCCTTAGTAGTCCACTGCTGGACATGGGCCTCCCCTAATCGACGCCATTCCGCCCGGTCCTGGGCGCTCTGAATCCAACGGTTTCCCGCTGTCTTCTTCAGGTCATCAGTCCACCTGGTCGGAGGACGGTCTGTACTCCTTTTTCCTAAACGTGGTCGCCATTTGAGGACCTTTTTTCTCCATCGGTTGTCAGTCCTGCGAACGATGTGGCCAGCCCATTGCCACTTAAATTTGCAAATTTTGAGAGCTATGTCGGTCACCTTCGTTCTTCTAATGTTACTATCCCTCTCGTATTATAAATGTAAAAGTTTGTGAGGATGTGTTAATCGATGGATAGATCTTTCTCTTTTAAACAAAACCGTCTGAATAAATTTGGTATACAGGTATTATGTATAACCTGAATTGACTTATATTCAAATTCAAATTCAAAAGCTTTTATTAATTATTAGGTACAATTTATGCACACTTAATGAACGTCATACATTTAACATTATACAAACATCCGCTTTGATCGCCCCTCCGGCAAAACGTAGACTAGGAGAAAAAACCGGGCGGAAAAAAACTCCCAGCACACTTTTAAAAATAAGCATGGATTTTATTCTATGGTGCAGTATGACTAAGCCCAATAAAGGAACACACGTGACAGCTATCGTGTGTGTCAATATCGCCCCATTACCATCCGCTCACAAATAAATAAATACCTAATAGGATACCGTGAATCCTCTGTATCGAATTCTTAATCCCACGCGGACGAAAGCACTGGTAAAGTCTTTAATATAAAACATGAGTAAAATTTAACCCAACACTGTTTTTCCAAACCAACGTAAACGCTTCAAATCCGTCCTAACGATCACATATCGTAAAACTAGATCGAATTCAACTACAGTCTACTTAAAACGTACCTAAACCAAGCTAAAAACAGCTCCGAACCTTACCCAAGTCTAAAGCACAAGATCCGACATAAAAATGTTCTGTTATTGATTATCTATACAATGTTATTTTAGACCCGCCAGCATAATATTTTACTACCCAAGACGGGCACCCACACGTGCGCACGGGTGTGTGTGTCGCACACATGGGTAGCGCACACACGGAAAAGTTAAGAAAAATACTCATGTCGCGGACTTTTCTTCGGAACGGCGAGAGGAATGGAGCTGCGCGTTATTATTTTTAAACAGTTTATCATTTTAAAAGTGTCTCTTGATTGTCTATTCGTTTTCATCAACGATTGTGATTTTAAAAGGAGATAAATGAGTTGATTATTGGATGTTAAAAACTGTTAAATTATTTTCGATATTCAATTGAACTGGTTTCTAACATAGCATTTGATCAGTTTCCATTGAATTGTAATCAAAATTTATTGTCGATACAAATTAATGTGATAATTTTAATTTACAGCATGAACTCAGTTCATAGATAAGTATTAATGGAATTATTTAATTAACACAGAATTTAACAATTTCTTTCAACGTTTTTGAATTGATGCACCAAAACAGTAAATTTAAGAACATAATTACGTTTTAGATAATCCCATTCTCTTCTAACCTTTTTCAATCAAAATTAAAAAACTAAATAGAGTTTACCCTTTCCTAATCTTAAATTCACAACTGTGCCGTGAGTAGTCATACGGTAAACGTAAGTTATTAGTAGTTATGTCATATGACAGTTTGTCTGACATTTTCCCAAAGTAATAGCACACGTTAATTATTCGAATACTTTGACGATATATTATTGTTCATGCTCACGGTACTGTTTATTCAAACCTACTTATTTGTATTAGCTTAATTTTTTGATCAGACAATTGGTGTTAAATTTTAGAAAATCAAATAGGGACAATCATAAAAATAAAAATAAATATTATAAGAAAATCTTTAGCTCCAACACGACTCCACGCCTCCGTCAATTTTCCACACATCACACATGCACAAGTCTCTCACGTCCCACGTGCATGCATCTTGCTTCCCCCTACCGAGTGCGAGCGAGACAGCACGCGAGTTTAGGACTAACATTTTATATGTTAGCTGGGTCATGGATATAAAAATCGTTTTCCTACATACATAGCTGCCATACTAACGGTGTATAGGGCATTAGAAATCTTCAATAATATAGAGTTATGGCTATTGTGCTCTATACTCAAGATTACGTGTATTTTTCGACGCTTTTCAGAGATCTCTTGGTTATAGGTCTGATGTGATATTAAGTTTTCATGGTTTCCTTGCAGAGAAGTCTGTCGATAGTGAATGCAAGCAATGATAATGATAAAAATAAAAATATCGGTAACCATTACCACGGTTAGCTAGATGTAAACAATACATAGGACTATTAAAGCATATTATGAGTATCTCTATCACAGATCTACAAGAGAGGGGTCGGAAACATTCTCCACCACGCTGCTCCAATGCGGATTTATGACAAACGAACGTGTTGCCAATCCATTTTAGATGTTTAATTTCAAACTGCCATAGGGCCTCCGACAAGGGTTAACGTCTGCTATCGTACCGATACCTACCAGGACCGTCGACTTAGCTAGACTAGTAGACTAGCCTAAAATACGCCATGTGATCACCCATCCAGGTACCAACCGCTTGCGATCTACTCAAGCAGCGGGGCTACCACTAGCCCGTTTCTCCACCGCACCGCATTGGAGCAGCGTGGTGGATTATACTCCAGGCCTCTACCTGTTGTGGGGAGAGACCCGTGCCTAACAGTGGGCCATTAAAGGATTGCAGCAGCATGACCTGACTGGCGCAGTGTTTAAGACGCCGATGCGCTGCGCGGAGGGTCCTGGGTTCGATTCCCAGCGGTGCAGAGATTTGAATGACGAGTTCAAATTTCTGTTTCTGGTCTGGGTGTGTGTGTTCTTGTCTTGTGTGTCCATGGCACCCACGACACTGGGAATCCTATGGGCTATGAGTGTGAAGCGTTATTAGGTACTAAACCGGTGTTCTTTTTCCAACAGCACTGTCAACAAAAAGATGGCCTGGATTACGCCGCGTGGTCTCGGCCACGGGGCGCCATGGCCATCAAACAGGGCTACGAGGTGAGCAGTTTGAGGCTATTCGAGCATTTTGAGGTCATTTGAGAATTCTGACCAGGCACCTGGCGTATGACGTGAGCGTACCCACATAATAATATCCCTTCTGTGAAAATATAGAGTTTGTGATTACGAGTAGATATGTGTTTTTACATACGATTCTTCTGTTTTTTTTTTTACTGTCAATAAATACCAGATGGAGCAGGTCACCTGATGTTAAATCGTCACTGCAACCCATGGACATATCAGACACCCACCCAAATATATTAAAAAATCTTCCGAGCTCAAAAGTGCATTGCTACTCTCGAGGTCTAAGATTTTCGCCTCAAATGCAACATCGCAGGAAACCATTCCTATCGAAAACAAGATAATCACATGCTTTACGAAGGATTATGAGAACGGCGGTAACCTCACCAGAGGGATGGAAATGTCTCTACCCTCCAAAAACTGCACTCTTAAGCTTTGAATAAAAAGAAAGGAAATAACATCGCCTTTTCTAGAAATTAGTTAATGGCCATCATTTAATGACAATGGAAGGTATATCTAAGGAATGCCTATACTAGTTATTTGTATACCTAAGGAATATTATTTTATGTACTAAACTACCCCAGGTGCTATAGGCCAGAATTCTGTATTTTAGTGCCCTTAGTTGTTTGTTGATATTGAAGTTATAACACCATTGTAGTACAAATGTAGTTGGATTTAGATAGTTGTCAAGTGAAGACCTTTGTAGTTAGATATTGAAGTTGTTTTTTGCTTCCATCGACATTGTAGTATCGTAGATGATTTTGTGTTGGTTGTTCAATCATGTAGAAAGAACACAAATTATTCAGTTTCATTAAAGTTTGACTTTCGCATGCTTCACTTAATTGCGTAGTTTGATTATTTTGTTATTTGATAAGTGTCTCTTATTGTCGTAGATATAAATGATTACAGCCAAAGTGAAATCGACAGTATAATTAATTAATATTACAAAAAGTATCCTTCGAATTGCAAGTCTTTTGAAAAGCACACTCTAATTTAAAGTAGTTTAATTACATATATTAAAAGTTTGTATGATTAAATATTGAGTGACAAACATCAGATAAGACGTTAAGTCAAGGTTGCTAACCAAATTCCTTTACCAAATTCCCAACAATTGCAACGGAATTCCAAAAATTCGGGAAGAAAAATAACCCATTTTTTTTAATTTCACGAGCGCTATGAAGCGTGGACTTTTGAATTTCCCAAACCGAAATAAGTAGCTACATTTCTAAACGATTCTTTTCAAATTGCATCCGACATATCAACAATCAAGAAGATTCATAAAGTGTCCTCTTTGAACCGCGTCCTACACGCAGGCCAGGCTGTAGGCGGGGCGCTGCGAAGGACAGTGGCAAATGAGACCTCTTTGTCACGCCGGACCCTCATAGAACTACAAAGTCCGATGTTTCAAGTTGAAGTGTGCGTGTGACGTACATTTTATGGATATTTTGGGTCTTTTTGGCCCCAATTGTTTCGATTTTGGAAGTCTCTAGACAAACACATTGAAAAAAATTACAATCATTTATTTGCATGTTTAACAGAGTTCTGATTAGGCCATATGCAAATAAAACACATAGGTAAAGAAAATCATTAATGTTTAACAATGATTGTTTAACACATGTTGTGCCTAGACAGGTTCGCAGGTTCCAGTGAGATTCTTTAGCGGTCCCGGCGATTAACGTGTCCAAAACATTGGTATAAATGCGGCATTGCTAGTGTTCACAAAATTCGATTTCTGAACTTTTAATACTATTAACCTCCCACATATATCCCGAATCTTCCAAATAACTTGGTACATAAGTTATTGTACGACATTAAGCCGGCAATATATCTGGTTTTTAGCGCTGATATAGCCGAAGATATAAAACTTTCGGAATTTAAAATGCTCCCGGGATGTAGCAGTGGAAGGGTTGAAATACGACTGGTCTATGCTTTTATGAGATTGGCTATGCTTTTTAATCTGTTGCGAAGTTTTATGTAATGCAAATAGGTATTCACTTTAGTTTAATTTGATAATAACGTCAATATCATAAATATTTTTGAAGATTTAAAGAATGGAAGGTTTTTTATGAAATAACGTCGGAGAAAAATTAGGCATAGTAGATACATGTAAAGAAAAGACAATCTTCTTTAAATCATGTTGGACGTGTCAATAGACGAAGCGTCCTTAACATTTTAGAAATTTTACATCTAACAAAGAAAATTTCACAAATTCACGACTTATAAATCTCTTTACGCAAAAACAAACTTATTTATAGGTTGGTGAGTCAAATTATGAATTACTGTCCCACTATTCCCAACACGAAATGGAATTGTCCACCGCGGTTGGACCGAAGCCATAAATAACAAACTATCCTAACCCGTATCAGTTATTCGTTGCAAATTAATTTCCGGGCAGATATCGCCCCAAATGTGAAATTTAATTTCGGAGATCACACCCGCAGTTAAGGGTTAGATAGACATGTTTGTTTATGGTTTAGGTACTTTTGTTGCTTTCAGTTTAAAAATTGATTTATTTCAAGAGAGCATTAGAAGTATTGTTCCATTTTTTTTTAATTTGGTGCCTGTAACTCTGTCATTTTACGTTTTATTAGCTTAAATTTTGACTAAAGTTACACTTTTTCTTAATGAATCTTTAAACATAATTATATGAACCTACCTGGAATACTGCCAAATCAAAAGTCTATAAGGTTTTTAAATACCTAGATCTTTAAAATCTGAAGGTCAGTAAAAATACATTTTCATTTCTTTCAATAATAAAGTTTTCCGTTGAAAAATTTTGCATCAAGATGTTTCCATCATTCAAAGCATTACATAACAGACATTGCTAATTTACCCCACAAATATATCGAAAGCAATAAAAAGTAAAACGGGAGCAAAGAACATCAAGCTGGAAACTATTTCAGAAGAAGCTATAAAAATTCAATGCAGCGCAGTGGAAACCGTTAAAAAACTTCCGTGCTTAAAGCTAACATCGCCATTACATAACAAAGTATAAAGTTTCAACTCAAAAATACTGGTGCAATGTAGTAAAAGAAAAATATCTTGCGTCAACGTTCGGGTGAAAGATTTCACGGAACAGCGCCATCTATTGTTGGTAATGCGCGTTTTGACGTGAACTGCGCCGAACGTTACTTCGGGTGTTTGTGACCCATTCCGCAGTTATGGGTTATTCGTTATAGGAGAATGGGATTAATGGCAGTATTATGGGATTTATGGATGGTAGGTAAGCGGTTTTGATAAGATTGGTTCAGTTTAATGGGTCAAAAATTAAAGAAATTTTACACGCATCCTCATATAGCTTCTTTGCTACTTGTATGCCATTCAATTTCTAGCAAATAAATTGTATATGCTTTTGTAAGGTATCAAAAGGTGCGACGATACTTGCATTGCGCAGTGGTTAAAGCGCTAGTTCGGGAGGATCAAGATTCGATTCCCAGTATAACTGTCTTAGTGTTGCCTATGAGAAGAAAACATTATTTTTGAATTACAATTTAAAAATATATAGGTGCTATACTAGTGCTAGCATCCAAATTGTTGTTTTAAAAATTGGAATCCTATATGAATATAACTGAATATATCTTTCCATCCCCTAATGCTCAGACTGCATTAAGACAACAGCCCAATTTGACGTAATTTATATAATTCACACCCCTGTATCATTTATACAGGGGAGTGCTCTCTGACTTTTGTCATTCGATTTCTCAACCGCTTGGAATGGTCACTCTCAAATGAATAGTTACCCCTTGGAATGATATAGAGAGGATATTACCGCTACGTTCTGAAATAATAATGGTAAATCATTAATCTCCTTTCTAAATCGAATGAGTCTTGTCTACAATAATTAATAATGAAAAGTGGCTACATCGTAGCACCTACATATGTGATTTCACAAAAAACAGTAAAATAATGAATATTATTTCACTTTGACGGTTAGTGGTATCGTATGTCATTGTGTTTTCTATGTTTGCGTATTATATATTAGTAGATAACATTACATCATTTCGCATAAGTTGAGTACCTTAGACTTTGTGTAGGAATTGTAATAGAATACTACACTGACATCACAGAAATATTTTTGCCTTGAGGCTAGAATGATGCCTTCAACTTTTAAATAATGTTAATTAAATCAACTAACACTATACACTTTTGAAATTGGAGATACATTTATGATTACTTCATGACTTATTGTTTATCTATACTAATATTATAAAGAGGAAACATTTGTATTTTTGTATGTTTGTAAGGAATAAACTCAAAAACTACTGGGCTGATTTCAAAAATTATTTCACCATTGGAAAGCTACATTCAGTCTGAGTAACATAGGCTATTAAATAAAAATAAAAAAAAATAAAAAAATTCATTGGCAGAGCGAAGCCTGCTGGGTCAGCTATTAAAAATAAAATTAACGATCTGAGCGGCGTGCAGATTCGCGGGTTTGATTCCTAGCGAGGCAGAGATTTGAATGATTATTTATTAATTTAAATATCTTGACACAGAAAATCCTAGTATGAGACTATAAATATAAAGCGAAGATCTTTAATCGCATAAGAATTTTATAGTCGTCTAGTAATTACAACCGTTAATAAATCAATCATTTTGACTTCGTATTAGCATCTCTAGATAATTCCACGGAATTGAAACGGAAACGTAGCCGTGTCAAAGGGCACTGAACCGCGTATATTTCAGCGACTAAGTACAGTCGCAAATCGACTGCGAAGGTAACGTACTCACCCCACTGGTCAGTTATCGTGTAGATTAGTGTACAACTTTCGTCGTTTGAAATTGCTAAAGATAAACTATATAATTTTCGTATTAGTAGGCTGTATTATACAACCGCCGTAATAACATATTGAGATCCGAGCTCACGTTTTTCCATACAGACACCAAATTCGTTGAAACGCCGTCCGACGCACCCCACCTCAAAATTTTAACTTTAACCAAACTAAATGCAGACATTTGGCCAATGACTCCCATACACCTTCGGCTGCCCGCTGACCACGCGATAACTTACGAATACTTCCGCTAATAGTTTAGTTTGTCGCCCAAATGTATTCGGTTGGTTGCCCTTGTAATCACTAAATGTAAATGAATTATGTGCGTTTCGAGAAAAACGAGTATTACCCCGATCATTTGGTAGTTTACCTGGAGAGTTTACCGGGGGTTTTGAAAATTGGTACCTTAATAGTTTTTGACGGATCGGCACTTGGAAAAATGGTGAGAATGAGAGGGATGTAGGCCTTAGTCTACCACACTGGTCTATTTAACAATATTTATTTGTGAGCGGATGGCAATGGGGCGATATTGACACACACGATAGCTGTCACGTGTGTTCCTTTATTGGACCTAGCCATACTGCATTATAGACTAAGTTTTATTTACTTTTAAAAGAGTGCTGGGAGTTTTTTTCCGCCCGCTTTTTTCTCCCAGTCTACGTTTTGCCTGAGGGGCGATCAAAGCGGATGAATGTAGAATGTATAATTTATCTGTATGACTTTCATTAAGTGTGCACAAATTGTACCTAATAATGAATAAAAGCTTTTGAGTTTGAGTTTGAGTTTATTGCGGGTTGGTGGACTTCACATGCTTTTAAGATTATGAACGGCATGCAAGTTTCCTCACGATGTTTACCGTCACCATAACAGCAGGGGATAATTAATTTTATAAAGCGCACATTACTTGTTTTTCAAAGTAATTGGTGCGTGCCACTGGGATTCGAACACGGACCCCTCGATAAGGTTTCGAATTCTAAGCCACTATCACCGCTCACCCTGTTACATCTTACCATTTATCTACATTACGCTTACATCTGCCACTTTATATATTTCCCATCCGTCTGTTCCAGGCGAAGATGAGCACGGGAGACGGGACGGTGGGCCACCAGAAGGCGGACGACCGTCTCGGCCACCACCAGTCCATGAGCCAGATGCTGTACGGCGCCGGACTGGGGCCAGGACGGTCAGGTTAGTATACCATCACTGATTGTTTTATATTAATACTAACGGGTAGTTTTTTTTATACTAACGGGTAATTTAATACTAACGAGTAATTTTAACACTAACGTAATATTAATATTGATAATATTATTATAAGTAATATTGATACTAACGTGTAATATAATACTAACGGTTAATTTTAATACTAACGGGTAATCATTATTACTAACGGGTATGCAGGCCACCGATTTCAAATGCTGACCTGCAGCTTATGGAAATCTATATTCGAACTGAAATGTCTTAAACTTTTTCACACTGGAACACTTTTAATGTTTCTTCTTTGTTTGATGCTTAATGTTTATTTAAGCTTACATGTCAATAGTAGTAATACTTATAGAGAAGTGATTTATTTTTCAATATCAACAGCACTCATCATAGGTATTATTATTTTTTTATTGTATGGAGAAACACAGACTTATTCAATAACTAACAGTTATTCAATGTACTTACTAACAGATCATTCGGTAAGGGTTTTATTATAAATGTATCGATATAAATAAATATACAGTGTTAACTGTAAAACACTGGCGGCCTCGCGGCCCTGGGTGGCTGGCACCATAAGCATCAACTTTTGTTCTATGAGTTTTTACAGTTAACCCTGTATAGGTAGATAATATAAATGCATGTCAAAAGACCACACGTCACCTCAGATCCCGTTCATCATTCCAGGGTCCTCGTCCTCGTCGCCGGTGGGCAGCACCAACGCCGGCCTGCTGGTGGTGCCCCAGCCGCTGGGCAAGGGGCCCACGAAGCTCCAGCCCCTCCACGCCCACGCGAGGAAGTACCACTGCAAGATGTGCCCCCAGGTAAGATACATAAAGATACATATATACAGTCCAATTCATAATTAGGTGACAAAAATATAAACAGAGAAATTGCACCGTCAAAATAAGGATAAAAAAAACCAGGTACTGTATTTGTATAGCACGATTGTGCACCATTACCGTAGTTTAATTTTCTATAATACGAATTAAATTGTCTTTTATCATAAAAAATATTATACATAAAATTATATCATAACCGGCGTCCGTCAGACGTTAAACCGGACGCGGTATATCGCATCGCGAATCGGAATAATGTATAAAAATGCGATGGAATCTTCTTAAGCAGTGGTTTTCAAAGTGTTATGGGAACCTCAAGAAAATAAGGGTTCCGAGGGGTTAAGACTTTGAGAATTTGATTTCGTCGTGTAAGATATAAAAATACCGCGCAAGTTAAATTAAAAAGGCTCTCAAGCAAAAAGTGGTTATTTCTTTTGAAATATTTCAGAAAATTAATATAAGTAAAATTTTGTCTCTCCTGAAGTTTTCTCAGATTAATTTTCGCGGTATTGTTATTGTGTATAAGCGACGATATAACCTGTAGACGTCGCGATATTAAATTAATAGCTATATCAGTAAAATAAAAAAACATTAAATAGCGGCGTTACATTTTGTTTCATTTTGTTTGATTCTATAACGTTATCGACAACCAGTTTTTGCACACTCATTGGTTCAAAACATGACACTGTCGTCATAAAATTTGCAATTTGCAATTTAATAAATTATCCGCAACATTGTAAGGTGAACTTAAAATTCCCTTCATATTTGACAAAAGATTTTTGTTACTATGGAGAATATAATTATTTTAACGTTCTTGGGTAAACCAAGACCATAGTAGTTTGAGAACCACTCAACTGATATAGCACTCGGCCAGTCCTTCACTGTATGATAAATGCGTGTCTAATGTGGAAGCCAGATATCAAAGATTTCTTAAGAAATATTTTTAGAAATTTTTATTGGAATAGATATTTCCGATGATACAATTCTAAATAGGTGGTAGAGCCATAGTAGCTCGTCCGGGGAGGTACTATACCGCCAGCTCCTTTTTTACTAAAAAGGTTTTACTTTGTAATTTTTCACTTACATTCCCGATACCTTAAAAGCCTACACCCTTATACGCCTCTAGAATCGTTTGACATTTCAACCTTTATGCCAATTTGAAAACAATTCGCGGAGCGGTTGTTAATTAAAAAAATGCAATAATCATTAGCATTCAAATTGCAACTCTATCACACGTACATACGGTCGAAATCCGAAGAGCGATAAATTTGAAAATAACGATAATCGCGTCTGTGGTCAAGCGTGACCGACGATAGTGGAATTCCAACTCTATGTGAAGGGTGTTAGGTTCAATTTTGGTTGCGATTGAGGTTTTTTTGGTGGAGGCTTTCTAATCAAAACCGGGGGCGAAAGAATGTCATCGCAAAAATTCCACGTGCCCCGGTGCGGTGTAGGACGGACAGACGGACTGACAAAAAGTCGCATCGACTAATACTTATAGCGTTTGTGTAAATTTTCGAATTCCTCGGATGTTACGCTTTTGGATCCCGCCGTCGCAGGGGTTGGGAACTGTTGGGTTATTTACCAATTATTTAAGCATACAAAGTTCGTAATACATGTATAAGATTTTCGAAGATTCAAAAGATAATATCATTTCATTTAAATTTTAAAAAAATCATTACAATTGAAACGATGTAGGTTAATGAATACCTATGTTTGTTTAGTTCAATAATAAAATAAATTAAGTAGTAAAGTGCAAATAAATAAATTAAATTCCGGTTAATGAATTAGCCCATATCCACTTGGCTAACCTAAATTTTGGTATTTTTTTAAAGAATTAACACTTTCTAATTTAGGCTACTTCTAAAACACAAAATAGATGTAAACTTAATATAATTAAAACCAAATAGTTGAAATTTTCATTATTTATGGTAGACTTAAAATATATTCGAATAAATCCTCTACGTCGGAACAATTTGTATCAATTCCAAAAAAATATAAGTAGTTTAACAGTGGTTTCGTTTAGGTTGTCAACCCCCGCCAATCCATCAGTCTTTGTCTAAAGCCGGCAGCCGACATCAAAACGTTAAAGTCTGAAAGTAGAGAAATCGCTTTTTCTTTTTTTCTTTTTTTATTCGAGAAATGAGGAGAAATGTGGCCAAAAAGTTTAGACAATAAAAGGTTTTTAAATAATTATATAGAAAATACCTACTTTTTATTGATTTATTTTATTGCGTTATCACGATTTTATCGGCGTCGTATTATACGATACCGTTCCATAATTTTAGTTGAAATTTGATGTCAAAAGTTGACTTAGCGGTGGGTGAAATGGAAATATTGAAGAAAAACTTTGTTGCAAAAATCGATTTCTTCGACAAAAGAATTCACGCGAAGTGGAACCTACCGCCGCTTTCATAACCCGTATGAAGGTATTGTTAAGAAAAAATAGAGGATTATTAAATTAATCTCAGTGCTCTGACTTAGAGTGACATCCAACTATAAAATCTTTTTTTAAAGGTTAAAGACAGGTTCCCTGCACGCGTTTCTGCTACTTCTATTGTACGAGTACGAAAAATAATAAAGCCTAGTTAAGTCCAGAATAACATAACGACCTCCTTCCAATAAGACACCCGCTTCAACCAAACGTTAACCATAACGACCGGTCATTTGCCAAAATCGACTCCAAATCCTAAACGAGCAATAAAAAACCCAATACGTCACACGGACATCCGGAAAAGGACGAATAACCGGAAGTGACGCCCGATTTTCATTTCCTGACAAATGTGCCTACATAAGTGACTGTTTGATGCCTCCTTCTAATACCTGGTTAACGTATTCAAATTACAACCTTATCTCAAAACAATAGAGTTGAAATTTCTTTGAAAAAATACCACATGCTTGAGAATGTTATGGGTGATAATACCACGAGTATTTGCGATGCAATTGGACTTTATTACGTAGGTCTTAAAGTAGGTTTTTGCTTAATTTACCTGTTAATATGGTTGTCTAAGGACGCGCTAAACGAAATGACAGAAATTTGTATGATCTCCTGTCGAGTGGATTTTATTACTGTTATTAGTCTTTTGATAACTCGATGTTAAATAAGGATGTTAATACTAGACTTTGTTAATACTAGAGGGTGAGGTGATAGCCCAGTGGTTCAGAATTCGACCTCGAATCGAGGGGTCCGCGTTAAAATCCCAGTAGCACGAACCATGACTTAAAAAGTTACGTGCGCTTTATAACATTATATCACCTGCTGCTACGGTGAAGGAAAACATCATGAAAAAATCTGCGTGCCTGAGAATTCACAAAAATGTTCTCAAAGGCGTCTGAAGTCCACCAACCCACAGTAGGGCCGCGTGGTGGACTAAGCTACATCCCTCTCATTGTGAGAAGTGACCCGTTCCTGTAGTGGCCAATGGGTTACCGTTCGCGTAGTGAGCTGTAAATTGCACCCAAGACTTTCGCTCCACGTATTAATATAGATATACGTATAAGGTTATTTTTATAATCTGTACTCAGATTGAGCAATGTATTTATCGACTAGTTCTTATTTACAATTTTATTAAATGTACATATAGATTATATAGATATACAATGTACATTACAAGTTGCGATGCAAATGTGGATATAATTCTGCAAATGGAACCTCATTTACGTATATATAGTGAAAGCTCCTAATGAAATTTATAATGAACTGAGAAAATTGACTACAGTTGACGAGTTTAGGTACTTAAGGTGTAAGTTGGTAGCGGGCGACATGAAGCAGCAGCGGACGACGTGTCGCCAGCGACACTAGGTACTGGTTTCTATGTATTTCTATGAAAAAGCTCGACGACGTGTAGCTAGCTTCGTGTCGCTAACTAAGTAATTTCATAGAAATACATAGAAACCAGTAGTAGCTGGCGATACGTCGTCCGCTGCTGTTTCATGTCGCCGCTACCAATTTATTTTTACTTAGTTCCGTTCCCATTTCAAAAACTTTATCATGATTCTGTTCAAAATTTCAAAATTCTGCACTCAGATATTAATTTGTCTCTTCGTTGATCATTCAGTACAAACTAATCTAAGTATAAAGATTAAATCAATCAATCCTTATAGACAAAATAATTATTATCACCCCTATAGCTCAGCGTCATCATTCATTATTCCGAGCGATTGGTCAGTGGGTTCAATTCCCTGGACACGAATGACATTAATTCAATGCAATTGCACAATTTCGATTATCGACCTTTTAATAAACGAAGTTAATCTTCCGTTTGTAAAAGATAGGACAAAATACCTGCATTTAGACTATATTTACTACATTACTATATTATTACTATATTTATTACTATATACTATATTTTAGACTAGATTTTAAGTATAAGTAGATACCTTTTACTATTTTTTGGATACTCAGCAAGGGGTAGTTTAGGTACGTGCTAGTTTACCAATTCGCATTTGAAGTCCACCAACCCGCAGTAGGCCAGCGTGGTGGACGGCGGCCTACATCCCTCTCATTGTGAGAGGAGACGCGACCCTGTAGTGGGTCATTAATGGGTTACTGACATTTCCATCTGAGAGCGTAGGGGAGGGCGTAAAGGCAGACCCCTCTTTCCCAGTGGGCACTTTGGGCAAGTGCCCAGGGCCCTGCGATCGATAAGGGCCCCCTCAGATCGAATACAAAGTCCCTAGTTCCTGTCGGATCACCAAACCATTATTATCAATATTTATTACCAAAAAACTTATATACTTAATACGAAGAAATCGAACCTTAATCGAACTACAATAAGGGCACCATTATCCTAATATGCCCAATATTGCCCAGTGCCTCCAATAGGTTAAAGGCGGCCCTGCGTAAAGGTTTGTGACCATAACCTATGTCTCCATGGGCTGCAGTGACCACACAACATCAGATGCCTGTATGACCATTTGCTATACATTTTTTTAATAACATAATTTTATATGTATAGACAAGCAGGCATTTTGCGTGTTCTCGGGCAGGTGGCGGTCATCATAAGTTGTCACGGACGCTAGCGCCATTATTGTACGGCCATGAAGTGAGAGGCTGTTCGTAATCCAAACAGTCTCAAGTTACATACTATGTTTGATGAAAATTTAAAGAAAACATGACGTAGTTACTTTGTTACCACATCAATCCACCTAGCGTCCTATGTTTGATTCCCGGCGCATTATCGTAATTGTAAATGTATGTAAATGATGATTTTGTTTAAATTTCTGATCCTAAACTAAGTTAGAGTAGTTTAGATTTTAGTGATGGAAATTAAATAAGATGAGACAAATAAGGCTGCGAGTCTGATGAGAAGTGTGTCAAAATTACGTAACATTTCAAAATTACTTGCGGATTATACAGGATGGCTTGTAATGTATTTCCGCTAAGATCATGTACGAGTAGATAAGCTCAAAACAACCAAAAGTTGAATAAAACTGAATAAAACTTTACTTGAACAAAATTACCGATCGATCGATCGACCCGCCCTTTCTGAGGCCCGCGTGCGACTGAGCGTGCAGTTAAAGTTAGCGTTTCGTATTTAATCTGTAGCCGTTAAACGGTTACCTTATCGCTTCACACTAACTCACCCTCAGTGAACCCTTAAGGTTAACCGACACCTTTAAGTAGGTTTCAGACGACGCTATAATATAATGGCATAGAGTACATAGCTCATAGCACAACATCGCGCTCCATAAATTGTTATGGACACGTTCACATTGTACTGTACTATATATTATTGGCTTACTATACGCTATAAACTGGTGCTATGCGCACAGTTCATGCTATGCTATATCGCGCGCCGCCCTCTTCCTCCTCCCGCACCCCCGGCCGCGCGCAAACTCTTCAAAGATCGCGTTCGACTGAGCTTAATATACATAACGCTTGCGATATCGCGTATGTGAACCTCATGCTATAAAGTATAGCATGAGGTCCTTCTCTGCTATACTTTACAGCGCAATATTATAGCGTCGTCTGGAATCCCCTTTACTCCTACAACCCATTAAAGGCCCACTGCAGGGGACCTCCTCTCATATTTTAGAAGACTATGTCCTTCTGCCTTGCAAGTAGAATAACCCTAAATTATATAAATTTAAGACTTTGTTATTTTGTATTACATAAGTAAAAAAAACCCGGCAACAAAACAATTAATTGTGAATATATAGGTGGAAACTTGTAATTGGCCTTAGATATTAACTAGAGATATAGCCTTAAGTATTACACAGCTGTAAGTTTCCCTTAAAGTCTATAAATAAATAAATAAAATAAATAAATGTCTGAGTCCACCACGCTGGG
Organism: Erynnis tages; assembly: GCA_905147235.1. NCBI lineage: Eukaryota > Metazoa > Arthropoda > Insecta > Lepidoptera > Hesperiidae > Erynnis > Erynnis tages. The sequence continues at coordinate 1,239,625 of LR990093.1, forward strand.
TTATTGCGGAGTAGACTTCACATGCCTATGAGAAGATTATAATTAAAAGCCTATGTACACTTTACAGGCTAATTTTCCGACCGCGCCCGACGTTGCTTAACTTTTTCGATCGCTTGCGATCTACTCAAGCAGCGGGGCTATGCGCGCTTTCTGGTAAAAAAAATTCATGAATATTAAGTACTGGTAAAAAATATATATATATATTTTTGATTCTTTATCTATTACATGTAATTAACAGGACTAACCTAAAGCGCTACATGTAAACTTAAAAATATCTTAAAAAATATTTTAAATCAAATGAATTTCTGACTTTATGAGTAGGTATTTCCTGCGCTCAAACTTATAAACAAATGAATTAAATTGCTTGGAACAGTATTTTATTAAACTTAAACTAAATCTTTTTAATATCGTCCAAAATTCAATCAGGATTTTATGGTAATCACCATCAAAAATCTTAAACCCTATTAATAAAAATGAAATTAAAAGTTAGCAAGAACAATTTCGTTTTCGACATATTATGTTTAGGTGTACGTTTATCCTTAAAGCGAAGACTGCAAAAACTTAACTTACAACCGGAAGTCGGTAATTGTCTAGCATTTAAGGGCTGTCATAAATTAGCACTTTATAAAACTTTGTAGGTATAAAGGTGGTAGGTGTATTGAGATGAATGCTAGCCTAGCATGCAGCTTTGCTACCTTCTTTATGTGTTTTGGTTGCTACGGGAAATATAAATAAGGTTCTAGGTACTAGATATTAATTATTTATAACGTCATTAGCGTCATGGTTGCAACAACATATTATTATTAATAACTGCATGCATAGGTCTCCTAAGATTAAGATATAGGCCTTAGACCACCAATTGCAGGTTGGTAGACTTCACATGTCTTCGAGAAAGCTATTTCGAGAAAGCTTTTATTTCGCCGTTACGGCAGATCATAAATTTTGACTTTGTAAACGTACCAAGATATAAAGAAATGTCGTAGTGTATTCAAAGTAAATATATTATGATAGAAATTTCACGTACCCAACATAGGTACGGTAAGTAAAGACTTAGGGTAATAGACAAATAAGAAGACAACTTTATAAATGCTTACAAATGGTTTTTAAAATAACTAGAATAAATTAGTCGTTTAAAATGTTTGTCATTTTACCAAACGGTCTTAAAATAAAATAAAAATCATAATGTATGCGAAATGCGAGTTTTAATGTGGTCTACCTACTTCGAAGTCGAGACGTATTTCTCAAAGTCAAGTAAGTATCTTAAGTATTAAACATGTGGTTTTCCCGAAAATAACATCCTCGACGGAGCCCACCGCAGGCAGCTTTGCGGTTGCCAAGAAGGGCTTACGAGGAGTCGAGGGTTCAATTCCGTTCCGAATTAACTTCGACATCTCGAATACGTCCCTTAATGTGATTATGTTTTCGTTAAATTTTACAATTTACATCTTTTAGATACGTTCCTGTATGTTTTTTTTATTATTTGATTAGTTAGAATTTAAATATTAAAATTATTTAAAATCTGAAAGAATTCGGGAATTGAATTTTGACGATTAAATTTTAGATGAAGAAATTTTGAAAATTTGGGAATAAAAATTGTTTGAAGAACAATAATAATAATTATGTTATGTTATGATAATAAATATTTATAATACATTAGCTGGTAGACGACTTGAGTGGCGCAGTGGTTAAGTTCCTGGATTCGATTCCCAGCAGAGCAGAGCTTTGAATGATTAGTTTAACAAGGTCTGGGTGTGTGTATTATTTTCATGCGTGGTCCATGACACCCACGACACAGGGAATTCTACTGTAACGCCTCAAGCGTTTATTAAGTATTATTAGTGTTGGTAGTATACTATTTGACAACTAAAGAAGACAGCTTCTTAGAAAAGGCCAGTAGACCTACGCAAAGTAGCAATAAAAATCAACAAATTAATAATGCAACCTATTAAGTAATGCATTACACTGCAAACGATTCGTGAACTGGAAAATTCGCTTTAAAAATGAATATTTAACAGTCATTATTTATGAATCTGTGTAGTTTGTATCCGTTAAACAATTTAGGTGTAAAATTTTCCATTATTGACACTGTCATGTACCTACATTGTCCTACATAAGCTTTATTGTAACTATAATTAATTAATTACAATTATTAAACCAGTTATGAGCGTGCTAAAAAGCGTATGAAGGGTTCCGAATAGCTTAAAGTAGGTATTTTTATGGCCCACTGTTGGGCGGTGTGTCTCTCCACAAAGAAGTACCTAGAGAATACTCCACCACCGCTCTGGTGGTGATGGTGATGCGATAGGATAGGATTGGTGATGCGTTAGGATAAGATTGGTGATGCATTAGGATAGGATTGGTGATGCGTTAGGATAAGATTGGTGATGCGTCAGGATAGGATTGGTGATGCGTTAGGATAGGATTGGTGATGCGATAGGATAGGATTGGTGATGCGTTAGGATAGGATTGGTGATGCGTTAGGATAGGATTGGTGATGCGTTAGATTAAGTTTGGTGATAGCTTATTCGTCGCCGAATTTGCTTCGAGAATGTTTCTGTTCTTGTTTTAAAGAAATTTTAATGACTGATTGATTGACTGATGAAATTTTGATGACATATAAAATTAGCAATGTAACCAGCCCTAGCGGTCAGTCATCCGAGTAGTGACCGCACCCGGCGTTGCTTGACCGCTCAGTCCGCAGATCCTAAATATTGGTGATAATATAAGCTTGTAAAAAAAATTAAATGAGTATAATTTGTTTGTTTAGACTTTGGGTCTAATTGTGAATCATAACCATTATTAATTTGACCGATTATTTTATTATTAACTGGCATTTAACAAGCAGTTAGTTTACCTACTTTTTCATTTAAACGTTATTTATCTTATACCAACGGACCCCTAAAAACGAAATCGCGTGATTTCCAATTACGATCGTTTATGAATCTAACTAAACGAAATCCCATGTTTGGATGGAGTATGTAATTATATTTGACAGTGTTTACAATTATTTACAATTATACGCAAGTAATTATATCAAGATATACCTGTTTCGCTGTGATCGATGGTGTTTTTATTGACTAAATGTTGTAGTCGATAAAGATTTAATCGATAATTATAATAACATGCTTTCAAAATAATTAAACAAACTACTAAGATCATAATTAATACTCGTGCTAACTTTTTTTCTATAATTAAACTTAAGCATTGCTTATAGTGAAGGTTTAAAATTTCGATTTCGTGTCGATTTATCAAAAGGGTAGTCCATCCATTACATCACAATTTCAGTTGATTTATTGAAACTAAATTGTTACAAATGGAGTTTGTGCTTCTATCCCATATAGTAGGTACAACATATAAATGTTATAAATATCGTGGAAATAATGATTATTAGTAGCGGTGATAGCCCAGTGGCTTAGAATTCGACCTCGAATCGAGGGGTCCGGGTTCGAATCCCAGTGGCACGCACCAATGACTTTATAAAAAAGTTATGTGCGCTTTATAAAATTAAATATCACCTGCTGTTACGGTGAAGGAAAACATCGTGAGGAAACCTGCATGCCTAAGAGTTCACAAAAAAAATGTTCTCAAAGGTATGTGAAGTCCACCAACCCGCAGTAGGCCAGCGTGGTGGACTAAGGCCTACATGCCTCTCATTACGAGAAGGAGACCCGACCCTGTAGTGGGTCATTAATGGGTTACTGGCAAATGATTATTAAATATCGGCGATCTAGATAATACTTATAATATACCTATTATAAATTACTATACAACCAGAACAAATAAACTCAATTACGATTTGAGGTTCTAAGTATACTACACTGTTAAAGTTGGGTAGGATTTCTATCATACCACGTGCAGCTCAAAGTGTGATTAGTACGAGTTGCTCATACGAATTGTGATTCGTATGAACTCGTACTAACACACATACTTGCTCACAACGGGCTATGACTGAAACACAACCAAGTAAGTACAATACTTCTACCATCAATAATAACGGCCCAATATGATCACGAAAAGACCTTTCCCACAATTAGTCCAAAAACTAAGATGCAAATCACGATTGCTCTAATCCTTGAAATTTCCATAAAATGTATGTACAACGCATACAAATTTTAGCAATGACAAATTACAACGAGGATCGAGGAACGTATTCCCACACTGCACCAGGTATGTACATTAGTACTAGGCGGTCGGTTTATGCAGTAATTGACAAGCATTACAATTATTATGCTAAGTACGCATTGTGATTGTGCATGTTGACATAATACCATCAATCTGCAGTTGATTTATGCGGAGTAGGGTTGTTGAGTGTTTGGTGTTTTGTCGATGAATTGGGATGTCGATGTTTTGTCGATAGACCGGATATTTGACGGTGAAACATTTTATATTATCCAAAGACGATGGCAAAACCTGTATGTGTTCTGCTAAAAGAATGGACCGATGTTTTTAAAGTTTTTTCGTTCAAAATCTTATGAGATCAAGATGATCACGGTTAAGAATTCGGTGTCATAATAGAGAATCCCGGGTTCTATTCTCAGTGGCACCCCCCAATTGTAATCTAAATCGTAAAGAAACCTAAATTCATTTAAATCTCCATAATATTCTTAGAGTACGAGCTATGAGCTAGTTACGAGATATATGGGGATTCTGAAATATAGAGATCATTTATTTGCTTTAAATAGTAACATCAGTCTCAAATTAATTAATCCGAGTCTTTATTAAACTAGATAATTTGCTAACCTATCTTTAGCACCCAAATTATCCAATCAATTTGTTTTATTACCTATTTTGTTTGATTTCTTTTTAGTTTGTTCTCTTTCTATTTCGTTTTATTTCTTTTTAGTTTCTTTTCCTTCTGATTTGTTTCTTGCTATTTTTTATATCAAGTGAGCTTTGACACAGTTGATTTTTCCACCTTTATCGACACAATACTCCCATCCCTATCCATTATAATGATGGATTATCTCCCTAAGGTTCACAATGCTTCTTCACACCGCAACGCCTATTAGAGACGGCGCATTGTCATTTTAATTCTGTGTTTAACTTGCGTGTGCATACCCCTTAAGATCTAGGATTATTTTTCGTAGCATCCGTGATGTGAATTTAGTAGGTGTTCTATGTAAAGAATTGCCGTGAAAACAAAAATCAAAGCCTTTTAAATTTATTCATTGTCAGGTAGGTTGTGCACACTTAATGAACGTCATACATGATGCAATATTATGAAATGTATCATATATCCGCCTTTGGTGCCCCTCAGGCTATCGTAGACCAGGAGAAAAAAGCGGGCGGAAAGAAAATCCCAGCACTTTTTTTTCGTGACATAGCTCTCAAACTAGCAAACTGAAGTGGCAATGAGCTGGCGATTCAATGATCTTCACAGGAAATCATGCCCGAGAGTGCTCCATAACGTTCTCAAAAGCATAAAGTCCACCATCCTGGTCTAGGCCAGCGTAGTGGACTAAGGCCTACATCCTTCTCATTGTGAGAGGAGACCCGACCTTGCAAGTAGATAGAGATTCGAGTCTTCTGAGCCTTCTTAATTGCCTGACATAAACGACTGACCAACCAACACGATAAAATATAAACATATGGCTTTTGTGTATCATCAATTAGCTTTCCTAATTGAAATACGTGCTGAATGCAACAAAGTGTATGCAATGACGTAGACAGTCGAACGAGAAACATATCAATTAGTTAGCTAGGACATACAAAACTTTTAAAACACTTACATCTTAATCTTTTCATAGTTTACTTCGTTTCTCACTGTGAGACCCGGCCCTGCGTCATTAATGACGTCATTAATGTAACAGACAACAGAGGGTTACAGATAGATACTAAGAACTTAATACACTATCATACGATAGTGACAAATTTCAAAAAAATTCAAAAAGCTACTAACTTGCCTATACTCGTAATACTAATATGTCAGCGCAGGTGAACATCTTAGTTCAAAACCCCTGCGAAATCCGACCCATTATCTAATAGCCCATAACCCCAAATTGCAAAACCAATAGCCCAAACACCTCATCTAACAAAACGCAAGAAAGGGTTGAACGGTAACAAGGCACTTAACCCGTTCGCGCCCACCACAAAGCATCAATACCCAATAATCTCATAATAGCCGAATAAGGGATGTATTGGAAGCAATCGAAGGGTTACATTTTTTATATTTCTTGGGGATTAGAAGAAATCCGATTTTGCATGACAGCTGCTGAGTGGATGAAAAAATGGTTGAGACTAGTGGATTCCCGCAGTTATGCCTGAGTTTTTTCGAAGTATCTCTACTACTTGAAGAAGACTAGTGGTATCCCGCGGTGTTCCCAGTGTCTTCACAGATAATCTCCTTTTCCTTCCCATAGGGGGTTATAACCCTAAAAGAGGTATTTTTATAATCATATCATGGAAAGTTGCCAAACAACCATACCTATGTCTGACCAAAAGATTCTTAGATAGGTATAGTAAACAAATCTACAAAATACCGATCTTGCAAGAAGAAATCACACAACAAATTAGTAAAAATAGAAGATTAGAAGATAAAGAAGATAAAGAACTAATAAAAAAATAGAAGAAACTTAAATAAGACTCTTTGAAAAGGTCATAAAAGCCTCTTTGTCAAAGTACATAATATTTCATTTCATGTTTTCAGATAAGTAGAATTGTCAACGGCTTGTTAGGTTTAGTTCTTTAAAAAGTAAGTCACAAATGAAAGAGTTTATAAATAAACTAAAAAAGATTTATCAGAGCAAGTAACTGTGGTGCATTTAGTTTACATTAGACGCTTAAAGACCTGTAGATAAAATTTTAACACCATTTTATCTAAGAAGCGAGATCAATTTTTTTTCACAATTTAAAACTGAAAGAAATTTCCAAGAATAGCCTTTGTTATTTACTGGACACCTAGATCTAGATGCAAAAAATGCCTACTTAACTGTAAAGTATCTAAAAATACAAAATACAATCGAATAACAGTACGTTTTGATTAGATTTGAAAGCAAACACTAAAATTTGTTTAAAACCCGAATTTTCTATCTTGAAGAACTAATTTCATAGATTTTAAGTAAACAAGATTGGACATTGAAAGGAATTGTCCAATATCGAACAAAATGCATCTGTTTTTCGACGGAATAGAAGTTTGCGATCAACAAAAGACTTTTTATTGTGTTGGTCACCACAAAAACTATCTAATTTCATAGCGAATCGCTCCAAAGATTTGTATCAGAGCACGCGTCAATTCATACCATTGTGATCGATAAAAGATCAATTGATTATGATTTTCCTAACAAACCCTTAGTAACTATTGATGAAATATAATATTTTATTGCAAGGGTTGAAGTTATGAACGGTATACACAACCCTGTTACGACTGTAGATACACGCCAAGCTAATTCCACCGTTATTGTTAGTCAAGTAAACGCTATAATTGTATGTATCGTAATAGTGATGATATCAGGGCTATGTGGGGAAGTGTATGAATGTACCAAAAGCGCAATTGTGTTATTATTTCCTTTATGACGCCCTAGTAATTGAAATTGCTGAAATATAATAACGCGTGGCTATTGATTTGTGTGCTGATCGAATAGGTTTATTAATTTGAATTGTAAACTATTTACTATTTGATGGGAGCTTGAAAGCTTCTACAGAATTAATAGGACCAAGTAGGTAAATGGCTTCGGAATATTTGAGGCTAAAAATAGTTACATCAAATTTTTTCAAGGGCTTTCAGAAACTAGGAGTAATTTTTACGTGCATACAAAGCTGGGTAGGATAAAAATACCTTCACAAGCGAGCTGCGCTGACTCTACCATACTTTCTAGTGATAAATATCTTACGATGTTTTTATCTTGAATTAAACCTAAAGCAAAAATCAAAGGCTTACTTAATAATAGTAACTTAAAAATAATAGCTTAATTTTAAGCTTCTTTTAACCGTAGAATGGTTTGCTATATATTTAAGCTAACCATTGGCAATTTGGCAGGTGTTAAAATAGGTTTCTCATGTTTAATAACTGCCATTTTCTATATTGCGATCAAATGTTAAACAGGTCATCTGAAGTATAATATGTATTGATAAATATATTGTATTAATAGTAATACTTACTTTTAGTTACTAAATATTAATTGTCTATGTAATGTAAAACAATAAGCATACCGTATTTACTGCTATACACAATTACTTTTTATGGTTACTAATTTATTTGTTAACTTATACCGCTTATTTATTTCGCGTATGCCATGTAAAATTTAAAAATGTCATTCCCAGTTCGTGTCCAAACGCAATAAATATTAATACACAAAGCTGAAAGTATTTTAATGGAAATTAAAATATTAAGTTAATTGGACGACTGCTCAATGCACCTGGTATTGACATGTGTACGTAGGGGTAGAAAAAATTAGCGCAAAAATTAAAAATTAATTTTCTTCATTTCTGAAATCAACTGTCATTACGACCGCAATGAGTTTGAGCTTAATTAAGCCATTCCCGGTAATCCGGATTAAGTTTACGCTTATGATGGATTTTAATTAAATTTTTCGTTAGTTTTATGTCTCGGTTGTAAAGTTCAGTTTCTGTTTCGATATTTATATTGTTGACCTAATGTCCTATCATATATACTTAGTCTTGCTATAAATTAAAAAATATAATTATTATATACCTACCATAAGTATTCCATGCTTTAGTCTATCAGGGTTCTCCATTTATTTCCATCGTACTTCATTAAATTCGTTACTACATCGATTAAATCTTTAGAAAATAACGGCGTCTTCAAAAGACAGTTATCAAAGGGCCTAATTAATGCACACGGACATCCGCATCCCCGTGTTCTCACGATTTTTTAATTACAACCCAGCAGATGTTTTGTTCCGCGATAAAAAATAAAGCACCCGATATACATTATAAAAAATCTCCACTCCTAAATATTCATCAAACAAAGAATAATCAAGGATGACGCGCATCAAAACCGGAATTCAATTAGATATACAAAAGAAATTATTTGCGGGGACCGACTTCTTGTTCCAAACGACTTTAATTATTCACCAGACGATCAAGTCTCGGATTCACCCGAAGAAAACGACTCACACGATAGCAAAAGCATCACTAATGACACGCACAATGCACGCACAATGGCTAAAGAAAAAAACCTGACCCCCGAAGAAATCGTGAATCAAATTAAAAATTCCACTATCCTTAAAATAAAGCTCAAAGTAAACACACATACTCAAAAAGACAGTCTTAGACATTAATATGCAAAATCGTATGCAAAATTCCATCGGGTAGGGTCACCGAAACTGGCTATGCAAATCTCCGTGCGAAGTGAAAAGTAAAAAACAAATAGCGAAAAAACCGCTTGTATGGGAGAGTGATAAACATAAAAACAATTTTTGTATTGTGTATGTTCCTTGCATATTAATGTGTAGCGGGCCCGGGATGGGCCCTTGTGGCATTCTCACAGGTTAGGTTCAGTATGCAAATTGGTGATACTACTTAATCTTTTATTTTAATGGCATCTTATTGTGTTTAATCCATTCAGTCTTTGTGGGGTGAGGAGACTGAAAATGATGAGAAAAAAACTGGAGAGCACAAAATTAATGATTCAACGTATGCAAATGTCTTACTGTCTTCGCCTGTGGGAACTATGGGCGAACTTTTCCTGGGTGTTGTTCAAAGGAACCGTTAACGAATTTCTGGGGATGTGTTTTTATCAGCGAACTATTTTTAAACGGGTTTTTTTATTTGGGATCTATTAGGGCTTGACAGTTTCGTATTTTCTGTAGTTTCGGATATGCCTACTATGACCATAACATATGCCTCGAAAATTATAATAAGGATATATAATATTTAAAATTATTATGCTTTTGTGAATTGTAATTGGGCTAATTAAATTTCACCTTGTTTTTTTTTTTAATAATTTACATGTCTTCGGGAGTGTTATTGTAGGTACCTACTTAGTTAATTATGACGTTATAGAGACTTATGTTATACGTACTCTTACTTACGAGTATGTAGATATTAAAAATAGATGCATTAATAAAATTATCAACATTTAGAGTTAATGGTATTTCATTGTCCGTACCAAATGAGCCACTGCTGGGTTGGGTCTACTTTCATGATAAGAAGGCCTGGAAGGACGTATGCCGTAGTCCACCACGCTGATCAAATGCGGATTGTGCACTGAACATGCCTCTGAGAACATTTTATTTAGAAGTCTCCAGGCATGCAGATTCCTCACGATGTGTTCCTTCGCCGTTACAACAAGTGATATTTAATTTTATTACCTACCTATTAAAATTGATTAAAAAAAGACTTTTCGGTTTATGAGTAGCAAACGATCTGTAGTTATTCTGATGTTTAGTGATCATTACAACCCATATTCTGCTTACACCCACGCCCAACCTCAATTAGGAGAATCCTATCTGAAGTCAAAGGTTGCGTTGCTACTCAAGGCTCAAGGCGCCTCAAAATGCTTCAAATAAACTATTTTCTGCATTCGCACGCCCAACAATAACACACAAAAACAGAACGACCAGATTTGACCAGAACTTCTCGTATTCAGCGGCGGGTTAAGAGGGCACTCGTAGATATAATTACAACGAGCGACTACCACTACTTATGCGAGTTTTACCGCTAATAATATTCAGTTCATTTATCAAAACTTGTTATTGATTCATCTTAATATATCGACGGTTCCCGGGCTATTTGTATTAAGCGACATTTTGTAAACTTTACACCAGAGCAGTTTAAAGTTTTGATTTTTGAAAAAAAATTCATAACTTCCGCAATTTGTAAAATTTTAGAAAAAGATGGATATTTATTGATTAGGTTACATAGTCTGCATAATCTGATTAGGTTTTTTTTCTGATATTCCTATTATTAACGAAGTTAGATGTCGTTTAATACAAAATAATCCTTTTATTTTATTTTTTTGTTCCAGGCTAAATGATTTAACCGCCTACAATTAGTATTTTTTGTTCCTGGCTAAGTGACTTATCCGCCTAGGTTTATTAATTATTGCTCCAGATTAAATGACCTAACCGCCTAGAACTGAAAAAAATAGCTCCAGGCTAAATGCATTAAATTGAAGATTAGTTTTTACTAATTTGTTTCTAATCGTGCCTGAGTAATGAAGTTTACTGAAACGGGCGGTTAAAACATTGTTGAATTTAAAGGTACCTAGGAATTATTATTTTGTCAACAATCTCCCGGGTGCGCTCAACGGCCTCTTTCTTTACCATGACGGCTTCACAGAAGGAGACCACTGCCTTCCAGTCTGTCTTCTCCGCCAGCATCTTTGCTACAATTGCAGACGGAGCGAAGTTTACCCCAATTTGGCTAACCAAGGCGGAACGCTCATATTCCCATACAGGACACGCTTCAAGGGTGTGCTGAGCGTCGTCCTGATCTTCATCACAGTGGTAGCAATGGGGTTTTTCTTCCCGTCCAATCCGACACAAATACTCACCGAAGCAGCCATACGCGGTGAGTATCTGTGTCAGTCGGAACGTAACACTACCTTCCCGTCTGCCCATCCAGGCGTCAAATTTGGGCAGAATTGCTCCACCATCTCTTTGACCTGCATGCTTCTCCTCCAGACGTTGGCGCCATTCAATCCAAGCCTGTCTATGTGCCTGCTTTCGCAGAAGACTTGGCTCATCGTTATTTTCTCGTTGGAGAATTGCCCGACTTTGCAGGTAAATCTTGTCATCCATATCCGCCAAGATGTCGAGGGGTGGAAAGCGTGCCAGGATTGTTGCCGCTTCAAAGGATACATAACTCTCAAACCTGCAATGTTTTCAGACCACCAGTATACTTCTTTTCTATTAGAGGCCCTACATCGGGGCATCGCTTCGTCACATATAGATGTCATTACTTCCCGTACCCAGACTGATTCATTCTCGGGATCAGAAAAGGTCTGGGTTTCTGCCCAAAATCCAGCGTTGGTAGCAGCGAGTAATAGATCCCTATTAAGCTGTTTAACAGACCATCGTCGTGCTTGACCAACGTGTCTGTTATTAGGGGGTCGTAATGTCACAGCGAACATGATGTAGCGATGGACGGATAGAGTTACTAACTCTTCTGCGACTCTCCATCCCGATATCATGTGAAGCCCATGTCAAATCCACAATTGACTCCCCCTGCCACCGTACGCAGGTACTTATGAATCCAGTGTTGAGAAGCCGAAGGTCCAACCCTGTCGCCCACATTTGGATAACCTCTCCTCTTCTGTTTCCCCTTGTGTCACCCCATGGTTTTGAGCGAGCATTAAAATCACCCAGCACTATAATAGGGCGTGGTAGGCATCTACGGGTAAAAACTGCGAGTCTATCTAGGTATGATTCATAGGCACCAATTCCACAATTAGGAGATACGAGTATGTAGCAGCCTACAAATGCGAGAGGTCCCCATTCCACCGAAACATAACTCTGCCCTCTATCAATGAGGGAGTACGAAGAGTATCTCTTTCCACCCCAGTAAATGGCAACAGAGCCATCGATGTCCCCGAACCAAAGAGGATGTTTCGGCACATCGTACGGCTCTGCCACCACTGCCATGGCAATCGACCACTCCGCACAGGACTTCAAATTCAAATTCAAATTCAAATTCAAAAGCTTTTATTCATTATCAGGTACAATTTATGCACACTGAATGAACGTCATACATTTAACATTATACAAACATCCGCTTTGATCGCCCATCAGGCAAAACGTAGACTAGGAGAAAAAAGCGGGCGGAAAAAAACTCCCAGCACTCTTTTAAAAATAAGTATGAATTATTCTATGGTGCAGTATGACTAGGCCCAATAAAGGAACACACGTGACAGCTATCGTGTGTGTCAATATCGCCCCATTGCCATCCGCTCACAAATGAATATTTAAATTAAATTTCTAAAACTAGTCGCCCTGTTATTAGACGGACGCGCCGCCAGCGCGCCCTTGCTAAAACCAATGTTTTAACCGACGCCTCAATAGTCAATCCATAGTCAAGTTTGATTGTATTAAGTGTATACTGCTATTATTAAATTTGTTTGAAGTACTAAACTTTTGTTTTTGTAGTGACTGTAGCGACAGTGCTAGTTTAATAAAATATTAAGGAACATGGGTTTATTCGCCACATCTAGCAAATTCAAGTATCTAGCTAATTGTATTAAGCGACATTCTTACGTATTTATGAGGTAAAGCTAATTGTATGAAGTGACATTCTAATGTATTTATAAGGTAAAGCTAATTGTATGAAGTGACATTCTTATGTATTTATAAGGTAAAGCTAATTGTATGAAGTGACATTCTTATGTATTTATAAGGTAAAGCTAATTGTATGAAGCGACATTTCAAAATATTTATCAGGCGAGGCTAATTGGTTTAAATAACTCTCTGGTGTTTCATAGTATAGCTTAAGTACACAGTTCCTAAATTTGTCAAAATTTTGTGTCGCTTCATACATCGTAGTGCAAAATGGGCTCCAAAAATGCCATTGTATTAAGCGACAAAAAAGTGCTCAGATCGTCACCAAACCCCGCTCAAACGACGCGGAAAAATTCGCTGATTCCGAATATGTATATAAGTCAATTTCGCCCAAAATGTCGCTTAATACAAATAGCCCGGGAACCGTCGATATGTATTGTTTCAGGTACGTGTAACCGTTCACTTCTTTTGAGTAAGTATTTAAATAAACCCTCAAAAATTCGTAAATAACTTTATAGTTTACTTATAGGTTACTTATAGACTCATAATCATTGATCAACAAAAGCTTGCTTATCAAATGCGCGCAACGGCATCTATCGACAAATTATGGAACTACGGTTTTAGTTCAAGCGTTCGCCACTAGATGACGTTAGCAGTCCCATGGTCATTGATGCATTTGAATTTCAAATTAATTTAATGTACGATTGTCACAAACGTGCACACCTTTTACTTTATTGGTTGCAATTTAGATTTCTTTATAAAAATACTTAATATGTATTTTAAAGTCATTGATATTATCAATGGGCAATTCTTTAGTCGAAAGAACTCAAGTATGGACGGTGAACGTGAACAATGTGCATAATGCGTTTATAAATGTGTTATTAAGTTTATGTTTTTCTTTATTATGATACAGTAAACAGTCTCATAATATTATTCAAAAAGTATGTAGGTAGGTATTTAACGAGAATTTATTTTTAAAATTTAGAATTTACTGACATTTAACGTTATTACTTAATTTACTTAACACTGGACCGACAAAATTATTATGTTTGATTTGATAGTTCTCGAGACTAGTTTTTACTTAAAAAAGGACTATTAAGATCCTTTCTATCAAATCCCATTAGGTAAGTACTTACCTACTTACTTAGTAGGTACTTAGTAAGTTCTCACAAATTTTTAATGTCTACCGACCGACAGTCAAATTGCCGAACTTCACCAAAATAAGAGCTTCCATAGTAAGCTTAGGCGGGTTATAATAACGGCGGCATATCACCATACGTGTTTCCGATATTTTATTAAATTTCGCTGTTAGCTGTTATCAAATTATTTTCAGATCTATCCCTTTTCTACTAAAAAGATATACATAGCAGATAGCAGTGCAGTTTCGTATCAACATTAGGCCATAAATCCTATTTATAATAAAATTCAAAAGACTATAAAATTAAACGTCTATTAAAAAGCATACTTAAAATGGCCAAAATCTATTCAATCAGACACATCTATTTTTATCAAAATGAATTATTATCAACACTATAAAACCGGCGCGAGCGCACACATTCGAAACACGAATACGGATTGCACACGGAGAAGGGCACGTACACATACGCATTCTATGAAGAATGACTCGTCGAGTCGAGCCATGTGGTAGCCGCTGAGTATTTTGACGAATTCCGATTAGACCACTTGCGCGTTGCAACGGTTGTACGGGTTATTTAAAAATAATATTTAAATAGTATTTAAAGATAATTTAAAGTAATTCTGTTTAAATTAAATTCATTCGCAAAAAAAATTTGCGTCGGTCGCGATTCTGACCACCTTATTAACTAAATCATTTTCTCTTTCGACGATAAGATATTAAAGCTTTTTATTTCTGTCGCCATAAACACGCTTAAGGCTTAAAGAATCTAACTTTGTGGGCGTCTTAAGGGCGAACATCCCCGGAAAATTTTTTGGCCATACCCTTTAATACAATTTTACGCAATGAAGTACATAATATTATAAGTATCTTTATATAAATTGTTTCTCAATCTCCACTAATTCGTATTTGAACAGCGGTAACTATGGAAAACTAACTATGGAATTTAATTATGGACCTATCAAATTCATTTAAAAATGAATGTGTAGCTACTACCCACATCCCTTATAACATTAAAAAATTGAGATTTGTCAAGGGACACCCGGAAGGAACGAAGTTCATGACGTAACTGACGTAGTCATGAACTTCAGTCATTGTCATTTACGTCATGACTTACGTCATGACAGCAAAAAGTGTCGTGACAACTTTTCGTAAGAATTTTTTCCGTCTAGCCCCCTTTACAAAGCGCAACAAGGAACTTCGTTCCAAAAGTAATTTTAAAAATGGTTTTAAGTACTTTTAAGTATAAGTAGTCCATTTTTATTCTCTTGTCATATTTGGTAAACAATCTTAGCACGGCTTTTTATTTTAATTTGCGATTAAAAATAATGCAGACACAAAATTATAATAAAAACAAATTGTCATTTAACACCTCAACAGATTTCTAGTTAAGTATCTATAACTTTTTTTTAGAGCAATTTTAAACTTTTTTCAATAAAAAGTAGTGCCAAGATTGTTCACCAAATAAGACAAGAGAATAAAAATTAACTGTAGATCCTAGGTAGTACAACTGATGTTTCAAGCACGGCGCCTCCTATGACGTGTTCGGGCGCGGGGGGAGGGGAACAAACCTGATTTTCGGTCTATGTTGACCTTGCAGCGGACGCATTACGTCACAAGCTATAATGCCTTAATTCCTCAAGTCACACAATTGAAACTAAACCTTAAGTCGTAAACAATAAGGTTGATTCGAATTTGAATACAATTGATGTTTATTGTCCTGTGTACAAAGACGTAACTATGACATTAACGCAATTGATTTTTTACTTTATCAATATTGATATAAAGTAGGAATTAGCTTGCAGTGTAGTGGTTTATAGGTCGTTTTGGAATCAAGGTGTAAGTATAGTATTTCGCTACCTACGCCGGAGGTTTTTCCGCCAGAGTCTTTCCGCGTTTCATTATCGCATTGGTGTTTCTTAACGTTGTTTGTTGACTGCGACGGTACTTGACCAGAACACTTTTCTACTTAAATGTACCAGTTGGTACAACTGTAAATTGACACTTTTCTTTAGAACTGTCGATTTAGTTTGACGTCATTTTTAAAATTTATAGATAGAATTTTTATTTTTGCCGGTATTAGGTACCTACCTCTTTAGTTAACCGGCCTCGTAATCCGTGATGCGGTGATAGCCCAGTGGCTAACAATTCCAACTCTTACTCGAGTCCGGGTACTAATCCCAACGCCACATAAGTAGGTACCAATGATTTAAAAGAAAAGTTATTTGGGGTTTTAAAAAAATTAAATATCACCTGCTAATTGCTATAAAAGTTGTCCATAATACCTACTCTCAAAGGCACCTGTAGTCCACCACCTCGCATCAGGCCAGCGTGGTGGACTAAGGCCTCCTTCTTATTGTGAGAGTCCCAACTGTGCAGTGGGTCATTGAGTTTAAAGACCTATTTAGATATGAGGTACGGTACCACGGTACCTAGTATCTACTCTAAAAGATATAAGTACTTAGATACCTATCTTGTAAAGATATCTTTATACTTTTGTGTAAGTAAAGATAATAAAAGCGAATCAACAATTTACTTCAAAATAAATACCTTACACTATTTAAGTAGACTACTTACAGTTTATTTTTCTTTTAATCTGCAGTAATTTTAGAGTCAAAGAAAATAATTACGTAACTTCCAAGTAACTTCAAAATTTTCCTATATTAATAAATAAAATAAGTAGTAGGTACTTAAGTAAGTACAAAACCATTTTCCACAGTAGGTATCCAGATCTCGAAGCACTAAAAGATAATTTTGATAATTATAATTACCCCTAACTAGTTTTACTAGTTTTTTATGCAAATCGACTGCTCAAATGCAATTAATGTTCATAATACTAATACCTAATTTGAACGTAGACTCGTTCCAAAAAGATTTATTTCGGTCTCACACAATTATTATTCATTTCAAACTTAATTTATCGCGAATTTTTGACGGGTGGCTGACGAAATGATACTTTTTAATTAGCGGGCTTAAAACTTATTAAATAGGGGAATCATTGTAGGTAAGTAGGTAACATACATACGCCGGGGTACTTGTAACTATTGGCGCCTTTATAATACGCCATGAATAAAAAATACCATGTATAAACTGGTGGTATAGCCACCGTAGCTTGTCCAAAAAGTACCTACCTCACCGCCGGCCTCTTAACCCGTCGTAAAGCAGCATGTTCTTCATGTGTTGTGTTCGGCTGGGGAGGTGTGGTTGCCGGGGATACTTTACTTGAGGCGAATACCTTAGTCCTCGTGAGTAGCAAAGCACCTGCATAGGTACAAATTCGGACAGGTTTTTTTTTCTGAAGACTTGAAGCGGCCTACTCAGAATCTTTCCTCTTCTTCCTTCCTCTAATATAAATCTAATTTCTTAGGTTTTATTAAGGGTGGGTCCTCTACGAAGTGATGGGAGATGAATTTGTGAATCTTTCAAACAAAAATGACTTAAAGGATCTGTATAAAATTCTGTGCTCAAAGAGTTTTCAACTACGATCTAATGTCATCTTAAATCTAAGGATTCTTCTCAGTATCTCCTAATTCTAAATTCCGCTCAAAACAGAGTCCTGTCCTGACAATGAGTATTGTCTTAAAAACAATGTAATCTGTAGTGGAGACAAGTCATTTAATTTTAATATTCATAATATTTTTGGGTATTGGAATACACTATCATATGATATTTTCATTCGTCGAGCATTTTTATTGCTCATTAAAGCATTCACATCGTAAAATTAATGTAACCGATTGGTTATTTTGAATAATTTATTAGACACAATAAAACGCTACCTACCTTATTACGCCACGGTTTTTTGTCGACCAAAGCAATAAAAACAAAACTTTCATTATCATCTTCACACGATTCTATAACAAAAACATTTCATGTTCGGTACTTTGTTTCTTAGTGGCGTCGCGTCAGCCATTTTGTTTTTGTTTTACGCGCGAAAAAAACGAAACGCTCGGATTGTTTTTATAAATGGTTTTTTCTGTAAAAATACTGGGTCACTGTGTTTCTATTTGTCCTTTGACTGGTCTATGTCGATTTTTATTTAAATTTAGCAATTCTGACTCACGATAACTGTCTGGTGCAAGAATTTAGATGTTGACCGGTTAATTTATTCAAGTTATACATTTTATTCACATAATTAGGGCTCGATTTGGCTTTATCGTTTGTTTGTTTACACATGTTTAAGGTTCATCGCCCATCTTTTTTTTATAAATTGCTGATATTTTTAGTTTTAAAATTTATAAATTGCTAATTTCCTAGTTTTTTCTTTTTTATCAGCTGTCGGTAATGCCTTCGTTATACTGTAGGATTTTTTTCTTCAGTATCTAATTAAATTATTTTTAAAAGTAAACATGTGTTATCTAAGCAATTTTTTTGGTTTTTGAAAAGGATGTGTCTTGTAAAGTTTTTACTATTGTAATAAAAACCTTTTTGACGTCATAGTTAGGTACATATAATTATCTAAAAATATATTAATAAGGGAAACTTATTTAGAAACACTGAACAAAAAGGTTATATGTTTTGTTTTTATATATTTTTTTCATTTTAGTATTAAGTAGTTAGCAAGTACCTACCTATAGTTACAAAAGTAAAACTTTTTACTAAACCATCCTTACGTAGGTTGGTTTAGTAAAAAGTTTTAATGGTAACTAAAGATTTCGTCAATCCAAATTCCCGCTTTTAACTTTCATAATAATTTTCTAGTTTTTCCTTTGTTACAAAGTTACAAAATTTCCCAAAATAAATTAATTGCTTTTGCATTGCACGTATTCAAATTTAATTTTAAGCAACATTATTATATCAGTCAAGTCAGCACCTATAGGTACATAGTTTCACCTTCAACTTGTATCCTTGACTTTGCGTGACGTCATCCATCTCGAAATACGCCGGCTCCTATGATTGATTGAAAAAACTTCGAAATAAGTATACTTATTATTAAGAGGCACTATGCTTGATTCTGTAGGTATCTTAATTACTTAGAACAGACACTTTTATGAAAAAAATGGTGTTCGAAATTCAACCATGGTTCATTATTTTTAATTCAATTTTACGTCCATGGACGATTATCTTTAACAAATACTACACCGATTTAAAAAAAAATAAGAAATCAAACTCGAATTCAACCAATTTGAAAAGAGAATTTCGAATATTTTTGGTAAAATGTTTTGATAAAATCTTACTCCTGGCACGCTATTATGGACTGATATAAAGTGAACTATGTACACTACTTATGAAGAGATTAAGATGTTTTTTTAATACCTATTTCTGATTTTTTTTTGTCAAAAGCAACTGAGGTAGGTACTCTGCGTCCTAATAAACTAATTGCCATGTCGCAAAGGTTGAATGTACAACAAAAGTTGCTCCAGATACAGCCCTGTGTTTAAATTTTGTCGTGTTGCTTGGTCAGTCGGTTATGTCACTGGAAAGATTCGAAAGTAGTTAGGGACTACTACGGAACTGTGTTTCGTTTGATCGAATTCGAAACACACCCACTTATTCTATATTACTTAGTTATAAACATACTTGTATTACTTACTAGACTGTGCCCGCGGCTTCGCCCGCGTGGATTTTAGAACTTGGTACAGAGAAGGATAAAAAGTATCTTATAATGTTAATCGAAGTTATGATCTATCTCTGTACGAAATTTCATCCAGATCTGTTCAGCCGTTTTTGCGTAAAAGAGTAACAAACATCCAATTCCATCCATACTCACAAACATTCGCATTTATAATAGGAGTATTTATGCATTACCACAGAATACATAATACTTCATAATAGTACAAGTAGTATCATTTGAATCCCAATACCTAGCCATATTTGATAACTTGAAACCACACTTAATGTAAGTACCTACTCACAGATACGTTGCTATGCTCATTTGTCTATACTTATCTTAGTTGGTGTTATAATGTATAATATAATAATTATTATATATATGTTGTTTGTTGCCGATCTATCAAGTGATTGACGCGCTTGCTTCTATACGCTTCCATGCTGAGGTGTCGATGGTTTTAGTACAAAACTAAAGGCCACTTACCTTTCAAATTCAAATTAGGAACACGAAGAAGCGGCAGTATAAAAAAATCTTTGAAAACGGTTCGCAATTTCAGTGTGTGCGATTTTTGTTCTAAAATTCATAGATTTTTTTAATAAAGAGAAATTAATAAAGAGAAGAGAAGAATTTTTTTGTGTATAAAGCATAGAGTATTAATAGTACAAGTATTTTGACAGGTAGACGTGACATAATTTTTTTATTTTACTAGATTTATGATAATCGAGTTTTCATAAATACTTCGTAATATCTACGTAGGAACTACAAGGCTACCCCATACCATAAGATTTTCATTCCTTCTCATAATGAAAAGGATGTAGGCCTTAGTCCTCCACGCTGACTGACTTCTAAGTAATGCCATTCAATTATTCTAATGCCTCACGATGTTTCACATAACACATAACTGAATTGCACATAACTTAAAAATTCACTAGTGCGTGTTGGGATATGAACTTGGATCTTTTGAGGAAGGATTCTTAAAGCCGAATTCTCAGCGACCGCTTAATCAAATTGTTTACTGCTTTGACACGCATTTTTCTGAAATCCAAGTGTTATTTTTGACACGATTTGAACCTCAAATCTGTATTCCTCATCAATAATGGGCACCCTATCAACAGGTTTTTGGCTAAGCTTTGCCCGACCTCACGCTTGACCGCGGGGAAATGATTCTGAACGCTCGCCAACCTCAAGTATCTGTCATCATCACGCTGGCCGCTGTTACACTGATCTGTAACACTGACGTCGATAACTAATTTACTCGTATTAAGGGAAAATGCCTGAGAGTTCACAAAAAAAATGTTCTCGAAGTCCACCAACTCGCTGTAGGTCAGCGTGGTGGACTAAGGCCTACATTCCTCTCATTAAGAGAGAAGACCCGACCCTGTAGTCGGATTCATTAATGGGTTACTAACAAGGTATAAAATAACATATAACATTAGCTGCCTTTTTTCCTTTTCTTAAATTGATAAATTATTATCTATAAACCTCTATTAACCTTAGTCGGCAGCTTTCAAGTGCTCAAAAGAGATTTCAGCTCTAAGGATGCTGTAGTAGAAGTATAAAGTAGTAAGAGGGACACACCAAATATATTTTTTATAAAGTACCTATTGCTTAATAATATCTGAACGTAAGACAACAGCATAATCAAGAGCTATCTATAGAATAATAAACCGAATTGCAGATACAAAACGCAGATATAATAAGACAAGAAAAATAGTGAATAAAGTACGACAACATACAACTACACTAATCTACTAATTTGCAAATCTTCGAACTAAAATATCCTGTAATCTTTTAGGTAAATGGTGTCAAAAATTTGGTTTTGTTGATACTTACCTACTTACTACATGTTACTCTAATATAAGCGACATAAGCGTATTTGAAAACATTCTTGCATACCTTTTTCTTTTCAAATACTTTCAATCAACGTATCAATGTATTACGCGTCGGTGTGAGCGACGCCTTTGGTAATAGATCAAAACATTTCCATACATCGAGTGCTGGAGCAGTCAAATCATAAGAGCCATAATTCAAATCGGTGTGACATCATCAATAAATTACATCAGCGTTATAACTACTAACTTATTGAAAATCATCGAACCAATATACATAAATACTGTTGATAATGGATCCGACAAAATTGAAAATGGGAATGAAAAACGATTTAATGATTGTTTTCAACCCATTAATGACCCACTGCAGGGTCGGGTCTCCTCTCGTAATGAGAAGGATGCAGGCCTTAGTCCACCACGCTGGCCTAGTGCGGATTGGTGGTGGACTTCGACCTCCGAGAACGTGGAAAAACTGCATGCAGGTTATGCAAATTAAGGAGTTACAGTAATACTAATAAAACTAATAATAGTCTTACAATTGAATTGGCATTTAGGACACGATGGTAGTCTGGTTAAATATCGAAGCCTCCTTCTAAAATTGAATTTATTACCTTTCTAAACAAGCTACGCAATACTATACCTATTATACACAACGTATGTAGGTATAGCTATGTAGGTACACATCAAAATTAATTAAGCTGCCATAGTAACAACACAAAAACTTGATTTATATCTCAAATCTAGAACCGTGGACCTCACGATGTTGGTACCTCGTTGGTTTTCACGGTCAAGAAATGATTAAGTACTTACTAGATTTAACAATTATTTTGCGGAATTTTATTTAAAATTAATTAATTTAAATAATCTTAATTAAACATAAGAAACTTGGTGTGCCATCAAAAACATAAATAGCGCAATGTATTATATCTCCCACGTAATACATAATTATTATATTAAATTAGATTGTTAACTGCGATTGTCAAGTCAATCTATGGATACATACTTACATGCATGGATCTCATA
The DNA here is from genome assembly GCA_905147235.1 of Erynnis tages. Taxonomy (NCBI): domain Eukaryota; kingdom Metazoa; phylum Arthropoda; class Insecta; order Lepidoptera; family Hesperiidae; genus Erynnis; species Erynnis tages. Next base: position 1,262,335 of record LR990093.1, read on the forward strand.
TATGTACTAAAACTAATATGTAGTATATGTAGTTATTACATAGAAGATATATTACATAATTAGATATATTTATCTATGTATGTTTAAACTTTCAGTAAACTGCAGTACAAACTAAACAAACATAGTTTATACGAACGGAAACCTTCAAAATTGAAAATGCATCAGTCTCCGACGCTTGGCATCGATTTCGTGTGTTGATTTACAACGGCCATGCTTCATAACGATAGAGTAGGGTGGATACGAGCTTTTTATTCATCTATACTCTATATACCTACAAATAAATAAAATTGGATATTTTTATATTACAAACAGGTAATATAAAAATAACCGCTTTTTACTAAATGCACATGTATACACGGTACATACCAAAATTTTATACAATTTTTGTCTGTCAGTCTACCTGTTTGTCTGTTTGTTCCGGCTAATCTCTGGAACGGCTGGATCGATTTTGAAGGGACTTTCACTGGCAGATGGCTGATGTAATAAGGAGTAACTAAGGCTACTTTTATTTTAGACTTATATTATTATTATAGTTAGATAGCTAAATTCCACGCAGACGAAGTCGCCTTTCTTTCTTCCTTCCCTTTCTTTCTACTCAAGGGCCTAGTTATTCTAATTATTCCGTGATGGGCTGCCGACCCCAATCGCAGGCGGCCGTATAGGCTGCTTTTCCACCAGAGACGTGCGAGGATGCGTAGCGAGGGATGCGTTTTTGAAGAGCCAATAGAATTGCTTCATTTACCTAGCCTCGCTTAGCACAGCTCTGGTGGAAACGGCTTAGCGGAGCGAGGCTAAGTATCCCTCGCTACGCATCCTCGCACATCTCTGGTGGAAACGCAGCCTTACGCGCCCCGGCTGGACGCTGCAGTGCTGCCGTGCCCGGAATAAATTTCGTAGAGATTCATAGACACAAGTGGTGTCGCTTGCAGTTAGTAGCTGCAGTTTGCGGTCTGTGTCCGTCTTGGAATGGTACCTTTAGGGTTCGTCTTTGGCTAGTTGATTTATTTAAAAAGTGCGTATCCACATTAGGCCAAGCGCGCGGTGTCTCGATAAATGAAATACAGGAGGGGCTAGACACAAGTGTCCCGCAGATGTGAGGCGGTGACATTCCGGCGTAATTTGCTATGTTTCCGACATCTTAGTGCGTGGTGTTGGAGAATGTTACGTAATTTTATCTCAAAGGCAAATACCTCAAGTACAGACGGAGTGATAGTAGAGAAAATTAGTGTTAGTTATAAATAATACTGAACATAAACTTTTATAATTATGTATTTACAATTTTCTTAAAGTAGATATTGCAAAACATTATATTATAGGTGGTTTTCTCTAGGTGGTACTGCCATAGTAGCTCGCCCGGAGACTTTACCGCCAGCCTATTGTCAGTAACCCATTAATTTCCCACTACAGGGTCGGGTCTCCTCTCACAATGAGAGGGATGTAGGCCGCCATCCACCACGCTGGCCTAATGCGGGTTGGTGGACTACACATGCCTTTGAGATAATTTTTTTGTGAACTCTCAGGCATGCAGGTTTCCTCACGATATTTTCCTTCACCGTAACGGCAGGTGATATTTAATTTTATAAAGCGCACATAACTTTTTTACAAAGTCATTGGTGCGTGCCACTGGGATTCGAACCCGGACCCCTCGATTCGAGGTCGAATTCTAAGCCACTGGGCTATCACCGCCAGCCTATTAACCCGTCGTAAAGCACCACAAGATAAGCAGTTCCTTCTATCCTTATTAGAGATAGTTACTTTATTTGAGGCGGACGTCTTAGCCCTTATGAGTAGCAAAGCACCTTTGTATAACCTCGGATAGGATTTCTTCTGTATTTGAGGTTGGATATGGGTGTCCCTGGGCTACAATGACCACTTAACAACAGGTGGCCTGCATGCCATTTTGCTACTCAATTACTATAAAAAAATTGACCGTTTTATAATCTAAACCTAAACGGACTTGCAAATCCGACCGACTGCAATATTGACCGATTCGTTTCTCAGTTCTATAAAAGTAAAACGCGGGCCCAAGCATTATAGAAATACCATAGAAAAAGATACCCTTTTACCTGAGAAATATAATTATGTTTTATTGAAAAGCGTCACAATTATCAACAATCCTCAAAATTTAACTCTTATTTTAGGTGTTTCTATTTTTGATACTCTGACACTTCATATCGACATACAATCGAACATTTAGGCAGTTTACAGACAGCCACATTCATTTAGTACCCTACCGCCATCCCCTTGTCATGTCATGTCAGTACCCATTAATGACCCACTACAGGGTCGGGTCTCCTCTCACAATGAGAAGGATGTAGGCCGCCGTCCACCACGCACCACTACTGCCCGTTGGTGGACTTCGCATGCCTTTGAGAACATTTTTTTTTGTGAACTCTCAGGCATGCAGGTTGCCTCACGATGTTTTTCTTCACCGTAACAGCAGGTGATATTTAATTTCATAAATCGCACATATATTTTATTACAAAGTCATTGGTGCACTGGGATTCGAACCCGGATCCCTCGATTCGAGGTCGAATTCTAAGCCACTGGGCCATCCCCTTAGTCCGCCGTAAAGCTTCAAGCTCTTCGTGTTTTGTATTCCGGTTAGGGTATCGTGATGTCTGAATTTCTTGTTTTTTGGTTTCTTTCGTGAATCGCAATAAAGTAGCACGTCCGGTAATACTTTACTCGTAATTCACTGCCACCATTGACGTAGGTACCCTCATTAATTTACCGATTGCTTTAAAAATACTTAGTATAAATTAACGAAATTCTATTTCATTTGTTATCTTGACCCAACCTTGGCATTACCTACGTTGTCTATTAAACATGAGGACTGGATTTCGAAAATTAAAAATGTAAAATAAAAATACGTGCCTACATAGTAGAATTCCGTACAATCTAAAAATAAAATTTTTGAACTTTTTGTCTTGCACTTGTAGGTATTTTACAGTAATTACCTACTTAGATTAGAAAGAGAGCGCGCATAGCCCCGCTGCTTGAGTAGATCGCAAGCGTTCGAAGAAGATAAGCAACGTCGGGCGCGGTCAGTACCTGGATGGGTGACCGCTAGTGGCGAATTAAATGCGCGCTTCCGTACTTCGGAGTGCAGGTTAAGCCGTCGGTCTTGTTATCGATACGGTAGCAGTTATTAAACCTTGTCGGTCTTATGGGAGGTTTGAAAACATCACACGGGTTGGCCACTAACCCGTTTCTCCACCAATCCGCACTGGAGCAGCGTGGTGGAGTATGCTCCAGACCTGTCTCTTGTTGGGAGAGACTCGTACCCAACAGTGGGCCATGAAAGGGTTGTAGTTACATCAACCACAAATGATACAGTGATAGGTAAATAATAAATAACGCTTCACACACATAGCCCCACACTAGGATTCCCTGTGTCGTGGGTGCCATGGACACATACAAGACAAGAACACACACACCCAGACCAGAAACAGAAATTTAAACTCATCATTCAAATCTCTGCTCTGCTGGGAATCGAGCGCAGCGCAGCGCAGCGCACCGGCGTCTTAACCACTGCGCCACTCAGGTCGTCGACGTCGGTAGATAAATCCAAAAGCCTTTATAATAGATCTGTAATCGATCTGAATAGGGAACTCTAAACGTGAAAAAGTTTGCACATTCATGAATAATGTTGGCTTTTTAATTTTTTTACTTTGTGTTCAATTAAGTAGGCTAATTTATTTAATTATGTGGGTGATCGTCGTTAATTAGCAAGTTTAAGTTTAAGGAGGTATCTACTGCGGTAATGGTAACCCCTACTACTGAGGGCTGACCTATTAGCACAGTCTTTATAATTATATATTTATAGCCCTCTTGAGTTGCAAAGTATGAAAGCTGATCAAAAATGACCTGTGTGACCTACAGAAGCTCTTAGGTTCGATTCCGATCGAAAAAAATACATTTTGTTAGTTTTTTTCTTCATGTCACCACAGAGATTCCTAAGGTTAAAGAAACCTTCCTGCATAGATAAAATAAAGCCCAGAGTCATATTATTATAGTATAATAAGGTACCTACGTCACACATAGGTATAACTCACACAACCAGTCGAGTCCTCCGATCTACAAAATTAAATGATCGCAACAGCTTATAAGAAGCCCTATAATCTTTGAAATCTTCCCATCGATTGAATAGCGCAACGTTCAATCTCCAAAAATTCTCAAAAAAAGTTCGGAAAAAAATCTCCGTACCAACAGGTGCTGTTATACCTTAGCCAAGATGGCCTCCCATCTGTCAAATCACAAATGGCGCGCGTTTAAGGCTTCTAATGAAATCAGGCGTTCGTGGGATGTGTAGAGCTTTCTAGAATTGATTTTAAAAAGAAAAAAAATAAAATTAATATAAAAAAATTAAAATAAAAATAAAAATAAAATAATGATAAAAAAATAAAGATTTATTTAATTTAATTTTTAATTTAATTTAACTGTTTATTTTTATGTTTATTTTTATTTGATAAAGTCTGTTTGTCAAACCGTAGGTCTGTCCACCATCTGATGTTGACTACAACCCATGGTTCATAGTAAAATGATTATGAGAGAACCATTATTTTTCTGCGCAAACTAATTTTTTTGTACCCACAAACCTGTTGTAGCTAAGATGTAAAATATGTGAACCTAATGATATTTAATTTTATTTTGTATAAAACCAGTACACACATAGCTACCTACAGGGTTTTAACGAATTGTTATCAATTAATCAGCTATGTCAGTAATGTTCACAAACAAGTGAACGCTTCCGTAAATAACTCAGTTATTTTAACTGCTACCTACACGTACTTACATAAAATTATCAGTTTATATTACGAGTCGAAACGCGGGATACTTAAGTACAAAGTACTTGGTAATGGTAAAGTAATGGATCATCCATTATGATATCTACATGGATACTTGGTGACATTAAGGCATGTAGGATTTTTACCTTCTAAAATCCCCCTCGCCTACCAGCAAATACAGGGAGGCCCTGGCATCTCCGAAGAACTCACCAGTACCTCCCTGTGTTCATCCTTCACATTGTAAGAGATGACTTACAAACGTTAACCCGAAACTTCAAACGCAAACCCAACTAAAACAGTAAATATGCAAGACCATAACAGTGACCTCGGGTTGAAAAAAACGTTCCACTGACTGAGGTTATGCAATAATAACATGAAACGGACAAAAACCAATCCCACATTCCTAAGGGCAAAAAGTCCTAACGGGTTCGTCCGTAATAGCCCAAGAGCTAGCAGATATTTTTCGAAAAGTGTTTGAGGCATCATAGCCATGTTGAAGGGATTTATTTGTAATTTGCAAACACAAAATGCTGACTTTGTTGGTGGGTAATGGAATTGAGCGAACTCAAAAAACAGTGTTTGAGGTGTATTGAATTGTTGTTTAAAATTCCGCCAAGATAGCTAGCCTTTTTGAAAATAATACAAATATCTTAATTATATTACATAGTGCCTTAAATTTTATACTTTTTAAAAAATTTAAAAATAATTATGGAAACGCCTACCAAGGTTATAACTCAACAATATGTTTTGGCTTGATTTTTTATTTCTTCAATAATAATCTTAAAAATTTAAAACCACCTCAAACACTTTTTTGCAAAAAATAATTTATCTTTTATAATTCAAGGCTTGGCGAAATTCTATTACCCGCCAGCAAAATCGGCAATTTTTTTTTGTTCGGATAGTACAAATAAGTTATTCAATATGCTTTTATGATGCCTCAAACACTTCTCGAAAAATGTGTGCCAGCTTTCGGGCTCCAAGAGTAGTCGTATCGCGTCCAAAAAATTTCACGTTGTTCTTTCCGAAACGGGAGCAAAAAGACGTCTTCACAAAAAGTCCGCAATGGGGAGTTTTTGCAAGGTTCGATCGGGGTTTTCTTGGCACGTGTTTGAAACTACATTTATGTTTGTGTGTTTGTTAGTAAGTGTAAGAGGTGGTCTTCGGAAGTACTGATCTGTTTAATATACGTATTTTCGTTCACGCAAATTGGGTGAACATGTTTGGATGAAATTTGGTAAGCTGATAGTTTGTAAATTATATTCATCTAACGTAATGTAAGATGTTTTAAAATGTGTTTCTGGATTAAATTTCGATGTCACGGATATTAGCAACTTTTAGGTAATATCTTATTCGATGTCTTCCAGGTTTTCACACTTATTCCTGGTTTTCGACGTTTCTTTTTTTATCGCTTAAAAATATTTACGTGGTATTCACGAAGACCCAATGCTGGTACATACCTACTTAGGATCAAGGACCGTGTCTGAACATGAGCAACATGCCTTAAACTATTAATGACCCTTTGCAGGGTCGGGTCTCCTTTCACAATGAGAAGGATGTAGGCCTTAGTCCACCACGCTGGCCTAATTCACCCCGCATTATACCACGTCAACTGATCAGGGCAACATATGTTAGAAAACTTTCGACTTCAGCCACTAAGGTAAGGACGTGGTCGTTATTCGAGGATATTCCCTTAAAACTACAAACTAAAACACGCAATCGGAGTCGTGGTCGCAGCTAGTTTTGAGGTGTTTTTGTGCGTGTTCACTCGTTTTTGTCACATCGTTATGTTGTTGGGACAGGTCGTGTCCGAATTTGCATTTTCGAGTCGTTTTCACCTATCTTCGGTCGTTTCGGTCGATCACCTCTGGTTTTCGCTTAGTTCGCCGCAGTGAGGCCGATTATAGTTTTTACTAAACCTAATGTTCTTGCCATATTCGTATTTTAAGTAAGTTCTTTTTCCTGCGTTTGTAGTTCAAATAACACCAATTCAATTGAAATTAAGCCCTGTTAGTAACATATCAAAAATCTTTATTGTTTTTGTATAGGTAACAAGTATTATGCCCTCACAAATTTGAAATAAAATAGACTAATACAATATACATAATAGTAAATACCTAACCAAGAATTTTGGACCTTTCAAAGAGCAGTTTAGAGGATCAAGTTTTAAATCGAGATTTCAACTAAGTATAAACGTACGAGTAATACCTAACTGTACGTTGATGTATGTTTACATTCAATCATTTCCTATTATACTACCAGCTTTTGTTATAAAACTTTATAAATCTAACAATTCACTGCGATTCTATTCCAAAATCTCCCAAAAATGTTGCAACTTGTGTCCCGGGGCTATAAATCTCCCTTGTATGTGTGTATGTATTTGTATGCATGTGTGTGTATGTGTGTGTGTGTGTGTGTGGCTAATGCGCCCGCGCATATGCACAGTTCCAATGTTGCATTCGTTCTCACCCCCTGGTAAGGAGGGTGTATTTCGATTTGATACTTGAATAATAGCTAGGTGTAAAGTTATTTGTATAATTTATTGGGGTATAGTGTAGGTATTAGGACTATCTATTTTAAAACTCTCAAAATAATAAAAGAAAATATATTTCTAAATATGTAGTTAATGTGATTTAAAATTAAACAGTAGATTTTCTCTGGCGTTTTACCTGAATAAGTTTTTGTCTTTTTTGTTTCAATCATGTCCTCGATAAGGGACATAAAATAAATCAATCCTCTTTATGACATTAATGTAAATTTAGCTGCTATCAGTTGATGCATCAAAAAATCTTGTCAAACAAAGGCAGTAACATGCACAATATCAATATTTGTGTTTATTTGTAATCTGTACTTTATTCGTGTGATTTAACTCTGAATTTTTCTTTTGTCTCATACCATAAGAGAATCTCAATAAATTTTAAACTCTATAAAATAAAGCTCTACGACCAAACACGTTAAGCGAACTATAAAACTAAGAAATCGTAGGCGTGCTAAGGGTGGGTCGCATTGAAAGAACCTTTTTTTTATAAATATATTATCTACAAAATGTTTTTTCTACCTGCGAACCCGAATCTCTACCTGCCTGTCTGACTCGCGCAGATTCAAACATTTTTGAGATTTGTGGGGAAAAAATACGTCACCACAACCTAGTATTGTGAGGGGGCTTTTTGCTAGATTTTTTACAGGCATTTCACTTGATTTAACCGTAAGGTGTTAGCTAGTTTTTGTCGTGTTTACGGTTTTTCTACTTGACCCCTTTGAGGGGTGTTTCAACCCTTGACTTTTATTGTGTTTTAAGTAGTGACGGTTTTTTATTTTTATTTACTTACCATAATCTTATGCATATACTGCTACAATTATTTCCTTTTTCTATGATTACCTATAACAATTGTTGGTAATCATCAATGATAGAAGACCGTTGGCTTGTACCGAATGAAGAAGACTATTCACTATACAGCATTTAGTTCTGCCAAATATGGAAAAAAGAAATTGTTGTTTTACTTTCCTGCATTTCTTCCATACTTTCTCACCACTTAAATCCTCCTTGGACTCCAAACATTTCAAACCCAAAATGAGCCCAATCGGTGGAGCCGTTCTCGAGTTCTAGCGAGACTAACGAACAGCGATTCATTTTATTATATTAAAGAAGTTTTAAGAACATTTATAAAAAAGTCTTTCTCCCTAGAGTCGGTTCGTTAAGGTTTAGTCCATGATGATAATTGGCCGGATATGCTCATTTCCACCATATGGTGCTGTAGAAGTGGCTTCGTCTCATATGCCTTCAATAACGCCTTGGATGTGATCAATATAACTAATGTTTGATACTACTAGCCCCGCAAGTTGATATTGCGATGGAACCTTGTCACAATAACAGCTGCGTCGCAAAAAAGTACAGATAGCAAAATAAATGTAATAAAAAGTAAATAAGCTAGGGTTATGGGTTTATTTGTAATACGGCTGTTTAGGACCATAGGTATATTTCTAAGAAATTCCGGCGCAATAAAAGATTAGTGTGTATGCTGCTCATAAAAAACAATGGTTACACCCATAAGAACATAATAATAATTAAAGTGTTGATGTGTAAATATGAAAAAAATTCTTAACTAATGTCTGGGTTATGTGGTAAATAATTATAAATTATAAACAAAACCAGGTTGGTATGTAAAAAATGTATGTTTATTTAAAATCTTCACCTATTTCTTCAATCCCAGTATAAGTAAAGTTATCGTAGTACTATATTATAAATGTAAACGTTTGGGATGTTGGAAGGATGTTTGACTCTTTCACGATAAAACGGCTGAACGGATGTGGATGAAGTTTACATGTAATTTACAATCAGAATTAACATACTCTTATAGCCATGTTTATAGGATACTTTCTAAAATCAACGCACACGACGCCACGGGCAAAGTCTAGTTATTTATAATTTAAGGGTTTTATCCTAAAATAAATAGAGAATCTTCGGCAACCACGCCACACCGAAACACTAGACAAGAAGAACATGCAGCTTAACGGCGGGTTAAGAGGGAGGCGATACCCAACAACACGGCGGTTTAAGAGGGTGGCCGCAAGGTACCTCCCAGGGTGAACTACGATGGCTATACCACCTGTTTGTTCGTTCACTATAAAAAAACCAGTTGAGTGGAGAATCTACAAGTTGTTACGCTGTAGGTATAACACTCAATTTCAGTGTCAGCCCGCGTGAACAGTGCAGCTCGGTACCGTAGCGTGGCGACTTGATTTTGATAACTTCGATTGGATGCTAATACTACCAACCTGAAGAAACCTAAGCGCGCCCCGCTGCTTGAGTAGATCGCAAGCGATCGAAAAAGTTGAGCAACGTCGGGCGCGGTCAGTATCTGGATGGGTGACCGCTCGTGGCGAATTAAACGCGCGCTTCCGTGCTTCAGAGGGCACGTAAAGCCGTCGGTCCCAGTTGCTATCGATATGATAGCAGTCGTTAAACCTTGAAGCCTTACGGACAGTTGGAAACCATCCGACGCTGGTTGGCCATAACCCGCTTCTTCACCAATCCGCAATGGCACAGCGTTGGAGTATGCTCCACGCCTCCCCCTGTTAGGAGAGGACCCGTGGCCAACAGTGGGCCATAAAAGGGAGTTCATAGCTTTAGTGGGTGGGTACTCCCTTTGCCCACATAAAGTTTTATATACGGTTTTTTTTTAATTCTTTAAAGTACACTTTGCGTACACTTAATGAACGTCATACATGATAGAATATTAAAAAATATATCTTACATTATCCGCTTTCGGATTTTTTGCCCCTCAGGCTATCGTAGACCAAGAGAAAAGCGGGCGTGAATAAACTCCCAGCACTCTTTTAAAATCAATCTTAAAAATCAATTTTAAAATCTTTGCGTGTGGCAGTTAAACATTATTTTATTTATTACTTATTTATTTATGGCATGGAATAGTAACATTATTTTCTGCTCATCTCAATTTTAATCCATACAGGTGCGGTTAAATGTTCTCGTAGCTACTATAAAACGAAATTATCTCCAAACTCAAGTTCCTCTCAACAGGCCCGAGTCACACCAATTGATAGCTGCACACCACTACACGAACTAGTTTTTGTCGGTATGAAAGTCACGGTCATTGCCTAATACACCAACCAATACCTCGTACACCGTACCTACTGCGGTCGGATGAAATATTATACCGAGCACGACCCAAACTCGGATTGAAGATGGAGGCGAATTGAACTGACAACAATTTTTAACCAAATAACTTAATTAAACTACGAGAAGTAACCCGGCAGAGCCTCCAAATGAATCCTAATTATTGTTTTATACAACCCAGTTTCACTCCTTTAGGGGTGGAATTTCGTACCCCGGGGAGGACGACGATGTGTTGGCTGCATATCGTCGTACACATCGGAAGATGTAGGGGAAACGATACGAAGGCTCCCCCGGGATGAGCCCGTCAAGGGCGCCGCAAGGGGGCACCGGTGCGTTCCACTGGAGATCCCGGAGCCCCCCACATGCGCAGAGGCAGGCCACCGAGGGGGTTTTAGTGGGTAAGAATCCCACATAACCCGGAGTCGCTCCCACGGCTCTCGGGTACCTATGAAGGTTTCCCCCCAGTCACAAAAAAAGGGGTGGAATTTCGTATCACAGTACCTCCCTGGACCAACTAATAATTACTAGTTGCTTTGTTCACCATATAGAAAATAAATATTAAATTAAAAATTAGTGATTACATGCTTAGGTACTAAATTAACTACCTCACGGTTGCCTGGTTACCGCGATGATATCAACGCAGACAGATTTATTGTGATCAGATATAATAATTAGGTATAACAAAAACTTTAACGTCATAGAATCAATGGGCAGCGTTGAAGGCCGACAAGATTTGGGAGTCGTTACTTCGATGTAAGATTGAATTAACTACACTACTTATAAGTAGTTGGATGAAATAACAATACTACTTGATCAGCTTTGTCTGTGAACTAAACGCTGGAGACTGCTGGCAGGATACTAACAAGTTGTTTTCTGATCATAGAGGGCGGGGTGATGTCTGTGACCCATTCGTGACCCATTGCAGGGTCGGGTCTCCTCTCGGAATGAGAAGGATGTAGGCTTTCGTCGGTTGCGGATTGGTGGACCTTACAGTTATAGTTCACACACCTTCGGGAACATTAGGCAAAACACTCAGTCATGCTTTCTTATGATGATTTACTACACTATTGACGACCCAAGAGGTCGCCGTTCCAGGAACTTTCTTCTCCACGAGTCACCAAAGGTGGGTGGTGGTGGGTCAGGGAGCGTGGTCGCCATTCGAGGAACTTTCTTCTCCGGTTATCCACCTACACTGCCGAATAAAATTAGGCTCTTTAGACGAAATTTAGGTCTTCTAAAAGCCAGTCTTAGAACTGCTACACCTGACGTAATTTCCTTAGACTAGCCTCAAACAACCTTACATTGACCCAGTGAACGCGCAATCGCACAATGCCAAAATAATCCCAGGAAATAAGTCCCTACACATAAATAAAAGGTCTACTACAATGCCCTTAATCAGAGCGAAGCTATAAGTTCCACTGAACTTCGTTGAATGGAGAAAAAAACCGCAATACACGTCGTGGGACATTTTTTTTACCGTCAAAAAATTCTCTTTTTACTCAAAAAGGGGAAGTGTGCTTTTGTTGAAGCTCAGGTGGCCCTTAGAGCTAGGGGGCCCATGGTTTTGGTTGGAAACGGTTTGGAAATTGTTTAGATTATGAGATATTTCAGTGCTTTAGTAGATATTATTAGATAGCAGCGGTGATAGCCCAGTGGCTTAGAATTCGACCTCGAATCGAGGGGTCCGGGTTCGAATCCCAGTGGCACGCACCAATGACTTTGTAATAAAAGTTATGTGCGATTTATGAAATTAAATATCACCTGTTGTTACGATGAAGGAAAACATCGTGAGGGAACCTGCATGCCTGAGAGTTCACAAAAAAATGTTCTCAAAGGCATGTAAAGTTCACCAACCCGCAGTAGGCCAGCGTGGTGGACTAAGGCCTACATCCTTCTCATTGTGAGAGGAGACCCGACCCTGTAGTGGGTCATTAATGGGTACTGACATGACTGACATTAGATAGTGTTCTTTTATTTTTAGATTTTTGTTTTTGGATATTTTTTATGTTATATTCTCATTTTCCGGTATTGACTATCTTTTTAAGTGTCAATTCACTCACACAAAGATTACTAATATAAGTTTATCGACATAATATACCTACTTTATCAGCTCTATGCCTACCGCCCAAATACTAGCTCCTAAGGCAAATGTTAGAAACAACTCCTACTCGTTCAACTATAATAAGTTTCTTTCATTTTTTCTTTTGCTTTCTTTCTTTTTGCCTTATTTGCTTTAGATAATCGTCCGTCTGTTAGTGCATCTACATAATAAACAGTCATTCGGTGCAAATAAAATAAAATATATGGCATTTTTGAGTAATTTTGAACCACCTTCAAACATTGTTTACGTTATCATGGCCTTAAGGCTTTAACTTCCAAATGTATATTGTAAAAACAAGACCCTTATTATTTTAAGGTAAGTATATAATTAAAGTTACTTCAGTTACCTTACTTGACCCTACATAAACCGCGTCCCAATAAAACGTAACATTTGGACACCCGAACCATGATGCAATGAATAGCTGTGCAGTAAACTCACTTGATATCCCGCGTTCCTCCTATGTAGACTATCGTTCTATGTGTTTACCTTTCAATGGTTTAATACTTGGTTATGCAGAAGGTATCTAGAACGGGATAGTCGATGTTACATAGTTTAACATTTATATGGAAAGACCTAGGAAAGACTAGCTGACCCCGTAAACGTTGTTTTGCCATATTATAAGTAACTTACACTGCCTAGAGTGAGTTTGACGGCGAAATAAGAAAACAATTTGAGTTTTTTCCTCGAAAATGTTTTTCTTGATTTTTTCTTAATTTCAACTAAAATACATATAACTATCATAGTTACACTGCCTAGAGTGAGTTTGACGACGAAATAATTTGAGATTTTCCCTGAAAATTTTTCTCTTTTTTTTTTCTCAATTTCAACTAAACTAAATATAACAATCATAGTTACTCTGCCTAGAGTGAGTTTCACTACGAAATAAGAAAAAAATTGATTTTTTCCCCGAAAAAATTTCTCTTGGTTTTTTCGCAATTTCAACTAAAATACATATAACTATCATAGTTACACTGCCTAGAGTGAATTTGACGGCGAAATAAGAAAATAATATGAGTATTTTCCTCGCAAATTTTTCTCTTATTTTTTCCCAATTTCAACTAAAATACATATAACTCGTATATAAGATATGTATGTATAAAAGAATAAATGTCTTCTAAGCTGTACACAAGGGGTACCCTTGTCCTACGCGCCATGTCGCACGCAAAAGCTCCAACGTTTGTCGGTTCTGCGGCAAATGTGGCCCATTGCCACTCCAGCTTGCTAGCTTGTAGGAGTGTGATTGACCTTGGTCTTCTTAGGAATTTCTTCATTTTAGTTTTCATCTTTAGGTACATCAATGCATACTTTTGTCGCATATTAGTGCGTATTTCAATTTGAACAGCTCCATACAGAGCCCTGTATTTAAATTATGTCACGTTGGTTGGTCGGTCGGTTATGTCGATTATGTCAGTCATTTAAAAAGTCTTAGATTAGACAGATAGGCAAGAAGTCAGAAAAATGTCGTTAAAAAGTATAGGTGTATATGTATAAAATTGTTTTCTCTAAAAATAAAGTAGGTAAAAATAAATTTAACCAATAAATTAAGTTACCTAAAACCGACTAACCTACTGAATATTATGTACAAAAGACAACAATTTGACTTTGGATTCGTACTGCTATTGTATGTTAATAGGAATGTATTCATCAAATATCTTTAAATGTCACTGTTAAAATATTTTACTGAATGTTAATTTGATTGAATAACGTTGACTTTGTGTGACTAAAATTGAAATGACACTAATAGGTATTCTGAAGAAAATGAAAAGTTAAACAATCCTATGTATAAGTGAAGATAACGTTCGCTTGGTACTTTGATAAACAAAAACGATCGTACAGAGTCATATATGGATGAAATTTAGAACACAGATAACTCTCTAACAAACTGTGAGTATTCTAAGATGTCGCGTTCAAAACCTAAGTAGTAATACTACAGTTTACAAATGTATAAAGTAAAAATTTAAATAAACTTATCAACTTTAATAAAGTTGTTAATTAAAATATGAAATCGAACTAGAAGTGTAACATCAAAATGAACCAAGAATTTACAATTAAAAAATAGCAAAATGTACTTATCTAATAGATATTAATTGGCTTGCTTGATATTTCGGAAATTATTGTGGTGAAAATGACAACATCAAACGGAGAATAAAATAAGATAAAGATAGATAGATAAATCTAAAAAAAACTCCCGCCATTGTTTCGTAAAGACGACTTAAATTAACTATGGTTAAGAGAACATAAATTAAGTTTACCAATTCAGGCAGACATCTGTGTCCACTCAAGGAAAGAGTCCTTTGTCAGAGTTTAAAATCTTAAAACTATGCGCCTCAGGATGCGGAGTCACCGATCCTAATAAATTCCCAAACTACGGGAAACGCACATTTTCATACTCCATAGCAAAATTCTATTCGTACTGCTTACATGATTCCCTAAACATTAATGCCGTAAACCTCAAAATCTTCACCCAGAAGTAATCCTTATTAAGTCGTGATATAATCGAGAATTCTATAGCTAATTACGCTGCAGTAAGTCATTAAGATTTAAGGGATGGTATTCAAGATGTTGCAGACGGTATACAACAACAAATGTATTAAACCCCAAAGTAGAGGATTTAAAAGTAATCTTAATACCTCTTTACAAAGTACAATTTCCGAAAACGAATGTGAATGAGATAAGTACGTCGTTTGCAAGGGGATGGGGGCAGGTAGAGAAATTCGAACATTTGAGGGATGAAGAAAAAAACAAGGGTCGAATTTAAGATACAAAGGATGGTGTCGGCGTCACGCTGCGCGATGGATGGACTACGGATGCAGTTTTAGATTTTTCTGAAGATTTCATAAATGACGCCGAGACAGTTAATTGAATAAGGCCATGTGGAAAGATTTTTGCTAAGATTGTTAACTTTGATAAATTAATGACTAATAAAGTAGATATTTTAATAGTCAATTAGAGAACGAAATTGGAAAAAATATTATTTTAGAATTTTAGCAGCAATTTGAAAAACAATTATAATGACAGAGGTTGCTCCAAAAATCTGGGGTGGTTCCAAAAAACCTTACAACAAGTGCGTTCCGGTCTTTAAACAAAAATGGGGGAAGATACCAAAGCTATAAAACTCCTTAACTTCCATTCAATAAAACGACATCTGCATAAAACAATCTATTCAGAGCAAACACTGACAAAAAGTCCGATGAAACACATTGCTTCGTTATAAAAAGACAAAAAATCCCTATTTACATTTGAGATTTTAGAATCTTTAATGACTTGGATTAAGGCACGATTTGGAGTGGCTTTTGAGGAGTTTTTGTGGAATAAATGAAAAAATCCGGCGCCCACATCTTCCGACAGGAAGAGGAACTTATTTGATTATAATAAACATTGGATATCGAAGCGAAAAAACCATCGAACCAGGTGCATAGACCTTTGTTTTTCTAGCCACACCATTATTTGTTTTGTAATATCCGACCAAGGAACCACCCTTTCGTTTAGTGCTAAAAAGAAATATTTTTTGCCGAAAAAAATCGGGGCTACACATTTTTTAGACAGTAGCCAAATGCCTGTTTTTACTGTTTTGTAAAAAGCAATATTCGAAATAGAAAGTTTAGTTTTTTTAACGTACGCAATTCCTGCTTCTGGATAAAGGGTTTCTTTGCTATTGTTTTTAGATTTTATTACTTGACTAGAAAAGGAGTTTTGTTTTTATTTTCAGTAATTGTAACTTTACTGACATGCCCTTTGATGTAACGATCCATTGTGCTTGTATAAAAGACGAAAAATTTTAACACACAAAAATTCACAACATCACTTCCACACTTTATTACTGCAGATATTATGTAAATCATCAAAATTGATGTTGTTATAATAAAAAAAGTAAACTTCTTCTTAATACTATAATTATGTTGTCTATCTGTATTCTACTCGTATTTCGTTATAAAGCAGCAGAAGTAGAAAGAAGCGCAATATGACATTCAAATACTAACCTCATACAGGTAATTATTTTGGGAAAAAGTCTGCCGCCTTCACACATCCCATGTAACAAATTAGATTTGCTCTTCAAACACGGCTAGTTACATTATCAGCTGTGAACCAATCCCAGAAATTAGTTTTATTATCGTTGAAGCCGGATCCGGTTCTAAGCATTTGCGTGATGGATGACCGGGCACTTGCACGCGCGGTCCTGTCACCATCCTCCTCCATTTAAAGTACTACACCTTCAAATTTACTGCCAACACCACCATCCATTGCTGCTCCAACACCACTACCATATTTAACATCCTTAAAAGAACCAGCATTGGATTCAAATGGAACGTTACGCTCGGAAAGTTTGATGTGCTCCGATCATTATTGTGATGAGCCATAGGTCGTGTAGACCAAAATGGCTCCCAAAATACAGGTTCGTCGGTAATGGCCTACGAAGGAAATTAGGCACATGCATCGGGTATGATGTATTAACAAATTTAGAAGAGGAAGTGAGTACTATTGTCTATCTCATGTTTGTTTCTTCCAAATACACAGTTGGGATATGATATGATTTAGTTTTTTAAATAATATTTTTTTAGATAATAATGACTGTAGTTTAATAAAAACAATAAATTTTCAAAATAAAAATTCGACTGTTCTCATAATCATGACGTGATAGATCATAGAATTCAACTTTTACAAAGTCAAAACGAATGGAACGATTGTACGTTTACTTTTGATAAGGATTATTTAAAACGAGATTGACAATGTAACAACAAGCCAGAATTTGAATTTCTATCAACGCACTTGTCTCAAATCTGATCTATATACACCTGATTTGTATTTCGAATGAATAATGAAAATCTTATCGACATCCGACTTCCGTACCCCTGCAGGTGACTTTGTTACTAAATTTAAAAAAAACCTATTCACGCAATTGTTGTCAAACCCTTGCTATACTTGTGAAGTCAAACAAAAAATATAACCAGTTGTAGAAAAGCAAAAAAACTTAAAAACGTATGTTAAGAATAACGAAAGCGAAATTTTTTGTCATAAAATTTCGAAAACAAAAGTGTTATACTTTTTTAAACAATGTTAATGACGTCAGAAGCAATAAATAAAATAATTTAACTAAGTCAACAATTCGTTCAGAAATTTAACTTAAAAATGTTTTATTAAAACAAAAATTAAGGTACAGAAATGAACATTGTTTGGCTAATTTAAATTTTGAATAATAAGGTAGTACATGTTTGTTATTAAAGCACTCAACCAATCTAGTTGTTCTTAAATTTTTTGATTTAATTTCTTTGATACTGAAAATAGATCTTAACTTTAGTAACGATTTTTTGTAGTGTAGGTATCCATAAAAAAAACAACAAAAAACTATCTTGATGTGCCTACTTCATTTTCTTGTATGTAATATAGGTATCTATTGTTTGTTTTTAAATATCTTTATTGAAACATGAAACAAATAACAGTTTTACAATAGACACAAGAACACATTGCAAACCAATCATCATACATAAACTTTGTTACCGAGGCTGATGCGCCTTTATGAACATATTGCATATTGTACTTAAATACTATTCATGACATAAATGATTTACCAAATTCAAATAATCATGAAACAATCTTTTAAATGTGCTTTTAACTAGCCTACATTTTACATTACGTGATAATATTATAAAGACGTGCAAAGTTAGAACACGAGAAACAATGTATATAAAACTTTAATGTACATTAGTGTATCATTAAAATATGCAAAAAGTAATAATTAGGAGTAGCGAGTCAATTTCGCATTTATTCTAGCTAAGAGCGGGTATCCGCACAAAAACTGAGCCACAGAATCGGTCGCCGAGTGGCGGCCGGTCGATCGTTGTTGCTTATTGTCATGACTCATTAAGGAAATAGTGATGGGGCAAGCGATAATTTTTATAAGTCCCGGAATAGGATAAAGTGTTTAACCTGCTTTTACCAATTGATGATATGAGAGTATTCTGATGATTTGGATTTTTGCGTAGGAAGAAATTTTTTGATAATTTCAAAATATAATCTTTGATAAGGGGGAATTTAATATTAAAATGCAGTCTTTTTAAATTTGTTCGGAAAGGAGTATTATAAGCAATTTTAACAGCTTTATTTTGTATTCTTTGTAATTTGTTATAGTTGGAATTTGTTATACTGCTCCAGACGGGGGCTGCATACGTAATGCATGGCCTAACTAGCGTAGAATAAATTTTTAATTTAGTTTGAGAGCTAAGTTTTGATTTTCGATTCAGGACAGGTTGTAGGGCGTTAATACCTTTCGTACCTTTAAGAATTAGGTTTTTGACATTTTCGCACCAGTTAATTTTATCATCTAGAACTACGCCTAGGTATTTTACATTACGTTTCCACTCGAGGGGTTTACCATTAACCTTAACACATCTACTGGGTACTGTACGTTTTCTGGAGAACATGATACATTCTGTTTTATCAGTATTAAGTTTTAATTTCCAGGTTGTAAAATACTCATACAATAACTCGATTCCTAATTGCAAACGCCCAATAATAAGATCTATATCTTTTGAAGTGGCAAAAACGGCGGCGTCGTCCGCATATATGGCAAGTTTTGTGTGAGGTTGTTTTGGAATGTCATTAATGAATAGGGAGAATAAATAGGGGCCTAAGATCGAGCCCTGCGGGACTCCAGCAGGAATCAATTTAGAATTAGAATAGCTATCTCCGATGAATACTGAAAAAGACCTATCCGACAAATATGATTGTATCATTTTTACGAGTCCAAGAGGGGTTTCGTAGGTAATCAGTTTGTGTAATAGCCCTTCGTGCCAAACTGTGTCAAATGCCCTTTCCAGGTCTAGGAGCACCATACCCGTTGATTCTTTTATATTAAGACTATGTGCAATATGCTCTGACACTCGTGCTAATTGTTGGACAGTCGAGTGTAGGCGACGAAATCCAAATTGTTCAGGTATAAGCAGACTTTCTGTAGACCTCTGAAGCCGAGACAATATGATTCTCTCAAACAACTTACCAAGACCAGACAACAAGCTTATGGGACGATAATTAGAGGGATTATATTCATTTTTACCAGGTTTTTTTATTGCTATAACTTTAGTTTTCTTCCATGTAGACGGGTAATATCCAAGCCTAAGGCAAGCATTGAATATTTTTGTGAGCAAAATGACGCATTTTTGAGACAGATTTTTTAGCAGAATATTAGAAATTTCATCTAGTCCTGGAGCCTTACGACTTTTAAATTTATGTAGGAGTTTACGTACTTCTAGAGGTTTAACAAGTTGTATTGAGGTACATTCAATAGGTGTATTTAATTTTGACAAGGATTCTGAGACTGCGGCAATTGTATTGGCATCGCTATTCCAAAGTTTAGTAAGATTCATATTATTAAGAAATGTGTTAGCTAACAACTCGCATTGTTCGTGGGTAGATGTGGTAAATGTGTTTTCCGAAACTTTTAAAGGAGGAATCGTGTTTGGTTTCGGATTTAAAGATTTTATTACTCTCCACAAATCCGAACGTGGATTATCCACTTTTTCCAATTTATTATTCCAGCGGTCGCTGTTATATTTTTGAATGGCTGACTCAACCTCTTTTTGTAAGAAATTATAATTGCTGTACAACGTTCTCTTCATAAATATGTTATTTTCTTTTATAGCACACCTACGAAAATTGTTTTTGATTTTAATTAATTTTTTGATGTGTCGAGGTAATTTAAAAGTACTATTATTCTCTATTGTTGGTATACTGTAATTTCTAGCTTCAATTATGACTTTTGTTAAATTATTAATAATATCGTCTACTTCTGCAGTATTTCTGAAGACGGTTGAAGTAAGCGTAATCTTTAGGTCAAGGTAGGCCCTAAATTTTTTCCAATCTGCTCTAGAGTAATTACTGCTTATTAAAGGTTTACGTTGGTAAGTTACGCTAATAGAAAATGAGACTGGAAGGTGATTTGAGGAGAGGGAATCAAGAACTATTGGTTCAGAGAGTCCTGAAAATTTATTAATTATGATAACATCCGGGGTCGATGGAGTGCGACACATATCATAATGTATTAAGGTGGGAGTTCTCGGAGCGACAATGTCATATTCGTTGTGGAGCATATGGTCAAATAGGATTTCACCATGTAGGTTAGCAGTGGGACAGTTCCAGTAGGGATGTTTGGTATTAAGGTCCCCCATTACTACTGAAGGGCACATCTGTACAAGAATGTCAAGATCGCTTGATAAAAGTGGGAGGTTGGGAGATTGATAGGCCGAGATTAGACTGACATTTTTACCTGACAAATTAATCTGTAAACCGATACATTCCAGGTTGTGAGTCTTAGAAATAAATAATGGAGAGTGGGGTATATCGGATCGGATGAGGATAGCTACTCCTTGCCCTCGACCATCTCTTAATTTATCTTGTCTATAACAGCAAAAACCTGGGGTGTTTAGGATAACTTTAGGAGATATTCGGGACTCACATAAAGCTATAACATCTATATGATGAGTGCTTGCTAGATCGAGTAGCTCGTCGATTTTTGCACGGATACCATCTGCGTTCCAGTATAATAATTTAAGGTCCCTAGCCTCATACATATTGACCAAGATGAGTCAAGATTAAAATCAGTTTATCTATCATGTTATCACATGCAACAAATTGATTCTTTATAGATTTGATCGTCATAAGTATAGCGAGCATATCTGCAGTTGCTTGATCTTGGTTCCCCTCGGTGGAATGCGGGATAGGATTCTTCAGCCCGCTACTAGCCGCTATGCTATTCCAGGAGCGTCCATCAGTCTTGCTACTTTCAATAGGCTTTAGCGTTGTTTTAGTCGACTGAATTTGTTCTCTTCTCTGTTGAACGAGTTTCAGGTATTTTTGTCGCTCTTTGCAATTCCTATAATTTGCAGGATGGTTTTCGTTGCAGTTGCAACATTGGGCCAACTGAGTGCGATCTTTTTTGGTACACTCGCTAGTCAGGTGTGGTTCCGTACACTTTACACATCGAGGTGTTAGATTGCAGTTTTTAGACGAATGACCAAAGCCTTGGCACCGAAAACATTGAGTACCGAATAGATTTTTGGCTTGGAATTTTTTTATTTCAACAACACAATTGCTGATATATTTAATTTGTCGAAAACGCTTCATATCGCTTCCAGGTGGAAGTTGAACCAGAAAGGGTGGACAAGCTGATTTCCTATTTTCGGGCATCTTCAGCTTACGGATCGTAACATCGGCAAAGCCCAACGAAGCTAGTTCGTCTTTAAGAAAATCTTCGACATACGCCGGAAGTCCGTATATGACAACCTTCGATATTCTTTCATCCTTTCTGGAGAATGTGTGATAGGGAACTTTTTCAGATCTCAAGCCGGTTTTGATGGCTTCATGACTCTCTGAGTTGTAGCAAATTATTGCAATTTTGTTACGACCTCTATACTGTAAATGAAACTTTTTAGTGTATCTATTGATGAGTGTTTTAACGAAATCGTGGGTCCAATCCAGTTTCATTTCCATAATAATGGGGGGTATCCGCCCAGATTTATTTGGAGCAGTAGATGCCTCTTGAAAACGATCCACGGTAGCTTTGGACGATGTCCCATCGGTATTGAAGACAGCAAATCGATTTGTGATACTCACAGGACTTGCTGGGTTTGAATCCACTGGACGTGCTGTGCGTTTCGGGATTTCCCATTTCGTTGTATCAACTGTACCATCACGTGGGCGTTTTCCGACTGAATTTGATCTTGTTAGAAAACGATCCATTTTATTTTGTTACACTTGTCGATATCGGGATCGACAAAATGATGATTCACTTCCCATCACTAGTTGCGAACGGAGTGGTAATAGGAGGGAGTAAAGAAGGACATACGCGTGCGACACGGATGCGCACTGGCAACAGACTGATAGGTATCTATTAACTAGCTTATTTCATACAAAATAAAATATTCTTAACCACTTCGCTGTCCCGTGAGTCACATGTGATACATGCCCATTGTTTACCTATTGTGTTTATTTATTGCACAGGTAAAGTTTTAATAATAATCTTGGTCTAATATAACTTATTGTTTTTTAAATATTTATGACAGTTGTTTTGGAACTTTCGATTTTACTTTTTAATACAAACCCTTAAAGAAATGCCGACGATTTTTATTACACTGCAATAAGTCTCGACTTAACAGCAGCCATTTTGTTTAGATAAGAAGTAATTAGAGGACTTGCCGATATTGTAAAATAAAATAATGTTACGACCCTTTTATTTCGAAGAAAGCTAAAATTACAGAAGCTATAAAAGTTTTTTTATTACAACAAAATTTCAAAGTTCTTTTCAAAACATTTGGTATTGTTGGAAATGAATTTTACTTTTAGGTGTCTTTTTAAGAAATCTTTTGTTATTAATATTTGTTAATAATATGAGTTCATAAATGTATTTTTTAATTCGAATTGGGATATGACAATTTAAGATCAGTCAGTATAGAAAGACTACAGAAAATCAAATCGTAAAAAAATACCGACAGATAACACGTATTCATAGTCTAGGCCTGTTTAAATTCTGGACGAAATTATATGCAAATTACAAGTACATTTGAATTTTAATGAGAATTATAATACAACTGAATGATAAATACAGAATTATGTATTGTTCAAGATTATGATCATGTGCTGCGATTAAATGAAAATTCGAGGAAATAATTTACTTTACGCAGGTATAAATAATTATTATACCTATTCTTACTACTGTAGCGAGGTCTTAACTACGATCTTCAAGTTACTTAGACACTTTTAATGCAGGCAAAAGTGTACAGTGTACATTATAAAATGCGAAAGCTTATTCTTACATTAAATAATTAACTACTCACTCTGCCTCTGCTCATATAGACTCAGATTTTACAACGTTTCCAAAATCGACGTATTTTGACGGTCAAATTTTTCTACTGTTACAATTGAAATCGTCAGCATTGATTTTTAGTATTTTTAGGAAACGTGCCAATTTTTTTTCTTTCTTAACTCTGTGACATATCCTATTCATCGCCATTGTGACGTATTCTAACAATATTAAACGGGGGTCTGTTAGGCCCCTAGCTGGACGGTTCGATGTCCTGTCCATTCGAACATCTGCTTGCTCGTTGCATGCATCTAATTAAACGTATATTACTTTATTGATGACATTGACAACAATACTGCCTAGTTGAGAACCACACCTGTTGAATTAGGCTTAGTTTATCACGTTTGATAGTTCTAGTGTATTTGGTGCTTGGATCGCACATTATTATTATGGTTGTAGGTGTGATTTAGAAGCAATTACTTCAATCTGTGTTTAGGATTTAATAATTAGGATTTATTAATTTGTTATGTTATTTCTTTAACCTTAGATAGTAGGTATATTATAGCTATATTTATATTATAGTTTAACTTTAATTAGTTACTAAATTAGCATTGTTTCCGAGGTCTTATTGTTATCTCTTATTCTTAATTTCTCGTTAACTCATTTGATTAAGTAAATATTTTATCCGGTTTCAAGAATTTTCATTTAAAACTTCGTTTGATGCGCTGATGCCATCATATTCCTAGTTATGCATCATTACGTTACGCGCCAGAACGAAAAAAAACGTCGAAACCAAGAAGATCGATTCCTGTCGGATCCATCGCTGCATACTATTAAGCACCCTCATTTACGTCTGGTCAATGACAGCCCTGTTTTAATCAATAACTTCTTTTTCGCGCGGCGTCCTTGGTTTTTTTCCCCGGCGCGACTTTTTCTGCGCGTATTTCGCTTAATATTATGTGTCAATCAGTTCGCGGTTTTTTCTATAAGACGATCGCGTCCATCTTCTTACCTCGTTTTCGTCAATTCCGCAAAAAGCCCAGCAAAAAAGGCAAAAGCTCGGCCAAAAAATCGTCTACCGAACAGTATCTCGTATCGCCGGTCTTGTAGCCATTTTAATTATTATTTAATACCGAGGGACGAGCACGTGGCGACGCGCCCCGTCTCGCTCGCCCCCGCGGATGCTGGACGCGCCGCCGCTCGCCGTCCCCCTTGCTCCGAGCCCACTTACACACATAAAAATCGTGAATAATAAAAAAATGTGTACACATTTTTTTCGCTTAACCACCGCTTCTCTGTGTGCGTGCGGCCTCACGCCGCTAGAGCGGGAGGCCGCTATCCAAGAGAGCGGTGCGACCGGCTCCCCACTCCGATTTTTTAAGCTCCGCTGTCGATGTTGGCGTCCGTGTGATTTTTTTCATTTTATGTGTTAGTGTACCCCTCGCCGGTGTAGTTCACTTTTTCTACTATAGATCTGAATTTCAGTCTCGTTTTTGCCGCGTCGGTCTAAAGGCGGGCGAGCGGGCGTTTTGTATTGCATTTTTGTTGTCGACGCGAGTAGCCGGCGGCTCGGTACTTCTCGGCTTAGTTGAGCTCGAAGAAGCTAGCTTTTTGTGCACATGTCGTCTTGAAGTGTCCTTACACTCGCGCTACTGCAGGCCGGTGCACGCGCGAACCGCCTTGTGCGAAAAGGACGGAGCGTCACATCACGTGTGGATTTCTTACATACCCATACCAAAATTATATAGCACACTAAAATATTGCCCACAAAAAATCTAGCGATTCGGATCCTAGTAACGACGCTCGGCATTCATAATTTTACCTCAGGGTCAACAGTACGGTTCCGAGTTTTTTGGTCGCCGGCTTTTTTAAATGTTTATTTGCCAGGAGCACGTGGATTTTTTGAGATATTTTGGCGATAAAGCCTCGGACTGTTGCCTTTTGGACGTGTTGTGACAGTAGTGTTACCTTTATTATGTGATATTTTTAGTGACATTTAGATAGGAACAAACTGTGATTTATTATGGTGATATAGTTGGAGTATCGAAGATTGGATAGTATAAAGGTATGTTGAATTTAAGTTTTATTAATTAATTTGGAGGTAGTCGGCCTTTATTTGGTAGGGGGTATTTTTCCCCCGGTCGGGTGGCGGGGCTGGGTAATTTTTACGTAAGATCTCCCTCGGTCGAGATTGATGTTGTAATTGTGGGAGTGGGACGCGCCGGTCGCCGTCTGTCAAACGCGACCTTGAATTATGCCCGGACTATAAATACGGAAATATTTTCGTGCGGGGTTTCGTTCCATGATATTTTTGAATTTATTTCGGCTATGGCTTTGTAAGAACATCCATGGTTTATCTATCATTCGATATTAAAATTTTTGTATCTTCGCTGACTGCCTCCAAATTCGAATTTGTATTTTTAAGGTTTATGAGATCGTTCAAAATGCTGTCGAATTCTTGCGTGCTAATATTTAGAGTTTTGTAAAATAAAATAAAAATTAAATGAATTTTGATTTTCATTGACAGAATATTTTTTATCGTAATATTATACTTAAGTAGTGTAAATTCAGTTAAGAAATATAAGACACCTTAATACTTTAAAAATTTTGCTGGCATATAAATAATTAATGAAATATTTTTACTAATTTATACTGAATTAAAATTAATACCTATACCTACTGCGAATTTCAAAAAAGGCTTAAAGCTTACTTCACGCTCAACGCAATTTTTTTAATTAGACCACATTTGATTCTTAGCTTCCTTTCCTCGTTTCCGGTTAAATTATCGTTCTCTATTACTTATTACAAAAAAAATTCTAATCCTAAAATTTTCATACTGCATGAAAATATTCATAGCAAGATTTTAGGAACGATCAAAAGAAATAACAATAAAAAGTAGTCAACATTTTTTAATCGGACGCATATTAATTAACACTTAATGCTACCATATTCCGTTGTACTTAAGACTAGCCTAAAATCATAATCATAGTCCTAAGCTTAGAGCAAGTCCTAATGCATATAACATTGCTATAATTATCAACAAATCAAGTCTCACACACCTAGTGATTACAAAAAAATCTAATTACCCGCTTTGAGCCACTTCCTAATCTAAACTCGTATGTAATGATTACGAATCTCAAAGTCGATCAAGTGTGGGGCCCAGTACTAAAACATCACCAGATTAATATTCACAACTGCATCGACAACAGCCTTTATTACAAAAGCCATTAAGCTCAAGTCAAAGACAAGCAACCGCAAACTGAACTGGCTACTTATTCTATATGCGCAATTATTATCTTTGACAGCCGTGTACGGCAGGCAGGTACAGTCAGCGAGTCAAATGTAATTACATCTATTAAAACGATTCAAAGAATTACTTAAAATCCTGGGTGTTCTGACGCTATGACGTACAAATAGTAGTCTGAATACGCGTATGAAAATGATCGCTTAAGTAGCCCACTCGATATTTTTAAGTAAAGGGCTATGATAAGTTTGACAGCCAAAGTAGTATATTCAGACGTTTTAACGTCGAGTCGTTTAACAGCAGAATAAATCGAAGGAATGGCGTTTCCGCTGGATGAGTTAAGAACTAATCATTATCGGGAGACGCACATTGTGGCACGCCTGTACACAGCACTGGCAATGTGATTATCGAAGCCTTATTCGATGCGGCATGTGGGCTAGGGCTAGATCATTGACACAACCTACGCGACTGCTCGTCACCTGCTTGCCACAGAAAAAACCGACACTTTTTTTACTCTTCAAATCTAGTTTTAAATAGACAAACAACCGGCCTAAGCAACTTGTCTATGATGGCAATATATGCAAAGGAATTTCTCGTTCCATTGTACCTCTATGGTGTACCGAGCACGACAGCATTTTGAACGATGTCGTCGCATTCGAAATCTCTCGATGCTAAACCTAAGTTATTTTTTCCAGAGCGTTAGAACGGAAGATCTCGAAAAATTCCATGACACACAAAACGAAGAATACCAAGAGAATAACAAGACAGAAACCATTTATTTTTATAAGATAGTGCCAAATATCAAACTAGGTACAATACATTTGTAATATAATTTAGATAGAATTTTTAAAGAAATACGAGCAAGATGATGGAAGGACGGACTATCGATTACAGGCCGGATGGCGGTGGTTTAGATTACCATAACTCTCCCCTCATGGCGGAGATACCTGTAGATAATTACTCGCACATCCACAGGAGTATAGAGCACCTCAGATCAATAGGGGTGCCGCCTCCCATAGACACGCATAGGCACTTAGCGACGAACCTAACAGACTTGAGGAGGTACGAGCATCCAGATGACATACCAGAAATCAAGCCGTCCGTATTGAGGTTATCGGAATTCAAGACTGGCATTCACGAGATAAGGGTAGAACAGGAGAACGACGTGCAAAGGCAGATGACTCCGCACGACGACGGACCGAAGGGCTACAGCGCACCATCGACACCCCTCTCCGAAAACGGCGGGCACATACAGGAGGAAAAGGTCAGGATATTTTGTTTGCAATCGTAATTAATAAATCAAATTACCATAATGCTTATCCTTGAACACTTCGGAAGTTTTCGCGGTTGCTCCGTGTGACGTCATGCCAGGTAATGTTAGGTTCATCACATTGTTCATTAGTAAAATTATTGTCGGCGAATCACGATGCGAACGTCTTGTTCCGTGTACTCAGCCATTAATCTTCTGATGATCCTCGCAACTTATTTTCGGCATCAAATTGTTATAATAATGCATTTGTGTGGATAGCGACTTCCTTGTTTAATTCTAAGTTGTTTGTTTCTTTGATTTCTTTGGTTCGTGTGGGCGCCTTCCTTGTCTTTGAGAGTGCTTGAGATCGGATAAGCACCTGTTAGATTCGAGAACTGACTGCGATGTTGATATAAGTTTTTGCTTCCTTGTTTCCATAGCTGAATTTAATCTAGCTTAAAGAAGCGCTTTACCGTGACCGTTCAATGCTGAACACTTAAAAGGCATTCTTTGTCACGCTAATCCTCACTTTCAACAGTCGCTAATAGGAAGTCCATAAGATGCCTTATTGTCTCGGTGTAATCATCGATTCAAATCCTCGAAGCTTCAAGGTCTTGTATCTGACAAGACTGGAAACTCGTTTCTCATTCATAGCATTCCAGTTTTATGCAATTCCAATTCGTGAGAAACTTGTTGGAGATAAGAGATTGAGGTGTTGGTGTTATTGCAAACTTTTTTCTTTTTGAGATTATGTAACACAGTAGAACCTTTTACGTAGTAATGATAGTTGTATATTTTCCTATTATACTTACTAATCTTTCCTCCCTTTTTTCGAAGCTTGCAAAGCAAGAAAACGAAGAACTGAAGCAAAGACATCCTTTAGAAGATAAAGTTGAAAAGAAAAATAAAAAGCTGTTTCTAACAAGTTTTTTCTTTAACTTCTTGATTATTGTGAAGTGTAACCTAACATTATCGTTAGGTTACACTTTTACGATACACATTCTATAATTAACTTAGATTGAAAAAACCCAAGGTATTATTAGAAAACAAATTCTAATAAGACCGCCGAATCCCTGATCAAATCCAACTCTCATTTGACCGGTTTTTATTTATTACACCTTTTATGGCTATAAGTCATATATTTTTATCGAAATTATCTTATTGCGTCTTGCTTTTCGGCAGGCGATTCCCAAAACACCATCGGCGCTCATCAAAATTTTCAATTTCGACAAAAAATCTAACCACAACGTCCATAACCGAGTTAGTAACGAGCAAAAACAAGTTGCCGAGAACAAATTCGGCAATGGTATAGAGCATGAGCGTTAGACTGAAGAGTACGGATGCGCCTTGGGCGCCAAGGTCGCTGGGTCGTACAGAGGTTACGGCAATACCCACCTTAATGCAATTACACAGATAAGAACACTTTTCGTGAATTTTGATTCGGAATTCATTTTCCGGGACGATAGTGATCGTTTGAATATTTTACTCGCAATTTGGATTTTTGGGAAGCTAAGTTTAACAACACAAATGAGCGACTCTTCACAACGATTCAATCTCTAAGATTACATTTTAATGAGTATTTTTAAATTGCCGTTAAAAATGTTTAACTGACGATTAACATTACAGCACACATAGTACTTACTTCAAACGAAAAAGCTTATTAGGCCCAAGAAGTACTTGCTCTGTCGTCCTCTTCACTTAGCATAGAAACAAAATAGATTACCATCAACATCGGAGCAGTAGCAACACGTCCCTTAGGTAACGTAGGATTTACGTCTTGTTTGAGTTTTGATAATTGTGGTAGCCTCATTTTTATCTCCGAATCCAATAGGACAAATTTTGAACAAGATCAAACACACGAGTTTAATGGACTAATATTTAAGACCGTATTACAAAAAAATGCTGATTTGACAAGTTTGGATAAGCAATCGTTAAACAATGTTATATGTTAATAATCTAAAGATCTGAATCAAAAGATCTAATAATCTAAAGATCTGAATCAAAAGATCTGATCGGAATTAATACGTCAAAAAATTCTAGTCAAACTATAACCCTTGCTGTGACCCTAACTTGATTAATTAAGCCACATCGATCCAGAAGAGCAACTCAAAGAATAATACCCAACATTGATATTTATCTACTTCTTCTACTATCTACTGCCTTCCTCTGCACCAACCAGTCTTAGCTCTTGAGTTGACCGAGAAGGCCGTAGCTTCAGCCATCTGCAGCAAGCTCACGAGCTCCAAACTCCATCTTACACTGCTTATATTGACTTATACTACAGCCAATTTTGATCAAACCCAGAAAACCCGTTTTCCAAATGTTGAAACGATTTTATTTAAACCTCAAACCTTGTATGCATCATACCACCCGTATCTTATTTATCATCGTCCATTGCGCTTCTGCAAAACGTGTTATTTTCATGATCCAATGGAAATATATTATGATGATAAGATTCCTCCGTGACCTGTAGACCGCCGAAACGCCAAGGCTCCTGATAAAACCACAGACGGGTCATTGTGTAAAGTGGTGTAAAATACTTATTTGGGTACCAAATTATCAGTGGCTATCTTTTATCACCCGTTAGTTGAACTTGGAATACAAGTAGCGTTATCTCAAGGAGTGTTAGATCATTTGTAAATAATAATGTCTTCAATCGCCACCGGGTTCGAAACCCAGTGGCACGCACCGATGACATTGAAAAAAAGTTATGTGCGCTTTATAAAATTAAATATCACCCGCTGTTACAGTGAAGGAAAAATTGTGAGGTAACCTGCATGCCTGAGAGTTCACAAAAAAATTGTTCTCAAAGGTATGTGAAGTCTCTACCAACCCGCAGTAGTGGTGCGTGGTGGACGGCGGCCTACATCCCTCTCATTGTGAGAGAAGACCCCACCCGCCAGTGGGTCATTGACATGACAACGTCTTCTATTTACAGCCTATTTTTTTAGGTTATTGGTTATAGTCCTCTATTATGCCCTATTTCAGAGCTTAATATTGGATGAACTTTGAAATTGAATATTTGTATTTATTCATGTTCTTCGACTAGGCACATTGGGTGCAACCCTTTGGTATGATCTACCTACTACCGTTTATTGTCCTACGTCCGCCGACGTGTTCATGTGGCAAGTGTCAGGAATTACATTTAATTTTATCGTTAAGAAACAAACAAATAGTGTTGCACAAAAGTTTGAAATGATGAATGGGTGGATGTTACTGTTTCACGCAAAAATGGTTACACAAATTTGAATTTAATTACCACGTAGAAAACCTTAAGTAGTTTATTCGTTACAATTATTATTTTTTCAGGATCTAGTTTTCTTAAATAAAAAAATCGGAACACAAAACGTCACAGGTACGAAAGACCTCTATATAAACTGCCAAATCACGTTTCGATATCAAGTATAATATACTTACAAACATACATAAACAAAAGTTATCGCAAACTTTAAACCTCCCATTCAATATTATGTTTCGGCAAGCGACAGACGTAATACACGATACGTTATAGCTGAAGAGCTGGTATACATTTTGCGGGAAATGTTTGAAGCATCGTAAAACCATGTCGAATTTTTTGAATATCTGAATTCAAAATATACAGACTTGGCTGGCGGATAATAGAATTAAGTCAAACTCAAAAAAGTATTTGTTAACAGCTCATTTAAAAAAAAAAATTGTTTAATTTTTTTTAAACAAACTCATTTTAGAAATTTGTTTAAAATCTTGTCTTTCTTAAAAACGGCTATTTTTGTTTACAAATATCGTGTTAAACCGTGCCTCGAATATTTTAGATTTAAAAAAAAATTTGGAGATGCAAACCCAACTATCGAGTTCAATGGTTCTGTCTTTATTATTTAACACTTTTATTTTTTTATTTTTACACTTTTATTATTTTTTTAAAAAAAAACCTCCCTTCCATTACCTGCCAGCCAGGCTTGCATTTTTGGTGTTGGGATATCACATAATTTTATGATGCCTCAAACACTTCTCGAAAAATGTCTCCCAGCTCTTGGGCTAACATTATCTAGATGACAAATACTCGTTTCCAATGTCATTCTCAACTGGATATCGAACCCGGAACAAAGTAATAGGCAATTACTTCACCGATACATATTGCAGTGTGCTTAATTTTCGTCGTGTTTCGATATAGTTTTTAGTTTTACTCGTACGTACGGCTTGGCACGATCTATGCTTCTTAGTAGATCTTGAGGGGTTTGAAAGATTGGGGCAGTTACGGGAAGGGGGTAAACTACCCTACTCAATTAGTCTTGAAGATAGTTGAGTAGACTTAAAAATTAATTAACAATTTGTTTGCGCAATATTTAAAAATTAAATCCTATTATCTACTGTGAGGATGGAAGTAGTATGTTAGATTGATAGATGATTATAGAATTTGGGCGAGCGGTGATAGCCCAGTGGCTAAGAATTCGGCCTCTTACTATCGAGGGGTCCGAGTTCGAACCCCAGTGGCGCGCACGAATGACTTTGTAAAAAAAGTTATGTGCGCTTTATAAAATTAAATATCACCTGCTGTTACCATGAAGGAAAACATCGTGAGGAAACCTGCATGCCTAAGAGTTCAGAAAAAAAATGTCCTCAAAGGTATGTGAAGTCCACCAACCCGCAGTAGTCCAGCGTGGTGGACTGAGGCTTGCAACCCTCTCATTGTGAGAGGAGACCCGACCCTGTAGTGGGTCATTAATGGGTTACTGACAATAGAATTTGGAAGAAATATTTCATTATCATCATAATTAGGTAATTTGAATTGTTTAATTAAGTAGTTCATGTACCTAATTGGATTTGATTGATTTTTTTTACTTCTCTTCATTTACCTTTCTCTGGACCATATATAATTCCGTCGTCCATATTCGTATATATGTATGTGATCTGTCAATGGAAAAGATCTCTCAGTTTTCTGAAAACGATTTCAACGCAATCGTAATACAAAAAAAGTATTCTAAAATAATTATAATAATAAGGAGACTGGTTCGTCAGAGTATCCAGTCTATTTCATCGGCCCTGTGAAGTCCACTGCTGGATAGCCTCTCCTTAGAGGTCACTATTGGTCCTTGAACCCTCCGATCCATTGGCTGCCGACCTTCTTCTTCAGATCCTCACGTGGATCCTTCAGACCATGGGCGGTGACCACTTACCATCAGATTATCATAAAAAACAAGTTGTTCATTAGTTTGTTGCGTTTAGGGTTAAACAATAATATTTAATGACTTTTAAATGTTCTTATAATTATTATAATAGCAATAACGTAGAAGTAGGAAATCCGCTCCGAAGCAATAAAGTAAACGTATTCTGAACTTGAAACAATAATATTTGAAGGCATATTGTTATAATCATACGTACAAATGACTCTACTATATATTATTAAGTATATTGATAATTTTCCAATGCTCTGGCTAATTTCTAAAGTTCTTCATCGTTGAAAAGTTACTAAAAAATCTATAGTTTGATCCAGATAAAAAATTTCATGGCAGGTTGATTCACGATAAACTTCGAAACTACTTAACCGATTTTGATCAAATTGTTTACAATTAGGTCATGTGACGGGTCCATCTTAAAGTATTGTATAGTTTTTTCCTATAATAATAACAGTGGCAAAGCCGCCGAATAACGCCGAATCAGCTACTAAAAGCGCAGTTTTTAAAATCTGATATGAAAATTAAATCAAAAACTTAAGCTTATACCTTAAGTGATCTGTGAGGACTTTCAAAAATTAAACATTATCTATTATATTCGAAGATTTTCCATTATTCGGTAGATGAAGGCTGTTGGCTTGAAAGCAACTATTGCGAAGGGCCAAAACGAATTGTTGCTAAATGTGCACCATTTAGTTTACTTGGTGATATCTCTTTTTAGAATTATTACAATTCGCGAGCCGTGAAATCTGAATAAATACTTCTCGACTGTTCTCATAATATCAAATAAGTATTTAAAAATTTAATTAAACTTTCTGACCCGACAGGCATCGTTCTGTCCTAATTTTTTTAAGTGTTCCAAGACTCTTTCCACCAATGAAAATGTTTTTCTCTACTGTAATATTCGTCTAATTCGTATAGTAAACGTCACTCATTAGTATGACATGTCAGTCTGTCTTGACATCTTCCCATACTAATAGCAATTCGATACTATTACAATACGAAAATGCATAAGTTCATGTTCGAGGCATTGGTCTATGACACTATGTTATTATCATTTAAAAAAAGTTACAGCGAAATACTCAATTTGTAACTTTGCACCATGACAATCGATAAGCCAAATCTCTGAATCCTGAAAATTTTACTATATTTCTTGTTTTAAAAGACAACGTGAAAAGTCAGGCAGAATACAGCAAATTTGACTTTCAATTTGAAATTCAGTTTGAAGGTTGAATTTTCGAAATTAGCAAGTTTGAATACATCCTTTGCCGCCTTGAATTTATACTTTAAAAAGAACGAAATGGGACAACATAAAATTTGCATGCCAACACGAGCGACATTATGTAATCTGGACTACATTTTTTTTAATCGATTGTATGCGAAAAAGGTCAAAGTAAAATAGACATTCTTTTAATTTCTTCCTCATTCAAATTTTTCAATACTCGTTTTTATTTACATAAATAAAGAAATTGTTACGAATGTTTCTCGTGATATTTTCCTTAATAGTGGTAAAAGTATTTTTTGAAATTGAAAAATACTTTTTATGCACATAAAACACGTGTAGATAGGGTATCCATAGGTTTTCCTGATCCCCTGTTGTTCCTCTGGATGTAAAACGTCCGTCCCGGTTGTTATCTATGTATAAGATAGATTTAACCATGTCAAAGACCTTATGGGTTGGCCACTAGCCGGTTTCTCTACCAATCCATTGGAACAGCATGGTGGAGTATGCTCCAGGCCTCCCTGCCTTTTGGAGAAACCCGTGTTCAATAGTGGGATATTAACGAGTTGCAGCCCAACACACTGAGGCCTTATTGTAATAGGCTGACATAACTGACCGTTCCACCAAAACACTAAGTACTTTAAACACGAGACTGCAGAACACAATTTATATTAAAATTCAAATACGCACTGGTAACAAAATGTATGAAATGTCGTACTAGCAACTTTTGGGTGAGACACGGCAACACGGGTTTAGATTAAGTAAGATACCGGATCAAACTCGTTGATTTCGCAAAATGAGGACGTTCCACCAAAATCCACACACCTGGTGACCGAGCGACATTGACAATGGCTGGCTAGAACGCGACCTTGGCGCGAATTCGTTTTCTCGACGGACGTCGACGTGCGGACGCGAGGTTCGCGCGGGAAACCCGGTTGTTGTAATCTGTGGATTCGATGTAGATTAAAATATAGTATACCTAATCTGTGAAATATAGTACTGGTGATAATCTGTGGAATAGAATAGTGTAATAAAATTGGGTACCTACTAATGGAAATTGTAATTAAAGTTGTAGCACAATCGTGTGTTACATACTTTATTTATCATGAAGGATTCGTTATACAATCATTTAATTAATAAGAAACAATAGTATAATATTATTGGATGTATCAAAAATTTATGTCGTCACGTACCTACTTACTTATTTTTAATGTTATTAACACAATAATTAGTAATTTCAATTTAGCATTTATAAACTGCAAAGTATTTTAATTAAAATAATAAGATTTAAACAAAAATAATATTAGAATATTAGGCAAATTGCATGTGCCTCAATGTACCTAAATGACATTGAATTATTTAAGCGATTAAAACATTAATCGATTACATTTTTAAGCAAGTCATAGTCAATCAAGTCTTTATTATGACATAAAAGTTTATTATTTACTTATTATTATCTACTACCTAGGTACTCAGTTAACGTAGGTACATACTATATTTTAGGTTACCACAGTTTAAAATGCTAACATTTGTGTACCTTTTTAGAAAAAAATCTATTTTTCTATTTTTAAAACTCACACTAAAAATTAAAATTCTTTATGGATATAGAAATAATCACTTTTTGATTTAAATATCGAAAATCGAAATCAATCCCAAACACAGATGAGACTACATTTTAACTTTCATTTGCTCAGGTTTTACTTATCTAAAAGATTTTTTTCTAAAGAGAAACATAGAAATTATCTAATAGAATTATCTAAAGAGTAGGTTATAATTATTGCAAATAAATACCTACTCGTTTATAATGCACCTACAATTTTTTTTTCAACCTAGCAACACCGTTTGTTTAATTTAGCCTCGAATATAAAACAGATCTTTTAACACAAACTTAAATGCGGCTGAATATTGATTGGATGAGGAATGGAAAGTGACAGATAGGCGCGAATTCAATATTATGTATTTCTCGCCAATCCACGTTCACACAAATGTTAAATCGCGGTGAATGATATTTTACGTTCCTTGTTTGTTTGACAAAGCCCATCAATTTAAAACGATTCGGATCAATAAAATGACTGTGGGTCGGTTGGTCAAAATTTTTTTACATACCTGTACCCTAATTATAGTTTTCTCGTACTAAGCTAAGCAGTGAACAGACAGACATACCAACATAATGAAATTTTGCAAGCTTTGTCAATTTTGTCATACAGATTGTTTCAAGAGTGATTCATAAACGACTGTAATGTAATTAAAACAATTTGGTGTTTAATTGTTCGCGTAATTGTAATTTCATCGGTTAATAGAGAAGCAGGATATTTATAATTAATTAATTTGAAAAATAAAAATATTACATTTGCATGAAAACGCCATACGATTAAATTATCGCGAAATTATTCTCAACCGGAATTGCTTACCGAAAATAAGCCAACTTGACATGCTCTATGCTTCGGTTTATTAGTGTATGGTGGTTGGGGTCTGAGTAAAATGGATTGTTTGATCGGTATTATCCAAGTTATGTTGAACTGTTGGTACCTGCGTACACTTTCTGTTTGGAGGTCTTTGTCACTGGCGCAATACATATGACCGCACTAGAGGCGGTCAATGTCAATACAACGTGCACCAGACTTGTCATTTAAATATTTTTTTGCATATATCTGTATCAGTTCTAACAGATTAATAATTAACAAACAACTTTTTTATAAGTTCATTGACTTTGCCAGATGGAATGTCCTACACTCAGTTTTTTAAACTTCCGTGTACCAAGAACTAACGTAAGAACGGTAGTTTTTTTCAATTATTCATAGACAATTGCTGATGACGTTATTAGTTTTATGTTTATAAAATATTAGTAAAACGTTTAGGAATTAAGTAATAAATTATGAACAAACATACAGCATACTTACAACGAACTAATAAGCAATATATTATTCGATATTTAAATTTCACTAATCGATTAATAGCTTATTACTTATGAAATATTACATTTATCAGTTTAACCTTTGCAAAATAAAAATATGAATGTATTAAACCATAATTTGTGCACGGTAATTATATTTCTTGAATATTTTAGCTTATATGTATTTAAAATCAACTGTCTGAGTTGCTATTCAAATTGAAATACATAATTTCATTGATACATTTATACAACTTTGTCGACCCCAATTTCCCTTATAAAAGGGTTAAATTTTGCAAAATTTACCCTTAACTTATGCTAGAATTTTCTTAAACAGCTTCTGAGGTACTTTTCAAGATTTTGTGGTTAATCAATTTTATTTCGCTTTTATAAAAATATATTTATAACTCATAAAGATTAGAATAAAAGTTATAATGTAGGCAACGATGTCTGATCTGCGGCGATTCTCGGAAAGAACTACAATGTAATGTGTTTGCTGGGAAATATAATAATTTCGGTTACAGTGCTTTATTACGCTGGGATAAAGGCTATAATTATTTGGCAATGATTTTTATACGTACGCGTATAAATTTACACTGTAATTTTGATTGACACCAGCCATTACGAGTGAGCCGAGTATTGCGTCATCAACTAACTACAGCAGTGTTTCTCAAAGTACGGTTTCTCAAGGTACGGTACCACTGGGGGTCCGCCATTGAGTACACGAGCGTACGTACCACTGTTAGTAGGCCATTAAAATATGATAAGGGGTACGCGGAAAAGTTTAATGGAGGCGGCTTAGCTGGCTTCTTCATGTAGAATAGGAATTAAAAACAAAGTAAAATTGACTCTATTTGCGAAATACAAAAAGAACAAAAAGCAAAGACACCTAGGTCTAGTTCCCTCTCAATATTCTAAAAATAACATCTATTTTTTTGTATTATGTATCTAAGTATTGCTCGTTTTTTATTTTTTATTAATCGAGTAGGAAGCTGGCATGCAAACCACCTGATGCTCTTGGGCATTCACATCCAACCTCAAATAGAGAAGAAATCCTATTTGAGGTTGTTTACGGGTGTTTTGCTGCTCATGAGGACTAAGATGTGCGTCTCTTTTGGTACTCCTACAAGAACGCAGTGTCACCCAGTAAGAACGAATGGTGGACCGATAAGATTGAGAAACACTGAACCACAGACATACGTGTTACTAGTTTGTATTTTCGAATCATACAACTTCTTATTTATCCATCATTAAGCAAAGTACACGCGATAATGATCTTTAACGCCATAGCAATAGGACCATGGTGAGAAAAAATCTATGGTATTTTAATTTTGTTGGCCTCTATAACAACGTAATGTATAGGTACGGTTACCCGTTTTATACACGTCAAACTAATTTACGATGAAGTGATGGAGATTTAGGTTGTTTTATTATTTATTCCTTTTCTAACATCTTTGTCGTTCTTTTACGTCTTGACATCATCACAGATCATCTATTCAGGATAATAATAAAAATGAATTTGAAGCTCCGAAATACACCACTACTAAATAAACTCGCTTCCGTCTCTGTGAGCATATTTCAGTGAATTACTCGGATTTTCCAACATTTAACAACGACAGACTCTAGTTCATAAAACATTCATGTCGAGGATAACTCAGATAAATCAGGGATTTTTTTTTCTCTTTCTTACCTTTTTCAGTCCACTATTCAAAATCCACAGAACATAATTATAATATTAATAATTGCTAAATTATTCCTTACAGCAATTATCATCATCGCTAAATCTAACAGAGCCGATCTGATTAATTCTAAATTCTTTCAAACATGTTACCTGCCTTGTTCTAAGACGAAACACCAAACCCATTTACTCGAACCTCTAACATCCTCATACGAACACCTCGACGAAGAATGCCGAGCGCCCGGGGCGTATAATAATGAACGTTCGGCTCGGTTCACATCGTGCCGTAAACATGAACACTATCATCAAAGTTCATACAGTAAACGTCAGACATTAGACATTAGTTTTTCATATGTCAGTCTGTCTTAACATCTTTCTAGACTAATGGCAGCTTAATACGATTGCTATACAGAACTGCGTAAGTTCAACCGTAGCTTATCATCGGTTGCGTCTAATCGGTCGTTTTACATTTCGTGTGTAATCAGATTCTGCGTTCAACATTTAAATAGCGGTTGTGTAGTGTGATTCTTTTTAAACTAAGCCCATTGAAATTATAACTATTTGGGAAGCTTTCGCAGAAGAAAACATTTACATTACTTTTTAATACTGTAAGGATATCAGTGGCTAATTCCATTGTATTGCATTCGCAAGGTTACGAAAGTATGCTACATTTTTTTTCAGTTTCAGAAACGGACAAGCAAAGTTTAACATTCAACTGTTCACACTTGACCGATACAGCGTTCGTAACGCGAGTAACGCGACGGATTCTCCATCATGTGACCCTAGCCTAACGAACGTTTTCATATCGTGAAGATAAAGATAGTCGAATCGCGTGACGGTGGAACGATTAGAGTAATTTTGTTAGACCCCAAATGGATTATTATTTCACTTATCCACGAGTGTACAGGTTTGGAAATCCTTGGGATTTGGAGGTTTTTGGTTCGTTGGTGCTAAGATTGCTATTAGTAATAAACTTCTGAAATAAAAGACTCAATGCAGGTCAATAAAGATAAAATTAGTCTTACATTATGTTGTTTTTCCAAAGTACTGTGAGCGAGAAGTATGATTGTGATTGTAGATTCTTTAATAAAATCTAAGTGGTTGGTACCGTGTTTGTGAAGGTGAAAATAATAATGTTAATAAGTTAATATTACTTAAACATACAAAATTAATATTTATTAAAATCAACCATAAGAAAAGTCTTGTCGCGTCGAATAACCAAAAATTATATATTTCTCGGAACAACTCTTATTGATTTGAACAGGATATGAGATTTTTCATTTTCTTAACACTTATTACGTGTACATTGCCATACATATTGTGAACATCAATGGAGTATCTCGGCCTTCAGACTAGTACTATTCATTTATGGGTTTTTAATATGCGAGAATAATTAATCAGTGATATTATTAATGAGATTGTACCAGTGATTGATTGTTTCGAATCGTGTGTTATGAATGTAGGTAATTTGAAATCAAATTTTGGCATTTTCATAAGCACGTAATAGGTATTTATATACATTACTATACTGTATACATCTGTTCAATGTATCTATTTAAAATTTGCGTAATTAGAAGTATTTATAATACTTATAAGTATTCATAGTTTAATCTTAACACTTATGAAACCTCTTATAGATAACCCCTAATAATTAGTTTTTATAGATAAATATTTTGTTTAAGTCAATAGTTAAAAATAATGATCTTTAAAGCAGGAACAATTTAATTAAATTAAGGTAAATTTAAACCTATAGGTAGACTAAATCGACTACCTACTGAACAAAGGAACAACTTTTTTTTGGTTGAGTAAGGACTAGTATGGAACTAAATATTAGGTAGGTACCTACTGTAGTTTTAAAAGCAAAACTAATTGAACTTGCAATTAAATATTTAATTTCAGGAATATCATTAATTTATTCAAAATTATGGTCATCCTACCAAATCGTGACCGTGTACGTAGGTACTTACATGTTAAATCTTTATAATCAACTCCAAAAAGATACTTCCTTCAAGTTGATTCGTTAAAATAATAACTAAAGTGTTACGAAAGCTATATAAATACTTATTAAATAGGACATCGTTATAACTATTAGAATTAATAGTTTCTAGTCCTTTAAGTGTTAAAACACCGCAAAAATAAGCTCCTTGTTCGAGAAGGTGTCAAATATGACGTCTGAGTTTAGTCCTTTAAGTGCAAAGGACCGCAAAACTATGAGATAAGCGATTGGTTTGAGTAGTTGTGCGTCAAAGGCCGGGATAGCATTTTCTCTTACAGTTCCATTGTTTTTGATGCTGAATTATGTGAGCAGTGGTTCGAGTTCGGTCTTCTTCTCCTACTTCCAATATTTTTAAAAAGACATGCTCATTTTATACCTACTATGTTGTTGCGATAGTTAAAATTCATCTCAGATAAACCTTACTTTTTATGCAGGTCACACCACCTATTGATGTGTCTGAGTTTATCAAGGGCTGTCACTGCACGCTGCCAAAATATGCTAAAAATTAAAAAAATACTACAATTCATACATTTTTCTCTAAATTTTAATTGTGTCATATTTCAAACTGCTCCACGATTAATGTAAGTTCAAACGTTAATTTTAATTACAAACTGTTATGAAAACCGGGCCTCTTCCCGCCAAATGAGCAATGGACGTCATCTGCCATAGTTACGAAGCTGAAATAAATTCTATTTCTAAGATTAATGGCTGGCAGAACGCTAATTGGCGGCTTTTGTACGTCGCTTTTTTTAAACTGACAGCCCGTCAAATGGGCTCACTGATGTGAGGAAACGCAAAGTCCGGCTTAAACAAGCCACCAATTTAATTGATATAATTTACCCGGCCATAATTTCAATAATAAATTGTCCTGAACGAAACCAGTTGA
Source organism: Erynnis tages (assembly GCA_905147235.1). NCBI lineage: Eukaryota > Metazoa > Arthropoda > Insecta > Lepidoptera > Hesperiidae > Erynnis > Erynnis tages. The sequence continues at coordinate 1,303,965 of LR990093.1, forward strand.
TATAATATGGGCTTTTCAACCATCGGTGGACTGAAACGTTCCACGTCATAAAAACTACGATTATAAGTACATACCTAAATGTTCACTTCACAAATCAAGTAAAAAGATCTAAAGATAATAGTGATCTCTCAAAACATTCACAAGATTACATAAAAAAATAAAAATAAATCACAAAAAATGACACTGGCACAAATATCAAGCAACGTCTTCTAAAAAAAGAACACACCTCAACCATGGTAAAATTGAAGTGTTCGAAAAACAAATTTGCGCGCGAAAGTGTTAGAAACAAATAAAGCGGGCACACCCACTGGCTTGGCATGGCAGACGCGGGTGACGTCACCGCGGTGGCGTATTTAGGCTGACCTTGGACCCGCTCAATGCCAGTAGAAATTAGGCAGTACGCGCGCGCTCGGACGTATCCTACAGTAACATAAGCGATGTTACTTCTATTCTAAAACGCTCTATTCTTTTATTTTACGGCCGGTTTTAATAGTCAGTCTTCGGATAGCCCTTTTTGATGTTTGGTTGCCAAGCAACATCTGTTGTTTTAGAGCGATGAATATAATAGTATCTTGGCAACTGAACAGCAGGTATGTATCTCAATCGACGTCCGAAGATTATTGAAACCAAATTAAAACCCACAAAGAATGCGAAACAAGAATTTCTTTTCATGTTTAATCATTTCGAGAATGACATTCTATTTTTATAATAGCGACTAAGATATTCACTACAGATAAAGTATTTCCAAAATTATTCCTACCCACCAAAATATGTTTCAAGAGACATGATAAAATTAAATTAAAAATAAAAAAACCCGACACAATAACCTGAGTTCCTTTTAAAGAGTAATTAAAAAAACGACTCAACCGATTTTCATTAAACATGTCCTTTCATACAAAAAAACTAAATTGAAATCGCTTCATCCGTTCCCGAGCTACGGTGCCACGACAGACGGACAGACAGACACAGACAGACAGACACGTCAAACTCATAACACCCGTCCTTTTGCATCGGGGGCATTCGGGGGTTAAAAATAATTGTTGTTTCGCGGCGAGTTACGTTGGCAGTTAATAAAACCGAGTTACAATGTGTAAACAACCTTCTAATGTGGACATGGAACTACACACTCCGGTGTTCAGTCCGGCTTAACGTATGATTTTTATACCTCTTGTGTAGGTATACGAAGGATAAGGAAAATAATCGGAAACGTTTATAATACCTAAAATAACTAAATATATTAACCTAGTAATGTTTACAGATTGTTTTTTTATATATATATTTTAATTATCAATTGGATATAGGTATTACACAGATAATACAAGGAAGATAGCTCTCGATAATAAAGCTCTTGAACTTACATTTTTCGGCCAAATTCAAAAGTTACACACTAAATGATATTATGTTATCTAAGCAATTTTGAGGAATCTGACTCTATTCAGATTCCTCAAAATTGCTTAGACACAAATTATTTTTTTTATTTATTCTTCTGATTTATGTATTCTTCTTCATTCTACAAATGTATCGGTAAAAACGGTTCTTCCTTACAGCCCTTGGTAGTCCACAGCTGGAACCGGTTAAAATTTTGCGTATAAGTATTTCAAAATTCTTTTAGCTAGTAATAAGCAAACGGCATCTTATTATTCTCCTAAAACCTATCAAATCTTGAATAAGGTAAAAAAGCAATCAGTTCTTAGCCTTACAAAAATAGGACATTTCGGTACCATAGGAAAAATTATTTACTGTCTGCGTGTACAATAAAGAATAATTGTATTGTATAATCTTCTTTTTCTAAATAATATGTTGCCAAATTTTGATAAATTGTAATTAAATAAGAGGGTACTTATAATTTAACCCGCCAAACTTCCGTGGCCATGCTCCCTGAGTGATGACTCGTGGTTTCACTAAATGCGGCCTGCACTTGCTATTTTAGGGTTAAAATTAATTGTTTGGGACCCCAACTATAAATTATATTTTGGGATTTTAAGGGGCTGTGATCGGAATAGTGTTACAAAGTGTAAATAGTGGATATTGTAAGACATTAAGTGTGTAAGTAAATCATAAAGTGAAATGAAAAAATCAATTAAATAGGTCGACAAAACTTTGGCTAATAATAGATATGTACTTCACATAAAAGAAACATTTTAGTGTCTTATTTAAATTTAAATTATTACACAAACTTTGTGCAAACTCTTTTCCCTTATTAGGAGTGAGACAAATTCACTATCTCAAACGCTCTACGTTATGGGATGTGCAATAAAAATATCCTAAAATATCGCTAAAATGTCATCTTCAAAATTCTAAACTAATCCTTTTTGTGCGTTTATACGCGTCAAAGTTTCCGAATCTTTGAGGGCTACTGCTTTCTAGAAATGCGAAATAGCTGTAATAAATCCTATTTCTGGATGAAGGACGCTAGACGCTCAGATCTCTGCTTCTGTTAAGTTTGAGATCCCTTGCTTCACGTACTAACTAAGGTACTTATAGTTCAGGTAGAACCTTCAGCATAATTAAGCAGCGATAATAAATAAAGGGCCCGATAAGACGTCTTTGTCCAGACTCCAATCTAAGGGCGCGTTATCTATGCTAATTGAGGGATAGTGGAGGGTTTAATTTATCTGTGTGACCGCACCCTTACATTTGTGTCCCGAAATGCACAGTTGAGGAATGATAACTGTAAAATTGATGTTCTTTTGTACTAATGTCCTTTGAATACGATACTATGTACTTTTAGGGGAATCTGGAATAATAAAACGAAATTATACAACTTATGAATCTTTTTCTATGTTACCTCCATTTAAATGACAGTTCTAATACGTATTTTCAATATCTCTGTGTTCTTCTTTTTCTTCTTCTGCGCCAGCCAGTCCTAGCTCTTGAATGGACCGTGAAGGCCGCAGCTTCAGCCATCTGCAGCAATCGCTTATGAGCTCCAAACTCCATCTCACAGTACCTACACTCTTGTAAACGGCGTTAAGTAATCGCAAGATCTCTGACACATTTCAAGCCTTATAAGTTGTCGCACATGTGGTCTGCACTTTCGTTCGCTATTTAAAAACTTAAAAAAGTTAACTACATCTGGCATCCTACTTTTTAGCCGAAAATCTAGCCACACCTGTCGACCAATCTGTCAACATCCTGTTTTTAGCAAAATTTATAAGTTTTCCCATATCTAATGTTAAGTGGCACTAACTGGGTCTCATTGCCCACTCTCCCATATAATTGCGCATCCGCCGATGGGTGGTCGTGTGGCCAGTGACCATATGACCTATATACAGCGGATTTGTCGCAAAAACCACACACCTGTTGAAGCCGTACCTTGTAAGAACATTCTTCACGGTTTTTTGCAGTTTTATTGCGGTTTTTATAACGTGGTGTGGGTCACATCGTTCGTACGTTATTTTGATACGTATTTTTTGTTCGTTTTTGCAGATTACGACTACTGTTTATGTTTGTTTGTTTAAGTGACTAGCGAATATGAATGACGCAATAAAGATTTATCTACTTTTAAAACTAACCTATATTCATTGTGCAAATAAATGTTTTCTTTTTTTGTTTTAGCTAAAGGTTTATTATGGTTTGCTGGCATAAAGTCCACCTTTGCACATACTGTACAATAGAAGTAAATAAATAAATTATTATCAATTAAATTTCATCATATCAATCAAATTCCTCGCTACCGTTTTCGGTTTTTGACGTTCAATGTAATTTTTCATTTTAATGCGAATTACATTATTATGTTTTGTTTGTTTTGAAAAATTCATTGATTTTTCTACTAATCACAAAATAAGTTTCTAGTACTTTCTAGCAAGTAGTACATAACATAAAAATGGAATGAAGTCGTTTGTTCTTACTTTGGCGTGAGTCCATGGGCTGCAGTGACCACTTAATAGCAAGTGGATACGGGGCCGTTTGCTAGTCCTTGACGATAAAAAAACTCTGATAGTGTGAATATTAGGAACCTATAGGTACTTAAGGACATTTTGAAGATTACATGTGTCTTGCTTCAGCGTTATAAAAATATATTGATCTGCGATTTCTGCGAACGACTTGCTTTATATTTTTATTATGTTTGTTAAATAATGTTAGAGATTGTTTTGAACAATTTTAAGCTTTGTAAACCTACAGAACGATGACCTTTAAATAAAATTTGACATTGCAAACTAACAAAACCGTCGTAAATTATTAAGATTTATTTTAATAAAACAAAATTCTGTACTTCCCGCGTTGCATGTTATTCCAAATTCAAAATGATATTTTGATAATTACTCTGTGGACGCACGTGAATCATTATTTTTAAATTCCTAAAAACAAATATATTAAATGCTATTCTGCCATAAGATTATGAAAAATATTTAAAATATTAATATATTTTGGGAAAACTTTTAAAATATTTTAGAAGTTTATTTATGTATTTAAATCCGATAAATTGCGATTTTATTACAATCATTAGATGAATCAGGATTATGTAAATAAGTAAGCAGTGTAACATACTTAACGTAATTTGAGGCAATGGTTTGCTACCTGGTTAGTCATATCCATTCTAATTCTCAATTTAGTTTTAAATCGTTGGTAATTGTAAAATGTTCATGGACTCTTACCAAATTACTTATAAGTAAGTGTACGAGTAAGTACGATTCGTCTATACCTATCGTAGGTAAGTATACGTATTCGAGTAGGTGATTTTCATTTGATTTAAGTAAAGAAGTGTGGATTTTGTATTTCTTTGCCCGATCCTATATTATATACGAATTTAAAATCCTAATATCAATCCGTTATAAGAAAGAATGAAAGCTTTAAGTGTGAAATGCACACATACTTACAAACTTACAATAAGTAATTAAAAAAAGGAAACACAATCAAATACATAAAATAATTTTAAATTATATCCTAATCTAAAAGAAGAAAAATTAATTATTTAGCTCCTTCGATTTAACCCAAAATCGATTTTTTTACCAAAAATCGTTACACCCCTCCCTAACACAACACCACCATGTTCCGTGTATTCGATCCTAAATCACGGATTACGAATTTGAAATTCGAACAGGATGTGCGCTAAGAGGGATGTTGCGACCTGTCCCACGACCCCGCAGGTGACGTCACATATGGCACAACACGTCTCCAGATACCCTTCAAAGAAAAACCAACTATATCACCTGGAAGTAAAGCTGAGTTTCAAACGCGGAAGTTTCACTTCCCCGTGGGAACTAAGTTTACGCAAGTACGGAAACTTTTTTCCCGTATTGTGACGATTTCCTTATGCAATTCTTTGTGATTTATCGCATTCCGTACGAGTACTCAATGGGCTGCATTGTCGTTGCGTGCATATTTATTCCGTTTAGGGGAGGCAGGGATGAAATTGATCAGCTTGGTATTGTATAAGCCAGGGCCAGTTGGATGGTAGGATGCAACAAAGGTGCATTATCAATTTTATTTGTGTTTTGGAGGGTGGATTTACAATGCCAAATTTGAATCATTACATTATTATGTACGTGTCTTTATGTATGACAATTATGTTCCTTGTTGTTATCCGTGAATTATTTTTGACTGAAAATGATCAAAGAACAAAGAAGAAGAGTTTAAATATTTTTGTACTACATAATTAAATTGACAAAAAACTTAGCTACACTTACTAACGAAGGCATAAATAACTGATTTAAAAACATGCTTACTTTTTCGTTACAATGAATCGTATACCTATATGAAACGGTAAAATAACGTTAGCTCCCAATTTTAAAAACGGGATAATCTCCATTATCGCTGTTCAATACTTACTATTGTAAAAATTTCAGAAATCTCTTTGGACGCAACCCAAAATACCTACAGCTATTATTCACTTAAAGTACTTACCTAAGCTCTTTATAACATCGCTTTGAATAAGATAAGCCTTTCTTTATATGTAACTAATGTTGTTTAGATGTACTAAGTTTGTAGCTATAAATATCACAAGTTCTTATACCTACTATAAAACATATAAAGCAACGTGACAGCTGCTGCAATAAAATTATTATTATAACACACAGACAGACCGACAGATTCGGGATTACCATAACAATGAAACCAACGGTCATCTCGCTGACTGACCACTCCCCTCCTGTAGGCATTGACTACATATTTATATTTATAGGAATGACTTACGTTTTAAGTTTTAATAACGTGCAGCGCACATAAAAATGTTTGGATAGAAAAAAGATATTTTTAAAAATTTCCTTGTAGGTAACATAAAGTAATATGTGTTCATTAAATTTCACTCAAGAGTTTAAAAAATATAGATATCCTGGAAAACTAAATATAAATGATAGGGTAAAAGAATAATTTTGGAGATAATTGATAACGAACTTGCTTTCCCTTTAGGTTTACTTAACTTCTTGAAAGTTTACTAAACTTACTTACTTGTTACTACTAAAAACAACTTGTTACTTATTGCTTTTAAAACCATAAGCAGCAAAAAAGTTACTGATAATGTTTATGTTCCCATCATTACTATAATCTACTTACTTATTTCACAACAACTGAAATAAATAAGTAAAAATTTTGCTCATTTTAGTCCTGACTTCACACCATCGTATCATATAACTTTGAAACTCAGTTCTGTTTGAGTCTGTCTTTGTATTTTAGCTGCCATAATCATTTCCATTCAAACCCACACTCATTAACTTCAATACCAAACATCAAACGCAACTAATGAAACAAACGAACATCAATTCATTAAGCGGGTAAACAAAGAAAAAAACAGAAGTCATACAGTTGACATTTGCAAGACAATTAGCACTAAATTATAATTTTGACATTTGTCCTTGTCCCTATTGCAAAGGGACAAAGTTCAATATCCCGTATCTCGTTTAAGGGTGGGTTTTGTTGATATGCGGATTTAGCCCTTATATCAAGGGTATAGAGGTCGTCGATAAATTGAAGTGAAATTTTTGATCACCTGCTACGTTACATCATGTTTAACACCATTCATGTGCTTCCACAGACCTAGATAAGTTTAGAAATGGCTAGTTGAAATAACTGTGGATTCATTTTTTTTGCAAAAGCTTCGGTAAATATGCAAGCAAATTAGATCACGGCGATTTACTTACTTACATTGTTTTGCACTTCAATAGGGTGTTCAAGTTACCATAATCATATTTACCGTCTATCAGGGTTGTAATAACGGATATAGTTTTGAAAACCCCTGTTCTATTTAAATATGTATTATAATCTCAATACACTTACGGATTATTGCACCAGAATCAATAGTACCTTGACAGTATCCAATAATAAAAATCAAGGAATCTGTTGATAAATGACGCTTTGTTATCTTATCTTTATCTTAATCTTTGTGGCTAGGGCTATAATAGGGCTTATCCTGTTGTAAAATCTTTGCTTACAATGATTTTATGTCCAGATAAGTTAAGCATTGTTCCTCGCAGATTCCTTTTTAAACCAAAAATATTATAAAACCTTAAGAATTAAAGGGTTTTGTTTTCAAAATTTTTCACAATTTCAATCAATCGTTTTTACGACGACTCCTGCTTTGTATTTGTTGCCGCGTCTATATTTTCGAGAACTTCACCGATCCAGAAACTACAAAACAGTTGCAGTTATTCTTTAGTGCGCCAAAACTGGTATTACTCGTGACAGAGACAGGCTATCCTGCGGGTACGTGCGAGAGGGACGGACGACACTTCCTGCGCGCGCGCACGTAGGACGATTTTTCGTTTTTATTGCAACTCTATTACGATCATTTCTATGTTTTTTGTTACGTTAATTGGTATAATTCTATCTATTCTATTGAGTTCGATAAAAATGTATTTGTGGATTTAACCTTTTAATTCTTAGAAAATCTATGTACATACCTATTATGTAAGCGTGTTAAACATTGTGAACTATCTGTATCTCGATCTTATTGCGGTGTCAATTAGGAATTTATTACCATCAATATTTTCTTCAAAATTTAGATACGTGGAACCAAACAAATAAAATACATTTTATTGTATATCTCTGTAACTAAACTAATGTTTTATTGACTATATTATTTATCATATCATATTATTTTATCATTTTAAGCTGAATAAAAACAGCATAGCACTTATCCATTGATTCCATATATGCCGACACTTTCCACCAAGCCAGCTTTATACTACTATGAGAAAAAAATACCATTAGTGCTACAAAGATGAAAAGATTGTGTGTTCTATCAATGAGTTTTTAAAATAAACTGCATCTTATATGAAACCCCATAGCCCTGAGATCATAACTGGCAGCGGCACAAAATTTGCAAAATATTACAGATTTCTAAAGATACTCGTGTATAGTGGTAAATCAATACCATTATCTCAAAACCACTATAAAAATGAGTGATACCAAACAACGGGCAGTTCTGCAGAATACACGCGACGTTCAATCAATTTGAGACCTAAAACGTGGAAAATAAGGTTAAAAATGCATTGCGTTCAGGCCAAGTATCTTACGAAACGATTACCAGCCATCCATCAAGGGAAATTGAACCATAACTTGATCAAAATAAAACGAAAAGTCTTTCAATTTCAATCTTAATTCAGGTCCGATAGAGCCTCATGGAAGCACAATCCAACTTGAACCTTACAGCTTAGAGTTTAAGATTTATTTTCGCTTGTACAAGAGATGGTGGTTAGGGTGTTTGGAGGCTGTGTGCCCAGGATGCTCCCGCGCATCTTACGGCAGCGGGCGGAAATCTTAATGGGTCCTGGAACCCGAACTAACGATGGGAGCCGTCGATCGATTGCGTAGCCTTCGTAATCTATTTTACTTGAATTTTGTGGTTAAATTACTCTCCACCTTTACATTTTTAAGAGAGGATAACTAGTTACAATGTTGTTGTAGGCGGTGCTTTGTGAGATGATTTGCTTTATACAAAATTTTATTTTTATATTATTATTTTAATATTATAATATTATTATAGAAACTGCAAGTGCCCATTAGAGCAATATATGGAAACATATTGAAATAGTGAAAATGTAACTAACTTACCAGTTGAAAAATAATTATAATTTTATTCAAATCCTGACCTTGACTTGCGAAATCGAGAATTTATTAGAAATTAGGCCTACATAAATCAAAACACTAGATGTTTTACTAAACATTTTGATTTATATACTACGTATCATATCCTATTTTTTAATGTAGCACCCAAGTTTTTAGCACTTTACACTAACATCTTAGGATATTTATATATTCGGCCAAAAGGTATTATATAATGTTAATAGCACTCATTAATATTTATAAACTCGCGCACGCGTTATCTGCATGTCGTTTTCAAGTTTTTATTTTATTTTTGGTTGTACAAGTGTAATAAAAGTGTAAATGTTACTTAACGTCTATCTATAGAATTATTTTTAAACTTTTAGCTGTAAAAAGTATTGTTATTTGTAAAATATATTCCAGCATCTATGATCAATGCATATAAGACATTCTTGGTAAAGGCTTCTTATAGGTAAAAAAACGTGAGAAAAAAGGTTGTTCCGACAAAAATGGACAAAAAAATTAATAATAAAAAATGTTAGATTAGATCTGTGACAGTAAGCAGATCAACAGATGGTTCTAATGAATTATGGATTATTTTAAAAATTAATTTGCTGATGCAAATTGCTGTTTACTAAAGAGCATGCAAGCTACGAGTACTGTGAGTCATTAAATAATAAATTAGCTCTAGACAAGAATAATGAGAAAAAATTCCAATTAGAGGACACTAAAAATATTGTAAAATTTTAGTTAAAAGAGCCGATAAAACTTTGATTATAATAATACGTATCTAATAATTGTTTGGTTCGGTTTACATTATTAGGTACTTACTCCTGACCACTACTTACTTTTTATTTTTAACCACTTTGCTGTCCCGTGAATCACATGAGACTCACACCCATTGCCAAATTATTGTTAAGAATTTGAAAATTTTCCTTCCACCCAGTCTTGTGTGTTTTCGATCATCAAACTCCTCTTTCCTTATCCCCGATTGCTTAGTCCTGATTTAAACTGAAAAAAATTAATTGTCAAATGTCAAATGATACCAGAACAAAAACTATCAAGCCCATCACAAAAAATTTAGTTTTTTCCAAAATCAATTAAGATTAAATAAAATTAAGCTAAACGGTCTATTCTACCCATCATCAAGTCTACAGCATCATTATAACGCCATATTTGCAATGCCGCGTCGATCGGATGTATCGGGCATCAAGTAACGCCGCATTCACACAGGATGATGTACTTCTTTAACAACAGCTATTAGTAGAGCTATGATAGCCTAGTAGCTAAAACTTCGACCTCTCGAGAGGTCCTGGTTCAAATCCACCACTTACCATTGGGTAGGTCGTCTGATCAACACAGTAGTCGCTCACACGTAGATGGTAGAAATAGCATTTTTGTTTTTATGCATAATTATGTTTCTGTTTCTATGCCGCAGTGTTATATCCCAATAAATGTTATGACTGTTTTCTTTCTTTCTTCTTTCAATACATCAACAAATTGGAACTAAATAACCACACAAAACCTTACTTTACCTTGAGATGCTCTCAAGTCGCAACTGTTCTGATAGTGGCCATTTCCTTTTGGGATCTTAATCTAGCATCCTAATGTTTGAGGTTCACTACTGACATGCCTGGATCCTGGGCCCTTTGGATCGAGCTTTTACTTGTGTACAAGGTCGCTTGAAGGCCTTTCTTCCTCATCGGTCATTGGATAATTTGTCCAGGTTATAGTCATTTTAGTTTGCCATTCGTCTGTAGGTATATTGATTACAATTCGTGTATTCACCTTATATTGTACTTGAACTTGATATTGAATTGTACAATCTAAATTCTAAGCGCATACGAATTATGTAAGTGTTTAATGATTTTGTTGTAGAGGACGGCGAAGGTCCATAAACAAGTCTCATGTTAGATTATAGATTAAAGATCACTTCTGCCCCCGACTTTACCTGCGTAGACTTTCGATTGAGGTTACTTTTTATCTCTGTGAACTAAATTTCATAGATCCCAGGTCCAGAGAGAAGGGTCAGAAGAATGATAATACGTCTTTTCCTTGTCTGTGTCAATTATCTGTTTGCCGAATATTATGAAAACTGTTCAGTTTTAAGAGTTACATAGGCTTCCATAAAAATATCTGTTCATTACTAAGTACCTGCCACTTTCCCATTTATAGAGTCTGCGAGATGTTATCTTGAAAAAGTTTTTTTTCAAAACTACCACGATATTTTGTAAGTGCCGAATTACAGAAACAGTTTATTTTATTTTTATTATCTGTGCCTGGTCCCGCCAAGACGAAATGCATTAAACTGATATTTAGTCAGATTTATTTAAAGTTGGATATATTTTATTATCTGCGCCTGTTCGCCAACAATCATCTCGAGTTTATTAAAGAACAAATTATCTTTTTATGTCGTCGTAAAATCGTTCGGAAATATCAATTTCCAGCAACATTGTCAGTTCGAGACGTGATTCGCAATGGCGGGAAACAGAATTTAACGTTCAAAAATGGAATTTCTACGCCCAAATCCGCGCTAGGCGTTCAATGCCAATATTAAACGGTTTTTTTTCATTCGGGAGCACGATTTCAACTTTTTACAGCCGCTTGGGTGACAAAGGCGGAAAAAACAGCCGCAAAAAACGCATGGATTTTTGCATTTGTTTTGGATCTTACGTCTGGGTGTTAGATTTTATATTTGGTTGGCAGACTGCGAGATTTCTTCGCATCTGATCTGGGTCTTGGTCACTGGCTTCTTTACGCCAAAGCGCCGAAAAACGGTTACTTTGAAATAGTGTTTTTTTCGTAGCACGTGGCCCCACCCGCTGTACAATTTGAATATTGCCAGCATTGTTGGTTACTGACCAATTCGAATTTCGAAGCGGGCATAATGTTCTTGGCAATTTTTCGAAATCGATACTTAACGGTTTTAGTTTCAGCCTGTCTCGCCAATCGGTTTATTAAGTTATCTATGGTTTGAAAGAATTTGACCTGACTAGTTTTATTAACTTGCCGTACACAGAGCTACTTTAATGAAACACCATAGGTGTCATTCCACATACTTACGACCATATATGTTTGTTTTGATTGATTGTATCTGTAACATAATAATTAAGTTATTATGGGGATTAACAATATTACAAATTCATTATTAGTCTTCGTTTAACTTACCTATAATATGTGCTATAATTAATGTATTGTAACTTGCCTGCAAAGGTAGAAACAGCCATTTCTAAAACCCTCTATTAGACAGCAAAAACAGCATGTTCCTTATGTCTAATTCGGCTAATTTCGGGTAAGTCGGCTGGAAAATGTGGACGCCAAATAAAATCAAAATCTTTTATTTGCACGAATATGGGTTAGTTATTGGTTTTACAGGGCATTTTGAGATTAAACTAATTTGGGCGATCATTAGTACTCTAGTCTAAAGTAGTCTAAAGAAATAATGCACCATTGAACTTGTGAATGGAAGCTATTACATGGGCTGCAGTGGCCACTTAACATGAGGTAGTCCACACCTCCGTTTCTGGCTGCAACTCTTGTTATCTGGGTCTTTTCTCACAATAAGGCCCGTAACAGCATCATACCAACTGCTCGAATCTTCATTGATCCAAATACCATCTCTTACGTCACCCCAACCGGCTAGGGTTGACCCACGTCTCTTAACTATGCTAAACGACTGCTATCTTATCGATAACAACCGTACCGCTACACGTACCCTTCGAAGCATGGAAGCGCCCAAGTAATTCGCCCCTAATCATCCACCTCGGCCCATTGCTTCGTCATTATTACAAAAACCATCGTAATGAATCAAAACTTGCAAAAAAGTGAAAAAAGAAACTTAACTTGACATTGTTTAAAGGTTGCAATTGGTTTTTTACTTACCCTGAACTAGCAGTCACCTTAAGTAGATTGATCAGTGTCTTTCATGTAAACTATCCATGTGCTTAGTTCCATCCAAAATCTTCAAGTAGTTTCTATGCAACATCGTCGTGACTTCCGCGTCAAACAGAGGAGTATCTCAAAATCACATTTTAAAGTCACTTCAACTTCCACACATTAGACTTTTAACATGAAAAAATAATAATATGTTAAAAATATACAAAAAAGTTGAGACTTCAATCCAGAAGGCAGGTATATACTCAACTGAACCACCGAGTAGCTAACGATTCGCTATAACGATTTTCTAACGAATGAACGGACAAAAAAATTGAATAACGATATTCGTTACAAAAGAATGCTGAGAGGAAAAAAAACTAACGGCTCGTTGCAAAAATACAGCTCGCTTTTTCAACTCAAACAACTAAGGTTCTTTAAATATAAAACTAATAAAATACTATCTTAAACGGTTCCGAACTTAAAGTTTGTCTCCTTTATAGATTATTTTAGATCTTCATTGACGAACTTCAAACATCTTTTAGGTTGATGTCGGTACTTTGATCCCACTTGCAATCAGCTTGCGCTAGAAACTCTAACTTATTGCAATCACGAATGCCTGATGAATATACTTCCTGGCCCTAACATGGCCATAGCACTAGTAAATAGTTAAGCAACGTTAAGCACGGTTTAGCCCAGTGGCTTAGAATTCGACCTCGAATCGAGGGGTCCGGGTTCGAATCCCAGTGGCACGCACCAATGACTTTGTAAAAAAGTTATGTGCGATTTATAAAATTAAATAATTATCACCTGCTGTTACGGTGAAGGAAAACATCGTGAGGAAACCTGCATGCCTGAGAGTTCAAAAATAATGTTCTCAAAGGCATGTGAATTCCACCAACCCGCAGTAGTGGTGCGTGGTGGACGGCGGCCTACATCCCTCTCATTGTGAGAGGAGACCCGACCCTATAGTGGGTCATTAATGGGTTACTGGCTGACTCTATCGTCCACCAACGGGCAGTAGTGGTGCGTGGTGGACGACGGCCTACATCCCTCTCATTGTGAGGGGAGACCCGACCCTGTAGTGGGTCATTAATGGGTTACTGACTGACTCTATTTATCGTCCACCAACCCGCAGTAGTGGTGCGTGGTGGACGGCGGCCTACATCCCTCTCATCGTGAGAGGAGACCCGACCCTGTAGTGGGTCATTAATGGGTTACTGACTGACTCTATTTATCGTCCACCAACGGGCAGTAGTGGTGCGTGGTGGACGGCGGCCTACATCCCTCTCATTGTGAGAGGAGACCCGACCCTGTAGTGGGTCATTAATGGGTCCTGACAAGCACGGTTTGCTTGTGGGTGACAAGCAGTCATCAGTTGCCATACATGTTGTTATCTCAGCTACTCAAAAACTTCCATTGTAATTATGGCAGTAGGCCATCGATACGTACTGCATCAAAAAGTATATTAACTACGATACGTTTTACTCCGAGGATCCTCTCAGACAGACAACAGTTTAAATTTAAACTGGCAATTAAAGTTGCCGCAACTGACATAATATGCCAATGTTCTAAATGCCCAAAGATCTCCCTTGAATACTCCGAGACTTACAAGCCGTAATGAGAGGGATGTAGGCCTTAGTCCACCACGCACCACTACTGCGGGTTGGTGGACTTCACATACCTTTGAGAACATTTTTTTTGTGAACTCTCATGCATGCAGGTTTCCTCACGATGTTTTCCTTCACCGTAACAGCAGGTGATATTTAATTTTTATAAAGCGCACATAACTTTTTTTACAGTCATTGGTGCGTGCCACTGGGATTCGAACCCGACCCCTCGATTCGAGGTCGAATTCTAAGCCACTGGGCTATCACCGCTATGCGTCACACTCTTAACCACCGTGAATTAAGCAGCATGTTCTTCGTCTCTTGTGTTTCGGTTGGGGAGATTTCTAGCAGGAGATGCTATACTTAGAACGACTTTAGTAGCAAAGTACACACGATCTCAAATGATGTCTGTACTTTTTAATATAGTGGATTAGTTAACATCTTAATGCCAAGTGTTTTGCAACCCAGTTTGCTACTTCAGTTACTTTTAAAAAGTTACTGTTTTTGCCCTCTGAAATAGGTAAGTATATGACACGCGTGACATTTTCCGGCCATCGAGTTAAATAGATAAACGCACAGATTAATAATTCAAGATTTAATTTTTTCCGACCGATTCCGCATCGCGATGTCGCGAATGAATCTATAGCTGTCACATTTGACAGTTGCTTGTAAAAAATTAAGTTGTTTGTGTTTGGTTAATAATTAGGACGATTTGTCCTGATAACAAAAAATGGTGGATTTAAAGTTAGTAGTTATCCTAAATGCCGATGTAAGTTATAAACAAGTTGTTATTGGGGATTCCCCAAAGTCATAGAAGACTGATTACAGCTTTACGCTTGAAAGAGCGTACACAAAATATGTTTAAATTTAAGTGAGAAACTACCTAAATCAAAAAACATCGGGTGTCTTTACATCCAGATTTTTAGATATCAGTAGTCTCATGACATCAGTTTTCAATACTTTGTAATTCATGTTGAAGGAGACGTTAACATTTCCAATCAACTTTATTCCTGATATCATTATTGTATGTTATTATTCACACGTATGTTTTATCATTCAAAAATGTCTTAGTATGCTTTAGAGGAACAAAACAGATTCAGTCAAAAATCGATTACCAAATCCAATCGAAACGAACCCAGTGTCGTCACGTCTATATTTAATAAACTCGCAAATGACTTTTAAAATTATGAATATTGTAACATTTCGAAAAAAAATATCATCCGTCGAATGATTCGGTGTTTAGTAATATTCTTGATTTCGCGCTATTTACCCAAATTACTCGGTTTTTTTGCGTCGTTGCGCCAATATTTGACGCTTGGTCGCTCCTGACATTGACGTGGTTTTTGCTCCGAGTGAGGTCACGAAGAAAAACTCGGGCTCCGAGACCGATATTTTCTATGTCTATCATATAATAATAATAGCGATAACTAGAAGAAAACTTCACGTTTGTGGTAGTCGTGGCAAAAAACGAAGGTTGAGTTACTCACTTATCCGTTCTTATCGCCATTCAAGTCGGTTGCATTGAAAAAATCATTAGGCAGACAGTAACATATAACAGATCTGTTTTTCAGTTCGCCCGTGACCAGATGCTGTATTTGTTTGAGATACTTCTCGGGTGTCTCGCATTTCAACTTCCGTCATCATTGAGTCATTGGTTTATACCTTTATGTCTGTTACATAACTGTTTAAGTTTAAAATTGTTGAGCTTGTAGTTTGTGTCCGAGTTCGTAAGATTTAAGAGAAGATGCATTTGTTCTTTCTCTATATTTCACGTTATGTCCGTTTTCTTGGCTTTCGACAAGTTGCACTGACATGCAGTGTAGGATAGAATAGCAATATACTATTATTTTAATATTCGGAAACACCTGTTATTTAAGGCTAATATTTAGCTCTATCAATATTGAAAACCATCGTGGTAGGCGTGGCAACGCGTTGATCTGACAGCTTTAAACAAGTTCTAAAACACAAATTTAAGTGTCAATTATCATTCTTAAGTTCATAAAACCCTGAATCCTCCACGCAGAATCACATGGTAACACCATCACGAATTAAAATAATAGAATAATCACCATGGTTCTTTCCATCGGAAACACTTTTGATTTTATGGTTATTTATAACCCATTAATGTCCAGCCCGATTGTCGGACTCTTCTAATTAATCGATTCACAATTAATTTCTTTTATTGAATCGTATGCTTTGAGTGTTCTTAATTGTATAATTAGGGTCTTGGTATAAATTTCAATCAACGAACCATTAAATTTGTAAAAACTAATGGTAAATTTGATTAGCGCGTTTGATATTCTGAGAAATTCAGTTTTAAAGATTTGTATGTTTTCTATCAACTTCTGTGTCTTTAAAAGTATGTATTGGGAACTCAAATACAATTAGTTCTGTCGTTATATTATTAGAATATAAGGCAATAATATTATCTTCATAACCGAATCATAATAAGTTATAACTCGTCCTTTTCAAAACCGACACTATCTTTATTAAAAAAAATGTTTTCCAAATATATATTGTCGTTGTGTTTATAGAAGTCCTCTAAAATTCCATACTTTATTCAAAGTTACAAATCTTTGTGAATCTTGAATGTCTCAATTTCTTTCTTTTCACTCCTTCTGTCACCTTTATGTTCACCTCAAGAGTAGGTAACAAAACATTCATCCATCAAACGTTCATCCCCACATACTTTAGCATTTACGAGTTTATACTCGTATTACTATAATTAGTAGTAGGATTGAAAATTTATACACCATAGCTATCCCCTTATGATAATAACTTCAATATGACCACTTGTCTTGTCTAATCATACATGTCCTAAATCTAATGTGGTTTAAAAGGCATTACTGTGCAAATGGTCCGCACACGTCAAATCAAATCTTCACGGATTATCTACTCAACCGCAGTCTCAGCTACTACTCGTATGTTCAGGATGTGTCTCCAATACCAAATCTTGTTTGAGTGACGGGCAGAATTAATTTAAATTGAACAGTTTCGTATCTGATGTGAGCAAGGGTCAAATTTAACGTGCGATTAGCTGATGTGTCGTACGTAAAGATTGTCTAATAGTGGTTGGTTTAATAAGAATGTGCTTTGGCAAAGATGTAGGTATGTTTTTGGAGCTTTCATTACTTTATTTACTTATCATTTTAAGAATTGTAACTATAATTAGTCAGGATTTCTTATTCCCGTTTTAATAGTAATTATTCAAAGCCTTTCTTGTTTTAGAAATTAGTTCAAGGTTCCTTTTCCAATGCAAATAGGTGTTTTTAAACTGATTTTCACACATTTCTTAGATATGTATATCGTGTATTATCTTTCACGTGAATATCTTAGTTCGGTCCTTTTGCTTCTGAAAAAAGCTCCTAGATATGTATTTGTGGACTTAAAAAAATTAATCGTTCAATTTTTCAAACTTGGAACGCGCCCAACAACGCCATCTCTGGGGTCTAAGGATTAATCCCGTCGAGCAAAAACTATGCCTTATTAAGGGGAAGCCGGGAATTCCCGCAGATAAGCAGCTGTATGCCACCGATTTATAATAATTTTGGACGTCGACAAAAACCCCCGGCGGCCAGTCGGGAAAACTTTTTGTCACCCTCCTTTGACCTGAAGAATTGTGTTTAAGGTAATGTATAGCTGAGTTTACGCTGTACGTAACGATTAGACGTTTTTATTAGAGATGCGCCGAATATTCATTTGGTATTCGGTATTCGGCGTATTCGGCATCTATGTCGCTATTTGTACTCGGCCGTATTATTCGGTTTTGGTGCCGAATATATTCGGTTCAAGAACCTATTTCAATTTTTAGGCTACTCAACACAGTATAGAACTAAAAGAACTCTTATGTACTTCTTATAATTGGGCCGAATATCCGGTTTGGTAAAGGTTAAACCGAATAGTAAATATTCGGTTATTCGGTGAAACCACTATTCGGCGCATCTCTAGTTTTTTATATATCGTTACCACCATCTTTGCCGCTTTTTAGTTGTAGATGATAAATAGCCATCTGAAAATCATCTGGTAATTCCTATATTATATATTCTAGGCCTAAATTTGAACTAGGGATAATTTTTATTTTATCTTCAATATTAATTGCATTACAATAGCTAGTCGAGCTAGAGGTATTTTGCAGTGAAACTATGAAGTAACTTTTGCAGTTATTATAATATTTAATATGGATTGCATTATTCATTTATTTCATGGAAAGTTAGCTTTTTGTTACCCTTTTATAATGGATAAATACTTACTCAAAGACAATTATACATCGTAGTCTGAAAAGCAATAATAGGTAGATCTTAATGCATTGTAGTACTATTTCCATTACATAAATTTAGATAGAAAACCTGAAAAAAACGAACGCAATATTTTAAACATGTAAGTTTATCTTTATAAATAAGTTATTTGCGCATATACCTACTTTGAAATTTAAATCTTACTAGCGCTCTTAACTAAAAGTAAGTTTTTAATTAAGATATTATACCAATTATTTAAAGCTATTCGAAATATTTGGTGCTGCAATTAAGTAAAATGTGATTATTATTACGAAAATTATTCTCAATTTATTAGTAATTTATTTAATTGATTGCAGTTTAATATCTAAATTATTCTAAATATCTAAAGTTAACGTAAATTCTTTGCGTAAATAAGTCTCTCTAAAATGATACTGCGAAAAAAATCTGTGATTATTTTATGTGTGCCCAATACAACTGATAAGATATTTATAAAATATGTATGTATTTACGAGTTGAAGCAGTTAGTTTAGTTTTGGTGTCATTTTCGATTGATACTTAGATTATTTTTATTTCTACTTTTCTATATGACCCAGGGCTTTTGACCGTTAATTTATTTATGTCTATATCTTCAACGTAAAATATGTGTCCAAAAAATTATCGTTTACCCTAATTGGCTTCTCCAAACCGAGTAAACATCACTGAAAAAAGCACCGCAAATTTATGATCGCTAATCTGTTACAGCAATACATTTTGAGATAAAAACAAGACAAACAGCCTCCCCTCGAGATGACGGGGCTGCCATTTTTCCTTAAGGGGTCAGTGTAAAATGTGTCATAATGAATGGCCACCCTTAATCCGCACATTAATCCCTTGACCCTTCTTATAACCTACGGGCTGACACGCTCGAAATCACTGTCAAATATAAGACATGCTGTCCTTAAAATTGTAATTTCCTTGTGGTTCCATGTATTAGGTGTATGGATGTTTTTATTTTCAGTATGACTTATTAAGGAAATCTTTTTGAAGTTATTGTTTCGTCAGAAAATTTGATAGTTGGTCGGTATTCTTCTTTTAAAAGATCTTAAAATGGTATAGATTTTGTTGTATTCTTGGCTGGACAACGCGGTCAGTCTTTTTTTGCTAGTTCGACATTAAATTCGTCGAGTTTTTTGTAACTTTTGTCCTCGTATATTCAAATGTCTTGCGTTATAATATAGGTCTTGGTGGTACTTTGTTTAAAAATTCAGTGATTCTTTTTCCTTCATTGGGTTTGGTAGTTTAATTTTCACTACTCATGTCAGTACACATTAATGACCCACTACAGGTCGGGTCTCCTCTCACAATGAGAGGGATGTAGGCCTTAATCCACCACGCTGGCCTACTGCGGGTTGGTGGACTTCACATGCCTTTGAGAACATTTTTGTTGTGAACTCTCAGGCATGCAGGTTTCCTCACGATGTTTTCCTTCACCGTAACAGCAGGTGATATTTAATTTTATAAATCGCACATAACTTTTATTACAAAGTCATTGGTGCGTGCACTGGGATTCGAACCGGACCCTGGATTCGAGGTCGAATTCTAAGCCACTGGGCTATCACCGCTGCTGCTTCACTACTCATAATTTGTGTCACTCATGTCACTGTTACTAACTCTCATTTTGTATTAAAATTCCGTGTCATGTCACCAATAACTCTTTTTATACATAATTATTAAAAATTGACATTATATTATTTAATTTACAATTGGCAAATTCAGTCAAAATTTTCGTAACTCAACCAGGTCCCAGGAAGTGGTGATAGGCGTGGCAGAAAAAAGACCATTTCGGATCCCCTGGACCCTTCTGACCCTGGGTTCCGGTACCCCAGGAGCGCCAGCGACCCTACCCAGTGGGGTCTGCTGGTAGCTTCAGACCACGAGGTTGGTGGCTCGATTGTAAGACAATCTTGGTCATCAAAGTAATTACAGAAAATGAAGTATACAAAACTAACAATTAAAATTTGTTTTTTGTTGAACCAATTGAAGCTTAACTTTAAACAGTTAATGACAATATCTTTTCAAAAGTTCTTTAAATAAATGACCTCACAGACTGTCTTAAATCGTTAACCGTTCATGTGCCGTTTTGTTTGACAATCCGACTTATTTATTATGGTTTCTTGTCGTTATTTTTTTCTCACCTCCTTCTTTTGACGCTTTTTCTTGTGTTTTTTCTGCCTGTGTTTCAATTAAGTGTTTAATGTGCTTCCATAAATCATTAATGCTATTAGCGAAACAAATTGATCAATTTGTTCCGTGTTTTTACTATGTTGTCATGTGTTAGTTTTTAATATAGCTGTTGTTTTAGTGTGCGAGTGAATCGGTTCCTTTATTTTTGTATCTTTGTTGTAAACAGACATTCCTAACGGCGGCAGCGGAAGGCGGACTATAATACTTCAATTTAACGCAGATTCCTTTGCGGTGAATCGATCCTTCACGAAGTCCTATTAAAAGTCAGCCACCACCTCGAATTTCCAGCCTCATGCCATTAAGTAGTGCTCCAAACTTTAATTATGTTCAGGCTGTGACCAATCGCGTTCGTGTCTCGCGTTCTGTCAAGTCATCCGACGTGCTACCGTATCCTATAGCTCTAGTAACGCGAGTCGCCCCGGTGCCATCTGTGTCCCAATCGGCATTATCACCTCTAACATCAGCCGATCAGAGATCAAAATCATTCGCTCTCGTTATCGAATCACGGGCACTTTAAACTCCATTCATTGCTAAGCAGATTTCGACGACCACTGCCGAAGGACGATGACGTAATTTGAGCTCTATTTGCTGTTACTCCAAGATTAATATCGCGTTGATTGCGATAGTAAAATTCGATTGACGAGTCGAAATTGAGTCGTGTTTCATCAGCAATAGATTCGGTGCCCGAAGGAACGTGGCCCATAGTTTCATTGTTGGGCGGCGAATAAAACGTGTCGGTAGGATGACGAGCGGATTTCAGCTCAGAAACTAATTTGGAATATCACAATGAGTATCGATGTTGTTCCGAAACAGACTTTTGAATGTGCGAAGAGTGCCGTGGTTCTATTACAGAATACTTTGCCGGCATGTGCATGCGACGCACGGCTAGGAACCTCAACGGAATCTCAACAACAAATTCGCTCATGCGAATACGGACAACGTCTAAACTCGAGCCAATTATATTATTTTGGTAGTCTAAACCAACATTATTCATAACATAACAATAAAATTAACCGAGACGATTATAATTTCGGTAAATGTGTACGTATTTTAAAGATAATTATTCGGATTGGCCAGCAGATTAGCTACGAGGAAGCGGTGCTGATCAAGGTGCGTGAAAAACGCCGTGAAGGTGGCATCCTGCCTTTATTACCGTCTTCGTCTCTTGAGCAAATAAAAATCGTTGTTTCGTACAACCAGTACAATTTGTTCCGGCTACCTGCGGATGTCGTTCAAGGGCAAAACTCACTTTCTGATGAGCCCGATGATGAATTTTAAGCAGTTACATTACGTACAAGCGTATTTACATGCGACCTTTTATTCCCATCTGTCGTCGCGCCGCGTCTGCGACGATGTCTCGACGCTATTATGTGATAGTAATGCATGAGCTACTGGAATTTTGCACCACTTTTTGTAAACCGTTCCGATGTTATCTTGTATTACTAGTTTCTGTAATAAACTATTCAACGTTATCGAAAATAAAGTGTCACTTCGCGGTGTTATCGTTTTCTTTAAACCGTTCCCAGCCGATTAGCTCTAATCGAACAGGTGACTAATGATTTTTTCTCTTCATTCCAGGTGTTCGGTTCGAAGGCGGACCTCCAGCTGCACACTCAGATCCACCTCCGGGAGGCGAAGCCGTACCGCTGCACGCAGTGTCCGAAAGCGTTCGCCAACTCGTCGTATCTGGCCCAACATTCGCGCATCCACTTAGGAATCAAGCCGTACCGTTGCGAGATCTGCCAGCGCAAGTTCACGCAGCTGTCCCACCTCCAGCAGCACATCCGCACGCACACGGGCGACAAGCCCTACCGGTGCACCCAGATCGGCTGCACGAAGGCCTTCTCCCAGCTCTCTAACCTCCAGAGCCACAGCCGCTGCCATCAGACCGACAAGCCCTTCAAGTGCAACTCCTGCTACAAGTGCTTCACGCACGAGAAGGACCTCCTCGAACACATTCCGAAACACAAGGAGTCTAAGCACCTGAAGACCCACATCTGCCAGTACTGCGGCAAGAGCTACACCCAGGAGACGTACTTGAGTAAGCACATGAACAAGCACGCCGAGCGGGCGGACAAGCGGCCGCCGATATCCGCGTTGGGGCTGAGCGGGCTGAACCGGTCCCTGGCGGCCGCCGCGCCGACGGCGACGCCCTTCGGCGACCACCCGTACTGGCCCAAGGTGAGCCCGGACTCCGCGGCCCACATGTCCGATGACGGAGGATACCACCAGCAGAGAGAGGACGATCACCACGAGCAGCAGCTGCAGCAGCAGCGGGCGCTGTTCACGCAGCACGAGAGCCAGGACGACCGCATCCAGCCGCCGGTGTCGTCCGCGGCCAACTCCGCGTTCACGCCCATCAACTCGATGGCTCCACACCTCAACGGGCTGTCGCACCACAGCGCGCTGCCCACGCGACCCTACCTCTACGACCCCCTACACTTCCAGCAAGGCAAGCAGCAGCCCAACTCCTTCCCCAACCAGCTGATATCGCTCCATCAGATACGGAACTACGCTCACCAACCCTCGGCGCTCCTTCCCGCCGAACACATCCTCCCCCACTCCTTAGCCCACAAGGACAAGCAGTAACCCCCTTGCCGTTCCCCCGTAGTTACACTTAGTACTTATGATGGTATTATTAGACTTTAAAGTAACGAAATATTATTAAAATGTTTAGAATCTCGCTCGCGAAGACGGTGGTGTTATGAATGTATGAAATACGGAATTCGTTTGTCGTTAGTGAAGCGAAATTCACGTTTTAGACTTATATCGATATTGTGTATAAATACTCTGAATTTTGTGAGTAGATAACAAATGTACTGGGTATGAAATGTGATTTCAAACAATTGAATCATAAGTGAACGGTATCGGTTATTAATTAGTTTTAGTTGAAGCACAGTTACTAAGTATAGGAGTGTAAGCTGTACATTTGGATCACTTTTACGATGACTATTTCAAAAAGCTTCAAAAAATAAAACGTTTAATAGAGACTGATCACTGGTACTGCTGCTTGACGGGAAACTAATTTCTAACGAGGATTGTAGATAATCAGCAATAATGTTTCCTGAAAATTGTTCACCTTGAATTTTAATAAATACATATTAATAATAAATGCATAATAAAAACCGCTTTATAAGCATAATAAATTGTCCGTAGGTTCCCTGTGAATTTAAATCACATTTTTGACCTTTAATATGTACCTTAAATGTACTGAATAAATCCTATTTTATTATTTTGTAAATTACATTTTTAAATTGTCGAAGTCTGTCTTTTAGTGAACTTGCATTACAATTTTATCTGCCAAATTATATTTTTATTAGATTTCTTTTCGATTTTATAAGGCGATGATATATATTCGGATGAAAGAAGTAAAAATGGGAGTTCCTGACAAATTATCTAATAGTTACAATATCGATAAATAGATTGTGTTACATTTCAATCACTAGTGCTACCGTAGAGTATAGAGGACTAGTAAGAGATCGTATTGATTGATTGGCAATTTAAATATTATATTACGAAACACTTTATATAGTTTTAAACATTTTTATGTTAGGTGTTTGATCCTTATCGATAACTTCTCTTTATTCTCCGGTGGTGCGCACTTCTGTTGCATTTGAAAGTATTCTTTAAGATAAACCTATGCTACGCAGATCTCTTATCATCACATTTGCACTCAGTTCCTACTTAGATCGAATATTTTATTTAGTGACTTCAATATCTATCGCACTTCGATTAGGTTTTAATTTGTACAGTTTTAGAAAATGTTGTCTTCCTTCAGGTTCGTGTACTTAGTTAGGTCCTTAACTGTAGAGCGTTTGGTTGCTATTTTTGTCTTAAAACTTAGGTGTTACTTGTTTTGTTATAAAATCATTTTGTTTAACACTAGACACCAGTGGATGTTATTCGTTTAGTTCTTGTACAACGAAATTCTCATTGTTAGTTTCGAAATCATCAGGTTTTCCAACGCTGAAGGCTGAAGACATTTTCTATGCGCCCTTGTATTATAAATTTGTAAATCATCAACGGGTGGCCAAAATCACTTTTTTTTCACTCTCATTCGTACTGACGAAGGCACATGTACATATTTTGTAAATATGATAACTTTTTTGAGAACTTGAAATTTATTATTTTTTTTTTAATTCTAAACTGCTTATGCTCAATTTTATTAGGCGTAAGGTAACATCTGGTAGCTGGAGGAATGGATTGTATTTATAGTATTGGAAAATGATTTCAATATCACTTCTTTTATGACTATTGAGTGGTATTTGAGTATGGAACTTAAGGTTGGTTTTTCCAACTAAGTTTTCTTTGTACTTAACAGCTGTAATATTTCCGTTGTTTTTTAGTGCTTGTTGATCAAATTTGAGAGTAAAATGTCACTTTCTAAAGAAAATTATTTGATTTAAAAATATTTACGTTAAAATAGTCAATATATTAAATACTATAAATGTTAAATGATTTATCAACAGTAATTTATTTGAACACAGGTATATCATAGCAGTAAATATAGATAGTTTTAAGCAATTAATGAAAGTCCTATTACATTAACGAAGAATTCTTCCGAATGAAGGGAAATAAGATAAAAACACATCAATTTTGACCGACAAGCACACAATTTTAGACTAATTTGAAGTATACGAAATTGTTGTTTTGTTTTTTTTAACTCGAAACGAAGTAGTGATTAATGAAATAAAGAAAATGTGATAGGAAACGGATTGGAAGACGAGTATTTTTCGAAACACTTTCGTCTAAATTAATTTGCTATGGATCTTTGATTAGGTTATAAATTTATTAGGTTGTGGTTTCTTGTGATCTGGCACCGTCGGGTCCCTAAGGCACCCTGAGCCGTCTGTCTATCGTCACAAAGTCAGCCGATCTTAAGATTAAGTTGTACCACACTATAAAGATTAAACGGTAATGTGCCTTGTTTTTTCTCCGAATCCACTTTTTAATGTATTGAATTTAACAGTAAAGCCGTTCGTATATCTCAATCGACGCTTTAATATTTGTCAGTCACAAATTTATATAGATTTTTTATATTAAAATTACCAATGACACGTCCTTTTATTGGACACTTTGTATATCATTTACGTATAATATAAACATAATATGTACAAATCACAAAACTGAAAACATACTCAAGTAGGCAATAAGTAGGATGAACTTAATACTACAGGCGGAAGCCCCGTCGCATAGCAACCAACAGCGCGGCTGTAATTTTTTTTTCAAGGATAGGGTGAAATCACATACTGTTTAATCTTTATACTGTGGTTGTACTTACAAACGTACATTGTTATTATGATAATTTACGGCAATATTATCTCTTCCGAATTGTTTTAATGAAATGTGCTTGCACTCTTTATGTATAGTGTTTAAATACATGACAGAGCCAAGAGTTTATCCAAAAGTTTTTTTAATTCTTCGGTTTTAAGGGAATAAAGTCGCCAATATCTCTCTATTGTAAGTAGAAATGTGATATTGTAATTGATTTTTTTTAGTTAAGTGTAAACTTATTATTATGATTGAAACATTATTTTTGTAAGTAATTTCGTTTTACGATAGTTTCGCTTTGTCTAGCGTTCCCGTTTAAGAATAGATAAAAGTGAACGGAGTCTTTTTGTTACTTAAAATTGATTAAAAATTAATTACAACTATGCCAAGAATTACATTTATTTTATTTAAATCCTCCTCGTATGTACCTCAAATCACCATAATAAATTTATAATATATATTTAGAATAAGTACCAACACTATTTTAATACCAAACAACACCATAAGTACACACAATAGGACTAAAACAACAACAAAAAATTAATACTGTACCTAGAAACATTGTAGACACTAGTTTTACATTTACCTACAAACACAAACAATATTAAGAACCTAAAATTAAAACACATTTTTCTTTTTCGAATAATTGAAATACATTTTTCTCAAGTGCTCTTAGAGTTGTCACTATTAGATAACTACTCATCGTGTTTATTTTTTCTATGTACTGAGCGCAGATCGTAACGCCATCTAGTTACATACGTCTCAAACTCCGGTTGCTTAGCGCGTACAATTTTTAACCTAACTTGTCAGTGAAATGTTGACAGGCACTCGAGTTTTGGGGGCAATCATCGCCGCCCTCATAACCTATCTTAAAGCAGCATGTTCACATGTCTTGTGTTTCGGTTGGGAATTTGTAGTGTATTTTATTTGAGGCGAAAAGTAGTGAGTAGGGATAGAGTACACACGAGCGAGCACTTCGGATTCGGAACTTCACGTTCAAAAATTCGGACTTCGGAAGAGTCTTGAGAATTTTTGTTCCATTTTAAGTTGGACTTTGACGAAATTGAACCCAAATAAAGCAGTGGTGCTTTTTTTGCACCGATGTTTTAATAAAATAGTAGATGGTCATAAATAAAAAGCCTGGTGAACTTTACTCGTTTTATTTAGTTAACAGTCGCAAATAATACATTAAATAGGTACTTATAATAGGTATTTACATTACACGGGGTCATTCTACCTACGTAGGTAAACCTCATACAGCACAAACCATTCAGAATTAGAAAGCGTAGTGTTCACTTAATGGTACAAAAATAAGAACCAATTCACAAAAATATAAGGCCACCGTCAGATAGAGATTTCAAGGAAAGTGTTAGTATATTTAATTAAATAGGGTAGTACAAAAATCTTTCCTCTGGGTGACCTTAATCCAAATACCACAAGCGAATTCTCAGTGAAAAAGAAGTCTTCATAACCACTTTTTTGTAAAAAGTTGCAGAAGAAATTTACTACCGAAAAATGAAAAAAAAAGACTGGAATTCACTTTAAGTACTTAGTCGATAAATTGTTTCTTAACTTACAAATTAAAAAGGGAATATTTTTTAAATATAACATTATATGTATTGTCATTTAGTCGCCCTAATTACTAAACGAGAATCATATAAATGTCTCAAAAACATGACTGGTACGATTTACTAGCGATTACATGAATACAATAAATTTCGATGTTAGAAATTTCAAAAATGCTAAATACGTAGCAAATATAGACGAAATTGCTATATCATAATAATATGAAGTAAACGACACTGATGAAGGAACAATAAAACATATAAAACACAGAAAGGAATGGATTACGAAAAGACCTAAAATATAAAAAATGTCATTTAGATCGAACTAGAGATCAGTTTTCAGTTCCATGACTAAGTGCTAAACTAGGATCGTTTTCGTAACCCATCTTTGAAATGGCAACCCTTAACAATATTCAAGACACGAATAAAATTAAAAGTTTCGAAACGACAGCACAGGCAGTCTTATTCTTATCGCCGATAACTCCAAACTTAAGCATACATTAAATTAAAACTGTTCAAAATTTCTCAATGAGTAAAGCCGAAAACAAACTGGATTCTTAATCAAACGCTTCATCAAAATCAATAAAACTAAATTTTCTACGAAACGGCCAAACGTTGGCTGCCTATGCTGTCCCTGTTAGTGATTTAGACTTCGACCTTGTAGGGGGAGCCGGGAATGTGGTCATCTCCCCACTTGACAATGACGATGTACTCTCCCCTGTCCCTCACGACGTACCAGCACTCATAGTTGTTCTTGCCTTTGTGCTTCAGCTGGATCTCATCACAAGGACCCTTGGGACCGTAGATTCCGACGTAGAGGAGATTGTTGCCTGTAAAAAGGGGTAAGTACGGAGTAAGTATTACGAACAACAAAAACACACCAAAAAAACAAAAGAGCATTAGTCTATTTTGCTTTTGTTGTTTTAGGCTCCACATTAAAAACCACAAATCATAATATCGGTTGAAAAAAACTTAAAAATACTATTCACCATAAACGAAAACCCACCTGCATTGCCAGCGTGGACCGTGAACTGGTTGTGTTTATTCAGATACGCCTTCTTCAGGCCCATGCCCTTGCTCTCCACCTTACTGGCGTCGGACTTGAAGTGTGGCAGCACGGGACCCTGCTTCGCGGCCGCCTTCGACACCTTCTGGACCGTTTCCACCGTTACTGAGGAGGTCTCTTGAGCACCCACTTCTGCTAAGTTCTCACCTGGAAAGACAGGATGGTTTAATGGATTTTGTTTCGATTTCGATGGATTTTGTGTTGATAACTCTGAATCTTAGCACGGATTGAGAAAGTGAATTGGGTAATTTTAATGTTTATGGTCACAAAAAGAACCGGTGGAGTGGAGGCCCATGTCCAGCAGTGGACTACCAAGGGCTGAAAGGAAGGCAGGAAGGATGGTCACAAAGCCTAAGAAAATGAATTGAATTTTTAGTCGAAAAAAAACATTATGAAAGTCAATGAAAAAGAAGTTTCTACGCCATCAATGTTTAAAGATCGTCCAAAGTTGACCCAGGTTGACCACTACTTAAATTTAATTTCATGTAGTGACTAATGAAAGAAACGATGGTAACAAGATCGGAATCGGATCGGAGCAAAAGTCGCAATCGTCGTTTGGCACTTTCTTATTTAGAGTTGATGAATAACCATGATAGACAACATAATAATTGAAAAGAAAGAAGATCAATTTGTTAAAGGACGACGAATGATCATTGATGTAAAAAAATGTAATTTCTATTGCTTAAAGAAGCAAAAATTTTAAACTTACATATGTAAGTCTTGGTCTTAGCACTTAGAACTTACCAGCAGCTTCAATCTTGAAGGGTGACCCAACGATATGATGGCCGTTGTACTTGATGCTCAAGTAGTAGAAACCGGGGGCAAGGGGCGTGTAACGAACCTATAAAACAAAAACAATTGAACAAATTTAACTAGGTATGGGTTATTTCGATTTTGATAAAACCTTACACTCTGATATTATTTCATAATTTCCTGGTTCGCCTCGATCATAAAAGTAGGGGCCAAATTGATTTTCGTTATCTTCCTTTGTTTAGGGATTCTAAGATCAGCCGTTACATCTGATCGAAGAGGAGTCATTGTATACAAATAATTCTACTATACTTATACAAATCACTTTTCAACTTACGAATACCTTAATATCCTTGTCCCTTATTTACTTTCCTTTACATTGTCATGGTCGATCTTAATCTTATCTTATCAGTAACCCGTTAATGACTCACTACAGGGTCGGGTCTCCCCTCACAATGAGAGAGATGTAGGCCTAAGTCCATCACGCTGGCCTATTGCGGGTTGGACTTGGAACTTTCTTTTACTCTTTATCAAGATTTCATTTAAAACTTTTTATGTCACTGTACACATATTACGAATTTCTTTCCTTCCTTATCCTTTAAAATTAATTGCATGAAACCAGTGTATGCACCTTGTATCCTTCCTCGACTTCCGTGCAGTCCATGGCAACTCGCGAAGGTCCATCCATGGTGACGGCGAGGATGCCAGCTCCCGCATTGCAGGTGTCGATGATCAGGTCTGTCTTGGCACCTGGACAGAGAAGCAGTTAGCAGTGAATATTGTCCAGCAGTGGACTGAAGGGCTGAAATGATGATGATAATAATGATGAATATTGGAATACTAAGCAGCAGCAGCTATCCTGGTAGTGTATAGAGACTGCAAAAAGCCTTTAAAGCAAAGTGGCCTAAAAAGAGCTCTCCTTAATAGCCAGCACCGAACTGGCGACTCATGATGACTCATCACTCATGACTCTGATGATGAAAATCAGTTGGCCCGGCCCGTATGCCTGTTTGCTGGTTTAACACACAAAACTTCAGCATAAAATAAGTTTACTTGCCAAATTCCTAGGAAATGACACACGCTATAATAGTTAATACGATACCAGATGGTATTGAGGTGTACGAGTACTTACCAGTCTTAACAGTTCCCAATCCCGGACCATGAGCGTGGACTGCCGCGGGATCAGCATCATCCTTGCCAACCTATATAAAAGAGAAGACATTTGGTATTTAGACGATTAAACAATTAGCAAGAAACTGCCGTTACCATTGACTGGTCATTCAGTCTGGTCGGCAGTCATTCAAATATCCACAAAAAATCATTTTTTTTATGTTTCAGGAGATCTTTAAAAATTTAATAGTGGTTCCAAAGTCAGATGTTGGAATATGATTATCAAAATCATATACGCACCCAACGGCTTTAAATGAAGAACTGATTCCTGTCAAATAGAAAGCAGCAGTAAGAACAGACCTTGATCCTCAACGGAGAAGCGGGTATGTGGACTCCGTTGAACTTGACATTGATGTTGTGAACGCCGTTCTCCCTCGGCATGAACCTGATGGAGTACTGGTCCCCGTCGATGTTCTGGATGAAGCAGTCGTCCGTCTTGCCTGATGGGGCGATCACCTGGAAGAATAAAAGATGATGAGAATTTGGAGTTTAAGATTATGAGATGGCTGAAGTCCAAAAATAAAGGTTAAAAACTAAGGTATTTAAAAATATATTGTAACAGGCTCACTGCCTACTTTGGGATCAGAAAGCTGTGTGTGAGTTGTCCCATTATATTTATTTATTATTATTTATTTATTACCTATCACCTTAAAAATGAGAGGAGTTATTCCGTGACTGGAAGAAAGTTGATAGTCGATTTACGAGTAGACATAGATTTTTGCGTCAAGAACAAAAACTGTAATATCTCATGACCGAAGGATAAGTTACTGACGATCTTTAAACAGATTTTTATATGACTTTTAAAACTGACACAGGTAAATATGGTAAAGAATCGAAAAAACAAAGAATATTCCCCAGCGTGCTTTACCATGGCTTTACCTAAATAAAATGTTTGACTAAATTTCGTCTATGAAACATTTTATATTATATATAATAAAGGCATTATTATGTGTTTTCAACAGTGTCGTATTTACAAAATAACATATTTGTAAACTTACATTATTAAATAAAATGATAATTATTATATGAAACGTTCATAACGAATATGAAATCTTATGCCTACACCAAAATTTTCGCAATAAAAAACTTTTTGGCCGCACCAAAACTTTTTGTTGGACGATTCGGAAAATGGGCGTTATCAATTTTAATGGCGCGTCGCGTCACTTCCGCAAATATTCATCTTGCCTGAAACGTCATAAATTATTGAGAGAGCGTGTGATTTACGGTACTTTCATATTGGCGTTGTAACACGTAGCAGTAACGCCGCCAGTCGCACCAAAACTTCACTTTTTCTCGTCACCATGACTAGGTTCTAGTATTTTCCTCTGATTGTTGTCAATTGATTTTTTCGAACTTGTCAGAAGGAAAAAAATTAAGAGATCCCACGCAATTTTTTTGTTCGTTTATGAAAAATTCTTCTTTTAAACTAATGACCATTTTCATATTTTAAAACTAGTTTTCAAGTCAGTGCCTGTATGT
Organism: Erynnis tages; assembly: GCA_905147235.1. NCBI lineage: Eukaryota > Metazoa > Arthropoda > Insecta > Lepidoptera > Hesperiidae > Erynnis > Erynnis tages. Next base: position 1,336,189 of record LR990093.1, read on the forward strand.
TCAGTTTCATTCCTGAGTAAAACTAATTTGATTTCTGTTTCAGGTACCTAATGACCAACGACCCAAGAGACTGAATTTTAGTGACCTATAATTTTATGAGTGTAAAGAGTGGCGACCGCCGCTTCCCCATCGTCATCCCCCATTTATCAGTCCTGCGAAAGATGTGGCCATTGTCTTTTTAATTTGCAAACTTTCGGACCTATGTTAATTAGGTTCTTAGGTATTATAATTATAGTAATTAACATCATTTAACTTCTCCTAACAAAAATAAACGCTTCTTCAAGACGTTTATAGATCGCTCGTACGAAAGTTGCGTTATTATTCGACGGCAGCGGTCACGTGCGGTCAGTCGGTTTTATTGCGTTTTTTCGAAAATCCCGGCCGCAGCCGCGCTGGCAACACGTTTTCTTTGCGATAATGTTTTATTAACAATAATATAACAACGGGGATGGGGCTTGTGTTTGGGAGCCGTTGAGAAAAGCGACTCGCGTTTCGCAATATGTGTTCGCCCTGTGTCGTAAAAGTTGCTCGTACGACAACATCATTGCATACATTTTGGCGCATGTCAGTGAGTATTTCAATAGGCGTTCCTACGACCAACGACCGACCAACACGCTAAAATTTAAACACAGGGCTCTGTGCTAGTTGAATACATACATGCGACAAAACCTGGTTAAGCGCCGGTGCGATGCATGGATGGTCCTGGGTTCGATTCCCAGCGGTGCAGATATTTGAATGATGAATTTGAATTTCTGTTTCTGGTCTGGGTGTGTGTGTGTTATTGTCTTGTGTGTGTCCATGGCATCAGTGACACAGGGGATCCTATTGTGGGGTTACGAATGTGAAGCTTAATTTATTTATATGTTCATTCACAAGTTCAACTGACATTCACAAGTCACTTCTTCTAACCGATACTTGTAAAGAAACATCGAAAAATCTGCAACAAATTTTAGTTTCCCAAAAACGTACGTTACCCACTGACACCGACCATCCATCATACAATAATATCTCGGAAGCGTTTCGTGTTCACACGATAAATCAACTGACCCTATGGGAATGTGAATAGATAAAAGATTTAATAGCCGAAGCTATGGGGAGGAGCTGAATGGACTCTGATTTGCGGATTATTGGAAAAAGGTGATTTTTGGCTCTAAAATACGGGTGTGTTAAGTCCAAAGTCTTGTTTATTGAGGCGTTCGACGGTTTATTGTGTTTATTGTTTTGTATAGCCCGAGGAACCAGAGTTAAGCAACGTCGGGCGCGGTCAGTACCTGGGTGGGTGGTCGCTAGTGGTGAATTAAATGCGCGCTTCCGTGCTTCGGAGGGCACGTTAAGCCGTCGGTCCCGGTTGTCAAGTCGATAAACCTTGTCAGAGGCCCTTTGGGCGGTTTAAAACCATCTGACTACTAACCTGCTTCTCCACCAAAGATAGTTTTAAATGATCCCAACTTACCCTGCCGTCCAAACTGCCTTTAGCCCCATTTAGCCTGATGTAGAACTGCATGGGCTTGTCCACCTGAGCAGAGTCGGGGAACTGGGCCACCTCGAGCAGGTGAGCGTCTCCCACTGCTGGGGAGATGTAGACCTTGAAGGGCGAGTCAGGGATGTGCTGCTCGTTGAACTTCAGCCCGATGCGGTATTCACCTGGGGAAGGAATTATGGAATTAATGAGCATAGGTTTTGTCGAGAGTTTTCGTTTGGTTTTGGGAACACGAAGTTTTGAGAACAATTTTTTTTTAATCAGATGATTTAACAGATCAACTCTTTTTTTTCCATGAGGACTATTAGGTCCTCATGGAAAAAAATGAAAACAGAGGTAGAGATACGATTGATACGACGTATCCTAGATTCAGTTTACTGACCACATGATTTAGGTCATTCTATCACTCTCATCGTGACAGAGGATTCGAAACATATGAGATACGGGAAAGAGTAAGTATACGTACACCTGAGGGCAAATTCAACTTTATTGAGATTACTTAAGTATTTCAATAAAATTGAAATTACTTATTTCAATAAAGTTGAATTGCCCTTAGTAAATGATGGTTTCTTACAAGATATTACTATTCGAACTTAATTGTTCTTAATAGATATTTACTACAACTCATTGCTTTATTCAACTAAGTATGCAGGTCTCATAGGACATCTCTTCTCAATTTGAAATAACTTAGGACCTAATTAGAATTTTCATCCAATGTATCAATATTGAAAATAAAAATAATAACAAAAATCCAAATAACTTTCAACCCAGCCGCATACCGACAAATGCGGTAATAAATTTGCCGAATCGTCTAAAAACTTGACGAAAGTGGAAAAAATTGTGGCAAAAACACGATTTGAATTGCAAGATGGGACAGTATTTCAGTAGCAGTCACTCAATCCGGATAGCAGACTAACGATGGCACGAATAATTCTTTCTTAGCCAGTAGCAGAAATTCAAATTTTTGAGTTTGCGTTTTTCTATAATTGCGCAAGAGCTGGGAACGTTTTTCGAGAGGTGTTTAGGGCATCATCATGTTGAATCACGTTTTTGTAGCTTCTGCCTGTTACTATAATGATTTTACCACCTAAAATATCTATAATAATAAAAATGAATCGCTGTTCGTTAGTCTCACTAAAAATCGAGAACGGCTTTAACGATTCGGCTCATTTTAGTTTTGATATATCCGTATAAGTCCGAGGTAGGTATGTAAATTTGAAAAGAATGCGAGGAACATAGTAGAAATTTCTATTGACAGAACGAAGTGTGCCGGGTCAGCTAGTAGGTCATGATTTCTTACCAGATGTAAGATGACTAATGTATTTATCCTTACTAGAAATTACTCCCCTTTAACTAACTACTTACTACAACTAAGGAGACAGGTACGCATGTCTTATAGGACATATTCTCTCGCCGAATTTAAAATAAAAGCTTATTAAAGTTTTCATTTGATGTGTCACTTTAAATACTTCTCTAAAAATGTCTACCAGCTCTTGGACTATATCTGAATGTTCTACCTTCGCGGTGGGCACGATGTTGTATCTGATTTATTATGCGTTTTTGCATTTTTTTTCTGATTGCACAAAAAAGTGCTTTGTGTTTTTAGTTGTGTTCTTCGATAGTCAGGGCCGGATACACTCACTGTTAGTTATCACTCGATTAACGTAATCGATTGTTTATCTAATCGATGTTTAATTTTGTTACATGAAGAGTCATCACGTCAGTTTGCATAGTCCATGTCAGGTGGTTTTCGTAAGCGTTTTGGTTGATTGGGGCAATTTTTTTTGTAATACACATTGGCCCGAACCAAACCATACTGAACGACCTTCCAATGTGTGGATTACTCACAAGCGTGTTGGCAAGCGCACCGCCAGCGCGTTGACGAAAGAATAAATAAATAAATAACGCTTCACACTCATAGCCCCACACTAGGATTCCCTGTGTCGTGGGCGCCATGGACACACACAAGACAACAACACAACACACCCACACCAGAAACAGAAATTCAAATTCATCATTCAAATCTCTGCTCTGCTGGGAATCGAACCCAGGACCCTCCGCGCAGCGCACCGGTGTCTTAACCACTGCGCCACTTGGGTCGTCGTATGAATGTAGAGGCGGCGTTAGGCACGGGTCTCTCCGCACAACAGGAGGAGGCCTGGAGGGTACCTACTCCACGTCGACGATCGGCCGCCGCCAAAAATGCCATTCATATAAAGACCGCGTATTGTTGTAAAGTGAGATTCGAACCCGGACCCCTCGAATCGAGGGGTCCGGGTGGCACGCACCAATGACTTTGTAATAAAAGTTATGTGCGATTTATAAAATTAAATATCACCTGCTGTTACGGTGAAGGAAAACATCGTGAGGAAACCTGCATCCCTGAGAGTTCACAAAAAAAAATGTTCTCAAAGGCATGCGAAGTCCACCAACCCGCAGTAGGCCAGCGTGGTGGACTAAGGCCTACATCCTTCTCATTGTGAGAGGAGACCCGACCCTGTAGTGTGTCATTAATGGGTACTGACATGACATTGTTGTAAAGTAAAACAGGACGATAAGGAAAACAAGATTTTGAAGATAATAATTGATGGTTATCCGCTTTGTATCACCGGCCCTTGGAAACTTCCAAATAATGACATTGCGCATGCAAAACAGTGGTATTGACATGTTGCGGGTTCGATGCCCGGTTCTTCCTCCTGCTTCTTGTTAAGATTTGGGACAAAAACGGATTTTTTGTTCCGCAGGTGGGTTGCGTAGAAAAACTCGGATTTACTTGTTTGTGTAACAGGTGTTCCGGGATTGAAGGATAGCGTTTTTTGGTTTGGAAGTGGCAAACAAATGTGACTGATGTGAAGTGGTCACTGTGGCCCATTCATCAAAGAAATTTCTACCTAATATTTATCCTGCTAGGGCGTTTAAATTGAGTCGTGAGTCCGTACCTAGGTACTGAAAGTCTAAGACAAGATTATAAATTGCTATAGAAACTGTCTTATTAATATTTAAGCTTCGTAATTTTCAGATAAGTTCTTCAAAACGACAGTACAAGGCAATAATCGTACAGGACTTTCAACATGGAATAACGCAAATGGTTAAATACTTATAATATGGGTTAAGAATCAATAAGATACATTCAAACTGTCATAGTAAGGGAGAAAGTAGCTGCTACATTTTATTGGTTTTGATTAAGTATAAGAATAGATTTGGTTTAAAAGAAAGTAACTGACTTCATCTTTTTTTGAGAACCAACGATTTACAAAACCTTTTAGACCTACTTTTTCGTCGTCATTCTTGTTTTGAGCAAACTTTTAAAGCGTTTATGGCTCAAAGCCACCGCTGTAGCGCGGTCATCTTTATTCATTTACTGACCACGGACAATGGGCAAAAACTGGGAACTAATTTTGGAAAAAAGGACAAAACAACGAACGGCGATAGCGCAGTGGCGAGCGGGTAGCTCAGTGGCTAAGAATTCGGTCTGTTAAACAAGAGGACTAGGTTCGAGTCTGTGCCGTGCGCATGAACACTATCGTCAAAATATTCGTACTTACAGTAAACTTCAGTCATTAGTATGTCATATCTGTCTTGACATCTTCCTATACCAATAGCAGCTCGATACGATGACAATACGAAACTGATGATTTATCTAAGTAACGTACGTTTTACAGTAAATGTAGCGGTAAAGGAAAACGTCGTGAGGAAACCTGCATGCCTGCGAGTTCTCCATAATGTTCCCAAAGGCATGTGAAGTCCACCAAGATTTACTAGGAAGGACTAATTCTATTTTTATTGAAAGCACGCACAGTTCAACACAGAAAACGCATCTGCATGTACGCGCGTAGATGCGTAGATGCGTTTTCTATACAAATGTTCGCGCAGCGTCGCGAAACACAGAGCGTATTGCAGGGCAGCGTATAATCGCTATAGTTAAATCCTAACTAAAACCGTTGCCAACCTCAAAACGGCGGGTCGACATTCCGTCATAGCGCGTCAGAGCCTCAAACTTTTTTGGCCACGATAATATCCGAAAAGGGTCAATTAAAATGACTCTTAAACACCACAGAGGCGGAATGCGGCCGCCAGCCTGAATTTGTCTCCTGCCTATTGTATTCGCGATGGCAAAAAACTCGCCCCGACAAAGAAAGCGGCGTCTTTTTGCTCCCGGATGCTTCATAAGTGTATCCCGATTAGAAATTTCTTAGCTATCCCGAATAATGATTTTGGTTTTGTTTGCTCGATGTTTGTTTGTGTTTTTTTGTTGATTGTTATTGGTTGGCTATTCGATTGTTTATGAGCTCAAAGTTTATAAGTTACGCATTTTACAAAGACATTTATTTGAAAATGTAGGTATAAATAGAGTTGTTACAAATTATTTTAGTCAATCTATGTATTATTTTAGGAATGTCTTGGAATTTTCCTTCTCTACTTTAAGTATTTCGTAGTCCACTGCTGGACACGGGCCTCATGGGCATTTGAGGTTGTATATGGGTGTCCATGATCTGCAGTTTTTACTGTAAAAATCCGTACCTAGCTGTTTTTGCGTGAACAAGTAGTAACAAGAAACTAGTAAACAAATCCCAATTCTAAATGACAACAATTTGTATAAACTTGCTGTCATTACCTACAATTGACGTCACATCCTTTATTTCGAGACTGCATTTTTGGCTCAAAACCAAAATGTCCATAATTTTAAATAGTTCTCCGTCAGGAATGCAAATACCGTGGTATGCGGTTATTTGCAAATATAATTCCACCCTCCCCGCGATTTAAACTGTGATTATCAACAGCTGACGTACGTTAATTGTCGCAAAATGTCTTTAAATTAACATAAATACCATTAAATAGTAATATCACATTTAGATGAGAATATAGTTATAGCATTGGTATACTCGTAGGTAGCGTAGCGCATTGATAACTCACCTAACGTTTAAGATTTGAAAAATACTTTAATTAGTATTTTTTTATTTATAGACCTAAAGTCTAAACGAAGTCTTTAATCCTTACCTGATCCTAGCTAAGAGCTCATCATAATGGACCTTGGACAGGTTCGAAATTACAGGTTAAAAATTGAATTTGTGATCATTTTTTGTTACTTAAAATTTACGCAAAATTAAATTAAATTAAATAAATCTTTATTTCAAGCAGAACCCATATTTGCAAAAGCATCCAATATCATCATTGAATTTGACGCAATCTTTATTTCAAGCAGAACCCATATTTGCAAAAGCATCCAATATCATCATTGAATTTTACGCAAAATTAAATTAAAATAAAATTAAATAAATCTTTATTTCAGGCAGAACCCATATTTGAAAAAGGAAATGAACAGATTTCGATGAAATTGCTAAATAAATAGTTAACAGATATATTTGAATTCATAAGTGACCCACTGCAGGGTGGGTCTTCTCTAAAACTGAAAGGATATAGCCTGAATTGTGGACAACCCATTAGTATCGCATTATAGAATCCGGTCTCTTTTCAAAATTATAAGGATTAGTCAAATACCCAATGGCAAGACGGTAGGTAATAATAAATTAAATGAATAAATAACGCTTCACACTCATAGCCCCACACTAGGATTCCCTGTATCGTGGGTACCATGGACACACACAAGACAAGAACATACACACCCAGACCAGAAACAGAAATTTAAACTCATCATTCAAATCCCTGCTCTGCTGGGAATCGAACCCAGGACCCTCCGCGCGGCGCACCGGCGTCTTAACTACTGCGCCACTCAGGTCGTCTATTTGATAACATTCTGGAGAGATCTCAGGCATGCAGATTTTCAAATGATTCATGTAAGACAAACCTATTTAGGAGGGTGCTTAGTCTTGAGCGTTATTTATTATTATTAGCCATGAAGATGATTACTTATAGCAACAGAATCTTATCAACATCCAAATATTTTTGGCCACCGAATAAACATGTTTGACATCCACTCAAGGCAGCAATAAATCATAATTATTGCGTTTCAACACAAAAATAACACCAAAATAACACCCGAAGCGTAAATCAGCGTAATTTAATTAATTGCGAACAAGATGGGATTTAAAATGTCTTTATAAAATTACACCGGTAACTAACAACAAAACATCCACCTTACGAATTATTGTGACATTAGTAAAAACGGTATCGTAAATTCTTATAATAGCTGCTCTTCCAGAATCGTAGCTGGAGAGCTGGTACACAGTTTTCGAAAGTGTTTGAGGCATCTTAAAATTACGTTGAATAGATTATTCATAATATCCAAATACAAAAAATGTAGACCTGGCTGTCCGTTAACGGAATATAGCCAAACCCTAAATGATGAAAGATCGGTTTTTTTAGCGAACAAAAATTGAATGATGCATTTTTAAAATAATTACATTAAATTCAGTATTTAAGAAATTAAAAAAAAACGAAGCCAGAACATTGACTCGGGTTTGTAACCTCTGCTGGCGTCTCCAAAATTATTAAAAATCATCGAAAAAAGTGCTTTTATGATGCCGCAAACACTTATCAAAAATCATCTGCCAACTCTCACACTATAAACGGTGCCCTTCCGAAACAGCGTCAGCCATTTACACTTGACAAAAAGACGCGAAAGGCTGACCGTTGAAAAACAATAAAAAGAAAATTTAAAAAATCGATCTGTCAAAATGGTTCGCGGTAATTTTTGCCGCCAACTCGTTTCATTGGCTGGTGGGGTGTGGGCGTGGTCGGCATTGGAAGGAACAAGTCTGTGGATTTATTTATGAAGTGCACTTGGGTGTTTATGTTCGTTTTTATGGTGTCCGTATGGTCTCTGTGTACACTGACCATTTTTAAACCCTAACACGGGACAAATTCAAGGATTCCTTTAAAACTTTCATTCATCATCGGGTATCTTGCAGTATTTACTAGTATTCATGTATTTACTACCTACTAGAATAATGTATTGTATACCAACTCGTATACATAAGGAATGTTGTACCTAACGCTAGAGAAAAAATCTAGCTTAAACAATCAATGCTTGTTGCTACTTTTTGCAATAAAATCATTGTCTGTAACCGATTAATATCCCACTACAGGGTCGGGTCTCCTCTCACAATGAGAAGGATGTAGGCTGTAGCCCATCATGTTCGCCTAATGCGGGTTGGTAGACTTCACATGCCTTTGATTGAGAACGTTTTTGTGAACTATTTTTGTGAACTCAGCCATGCAGGTTTCTCACGATGTTTACCGTACACCAATTGATTTAATAAAACTTTTTTTAAAGAAAGAAAGTTACTGGCCACATTGTTCGCAGGACTGACAACCGATAAAGGTCCTCGAATGGCGACCGCGTTTAGGCAAAAGGAACACAGGCGGCCCTCCTACCAGGTGGACTGACGACCTGAAGAAGGCACCGTTGGATTCAGAGAGCGCAGGACCGGGTGGAGCATCGATTAGAGGAGGCCCAGGTCCAGCAGTGGACTACCAAGGGCTGAAAGAAAGTTTTCTAGCCACTGGGCCATCAACCCTTAGAAATAAAATACCTTAGGACATAGTAATTGACAACGGGGCGGTCTCATTCAAAATGGTATAGATGGTCACAGTAGGTACCTCTACCACCAGGGGGCGGAGGGCATTTGACTTTCTGATCGCCACGATGGGCCATGGCGCGAATTGTTGGCTCCAAAAAACTATTTGTGCAGAAATAAAATGTTGCGATCTAAATATAAACTTATTTTATTGACGGTAACCGTAGATGTAGGTAATATGTTGAGTTGTTGTTGAGTAAATAGTCTTATTAGACTATGTATCTTCGTAATTTATGTAGTTCATATATAGGTAGTTTTTATTATACCAGTGATAAAGAAGACAGTACCTGAGCGATAGAGCTCTACTAGGTGATTATACAGAAAACAAAGTAGTCTTAAAAACTCTGCAAAAAAGTTTCTATAGTACATACTTGTAGAAAGCGGTGAACGATATACAAAACGTATTTTTCATAATGGTCATCGCCGAAAAGGACACCCAAGTCGAAAATCTCAAAAATACTGTGTCCATCAACTTGCATTAAAAATAAAAGTGTTTTTCAAAATCCTCATCCCTAAATATCCCAAATACAGCACCCATTGCCACAAAATCAAAAAAAGTTCGAGAGACGTAATCGGAGCACGATCGCTTCTCAGGAATAAATCACTTTATCTGGTGTCTGGTGGGTGACCGTCCTTTGAAAAACCGAAGATCCCGGGCAAGAATACCTTCTTACTCATAAAACTGGAGTCAAAACCCTCGTTCCTGATGGATGAACAGCAGCCCAACAGCATTACCATCTCAATTCATCGATCCCCTTGACGACGTTGGTCCCAGAGTTAGGGGGCCCCACTGCGAATGATAAAAATAGTGTAAGGATAGAAGACTTACCAGGCTCATCCACCTTGTAAGACACGTCGCAAGACCCATCCCTCCTATCCTTGAAGTCGATCTCGGCTTTGCTGGGCCCCTCCAGGGATATCGCGAGCTGGCCAGCCCCAGCCTCGCGGGTCCACACGTTGAACTCGTTGAAGCGGCCCGCCTCCCCCCTCTCCAGGCCCCCACCCCCGGCCTTCACCAGATGGGCCCCCGAGTCTCGGAGGGGCCCCACCGTGAACTGGAATGGTGAGCCTGCGGAGAGCAAGGTCGTTGAAATGCGGAGGAAAATTCAATTGGGAAATTTAAAGACGCATTTTTACAAATTTACTACTTTTTCAAAATATGTTAAAAACATTGAATTTGATAAAAAAAAATAATTGTGAAAAACTTTTATTTGTCGTGAACTTTTAACGTGAATTTCTCTTCTAAAAATAATTGTTGATGTTCGTAATTGTCATTAATTTCGAAACTTTGTTATTTAAAAATAATTGAAAAATCGTTATTACAATCTTGTTGCGCATTAAAACTGTATTTGTATTTAAATTTTGTTTATTTTTGCAATCATTGTTTCGAAGGTACTACACTCTTAGCATAAAGAATAGATAGGTAAGCTCGGAGCTAAGCAACCTCGGAGTTTTATTGATTGAAAAGGTACGTTTACCAAAAAAACTAACCAACGTAGTAGCAAAGTAAGTTATCAGTACTGTAAATAAACTCGAGACATTCTTACGAGACCTGTATGCAATATAATAAAATAAAAACATCGTCTGAGCAACGCATAAACAGAGACAGAAAAAAAAACAAAAATCAAGGAATCTCACCAGGAATATGGATCTCCCTGTACTTGACAGACACAGTGTGAACCCCCAGCTCCTTGGGGACGAAGTGGACGGAGTACAGCCCATCCTCCACCTCCTGGATCTCGGCGTCTTCTGACACTCCTCCCGGGCTGGTCACCGTCGCGGCCAGGTCGAATGATGTGATACCTTGGAAAGAACATTGATTTAATGCATTTTTTGATTTATGGTTGACGCTACAAATCTGTACCGCCAGTGAAAAGGGATCTAAGTATAAAATTAAGGTTTTTCAGTTAATGGTTTAATTTAATGACAAGGATTCAAAAATAACAAAAAAAACCCAATCTCATCAAGTGGCTTTTTAATATGGCATTTTAGTTGCCTTGTTCGATTTTTTACTGTTACAAAACTTTATGAATGCATAGCACCGGCTTTCTGAATAATCTGGGATCAAGCCGTGAGTGAGTCAACCATTGTGCGTATTATGAATTGACTCACCAGGCATTTTGAAGGTGAGTTTGCAGTTGGTGCCCACTTCAGTGAGTGGTGCCTGGTCGCGCTGCCTCTGGATCTTCTCACGCTGCCTATTGCTTCCTTCGCCGGTGACCTAAGAGAAATGAATAATTTGTAATTTTAGTAATGTAAGTTTTAATGAAACATTTTGCAAATAGGAGTATACTGACGGAAGTTTTGAAAGTGGAGTAACTCACTAATTCACGATTTTTTTGTGAATAAAGTATGAAAACATGAACAATAAGACATGAAGAACATGCTGCTTTACGACGGGTTAAGAGGCTGGCGGTAAGGTGCCTCCCCAGACGAGCTACTAAGACTCTGCCACGTAAACTATTTACAAAATAGTCATTTTTTAGGTTTGAAAACATCAGGATGAATATACGACCATGAGGCCATATCGCACCAAATACATGAGTGGCGCAGTGGTTAAGACGCCGGTGCGCTGCGCGGAGGGTCCTGGGTTCGATTCCCAGCGGTGCAGATGTTTAAATGACGGGTTTAAATTTCTGTTTCTGGTCTGGGTGTGTTGTGTTCTTGTCTTGTGTGTGTCTATGGCACCCACGACACAGGGAATCCTAGTGAGGGGCTAGTGTGAACTGTGAATAGTGTGGGGCTATGAGTGTGAAACGTTATTAATTTACATATCTATTTTGTACCGTGAGTATGATCAGATCCCTCTTTTTGTGAAAAGAGTCTTGCATTAAAATAAACAGATCATTAAAAAAAGCCTATTATATGGCTTTTTCATATTTGTTTTACTGAATTATACCCAGCACATAGCACTTATTGCGCTATTTCCCACTTGTGGTAAGAGCCCGAGAGAGAGAGAGAGAGTTGCAGCAATAAGACTTGTGTTAAGAGCCCGAGAGAGAGAGAGAGAGAGAGTTGCAGCAATAAAGTCTTACCTTGACAGTGAACGGTGACCCTTCAACGTGGTGGTCGGCGAACTTCAGGTTGATGATGTAGTAGCCGGGCTCCGTGGGCTTGTAGCTGATGGCCAGCACTCCATCCTTGCTGTCTGCGCACTGGATCTCGGCTTTGCTGGGACCTGGGGAGGTGATGAACATGTTACATCAGGGCCTATTAAAATTGTAAAGTTTTTTTCTATTTGTGTGTACTATGGCCCACAGAAAGAAAAAATGGAGGTACATAGTAACCGTTCCGAGTTGTGAGCACAGTACCCTTAGTCTGAGTTTTAGCGATACAGAAACGAAACGTTTGTGCGATTCGTTTCGGATAGATACGTAATTCATACACAGCTTACTACACAGGAGTCCACAGTGTAATAACAAATAGAGGTAAAAGATTTTTAGAGGAGTTAAAAAATTTAAAATCAAACTTTTGTATGGAGTGAAAGATATGAATACTTATCGTTAGACATTATTATACTAACAAATATTTAATACCTACGGGATAATATGAGTTCGAAATTTTACAGTGCATTACGACCAATTCACGGTTATTATGTTTCATTAATATTAATATTTAACATTGAAAGAGTGTTAATCAAAAATAAAGCAATTTTTGTGATGATTTATCTAATGCTTTATTGATTTATTAACTCATCTAAAACCTTTTACCTGTGTTGGTTATTACACTGTGCATTTTCGTCTGGTGAGCTGTGTACGTGTGCGTTTCGTTTCGGAACTGCTAAAACTCAGACTAAGGGTACAGATGATTAGTGGTTGGGATATTCTACACTTTCGGCCAATCACACTGATAGAATGACAACCGTGAACCGACAGCGAAGTCAACGTCAAACCGACCTTAATGATGTGCTCACTACATGCCTGACATTATACATAATACATCTTATCGCCGTCCATCTCATCTCAAATATAAGTACTAGTAGTGTCTCAGGTCCTGTACATGATATACGTACACTTTATTTATCCTTCTTTATCTCGTTGATGGCTCATTGCAAGTATCTTAAGAAAAATTTGATGATGACTTCTTGATGGATCAGTCTGGCTGACGGCGAAGAAAAGTAAGCCAGTTGCCAGTTCTTTAGTTTTTTAAGGAAAAAGGCATGCTTTCTTAATTCCTTCAACAAAGGATATGTTTTTTTATTTAAAAAGATGTAATATACCTTCAATAGACAACGATAGACCACCATAACCAGCGTTCCTGGTGTCAACTGTGAAGGTGTTTTCACTTTGAGTCTTGCCCTCCTTCAGAGCAGTGCCGCCGGTCTGGAATATGACATGTAAATTACCTTTTGCTGGAGTGTTTAAACTTAATATACTCGAAACAACAATTCAGGAATCAAAATATGTATGAACTAACGACATGGAACATTTTTTGCAGGCAAACCAAATACGTACTGTATAATTCTGTGTATTCTAGCAAAGGAGATATCCAGTCAGACGAGGTGATCAACGAGAGGATATTCCAGCACTCCTTTACCCTGGTGTCTTAAACCAAATTACTGCAAATCCAATCCAATCCAAATAGAGTCCCAAACTGATTCTGCTCTTGTACATACCTTAACTTTCTTCGCGTCACCAACTTCCTGGTCCAGAACGGTGATGTTGAACGGCGAGTTCTGGATGTGGACGCCCATCTTCTTGACGGAGACCACGTGCTGGCCAGCCTCGCGAGGCGTGAAGCTGATGCCGATGTTGCCGGAGGGCAGCTTCTTGAGGAAGCAGGGTTCTTCAAGGCCGGAAGGTGCCTGGGAGTGAAAGGAATGGTCAAATACAACACCTAAGGAGAGGGCAAGAGTTTTTGATTGCAGAGTCCAAGTAATACATATGTTACTCAGTAGCCATTCCATGAGTGTTCGAATGTCATCTCAGTGAGCTATGTTGAGTGGCAGTGGCCAGGGAAATCCCCGATGGGTGTCCCAGTAGTATGGTAACAAATATTTTTACTGTCAGTGTTCAAAAATGAAAAATTGTGATCCATGAGGATACAGAAGATTTATTATCATTCAGCGTGTAAAGTTCTGAGTATTTAACTAATGAGTAAATTACATTCAAGTTTATGTAAGCCTACTTCACTACCTAATTGTTTTTTTTTAGATTAAATTACAGAATCTTTTAAAATATTAGTGGGACTGTTGTAGGTATTTGTATTTTGTATTTTATTCTGTAAATACCTAGTTATAATTTAATGGTTAAGGTTATTTTTCAAATTCTATTGTCTAAATAATAAATAAACTCCCCTTGAGGGACGTAATGAAATTCGATTTTTCCACCTCGAATCGAGGGGTCCAGGTTCGAATCCCAGTGGCACGCACCAATGACTTTGTAAAAAAGTTATGTGCGATTTATAAAATTAAATTATTAATCACCTGCTGTTACGGTGAAGGAAACATCGTGAGGAAACCTGCATGCCTGAGAGTTCACAAAAAAAAATGTTCTCAAAGGCATATGAAGTCCACCAACCTGCAGTAGTGGTGCGTGGTGGACGGCGGCCTACATCCCTCTCATTGTGAGAGGAGACCCGACCCTGTAGTGGGTCATTAATGGGTTAAAACAAACAATACTAAAAGGTGATGCTGATTCTCTCACCTGGATGGATGCATTGAGACTACGAATGTCACCATCGTTGACTTTACCGGGAAGTGTGACTTCACTACAGCTGCCCACTGAGATCTGGTTCCTCTTGCGACCTTCACCAGTGACCTAAAGTCAAAATGAATGTTTTTAAATTAACAGCACCCTCCAATAACATAAACAGTTTAAAATTAAAATTGGAGATTGCCCAACAAGTTATAGACAAGTAAACAACAGAAAATGTTATTGCTATATGAGTAATAATAATATTTTGTGGATCGGTTGCAAAGATGTTTTTCAAAACAGAAATGACGGGTTATCAATTACAGAAAAATATCTATATAATTACTACGTAGCTGACCCCGCAAACGTTGTTTTGCCATATTATAAGTAACTTACACTGCCTAGAGTGAGTTTGACGGCGAAATAAGAAAATAATTTGAGTTTTTCCCCGAAAATTTTTCTCTTACTTTTTCTCAATTTCAACTAAAATACATATAACTTTCATAGTTACACTGCCTAGAGCGAGTTTGACGGCGAAATAAGAAAATAATTTGAGTTATTTCCCCGAAAAAAATTCTCTTGTTTTTTCTTAATTTCAACTAAAATACATAAACTATTATAGTTACACTGCCTAGAGTGAGTTAGACGGCGAAATAAGAAAATAATTTGAGTTTTCCCCCGAAAATTTTTCTCTTATTTTTTCTCAATTTCAACTAAAATACATACAACTCTCATAGTTACACTGCCTAGAATGAGTTTAACGGCAAAATAAGAAAATAATTTGAGTTTTTCCCCAAAAATTTTTCTCTTATTTTTTCTCAATTTCAACTAAAATACATACATATAACTATCATAGTTACACTGCCTAGAGTTCGTTTGACGGCGAAACAAGAAAATAATTTGAGTTTTTCCCCGAAAATTTTTCTCTTATTTTTTCTCAATTTCAACTAAAATACATACATATAACTATCATAGTTACACTGCCTAGAGTGCGTTTGACGGCGAAATAAGAAAATAATTTGAGATTTAAGCAAATTAGTTACAAAATATTGAAATAACATAGTGTAGAAGCGCGCTTGCGCTGCTTGACTAGTACGCAAGCGATAGAAAAATTATGCAAATTACCTGTTATTATCGATACGATAGCAGTCGTTAAACCTTATCGAAGGCCATGGGCGGTTTGAAAACACCCGACGCGGGTTGGCCCCGTTTCCACCAATCCGCATTGAAGCAGCGTGGCGGAGCACGCTCCAGGCCTCCCTCTGTTGTGGGAAGGGACCCATGCCCAGCCAAGGACCATAAAAGGGTTGCAGCCGATATAGATGTCCATGAAATCTTTGCTAACACTTGGTTCGTATATTTAACCAAACCAACATTACCTTCGCCAAGAAAGGTGATCCCTTGATATGTTTGTCCCCGAACCTCACAGAGATCTTGTACTCTCCAGGGGCGGTGGGCAGGTACGACACGGCGACAGTGCCGTCTTTGTTGTCGTGGCAGGTGATCTGGAAGACCAGGATTAAGTTATGAGTCATGAAACCAACTGTAGCAACAAGAAGTATTTATGATTTGTTTACTTTTTTAATTTCGAATTTATTTCAACGTTTTTCTTTTGGTTTTTCTTCCTGTCATTCGATTCAAGATAATTTTGTTATGTTGTTTTATTATAGTTTATGTAAATAAATATTTGTATATAGTGGATGAGAGTTATTTCTGTGAAATCACAAGTCCCCACACTCCACCGCCACTATACAACCAAGTAACAGACAAACGAAACATGGCTAGTTATGACAGTGTCATACATTGAACACTATCTTCAAAGTATTCGTATATTATACGTTAGTCAATTGAAAGCGGTGATAGCCCAGTGGCTTAGAATTCAACCTCGAATCGAGGGGTCCGGGTGACCGATGACTTTCTAAAAAAAGTTATGTGCGCTTTATAAAATTAAATATCACCTGCTGTTACGGTGAAGGAAAACATCTTGAGGAAACCTGCATGCCAGAGTTCACAAAAAAAATGTTCTCAAAGGTATATGACTTCCACAAACCCGCAGTAGGCCAGCGTGGTGGACTAAGGCCTACATCCCTCCCTTTCAGGCCTTCCTTTCAGGCCTTCATCCCTACATTGTGAGAGGGGACCCACCCGACCCTGTAGTGGGTCATTAACGGGTTACTGACATGTCATAATGTCAGTCTGCCTTTACATATGGCCATACTAATGACAGCTCGATACGATTGCTATGCCTACGACACAGCGTAATTTTATGTTCAAAGCACAGAAGAGGATTACTACATTTTCAGATATTGTGAATGTAATTTAAAAAATTTCAGCAAAGATCTTTCGCCAGGCTTGATTAAAGACAAGAACTATGTGACGATACTTAAACAAATCATTATTATAAAAGCAATGAAAAACCGAAATTTTACACCACTGCCTTCGTAGTAAAAGTTAATCTTTATGTCAATAGAATACTTGACATAGAAACGGCTCAAGATTTGTGAGCAATTGATTTCGAAACCAAGTGCCTAGTACGTAAATTTGTGACTATTATCGTAGTAAAACTTAATCTTTATGTCAATGGAACACTTTAGATAGAAATAGAATAGAATAGTATGTAAACCTAATATGTAAATTTTTGGTTATTATTACCCACCTCAGCTTTGCTAGGTCCCTCCACAGCCATAGACAGCCCGCCAGCACCAGCGCCTTTGGTGCTGATGGTGAACTGACTAGGTTCTCCACTCACGCCACTGAGGAGACCAGGTCCGTATGCCGTCACATACCCCGAGGCGATGGAGTCCACGTGGAATTTGTACGGAGAACCTGGAAATAGACGAGGCTTGGCATCAATCCAACCGAAGACGTGATGTGATAGATGAAACTTTCAAGTATTTGGTACATGTTCATTATGCAAATGAAATGTTAGAAGCGATTTGTGAGGAAATTGGTGTAATTAATACACATGAAAAAGAGCTAATGAAAACTGAAATTAACAAATAGAATATGGTAAGACCACTGCTTTTTGCATTCGCCAGAAATCTCAGCAAAGATAATTTAGATAAAAAAAATTGTTAATGTGAAGTAGCCACTAGTGTTCGAAAGTCAATGAAGACGTTCGCATTTACTGGACGATATCAATTAAATGTTAAATGACTCATCACTGATGAAGACGATGAAAAAGTGCCTAATTCGCTTAAAAACCTATCTTAAACCTAAAACCTATCTTTCGCTATCTTTCATCTAGTGCTGCTAATAGATGCAGAAAGCCAAGCGAATGTTTTCACACGTGTATAATATAAAATATGGTTTTCAATGGACAAATGTTGAATTCTTCTACCATGACTACAACGTAGATGACCAAGATTCTGTTGTGATAATACTTTTCGACTTAAGTTCTATTATCATTAAACCTCCGCCTATCAGCGTTATCATTAAACCTAAATAAGTCTCCGCATTTAGCCTTGTGATAAGAGATGCTACCGTAGCTTTTGCTCAAAAAAAACTGATAAAACTTCCTTTTCATTAGTTTAAAGCCTCAATACCTTACCTTGTACATGTTCCCCATTATATTTCACGTACAACTCATGGACGCCCTCCTCCCGAGGGTCGTATTTAATGCTGACGGTTCCATCTCTGTTGTCTTCGATCACCGGCTTGTCTGTGTTTCCACTCGGCATTTTGACTTCAGCTGGAATGATGAGATTTAAGTAAAATTTTGTAAGAAAATGGTGCTGGTGAACAGAAATATATATGGTTGGTGAACGGTTTAATGGAAGTTAAGGATGAATGAAAAATGGTAAAACTCTAATGCTAACTCGAAGTTTTACAAATGTAAAACAAGACTCTGAACAAGATACTGATGATGAGGTCAAAAAGCATAAAATTGAAATCTTTGTTCTACGAATTGATAAATATCATACTATAAATGGGATAAGAAATAAAATTGATTTTTGAAAAATGAAATTTGATTAAAATTTAACAACATTAAGCTGAATTTAAATATAGAAAGCACAAATTCAATATGCAGTAGTCTTATAACACATTATACATTACTAAAATATAAATCAGTTGTTCCTACTCGTATATGTAAAATCTTTGTTCGTTTTCTTTCAGTCTTAACAGCTTTTATTTTTAATTTAGTCTCTTTGTGTGACTTACTTAAAGTCCGAATAGTTTAAATATTAGAATCAACATCATTTTGACTTTTCTATTTAATATATTTCGTATTATTATCATCATTGTATTGTATCATCGCATTATTATCATCACTAATTTAGTCATCCTTAACAGTAAAATACAAACCTTTCCTTGTATCAATGTGGTAAATAGAGAGGAAGTTGATAGGAGTGTACGCGTATGTGAGACCAGTCTTGTTGAATGCGATCTTGTGTGCTAGAGAGAAGACTACTGGCACTTCTTCTTTGTCTACTTCTGACACTGAGAAATATTTCTTCGTATTGTCTATATATATTTGCGATACCTCGTTCCAGTTCAACTCCTTATCGTTGCCACCAACGATAGAATTCCAAAGACCAGTCATAAAAGCCATTTATTCAATTCTCTACTCTTCTGAGTTGAAATATTTCTTTGTTTGTGTTCTGTGCAGTGTTACTTCTATATTTTTTTCATTTTTCTCTCTCATAGACTTGGGCGACCTAGACTTTTGATACTCTACATTAAATACTTTATATTTTACGCTTTAATATTGTTTAGACGATTTGTTATTTATTTTTTGAGAAAGGCGTCGAATGTTTTTGGAATGTTGTGTTATTATGTACCACTTTTTTGGAATTTAAATGTTTTTCATTTAATTGCTTTCCAGTTTATAAATACATCGTGATTCGCTCGAAAATATCAGTGTTAAAAAAACGTTCATCATATCAAGTAATAAAATTCCTAATTTAAATAAACCCGTGCACCTGTGGCTGTATAACTCAAAACCGTGCTAAAACGTTTTTATAAACGTCAAAATATATTTAAATTTACGTTCGAACGTTCTGATTTGGCACTCAGGAATTCGTAGATTGCCTGCATGCCTATTACGTCACATTAACGTCACGTAAACCAAGATGGCCGCCCATCGCGACAAGATGTCGTTATCCGGCCGTGAAATATAAAATGTGCTGTTTATGTGATAGTTTTGACATTAACAAAAATAATAAAAATACTTGGCATCCTTGCGTGCCACCATCCTAAATTAAACCCTATCATCAACGTTATACGCGTTCATCAAGAGGGTGACCACAAATAATTTGACGCTTCGGACAATTCTCTGTGCTTTCAAATCTAAATTATTCGGTAGGAAAGCATCCGAATGGTAAGATTTTTAAAGTATAGAATAACGTGAAGACACCTAAGCCTACAAAATAATAAGGACTTTGTATCACAGAATGTGTTACAATAGTAAGAGAAGAGGCCATGAGTTCAGCCAACCGTGGGACAGGAACAAATTGATAATAATGTTCAAACATTAAAACTTTGTGGACGTCACTTATATATCCGTTATATATCACGTTATAAATCCTATAACGCTGTTTTCAAACATCGAAGAAAGGATTAATCGAAATACGAACACTAAGATATTATTAAAATACTATCTTCCACCCGCGACTTCGTCCACTTTGACGGGTCAAATTCTTAGACCCACAGAGTGGGATAAGTATCGTATTCTCTACCTGTGTACTAAATTTCATCCAAATCTGTTCAGCTGCGTAAAATAGTATCAAACCATTGATCCATCCATCCTCATAAACTTTCGCATATATAATAGTAAAGTATATTATATAGATTATTTTTTATTAAATCTACTCAACAGCAAGCCTGGTCACCCTAAGATTTCAGCTAGGCGGCAAGTTTGCGAACATATTTATTGGTCACCTCCGTCCGCTGACAATTTGATGGTCAGCGATCGTCAGTTAGCTGACTCTTTTAAACCGATAACTGACGACTTTAGATATTTATCTAATAGCCCAACATGACTCAAGTCACATGATGAACACGTAAAACGGAATATATTTTCAATTTCTTAGAAGTGTTAAAAGAACTTTTGTTTTTCGAAATGGGATAACATTTACAAGAAAAATTTATACTCAATCGAAATTACTTTCCACTGTCAAAGTAGATAATTTGCTGTAAAATATTACGCTTATTAATTATACATTTACATCTGATACAATATCTACACCTGTTTTTAAATAAAAATATATGTTTAATAAAAATGTGTTTTTCGTTTAATTTTCTAAAGAATTCATTCGATCGAATTCCGTTTCGAATTAAATGGTATACTTTATATCTTTCAAACTGTCTGGCCGTCTGAGTAGTAAATTCATTCTATGAGTAATAAAGATATGTTAATCTTCAAGATAGCGGTGATAGCCCAGTGGCTTAGAATTTGACCTCGAATCGAGGGGTCCGGGTTCGAATCCCAGTGGCACGCACCAATGACTTTGTGAAAAATTTATGTGCGCTTTATAAAATTAAATATCACCTGCTGTTACGGTGAAGGAAAACATCGTGAGGAAACCTGCATGCCGGAGAGTTCACAAAAAAATGTTCTCAAAGGCATGTGAAGTCCACCAACCCGCAGTGGGCCAGCGTGGTGGACTAAGGCCTTCATCCCTCTCATTACGAGAAGGAGACCCGACCCTGTAGTGGGTCATTAATAGGTTACTGACAATCTTCAAGATTACTTTACAGCAACATTCTCCAACCAAAATACAAGACGTGAAAAGCTTCCATTTAAAGTCTACTACGTCAATCCATCCAGTCTTAGAGTTGTATTCAAAAACAACTTTATACTACGTTTTTATCATTTATTTATTATAATACGTTTCTATAACCAAAAGATTTCAAACACAGCTAACCTTACAGCTAATTTAACACAGGACATAAAATCAGCCGGTTTCTAGTTTTAAATCAATGCTTCTCCCTCAGTATTTATAATACCAGTCTGACATTGAAAACGTAGTTAAGTACGTTATTATTAATACATTTCGTTATTAATACAAAAAGTATTAAACCATTATTAATACGAAATGTATTAATTCATTATTATTAAATTTCGTTGTATCGACATATTATTGCTACATTAATTATTTATTGTTAAACATTATACGTTGGTAATCAAATGAAATAAAAAGTTAAGCATTAAAGATATGTAACATCAATTTATCAGTATAAATATGTGTACTTGAAAATATATTATCTATTCAATGACGAAAATTCAACGTTAATAAGATAAACAATTAAAAATAAACTTCTTTAAATTTTATCGAAAAATCATCAACGCTAAACCTACATTTTTAACGAATTTGACAATAAATCATCTTGATAAACAACATTATCAGGCCCATTCCATCAATCTCTGCTTTCATAGGCATGGTTCCAACGCGTAATTATCGAATAGGTCACCTGCCAAATGAAACAGTTTAATTGGAAGACATTATTTCATATTTTAAACTGAAACTCATAAGTTATTTACAGTTATAGGGAGTTCTCGGTAAGGGACACCTGTTGCGGTGAACGGTTATGTTGATGTTGGTAGTGAAAATTTAGATATTCATAGGCCGTTGTAAAATATAGTTCACTATTGGGACTTCCATACACTATTACAGACAGACTGTCTATCTGTATGTACTATACTACAATAGAGAGAAAGTATAAGTGGACTCAACTTCAAACGTGGAAACAAAGCCTCCAAAAAGTTCGATATTAGACAACCTAATTAACTAATTTTGCACATACTCGTACGTTGCTTTTCAGTTATAAAATCTTTTCTTTACTATAAAATCATAAAAATGATCATTTATTCATAAATACATCCTATATAACAATTTTAGAACGCGACATATTTGTTTAGCTTTAACACATTTAAATTACATGTATACCGAACACATCATTTGAGAACTAATTCTGATATACATCATTGAGAACACAACGCAACATGTTCATAAATATATTAAACAAGAGGACGTTGCATAAATCACTGATTCTTTTTGATCAGACAACGCTACATACCGCCTGGCGCTTGCATCAAAGCCACTGAAATATGAAATAGTTCATTTGACTTAGAGCTACCCATTAATATTTTGTCGACCAACATACGTCATGACACGATGTGTTTCACCACTGGCTTTAAACTATATGCGATAAAAATAGAAATATAAAAGTGTATGAGTTACTTTTAACGATTGTGAAAAGATCTGTAAGTTACATTTAATTCTTGTCAAAATGAGAAGACCACCGAATGTTAAAAGTTTTGCATGAAACAGAATTGAGATTATGATAAAAGCATTATCATCAGCAGATCATCCAGTGAAAATTTGGAAAACTCCTGAAAGACATACAGTCTCATTAATTAATTCAGTAGAGCAGCTACAAAGACTGCAGTCTTCAGATTTCAAAATATTTACAGCTGTCACTAAAATAACATAATTGTATTCCATTGTATCTATTCTTTAGCTGAGTGCCCCGAGCCTGAACACTATCGTAGAAGTATTCGTAACGTGAGCCTTTAGTATAGGAAAAGATAGATACAGTAGCTATCTGTTAATCTTCCCACCATTAATATAGGAAAATATACAGCATCTGTTAATCTTCCCATGTTAATGTCACACAGTAACTACAGAAATAATAAACAGTTCATGCTCGCGGTACAGTTGAATAATCAAAGGATGGACTTTAACAAAGATGAGATTGTTAACTATTTATCTCGTTCCTAGTTATTCGCCTTCAATACAACAGTAACACGCCAATGACTCAGACGAGGCAACAATTCTATCATCGACTCAATCGATTCCAAAACAATGCATCTTTCGAGTATCGATTCGCGTATTCTGGCGTAAGCACGATCGTTTCAACAAATCAATCAACTCGGACGTTAAAATGGATTTTTAAAATGTTTTTAAGATCTAACAGATAGTTGAATGAAGTTGTTTGGGCGTTGTAAACACTTTTTTAATATCTATATTAATTGTTTGTTTATCAAAGTTGTTATTGTTTACAAGTTACGGGGTTGGATTTTCATTTTTAAGCAGTCTTTTAATGTGTAATGCCAATAACATGCTTATTTTTACTGTTTTCTTTCGTATAGTTTTTGTTTGTAAGAGAACAGCTTCACTTGTTGACACGAACTTTACATAATAAAGTCTTTTAATGTGTAATGCCAATAACATGCTTATTTTTACTGTTTTCTTTCATTTAGTTTTTGTTTCTAAGAGAACAGTTTCACTTGTTGACACGAGCTATACAAGAAGTCACTTTTGTTTTGAAGGAGAACCCTTTTTGAGGTTGAAAACGCCACTGCCTTAATAACATTAAAATGTTGTTTTGAAGGAGAACCCTTTTTGAGGTTTTCTTGAAAACCCCACTGCCTTAATAACATTAAAATGACAGTGATAGTAACTCGCTCGTTACCTTCAGCCTCTGAACCCGTCGTAAAGCAACATGTTGTATGTTTCGGTTTCGGCTGAGAAGGTATGGTTGCCGGAGTTTTATTTGAGGCGAGAATCTTAGCTCTCATAAAACGCAAAGCAATAGCCTACAACCGCAGATAGGGTTTCTTCCCTATTTGAGGTTGGATGGGGTGTCCATATGCTGCAGTCACTTAACATCAGGTGGACTGCATGCCTGTGTGTGAGTCGATTACTAAAAATGAACTTATGTTTATATTTGTTATTAGTATAGGAGCATGTTATTTTTATATGATTTTAGTAGTACGAAATAAAAAAACAGCCATTTTTTCTTCCAAGATGACCTGATATTAGATGGTACCTATAAATTTCTTTTGATGTCTCATTTCACGGACTTCCAAAATCAATTATTTTCATACATCAACAAACACGAAATCCCTATATACAAGACATGTCATTTCTCAAATAGAAAAATGATCGGATTTGAAATTTTGTAAACAAACATTTATTTTTAGACGACCTTTTTTCAAGGAAGTTCATAGCTGAAAAACGTTGGCAATTTATTATCAGGAAAAACATGATTTATTTATGCTTATTTTCAATTGAGTAAGACATTGGATAAGTAGGTAAGTCCAGTGTCTAAGAATTCGGCATTTTACTGGAAGGGTCCGAGTTTGAATCCCAGTGGCAAGCACTAATAACTTTCTCGATTCAAGGTCGAATCCTAAGCCACTGAGCTATCACCGCTCCGATCACGCTTGATGCGAGCTAAAGCCTACATCCTTCCCTATTTGACAAGAGACACGACCCATAAAAATGAAACCTCTACATTTCTTTTAATGTTCATTTGACCTTTTGATTTGACCCTGCAGTGGGTCATTAATGGGTTACAGACAACTCATTAGAGAGTGGCCGGAGCTGCTTTAGGTTGGTAAATACGTCCGGCACGGCACAATCCTTATTGATCGATTTGACGTTAACTGCGCTGTTTGTTCACGCGATTGGTTCGTCAATCAGTCGTACGACGTCTATTGGTCCAGCGCGTTTTCATCGACTGTTGTACATTGGCCGAAAATGTTTAATATCTCTACTACTAATAATCTGTGCTCCCGACTCGTGACAGTTACTATAGCGGTCTACATTCATGTTGGTACATCCCTAGAACGTCTTGTTGCATTTGACAGATGTCATTCACACCAATAATGAGGCGGCCATTTTGAATTTCACGGAATTTGTTGTATGATATAATCGGCTCGGTTTTATGGGTTTGGCAATGACTTTGCTACTATAATAAGAGATCAAAACATAAAGTTTTTAATTCACGAAGTCGCATTCCTCTAATACAAAACAACGAATGATTACGACGATAGGAATCGGAAATTACAAGGGTTCTTAGAAGCCTTTTTTACAGAAATCGATCTTGGATAACCATTCTCGGGTGATCCTGGTCTCTACCACTGAAAACCCAACGGTTTTCCTCTCAATGATTACAATTTCTCTGCACCCCGAGCAGCCACAGATTATCACATTTGACCTCAAACAGGACCTCAAAATCAACAAAAGTCAAGTGAAGAGTTTGGGGTTGTAATTGAAGTCCTTGTTGTTGTAAGAGAAGACCCACTCTGCAGTGGCTCACAATGGGTCGCAGACGTACAACCGCTGTGATTTGGCACTAAATTTAAATTAATTTTTAAGTGGGACATAAGTGGGACACCAAAAATTAGCGTCCTTTTATTTTAATGACACTTTTATTTTGACGGCAACTGCTGTCATGCCACTTTAGTTATACGTATACAATATGTATAACCTTTGTCAGTACCCATTAATGACCCACTACAGGGTCGGGTCTCCTCTCACAATGAGAAGGATGTAGGCCTTAGTCCACCACGCTGGCCTACTGCGGGTTGGTAGACTTCGCATACCTTTGAGAACATTTTTTTTGTGAACTCTCAGGCATGCAGGTTTCCTCACGATGTTTTCCTTCACCGTAACAGCAGGTGATATTTAATTTCATAAATCGCACATAACTTTTATTACAAAGTCATTGGTGCGTGCAACTGGGATATAACCTTTACCGCCATATTTTTCCCAAATGTTAGGGTAACTTTCTTTCTATGTGTCTTGGATATCTTTTTTATTTTTAAAGACGTTATTTAAGTTTATTTCTATGGTGTGTCTTGGACATCAGCTTTTTTATTTTTAAAGACGCGATAAAAGTAGAGCCCTTTTATTTTTTCTGTAGCAAGATATCACTCCGTCAATAAAAGTCCTACGATCTACTCCAAAATTATTCGTGAATCCACGTTCACGACATTCTGACACCCGCACTGTGAGTGTGACTCAGACACAATTTAATTATAGCGATCAACTTTAAAATTAAATGTAATCGCACTTTGTGAATGTGTCGCGAAATTCAGATCGGTTACAATGTTTCTTCAACTAGTTCTCCAGGCAAAGTGGTGTAGTTTGATTGCTGTCTCGGGCTATAAGAAGAGCTACTCCGTCATACGTTCTTTCTTTTTTCTCATAAAAGAAATCGCCAGTATAATAATTCATTATTACTATAAGACTGGCTTACTCGGCTCAATCAATGACGGGCGAGACCTAGATGGTAGGTTTTATAGAAAGGACAAGCAAACAGACAGACGGGTTGACTATTGACTCGAGCGACATCAGAGAAATGACCAGTGCGTTGCCGGCTTAAGAGAGCCATTATACCCTTTCTGAACAATCCCAAGTCATAAGTCCTGCGAAAATAAATCGGTCGGAAAACCAGTAAAAATTTACAGGAAGCAAGAACGAGCGTGAGGGCGGACTTTGGAGGACCCAGGTAACGTCACAGATCCAGGTTACGTTTTTAAAGTACCTTCCTGGTACCTTCGGTTACCTTTAGAACCGCTTATGAATCAAGACTTTTAGAAAATACTTGTACCATTCTATGTAATTGGTGGGTTCGTGTGCCTAGCCCCGTGTCCAACTTGCCATGTCGCACGCAAAAGTTGCTGGTACGACATCGTCATTGCATATATTTTGTAGCGTGTCAGTGTCATGTTTAAAGAGGACAGCTCAATATGGAGCCCTGTGTTAAAAATTTGTCGTGTTGGTTGCTCGGTCGGCTATGTCTATATTTGGGCAAGATCTCAGGGGAAGTGCTCTTATATACAATTCAAATCTCATTTTGTCTGACCATTTGTCTGTGCTGACGTCACGGTGTTGACGGCACGACAGCTCAGGGATAAAGCGTTTAGATCAATAAACGAAATTCCGACATTTCTCAACAAAAATGTGTTCGCTTCGTCATCCAGAGCGATTTGTTCAGGACTTTAAATAAAATCTATGTTTACACTATCAATAAATATTGTGTATTCTACTTGAGAGTGACGTAGGTTGCCGTATTTTTAAGTTGGTTGTCTTAAAAGCTACTGAAAGCTCTTGTTTTGAGGATAAGAAGAGTAGGAGTTGGCGATACCATTTTTATACTGTTGAAATTAGTATGACTTGTGTGACGTATTCTACGTATTCTATTATTTACTTTATTCGTCGTCATGCGTGGTCAGCATTTCATGTGATACAAGTGCTTATAAGTATTTCTGTAAGTATCGCGCCACCACGGAAGGAAAACCTCAGACCTTCCTTTCCTTCCTTCCTTTCAGCCCTTAGTAGTCCACTGCTGGACATGGGCCTCCCCTAATCGACTCAGACCTTCAAAACTTAACAAATTATTTTAATAAACGTCACCAGTCAATTAATTATCTAAAGAGTCAAATAAATCTGACGTTTCACGGTTGTCTCAAAGACTTTTAGAGTTGCTCCGTTATTTATGTTCAGATAATAGTCGGACTAACGTTTTCCTCTATCACACCGTGTCGTTCGGTGTGACAGTTATTGTTCAAAGGAATTATGACATGGGATTGCCACCATGTTGGTTTTTACCGATTTCAAAGAAGTAGGTTATCAATTCAACACGTATGTATGTTATATTGAAAGAACCGCACAATAAGTCATGTTGGTCTATTACGGCTTCCAAACAAGTACCTATACCAAATTTCATAGCTCGTATACGTATGTATGTAGATATGTTTGTCCTCGCATATCTCCGAAAGTAATTGACTATCTAAAAGCATTTTTTTCAACTCGGGGAATGGTAAATGTTTCATAAAAATCGATTCAGTAATTTTCGTAACGTTTCGTATGGACTTAAAACTAAAAATTACGAAAAATAAAATTAAACCGACCTCAAAAAAGTATCAAATAACATGTGTTACATACTTTTGGTTTACTATTTTTGAGGTTGGTGACACAATTTCACTTAAATACAAAAAAAAAACACGGTACAAAAACACCAACCTCAATAAATAGATAAATTTATTAAATAGTAACCCTAAAGTACACATCTTATTTGATACTTTTAAGAGGTCGGTTTAATTTTTTTTGGAGTAGATAAATTAAGTAAGAGGTAGAAATATTAGATAATAAAGCTAGACCGGGTTTTGTTGCGGAAAAATTTCGAACTAAAATCTTATACCGATGCCCCGACCATGTCATATAGACCTATCGTCAAAGTCGGTCAAAGTATTCATATATATACATATTTTACATGGCACACGTCAGTGTCAGTCTGTCTTGACATCTTCCCATACTAATGGCAGCTCGATACGATGACTATAAGAATACGTAAATTCATGCTTGAAGCGCTGATCACCTACTGGAGAAGGAAAAAAGATTTGTTTGTCTAAGATTTCATTTGTCTAAAGATGCACTTTGAAGTTACTGCATTATACCATCATATGATACCAATTTTCATAGAAAATTTTATGTCCTGGGCTCTTTGATCAAACTCTCAGTACGTAGCTAACCGATAATCGTGATCAACTCACGTGGTAAATATCAAATGTAAAACCAAACAACATCAAAAGTGAGAAGGAATGCGAACTTTATATATATCAATAAAAACATCGTAAATACAGACATAAAGTAACATATATCTGGTGCGTTTATTACCGATAAACACATTCGTGTAACCGCAACCCATCGTTAAATAAATAACATTAAAACATCAAAGTTTGACTAACATATTAAGTGATTACACTAGCGGTGATAGCCCAGATGATGCTCGGTTTTGGAGCGAAACACGTGTCGTCTGTCGTGTGCTATTGGAATAAGTTGTGATGGTATATACCTACCTGGAGATAAGGGAGGGTGGTTGGCCCATACCAAAACAAGTTCCACGTGTGCGGATTGTTGCAAAGAAATAATAAATACAACGTAAATCTAATGTGTTATCTGAAAGCGTTCGCCTAGCCGTCTATCTGTCGATGCTCGAAGCACTGTTCCTTACGCTACCTTCGCTACTCTATAATTGTGTCACACGTAAATCGTTGGATGCGGCATGCATTTTATCAATTTGCATTAAGTGAAAAGCATTAAGAAAATAAATAACTGTGACATTAACGTTCGCGTTTGATTAACGGAGGGCCGGTGTGAATGATGACATAATGTTTTGAGGTTATAATTATTAAGGCCAGGTATTGCGGCGTGGGTTGTTGGACAGTGTTGGAATTGTCACATTGTTAGACTGACCTTACTTTGTGGTATGCTATCTACGCAAGAAGTGATACTTCAAATGTTTTACAATACAATACAATACAATACAATACGCGTTATTGTACACCAAAGAAATATACAAGTTCATAATACAATACACAGTTTGTTTAGTCTCAAACTAGTTTTTAAGTCTCAAACTATATTTTAAGAGCACAAGATAAATATGAATTTCATCGACAAAACATCCCTCTTATGGGGGATGGGCAGCGGTGATAGCCCAGTGGCTTAGAATTCGACCTCGAATCGAGGGGTCCGGGTTCGAATCCCAGTGGCACGCACCAATGACTTTGTAATAAAAGTTATGTGCTATTTATGAAATTAAATGTCACCTGCTGTTACGGTGAAGGAAAACATCGTGCAGAAACCTGCATGCCTGAGAATTCACAAAAAAAATGTTCTCAAAGGCATGTGAAGTCCACCAACGGGCAGTAGTGGTGCGTGGTGGACGGCGGCCTACATCCTTCTCATTGTGAGAGGAGACCCGACCCTGTAGTGGGTCATTAATGGGTTACTGACATGACATGGGGATCTGGCCCCCCTCCTTGTGAGTCACTGCGCGCTCACACTCACAGAACACAATAATACTCTAACGAGCTCACACTGCTCGTGGCAAAGTTAGTGTACGACTAGTATCGAGCTGCAATCAGTACAAGAAGATGTCAAGACAGATCAGTCTGTTTTATATCAGCATAATTATGACGTTTAGTGACGTTTTGTTTTAACGATAGGTAGGTATTTATTGTGATGAAAAATAAAGATCGGTAAAACAGAAATAAAAGTCGCTAAGCGAACATTGAGACGACTGTACAGTCGTACACTAAACTTGTAAAGACTGTACAGTCGTACACTAAACTTGTAAAGACTGTACAATCGTACACTAAACTTGTAAAGACTGTACAGTCGTACACTTGTACAGACGGCGGATGTATAATTCGGATCCGGCATTCTTGGCTGCGCGAACGCCACGCCTTGGTCGGAGGCGATGGACCTGAGATTTTTTTATCTTATATCTACACATATTAATAGGTGAAGCGAAAATGTTGGGTACAATTAACAGCTCACTGTGCGAACGGAGTAGTTTGGAATTGAACACTTAAAGATTATATCTAATAGAGAAGAATGCACGAATTCTTATATCTATATCTATACTAATATTATAAAGAGGAAACATTGGTATTTTGTATGTTTGTAACGAATAAACTCAAAAACTACTGGGCCGATTTCAAAAATTCTTTCAAGCTACATTCAGCCTGAGTTACATAGGCTATTAGATTAAAATTAAAAAAATTAAAAAAATCATTGGCAGAGCGAAGCCTGCTGGGTCAGCTAGTTTTTAAATAAAATGCATCAGAAATACATGAAATTCATCAAAAAGCTCCACTCCACGCATACTACCATAAGTTTGAGTTCTTTGACATGCACACATAGACAAACATGACATGAGT
The DNA here is from genome assembly GCA_905147235.1 of Erynnis tages. Classification (NCBI taxonomy): domain Eukaryota; kingdom Metazoa; phylum Arthropoda; class Insecta; order Lepidoptera; family Hesperiidae; genus Erynnis; species Erynnis tages. The sequence goes on from LR990093.1 coordinate 1,367,302, forward strand.
TTGGACTACTTGTCGATCTCTAATAAACCTCGAGCAACCAGCATGACAAAATTTAAACACGGCTCTGTATGGAGCCGTCTTAATTGAAATACGCACTGACATGCGACAAATGTACGCAATGTCGTTGTCGCACGAGCAACTTTGCATACCTGAAAATGTGAATATGGATTGATCGAAGGCCCAGTAAAACTAAAAACTAACCCATATACGTGCAAGTAATGATTTTCATTTTTAATTTTTTTGCAACTTTTGCACGTGACACATTGAAGTGTAATTTATGTACTATAACTCTATGACTCGACAAGATAATTGAAACACAGGGTATACAGTCCATGAAAATTCGAAAATTTGTAAAGAAAAACAAAGCAAAGTGACTATAAGAAACTATCTTTAAGGATATACATGACATATGTCTAAGAAACTATCGTTAACATTTCCGGAGTTTTGTCAAAATAAAATATTAACAGTCGAATCGTGCTAGTGTTTGAACATTTGCACAAGTTACCACATCCCGATTATAATTTTGGAACTGGAGCAATTTGGCGCCAACGGGCACACGCACCAATTTGTCGACGTGATGCACTGCACTTTTCACAGGAATACCATTTGCTCTTTCGCAAACGAGATCGCGAGTGGCTTATAGATTTCATTTGACAGCCAATCTCCTTTCACATGAGGAAAGAATAATAAGGGCCCACAACAAACATTTCACTTCCGTTAGTTCCATTATTTTTGAGTTTCTTCAAGTTATTTTAAACTTTACTTAGAATGGGAATAAAAATAAATATAAAATATATTTTTATTCCCATTCTAAGTAAAGTTTAAATACACTGGCATTATTAACACGTTGAACAGAAAGGCTCTGCCTTTGAGCGAAATAGCTTGAGATGGATCACAATCACAATCATAACCCTTGGATCAAGAGACCTGAACCAAACCATGAAAGAATTTGATGGATACTTAATAATAATAAAGTAATCATTTCTTATTTTGCATGGACAGCTTCCCAAATAAGTAATATTCCCTTAAACATGTTAGTTAAACTGTTGGTTATGATGTGGTAAAGAAAAACATCGTGAGGAAACCTGCATGCCTGAATGCTTTCCATAATGTCTTCAAAAGCATGTCCAGTTCACCAACCCGCAATAGACCAGCGTGGACTAAGGCCTACATCCTTCTCATTGTGAGAAGAGCCCTGTAGTATGTCATTAATGGGTTTTAGACAAACGTTGTTCCCTTTCTATCTTGATCTTGAACCAAAATCCCTAGTGGCAAAACATCAAATCTGTCGACCAATACTTTATATTTCATATAAATTTAATAAAAAATAGCTAAAGACGCCACCGGAAGTCAAACCCACTAAAATATGAAATATGTTAATGTATCGAACGTCATAATAATATAGTATATAATTATAATACTACGCAGTTTCATATACAACTGCGTAGAATATTTTTGTACAGTCGCTCTTATATTCGGTCTACATCAGTTAAATGACATTGACATCAACGCTTTACTAAATCAAACTCACGGCCTCAGATGACAGGATGCTTGAATTTTTTATAGGTCATGAGTCGCAAACGGGTATGCAGGCTATCTATCTGTGCTGTGAGCAACACTATCGTCAAAGTATTAGTATGGTAAACGTCAATCATTAGTATGTAATGACCCGTTCCCGTACTAATCGCACACGTTAGCTATAGGAAAACATTGACGATATTGTTCATGCTCAGGGCAGTGGTGTTATGGTCACTCTAACACATTGACATCTACGATACATTCAACCTCAAATAGAACTGAAGTCCTATGGTTACATATGGGTGCGATTTCAAGAGGATTGAAGTCGCCTCAAGAAAGGTACCTATATTCGGCAACTATACCTCACCAATCATGACAAGTCATGAATAGTACCCTGTAGTAAAACAGGGTACTATTCATGACTTGTCATGATTGGTGAAAAACGGCAATTTTTAACTAGTACAACTTTTGAACGACTTTTACAACTACGTAATTATAGCTATATTTGGTATTGCTCTAACCCTCAGAGTTAAAAATAATGAAGTTCGTAGATGAACTGAAGTAATAAACTAAATCGACATAGCCCTAAAAGTTTACAGGCTAAAGTGCTCGTAGCAACGGGTTGGCAATAGAAATACTTATAACTGATGTGGAAAAAAGGTCCTCGAATGGCGATCTTATTTTAACTAAAGATATGGACCACCCATCTCCTCCGCTAAGTAAGGATTTAGCAGAGTCCTATGATTATTTTCAGTGGACTTTCGACGGCTGATTGATAGTAGGGAAATTCTCAGAAAACGTTACATATATAATTGTAATGACAGGATATTATTATGATAATTCCAACTAGGTAACGAGAGGTACATGATTGAGTCAGGAGGGTTTACCTTGTCGAAGGTCCTATCAGTCCAATCGCCAACAACAGACCGACAGCTTCACATGCCCTCCAAAGCTTGAAATTGCATGTAATTCGCAACTAGCAGTGACTCTTACAAGAAATAATTTTAGAAAATTAAACCGACATCAAAAAAGTATGAAAAAAGTACGAGTAAGTATGAAGTTGTTACATACTTTAGGCCTACTATGTTTTGAGGTTGGTGTCTTTGGTAACAAGTATTTTCACCAACCTCAAAAATAGTAGGCCTAAGGTATGTATGTAACAAATTTTATTTCATACTTTTTTGATGTCGGTTTAATTTTTTTAATAATTTTTGTTCGTAATCTTTAGTTTTAAGTCCATATCACGGAAACTACTGGACCGATTTTGATGAAAGTTTTACCATTCCCTAATGCAAACAAAAAAGAACGAACACGATCCGTCAATTAGTTTCGGAGATATGCGAGTACAAACATATCTACATATGTGCAGTTCTGGGAATAACCTACATACTTCTTTTTTGAAGTCGGTAATAAGTAAGGTAATATGCGCGCTTTTATTGTACTGTTAAATATTGTATTATGTGTTCAATTGCACTTTCCTTGAACGAATACGCCCTGGAGAAACGACCGTCACCCAATTACACATATGTTGTAATATATTATATGACACATCGTGTGCAGACGTCTCAAGCAGACGAGGTTAATTTCGTAGGGATTGTTAAGGTTAGGATAATAATTGTAAAATTTCTCTCGTAAGTCAAACGTAGAATACTCTGTCTATTGTAGTAAAGATTTCAAGCGCTCTTAAATAATGTGATGGTCAGTTACTGTTGTTGTCAGTAACCCATTAATGACCCACTACAGGGTCGGGTCTCCTCTCACAATGAGAAGGATGTAGGCAGCCGTCCACCACGCTGGCCTAGTGCGGGTTGGTGGACTTCACATGCCTTTGAGAACTTTTTTTTTCTGAACTCTCAGGAATGCAGGTTTCCACACTGTAACAGCAGGTGATATTTAATTTTTATAAAGCGCACATAACTTTTTTTTTACAAAGTCATTGGTGCGTGCCACTGGGATTCGAACCCGGACCCCTCGATTCGAGGTCGAATTCTAAGCCACTGGGCTATCACCGCAAGTTACTGTTGTTACGGTAGCTTTATGGTATTGTATCAAACACTACAAAATATCCCAAGGAACCCCTACCTAGGAAGTTACCTATGAGATAAGAAGGTAAAACAACTGAAACTAATTTCATAACGTAGAATCAGGTAATCTGGGATGTTTCATCTCTGAAAATTTTGGCGTCACTTTTATATTGATGCAATTAAAAAGTTTGCGGGAGATTCCAAAAAGACACAATAGTAACAAAGATTTTTAAAGGGTACCTACGCCGTGTGAATGTAATTAATTTACTATGCGTGGCATAAGATTTCAAACGGGTACCTAGTTGAAAATATCTTCAGAAGAGAAAATGTTCAATGATGTCATCTAAACATTTAGACGATTTTGTGACCTACCCCTGGTCTGCAATAAAATGTTGACAACACCTGCTTCATATAAAAAAAACTGTAGTTAAACATTTGCGAAACAACTTTGCAAATAAAAACTAACTTTCAAACTTATTTTTTTTGGGTATTCGACCGTCATTTTCAATACTTTTCACTTGTTTTTTCACCCGCTCTCTCGCTATTAATTAGACCGCACAGTTCCTCCAGAACATGGAATTCCAGACAAAACTCCAGCGACTCGAACGCACTACATGACCTACTTGGCACCTACTCCTGGAGTGTCACATTTTCCCTCATTCACTGGTGATTTCCTTTGCTAAGCTTGATGAGTTACGTGATCATCCCTGATGAGATATGAGTGTGATGGGTTACAGACAGGAATTGTTTAAAGTGTAGGTAACTCACATTTGACTATAAAAAATGGATGGAAATGAATTCTTCATAGATTGTGTAAAATCATACCCTACTACGAGTAATACCATGAATGCGAAAGTTTGTAACGATGGATGTATAGGTGAATGTTCGTTACTCTTTCACGCCAAAACAGCTGAACTGGTTAAGATAAAATTGTAGAAGGGTACGCAGGTAGATTACAACCTGGACTGACATCTAGAATACTTTTCTTTCCTCTCTGAGTTAAATTCTTCAGTTCGCGTAGACGAAGTCGCGGATACAGATTTGAAATTTCATTTTTGCTACAGTTATTTGGAGATCACGAATTTATGAACACTTTTTAAGCTCATTTAAAATGTAGCTGCGGGCGTTTTAATGATTTCAAAAGATCATCTTTAAAACTTGACAACTACGTGTATTATTACGCATGAAAATCTAAAACAGATTGATTCTGCGCCTAAAAATATACCTACTCAAAAATTTGGCTCAAACATCTAAAATAAAAATATCAATAAATTTCATAATGACCGCAACTGCTCACAACTTATGAGTTGTAGCAATAAATAGAACGCTACATACAAAATTTACATTCACTCAATTTTAATATTATCTTATAAAATCAACACTGCGTTCCATTTAATGTTATCAACTTACATTTTGAATTTGGAACGGTAGGGTTTTACGAACGGAATTTGGGTAGCACAGATTATACAAGCCTATCAAATGTCGATTGCTTAGTGGTTTTTTATTATCTGTTTTATGGCCACGCATCTAAAAAATGGCGCGGAGTTAAAGAGGCGTATTCGAATTATAAATATTAAATAGAGTATTCGAGAAAATACGTAAATTAAATTAAGGGACGAATGTATATTTTGAAACCATTTGTCTTCGGGGCGCTCTCTCGTAGCATTCCTTAATAGATCGTAGCACTCGCGTAGCAAAAGCATTACTCACCGAGTTGAGCCGACACTGATCGCTTTTATTTATTACTTTTAACACGACAGCCCAATCTATGATATTTATAAACTTAGGACTAAAATTTCAACCCCATACAAAAAAAATAAGGCTTCTCAATTTCTGTATTCAGTTGAAATTTGCAATCCTGACTGTGATTTTTACTCACTGCGTTATCAAATCATATATTACTCGTATCAAGGATTTATATCCAGGCTACTTGTGTAGTGTTATCTGTGTTTGAAAAACTAAAACCAAAAAACTATAAAATCTCGTACTCTCGCCATTTCGAATTTTAAACACCAACCGTTATTTTATTTTACCGAACACTGACTCACTTCACTGGTGTCCACTTTTTTAATTTGAAAATGGAATTATATAATTCCAGAGGATACCGCACTGCTTTGCGCGCGATTTAAGACTAGTCGAGCACGGCCTCTCCGCGTGGTAACATGCATACAAGTTTTTATTTATATATTTCATTATAATTACGTGTATTTTTCACGATTCAACAGTTGTTGTGGCCAATGAAATATGTTGTTTGTCGCCCTACGGGATTTTTTGGGTCTTTGTCCTGTCAAAGGTCAAAGACGGAGACACGGCTTTTCGATTTTTGGCATCCTTTTTGGCTGACAAAACATTGGACAACATTTTTAATTTTAAGTTATATTAATTGGCAAATAAATGTAATGCACATATATTTTTTTCAATTCCATAGATATTTCAAATGTTTAGAACTAAAATAGAATAACCAGATAAGAAAAGTCATGGCGATTTCACAATTTTTCTTATATCTAACAATAATTGTGTAAAAGAGTTCTTGGCGGTGGTGTTTCTAGTGTACTACTCGTACATGGTACCTGTCCCCCTGTCTCAGTTCTGTGGCCATTAAACCCAAATGCACAAGAGCAAAACAACTTAACATTTTCGTATATGTATTATTAATTGTATATGTTCTTTTCATCTTTCAAACAGAGATAATCCTGACAAACAGGCAAACGGGCCACCTGATGGTAAGTGATCACCGTTGCCTACGACAATACCTGTAGGGTCGCAGTGCGTTGCTCATTTAAGAGCAGTTCTGTTTATGGCTTTCTTGAAGAACTTTATGAAAACAACTCTGAACAATCTCTGGAACGGCTGGACCGATTTTGACGGGACTTTTACTGGCATATAGATGATGTAACAAGGAGTAACTTGGCTACTTTTATTTTAGAATTCCACGCGGACGAGTTCGCGGGTGATTACTTAGCGGTGATAGCCCAGTGGCTTAGAATTCGACCTCGAATCGCGGGGTCCGGGTTCCAATCCCAGTGGCACGCACCAATGACTTTGTAATAAAAGTTATGTGCGATTTATAAAATTAAATATCACCTGATGTTACGGTGAAGGAAACATCGTGAGGAAACCTGCATGCCTGAGAGTTCATAAAAAAAAATGTTCTCAAAGGCATGTGAAGTCCGCCAACCCGCAGTAGGCCAGCGTGGTGGACTAAGGCCTACATCCCTCTCATTGTGAGAGGAGACCCGACCCTGTAGTGGGTCATTAATGGGTACAGACAAGGAGTTCGCGGGTACAGCCAGTGTTCCAATAAGCCTCTTGGTATTTTGGCAACCGGGGACACAGAACCTGCGTCAAGCAACTCACACCCGTAAATTAATGTAGCACATGCTTGAAATAACAACGCAATCAAGTTTATTAATCGATGTTTACTCGCGATCAGAGTATTTCGTAAATCGCGAGGATGCCGTTTGGGCGATGTCCAAAACTGGACGCGGATTCTTTGGGGTAATGGAGGTGGTACATCGGTTCCTTTATTGCAATTTAGTCGCAAATAATAGTGGCTTAGAATTCGACACCTTAATTGAGGTATCACAGTGGCACGCACCAATGACTTTGGACCTCGATTTGAAAAACCCATGGCCTCCAAAACACAAAAAGAAGACTCATAGGTCGTTGAACTCCAGCCAAAACAATCAGAAAAGTGTTAAAAGGATTTGGACAATAAATACAATGACACATAAGGCTGATGTGTCTGGCCGTCTGCCAGCGTTGTCCAGCAATTGTTATCATATAAAAAAGCTTTCGAGACGAATATTAATTTCAAACCAAAATAAGAGACGATATACTTACGGTTTTACTCGTACCATTAAGACTGGACATGGACAGCTTGGAATCCACAAATAAATACAGACTTCGATTAAAGCTGTAATGTGAGACAAAAGGAGTGCATCCTTACTGAATGCAACTTCTTGAGACCAGTGTGGTGACAACGAACAATATCATCGAAGTATTCGTAAGTATAGCGGTGATAGCCCAGTGGCTTAGAATTCGACTTCGAATCGAGGGGTCGGGATTCGAATCCCAGTGGCACGCACCAATGACTTTGTAAAAAAGTTATGTAGGCTTTATAAAATTAAATATCACCTGCTGTTACGGTGAAGGAAAACATCGTGTGGAAACCTGCATGCCTGCAGAGTTCACAAAAAAAATGTTCTCAAAGGTATGTGAAGTCCACCAACCCGCAGTAGGCCAGCGTGGTGGACGGCGACCTCAATCCCTCTCATTACGAGAAGGAGACCCAACCCTGTAGTGGGTCATTAATGGGTTACTGGCATTCGTAAGTTACCTATCATATTATGCTATTAGTAGGGAAAGACGTCATGTTTTTCATAGCACACTGATGGGCGCGGGTCTCTCCCCACAACGGGGGCCTCCCCCTGGAGCTGTCCTAATTGAAAATGAACACGACAATGACATGCAACAAAATGTATGCAACGACCGACGTTGTCGTAAAAGCAACTGTTACGCACACTTGGAAATAAGGACGCAAGGTATGCATTAGTGTTGATGAGGATTCTTCCTCTTAATGAGGAAGTTACGCAATTTTTGGTACTTTCACATCCACTCTGCTTCCTCTTAGGAAAAGTTGAAACATTCCTCATCCTCGTCCGCTTCCTCTTAAATTAAGAGGAATTTGTGAGGAGTTTTTTCTGTCCTTGGTTCGCACGTCAAAGGGAATCACTAGGATCACTAGGATCAATAGGCTGGCTATTTATTTATTTTTTGTAGTTTTTACTCTTTTTCCCTTAATCATACCGTTCCTCTTCCTCTTCCTTATCCTCTTCCTCATCAGAGGTCTTCATCCTCTTACTTTGTGCTTCATACTTCCTCATCCTCATAACACCTTCCTCACCAACCCTAATACGCATCATCAATGTGTAAGGTCTAAAGCGCATGAACGATTGAAAGAATTGGTTAATCCGATTTTGGGGGTACTTTAAACACAAATAGATTCAAAGTCGACCACGTTGAGTGACAGGTAACCGCCAAGCTGTCAAGGTGCTACCTGCCTCATTAGACACCTAGAAGGCGACCAGACTGTTCCAGCAATCACTAACGGCGATAAATCGTTCGTTACCCCAATTAATCATATTACATTTAGATCTCCACAATCATAGCCAGCTTCCAGACTTGTCTCGACTACGTTTCAGAACATCCAGCGTAATAAATGTGCTGTTACATTTGGCAATTTGGCATGCGTTCAGGGCGGGAAAAATTGCGCATTTTCCGCGGGAACAGCTTATGAGTCACAGCGCCATCTCTTAATTGAGGTGTGAATCATTTTAACATTCCTCCCCAACGCTTCGGCTGAATGTTAGAAAGTGGTGGCTGTGAAAAGATTTGAACAATTTGCGCGTTTCTATACCGCCCAGTTAGGTACGAGTATGTTGCCAACACACACACACAAAAGCATTAAGATAAAAAATTTCATCCATACTAAAATAAGTTAAAATAAGATGAGCGGAGACCCGCCCCTGTAGTGGGTCATTAATGGGTTACTGACACTACCTAGTAACTCTATTATGTGGTGCTCTAAAACAAGATGAGGACGGGATCAGATAACTAAGATGTAGTACGCGAAATCAGATTTAAAACAGTAAGGAGGAAACCGTTTGATGAATCAACTGAAATATGGGTCAAATTAGCTATTTCTGAGGTAATTTTGTTGTGACTGGAACACGCGCGGCGGATTCTCTAAATACATAGGTACTAGTGAATCTAAGACTAATATTATACTAGACTTTGCCCGCGGTTTCGTCGCGCGGATTTAAAACTTGGTCCAGAGAGGGATAAAAACTATCCTTTAAGGTTATAAACTACGTGCTTACCAAATTTCATACAAATTCGTTCAGCCGTTTCTTTGCGAAAGAGTAACAAACACCCATCCATCCATCCTCACAAACTTTCACATTTATAATAGTAGGTAGTAGGATGTAGTTCTAATCTTTCAGCAAAGGGAGACCAGGCGAGGTGGTCATGCCTTGGGAGCGGCCGTGTTCCAATTACGTCATATTGGAGTTTTGTACGATGTAGAAAATTTCTATAGCGTGATACAGGATCGTGTTGCGCCATCTGTTGACGAGTGCCGGAAGTCGCTATAGCTCTACTTTTGTTTGCGACTTCGTCCGCGTGTGTTTTTGAGTGACCATTTAAATTCTCTAAAATTACTAGCTTATGAACAAAAATGTTATCATTCTCCATAATATTCCCAAGGCACGTGAAGTCCACCAACCTGCACTAAACCAGCGTGGTGGTCTAAGGCCTACATCTTTCTCATTGTGAGAGGAGACCCCACCCTGCTGCCTGCAGTGGATCACTGCATTCTCAATGCTCCTCGTTCATTATTAAAAAGACGATGTTCGTCTAATCGGAATAACTAGAAGCAAATATTAGCAAGCGTTTCAGATAGTTATTTGTGAATAAATAAATATTGTCCCACGACGGCGGCGACGCACACCGTTTGAGATGGCACTTCCGTTGCTCGTAAACCAGCGATATTATTTTAAAAACTGCGGCCAGAGTGACGTCACAGTTCACATCAAGTTCTTAGTGTTCCTTCATTAGTGTATTGACATGGTTGTGATTTGAAAAAAAAAATTGTGAAATCAACGTATCTAGAATGTTTCGGAAGGATGAATTATTAAATAGAAGTAGCATATAGCAGTAGTGCGTAGCAGCCTGTGCGTTCCATCCAAACTCAATTTGGTAGATAAATAAAATAACAGTTGCTCCATTTTGTCTTTTATTGTTTTTTATTATACAAGGTTATGGTAATAATTTGAAAGTTAGAACTTATTTTTAAAATAGGTTTTTTTACATAGGGTAGGTGCTGATTAAATATTTCAAAATATATCTACTTCCTTAGTATTCCTTATTGTGTATGCTTCATTTTTTCTTAGACTCATATGTAATAATATTTTTATTTAATTTTTGCTTTCAAAAAGCAAATAAGTACCTCCCCGTATTAAATTTTGTATCACCATTATTTTATGGAACACTGCAATGAACTGTATTGAAGGTTTAATACATAATGATCGACAACATTTTACACCACGCTAATATCTAGCACACCACAACATACGGTTTCCTGTGTACGATGCCATAAAATCGACAATTTGTCACTGAATGTACCTATATCGTAAGGCGAAAATGTTAGAAATAGTGTGAATATTATTAAATATCACACTCCATCTTGTAGTGGGGACCACCTGTTCAATTCAGTAAACACCTGAAGACAGAAGTCGATAGTGTAATGGTAATCGAACCATACCTACGACAATTGTTGAAATATAATTACTGTCAGAATGACCAAACAGGGCTCAACTTTTTAAACAGTTCAAAAATAAAATAGAGGTCACGTGTTTAGGAACACCAAAATAAGACAATTTCCCTTGCATATGGACAAATCAGTGGTGGAGGTTACGTATCACTAAAAAGTGACATAACCGCAGTTCCCGCCAATCAAACTAAAAGCGACCTAAAATAAAAGGACGATAATTTTAGGTGTCCTATTTTTGATATCCTGACGCTCAATCTTGACATATAAAAATATTTGATTACCGGACGAAAAGCTACCTTAAAATCAACAAACGATATACGATATCTTTAGAACATGTGAACTCTGGTCAACTACTAACACTAATTTGATCAGAAACGGAGTTCCATCACCTCATTAACTATCTTCCATATTTACTTATTCAGCATCAGACCAGCGCGATGGTAGTATTATGTTATCGTATAATTACGTTCAAAGATCCCTTTACGTACATTCAATATACATACAAAACAAACCAAGAAAAAGATCTCAATTTCAGGAGTAACAGCGGAACAGAAGACTAATGGCCAATAATCCAACACCTGTCTCCATTAAACATAACATATTTGCGTCACGTTAGACCAAATAAACGAAGTCGTTCATAAATAACTTGAATGAATTAATAACATTTTTCCGCTGAAGCTAATATTTGTAAATTTTTATCAATGATTTAATGCGGAGATTGGAATGATCTGAAATATTAATAATACTTTGGTTCAAAATTAATTCGAATATTCCGTAGGTGCCAAAAATTCTATAGAGAAAAAATTTAGAAAGTTGGGTACCTACTGTAAAGATTATTGAAATGAAAATTATAGTCATAAACTACACTAAAGAAAACAGATTTCTTCTAGAAGTCCTATTAACATAACAATTTAAAATGCCATGAACATAATAATTTAATATTCAAGACTTACGCTAATATTGTAAAAGGAATAAAAATAATATTACTTTTAACTTGTACGCAAGTCTACAGAAAGTGTCGTTCGATTTCAATAAAAACTTAAGAAATGATAAAAAAAGTTTCACGTTTTAAAAAATCTACATAAACCACAGACATAAACTTAAAATGTCGATAAAATGCCATCTAGCGGCAAATAGTAGAACCAACTCGTGAGTAAGTCATACAAGAGACTACGAACTGATTTAGTTTTAAAACACACAAAGAGATGGCGCTGTTGCGATACAGTTTATATGAGAAACTATACAAAATGATAATATAAACAATTTACAATCAAATTATAAGTTTTGTTGTTCACAAATGTACTGAAAAAGCGAGTAAGTTACAAAAAATACAAATAGTTTATGTATCAATACATTCAATAGAGGCGGAGAAATTTAGTATCAAAGAAATGTCCTGTATTCTCTGATACAATAAACATGGGGTTTTGGGGGTAAAACCAACATACCCATGACGAATCTTGTCAAATTGCTTTGACGAGTCCTTTGTTCACAAAAATCTGTAAAGTCCACTATCATCACTACCACATTTACTTTCTATACATAGTATTAATTGTTTTTATTAACACTATTACTTTTTTATTATGTTGTTTATCATAAAAATATTATCTTACTTTTTACACAATATATAAACATATAATATATTATATACCTCATAATTATGATTCCTAATATTCTTTCTAGGCATTGTATTCTTGTTTACCTTATAATTCAATTGATTTTATTTTTTTTGCATTTCTTCTTCAGTTTATAATTTTCAATGAAAATGATAATTGCACTTACCTTCTAGAAACTGCCTTGTAGGTAGTCTAAGGGAGACTTTAAGCGAAGACGCGTAGGCCGAGTCAATGTACCAGCCAGGGTCCCTTTCACCCAGCCTCCTGCCAATGCCTCTGTAACGAGAGAAATATCTCCATTAAACGTTATCGAAAGAAAAATATGAAGAAGATTTTATAGAAACAAGAGTATATTCAAGTCTGTAACCTAATTATTCCACAAAGCCTTACTACATGAAATCAAGAACGCTCTGAAGAAAATTTTTTTTACAAAGGAATATAAAAAAAATAACCACATAAATATTCCCGAACTGCTACAATTACGTCTGTATGCAACCCATTAGTGCTTACCACTGCAGGCCTTGTTTCACTACGCGGCCTATTGCCGATTGGTCAACTATGCCTTTAAGAACGTTATGACGAATTCTCAATTCGCAAAACTCCCTTCGTGAATTATTTTATATCTCATCTTCTTAAAAACTATTTCATTTCTTAATGGGATCTAGCATGAACTGTTCCTAGGCCCAATTTATTTTTATGCATCCACTTTTTAGACCATTGCTCATAAACTTCAAATAAAAATATGGGTAATGTATCCGTGGGAAGGGGGAAGTCGGAAAGTCTTGTTACACGTCTAATACACGTATATTGCATACTAAGATTAGCTGTTTTTCGCGACGTTACTTAGGGTTTTTTTTAATATACGAGTATGCATGTCCTTAGTAATGGCCATATAAGCTACTACATACCATGGAAATAGGAAGTAAAACGGATATGTGGGCGGGGCAGGCATACTCTAGATTCTGCTAAGTTGAGTGCATATGAAAAAGTCTCTCACTCTCATTAACACTGTCTAAGAAAGATAGAATGAGTTTTGGCTGTGAATTCCGCTAGCTGAACCAGCTAGTGTGGACTTGGAATAAATCTGTTGTTACTGCCTTTCTGTTTACTTCTTTTTCGTGTGAAAAACTCTAATAAGGATAAATGGAAATGTTTCCAGTCCTACTTAACCTTCCCGGGAGTTCTAAATAATGTCAGATTAGTGCTTCTAAACGCACAATCAAACCACTTTAGCTCTGTAAGTATACGAGTAGATGAAAACGATCCACGACTGTTCAAAAATGTTTCATCGCCTAGGAATTTTTGTTGATTCGTATTTCGATGTAAATGCTATTTCTACGTCATGCAAAGTTTTCGCACTTTATTTATTGGTGAGACGCTACAGAATCATGACGCTATATCTGCTTTATTCGTCATTCTCTACAAGTGCTAGACAGTTAGCGAAATAAACTTAGTTATTTTTGTCTAACGAAATCACGAGCGTTTAACAATATTTGACACACAGATTGAAGCTAAAAAACCTTTAATACGAATTCATTTATCGATTCTTAAGTATACTTAAACTCAAAATGTGTATGGTTACTACTTCTATGATAAAGATTATATTTTTATTCAAATTGAATATTGAAGGTGTAAATAAATTGACACGCATATCAATCGTCGGCACGTTCATTGCCAAAACTTTTAAATTGCCGCTAAGTACATTTATAGTTATCATAATGACTTTTCAATAAATCGTTTAAACGTGTTTCATAAAGCTGTGCAAAAGATAATAGCACATATCATGGGTCTACTTTCCAATACGAAGTTCCTTTATGTGTCTTTTATACATAAATAATAAGCAGAAACACCAAAACGTGAAGAGAGGTTATGCCAAACCAAAACATACGCAAAACGTTTGTCTCACAAAACGGCTACAAGCAAACGTGCAAACTCAAAGTATCCTCATATATTTACCCGGGCTCCATTTTGAAAATCATCTACAGTAGCACGGTAAGATCATGAAATAAAAATCGCCAAACGACGACATTCAAAATAAAAGCTACATGTTTCCTCCATACATATGTCAAACTGGACTATTTTTGTCCGTCCAAGTTCACTGTGTTGCCGCAACGTAAATAACTGAAAAGCGGCGGTTATCACTGCGTTCGCGCCGTCCTTTCAAGTTTCAGTTTCAGCTCGGTTTGTATCAAAGTGTGAGGTTTTGGTGTTGCTAATAGATGGCGCTGACAACAGTATTGATCCTTGTTGTTAAAGTTTATCTACTGACCGCTAGATGGCGCTGACACATATAGCGATTTACGTTACGTACGTTTACGTATATTTTAATTATTTTAACATTGTTATTTGTTTCTCGTGAAAGATACTAATGTGCTAGTTGTTTTGGAGATAAATCTAAATAAACTATATTTACAGGTTGTTTGGCTTCGAATTACCTAGCGATAATTTAAAGGCATAAAATACTCGTAGACCAAATTTCATCGCCAAACAACACATAAAGGGCCCCCTCCTTTTTGAATTGCAACCATTCGAATTTTGTATTAAATTTTTTTGTTGGTCCACAAGATAATCGAAGGTCGATTTCTCTGGACCTGAATCTACTACAGAGATGAAAAAGGTTTTCTTTGATAGACAGTACTATTCCACAACGTACACTCCATCGTATCAGACGATCAATAAATTAAGAAAAGCAGGTAAATAGGTTATAGTAGCAGGAAAAAGTAAAGAAATTTTTTTGTTGGTCCACAAGATAATCGATGGTCGATTTCTCTGGACCTGAATCTACTACAGAGATGAAAAAGGTTTTCTTTGATAGACATAAATAGGTTATAGTAGCAGGAAAAAGTAAAGAAATTCAACTGATCTACACCCTTCACTTTTAATTGGTTAAACAAATAAAATTACATGTGAAAATAATTTAAATCTAGATCGAAATGAACCAAGGTATACCCGTAACTCTACTCTGCAATACAAATGCTCAAACAACTTTGGAAATGGCCCGTAAAATTACTCGTTTGCGTCAATACATTTATTTGTTTAAAAGCAAAGCTGAAAAATAAAATCTAAGTAATGAAGAATTCAAACGTTTTTTCGCTTCAGTTGCACAATAAAATTACATCCACGAAACGGTGGCTAGACGGATTAATTTAAAACAACTTAAAGCTTTCAGATGAATATTTCCGGCGTTTATCAAAAGGAAGTTTAGAAGTACTATGTTGATGTTTTAGGCTATTTTGTTGTAGATTATATAACTTTTGCATTTGTAAATATTTTTTCCTAAATAATGTAACTTTTGTATTTAATTTGTATTTTTTTAATAATGGTTTTTATTTGTTAACTGTACACTGCAATTCTTCAGAGTAAACACGAATGGAATCCTATCTAGGGTCGTATATGGTCGCGTTGCTTGCCACGACATAATAATACGATCTACGATAACACACCGCCAAAATCAAAACATAGACAAAGCACTGTTTCTCGAACGGTTACGAGGGTGACGGAAAGCATCCCCTTGCTGAAGGCATCCCATTACTCCGCGCAAATTCCAATGATTCTAGTAGGTATCCAAAAAACGATACGATACTTAAAACTTAACTTTGAAAGTTATTCGTTGCTAACTTGAAAGTCGCTTTTCAATTGTTGTCATAAAAACTGTGAAGAATGTAATAAAATCACTTTGAATTTAGGTATAGTTTATAATATCAAATTTTCCATTCATTTCCGAACCGGATTGTGGCAGTTGTGACCGGATCACAACTGCCAATTCGCAGTTGTTGTACTGTTAAAAATATTTACAAAGTGATAAATTATCCGCTAGTGGAGCGTTAAAAATACTTCACGCGGTTTGTTAGCAACTAGCAAAATATGCAGACGGATTAAGATTCTTGAAGATATTTTCTTATGCATAGCATGGAGTTTTTAATATTGATTGCGATATTAAATTCATAATAACAATAAATAGTTCACCTAATATATTTCAGAGAATTTCAGAACATATCCTACTCACTTCATCAAAATAATTGTCTCTAGTCTCTACATTGTAACAGTCGTAAATGTAGAGCTTACAAGAGCTCTACTGACATAATTATATCTATCTATATCTTAGACAAAATCTCTTTTGGCGTACGAGTAGTACCGATTAGGTGTGGTTAGACAAATTTATTCGAAGAATCTTAGTTCTTAGGAGCTATTTCTATCTACTAATAAGCTCGGATACTGGCAAAAATTTGTTGGGTCGGATATAGACATTGAATAAAAATTCCTGAATTTCTGTTACTCGCCTGGGTTTGTTGCATACTTGTCTTTTGTGTGTGTGTGTTCGTGTCACCCACAACACAGGAAATCATAGTTCCACACTATGACCACCACTAGAAGTGTGAATCGTTTTTTTATTTGCTATGCTCTTATAATGTTACAATTTTTTATCCTAAATCTCGTTAAACTATTAATCTAATGGACATTTTGACGGTCGGTAATCCAGAGCTTACGAGCTCGCTTGTGTACCGCCAGGTTGTCCGATGCCAATATGGCTGCCAATACTAATAACACTTCTGACAGCTTGCTTCATGAATAAACGCCGCTTAGACGCCCACTTTGTTATATTAATTTATTATTGCAGTTTGATTTCAACGAAACAATTATAGGCCTTGTGCTAATTGGCTGACATAACCGACTAACCGACACGACAAAATTTAAACGCTCTGTATGGAGCTGCCCTTATTGATAGACACACGGACATTCGACAAATGTATGCGATGATTTGCATGGTACTGTATTGGTCATTCAATATTGGTAAAAGTCTATTTTCTTTCTACTTTTAGGTACATATAGTAGGTATAGTAAAAAACATTGAGCTGCCAATTACGTAACGCGTTTGTGCACGCTTATCTCAGGAACGGCTGAACCAATTTGAATGCAGTTTTCACTGTTGTATAAAGAAAAGCTTTAGGCAACATATAGACTATATACTTTTTTGAAACTAGGAATCGCTACGAAAACCCCACAAGAAATATTTGGAAAGATAGTCTAAATTAAGAGCAGGGCGATGCCTGTCAGGTCGACTACTAGATAATACAGCAAATAGCTCATTATTTCAGAATCTGACATCCTCCAATATCGCGAAATAGCCCATTCTCCGTTTAAGACAGGAAATGCGGTTTGCACATCGTAAAACTGTATCGCTTTACAATGTAATTAACATAATATTAATGCTCTAACGTCATAGCAATTGTTTTAGCAACAACAGATTATTATTAGTAAGTATTTTCTTAGTTAATGTAAATTCTGACCAAGTCTAACAAAAACAATCTCACCTCAATACACAATGCTTACAAAATAACAATAGCAATCTAGTAGCTAGCTACAAACATAACGTTAACTTTCATATGGTAAGTGATCACTACGATCATTATACAATATCATTCAACCTGCCTAACTTGAAGCTTGAATGAAGTTAAATGCAATGATGAAATGAAGAAAATTTGGCTTGACGTCGGGTTATGAGAATTCCGGCAGGTAATATTACCTTGTCAGTAACCCATTAATGACCCACTACAGGGTCGGGTCTCCTCTCACAATGAGAGGGATGTAGGCCGCTGTCCACCACGCTGGCCTAATGTGGGTTGGTGGACTTCACATGCCTTTGAGAACATGTTTTTTTGAACTCTCAGGCATGAAAGTTTCCTCACGATGTTTTCCTTCACCGTAACAGCAGGTGATATTTAATTTTATAAAGCGCACATAACTTTTTTACAAAGTCATTGATGCGTGCCACTGGGATTCGAACCCGGACCCCTCGATTCGATGTCGAATTCTAAGCCACTGGGCTATCACCGCTTGTAATAATATTATATAATATTACCTTACTGAAACGAAAACTCATGGAACTCGTTTGGGGGTTATCGGGTAATCCAATACCTCTACCACCTGTAAAACGAGTTTCATTACCTACCTATAGTTTTAAATTTTCCTTACAGCCAACCAACAGCAATTTATATACCTAGCTTTAGATAAATAAACATCTCTTACAGACATTTCGAGGCGACGTTAATAGTTTAAGTGTGACATAAACTATAATAATTGCGGGAACGTCACATTTATGATCATCCCGTCTAGGATTGGATCGTTTGCAGGGATAGATATCCAATTACCCATTTATTTCTACTTCTCAAGTAATTATAAACGAAATTTACTTGCTTCCCTTTCTACACTGAGTTGATTTGCAATGTTTAGTGAAGATAATTACTAAGTAATATAATTTTAAAAAGAACCTTTCAAAGTTATGATAAAAAGTATCAGTAGTAGGTTCAATTAAGAAACACCATTATGTTTGGGTAATTTCTCACGATTGCTCAACTTATAGACAAAAAGACAAAAATGTTAGAAACGCAATTAGTAGCTTGAAATATAACTCAATTTAAAGGAGTTTCATGAATTTTGAATGTTTTGTAAACATTTACAATGTGTAAATTAATCCCTCAAAAGTTGTTTTTCTTAGTTTTTCATATTAAAGTATATAATTACTTTTGTAGCGATATACGCTAATTGTAATTAAGTTACGGTCCTTTGTAACTCATATTTTATTATAGATTTCGTATACCTAAGTTACACTTTAAACGTTTACAATAATTACTTTATTTTCAGCTCCGTCTCAATATGATTATATTGAAACGCATCGCTACCAAACTAATTAGGTATTCAAATCTAAATAAATTCAATTGAAACATTTAACAAATGACTAGCCACAACATGGTCACTAGTGATTCTATTAATGAACGAACACACATTGATTAGGTAGTTGTTATGTATTTATTCTCTGTCGTCCGATTCATGCATTGTAGGATGTCTAAAATACTGGGTGTCAGGACGACCCTACTTGTTTTTTGTGCGAATGAAAAAACTACCGTGTTTTTTCGAAGTAGCGATAATTTAAGGGCATAAAATAGACCAAATTTCATGGACAAAACATCGCCATAAAGCTATTCATATCCGCTATTATATTATCTATTTTTGATTATAATCCCGGAAATATTATACAAGTAGGTAGCCCTTCTGTAATCTTTGCGTTTATCGCTTTTAAATCAATTTTTTTAATTATTTTATTCGATGTTCGTAAGTGTGTGTGCACGCACACGCGTCTGTGTTCGTGCGTGCACCTACGCACACAGCACGCATGCGTGCACTAACACTCACGCCTCTCTGTGTTAATAAGTGTATACGTATGTGTGCTAGGGCCTGTGAAATGCGAGTGCATATGTGTTCGCGTACTTTCTTCATCTTATTCTGCCACGGCTACATTACGGCGAAACCAAAGGTGAAATTAATATAATCCAGCGTACAATTACAATACACGTGTACACTAGTGTCCAGTCGTGTCACCATTAATAATACGTCAGAAATAATGGCCTCGTTGTTTCGCTCGAGCAAACAATACATTCAGAAGATTTATCGAACTTTTTTAACATTAGTTGGCTCAGATTTGAAGACCTCATACATCGTTAAAAATTTCATAAATGTTATTTGTGGTCAGTTCAAACTATAAATGCATGAAAATGTTCAAATAAACTATCGTCATTCGTAAATATGTATAGTTAACGTGTGACATTAGTATGGGAAGATGTCAGTCGGACTGACATAATAATATGACATACTAATAACTGTCGTTTACCGTACGAATACTTTGACGATTGTGTCCATACTCACTGTACGTGCATAGTTAGGGGTATGCATACATGTACTCGTACATAGGTACTGCACTCAGTCTATTTCTGCAATAATAATTTCTGCCAAAAGCTTGGCACTGATTTCACTTTTAAGCGTTTCCTGAAACTTTCAGCACTAATGCTAAAGTATAATACAGCTATGCACTTTCATAACTAGCGCGTATAATAGAGGTAGTTATGTAGGTACTCCACCAATCCCCATTGTAGCAGTGTGGTGGAGTATGCTCCAGACTTCCCGTGATGTGGGGAGAGACCTTTGCCCAACAGTGGGTTGCAGGCATGTATGTAGTACCATAATTCTAGATATAATAAAGTTATCTAGAGTTAAAATCGATTTAGCGACATTAAATAAGTAAATTTTAAAAATTTAATGAAATAGAAAACCATATTTGATTAACGTCGGGGAGGGCGAGAGGAAGAGAAATGGGTAATCGAATTAGGTATTACCCAATGAAAAAAGTTTGAAGAAAAGCGATTATCAACGCTTTTCTTTTTACAAAACAAACATTTTACATTTAAATTCTAAAGCGACCATGTGATTAATGGTTACAATAAACACCTAAAACAATGATTAATTTCAAACAACTGTATTGAAATATTCTGTTTACGTCGCGTGTCAGACGCGGCTTATTGTTTTAAATAAGAGAAACATTACAACTATCCAAACGCATTCCAGACTACAGGAATAAGATGTTATGACGTCAAAATATAATTTAATTAAAAAGTAGAAAGTTTAAAAAATGTATTTATAAAGCGGCCCGTGTGTGTTTGACTCACGCTAGTACGGTTCCGTCCGTACTACAAACTTTTTTTATACAAAGAAAAACCCGATAAACAGGCAAACGGGCCAATTAATGGTGTGTCCATAGAAAACGGTGACGGCCAGTGACGGGTAAAAGTAAACCTATTACACTAGTATCTACTAGGTATTTAATTCAGATGTTACTAGGATTCATTGACTGGAGGCCGCGTAACATGATTTGAAGCGTGCCGGTTTTCAACTTTTCAGTCACTGAGGTGTACTTTTAACGAACAGAAATCTATTTCATATTCAATAATCGACTATTCGGTATTTAGTAAACAAATAAACTTTATTGTTTATTTACTTGTTCCTCAAGACCCAGAAATACTAATTGCTCATAAACAAAAATAAATGAAACAGTGAAAAGAAAAAGAAAAGAAAAGAATGGAATACGTTTATTGTTGACTGTTACATGAGAAAGATGTTACAAAAATTATAATATTATAAGTTTAGAACAGTCTACCCTATGCGGGCATACAATAATTATGTCATATATAATAATATGTGTAATATGAACGGTGTCCACAACCGAATTATTTCCGTTCAAGATATAAGAGCCCTGTGACAGACAAATAGAAAGCGGTTGTGCATTTATTGGTTTCATTACAGAAAGCTGAGGCATTTTTGAGGTGTTTTGAGCGTGGAACCCTAGATATTTGTTAATGTATTTTATAACTAGCAGCACTGGCCAGTGATAGGGGCAGACAGGTGGCGAGCGCTGGCACCGAGCCGAGCCACGGTGATCCATTGTGATTGACAAACGCAATCCGCAATTAGATCCACTTGCGATCCTATTTGGTAAGCAATTAGACCATACCAATTATAACTCGTAACTGTTAATTGACTCGCTTGTCCAGTAAAAAGCCTTTGTTACAATGACTGGTAATATAGGACCGATCCAAAGTTCGTACGTACGAGGCACAACATGCGTGAAAAAAGGAATATGAATAACCGCCACAGATCCAGATGGTGTTTTTAAAGTGATACCTTTTAATTTAATTTAATTTAATTAGAACCACCTTATGAAGCGAGAATTTCGGAAAAATCTTGAGCTTACCGATTTAATTTGTTTAGGTGGGCCTAACCTCGCTTTCATTCAAGTAATATTGTAAAATGAAAGTTATTGATTTTCAGAAATAAAAAAAAGGATTTTTTTTGGCATGTTAGAATAATTTTGAACGCATTGAAGCTTGTTTAAAAAAGTAGCAACAAGCCTTAGATTCACTAGTGGAATACCAACCAAAAAGACAAGAATAATGATTGGCTGAAAGGTTTCACACCAAAGCCGTAAAGCTGTTTAAAAAAATACCAACCCTATTGGCGCGAAAACAAATAACTCGGGAGGTCACAGATTCGTAAAGCCATTGAGGCACAGATATTATATCTTATTATAATATTATAATATCTGTGTCTCAATTATGAGATAATATTTTGTCCAGCTTGTCTACATCTGCGTTCTGAGTCATCGAAGCTCAGTCAACCGATTGGCGCGAAACTTGGCAAATTGTGAAATTACTTTCTAAATATTAATATCACTTCTTCATATTACGTACTTATTGCTAGACTGCTCGCTGCTTCATCCACGTGGACATTAAAACATGTTCCAGTGACGAATAACAAGTAGGTATTATGAAATTAATTTTATTTGCTACAATGGGCAACAACACAACATAATATTAGATAGATATTGTACACACAAATTATTAAAATGAAAGTAGTTAAAATATGATGAAGGAAAAAGTCGCACGTTTCGCATACCTACAAGCCACAAAGCTTGTCACAATTTTATCCAAATCTGTTTAGCCGCTTTTTTGCGTCAAAAGATTAAAAGTAAGAAGTTCCCGCAGGATCATTGCCGAGTTTCAAACAATAAAACCAAAGTGAGACATAAAAAAAGGAAAAAAGTTAAACCATTGCAACATCCGACAATCGTAAAATGGTAAATTTTCTGTTCCCTATTCCTGTCTTTGTCTAATCCCGAGGCCTTGAACGAAGGTTGTGGCCTTAATATCAAGGGCATATCCTTGTCGAGTTCACGGGAGGGCATCGTTCTAGGTCCTCAGTCGGCCTTGTAAAGGACAACCTCGCAATCTGAGCCTTGAAGGTCGTCCTTGATACAAGGACGCGTCCCTAAAACCAAGGTGAGGGAAATATTGATTTTATTCTACCAACCTGTAAATACCTATATGAAGCGCGGATAGTCCCCGTGGCTAGTGCCGAACGTAGGCAGTCAACTGGAATAAGCTACGTTCGGCGCGGTCAATACTTGTATAGGTAAGATCGCCCTAGTAAACAATCACATGCCTTAAAATTACCTCAAATAGAATCCTTTTTAAAGTCTTCAGTTAAATGTCCTAAACGGGTTGTCCGGTAATTATATCTATCTTTTCTGCAGTATGGAAGCACCGTGATGGAGAATGCCCTCCGAACGGAGAAGGTTAGATCGTTAAATCAACTTAGTTACGGGATTCCACATCCAGGAAAATAATGTATCCTGTTGCTATTATAAATGCGAAAGTTTGTGAGGACGGAAAGATGGATGGATGTTTGTTACTCTTTCACACAAAAACGTCTGAATAGTTTCGATGAAATTTGGCACACAGGTAGATTTAACCTGGATTACCATATTAACTTTAATCCTTTAGTATATGTACTTTTCGTCTCATTCTGGATCGATTCTTAGGTCCTCATGGACAAAGTCACGGTAGGAAGCTACTAAAGTATATTTCACATTGCTAAATGTGTAAATAGTCTTTTACTTTCAATTTATTATAATCTAATATTTTTGTATCTTCATCTGTCACCAGCCTCGGGTTGATTAATTTCTTATTTTACAGACATTGACAATGACAAACTACTTACTGGTCCTATGGGTATAAATAAGTACATGTGCCTAGTCATTCGAATGCCGTTCTAAAGCGGACCAGAAAAACACTAAATTATGTTTAGGCAATACTATCCATTACTTACGATCCCCGGAGAGTTTCGCGGAAATCACGGAAAATGGGGGGGGGGGTTTATAGTAACTGAGTAGCAAGGGCATTCAGGCCTCCTGATGTGGTCACTCCAGCTCATGGACACAGTGGCCATGGCCTTAAAAGACACAAAAATCCTATCTGAGATTGTTTGCTACTCATATGGACTAAGATATTCGTCTCCAAAATATCCCCGGCAGTCATACCTTCCCAGCCGAAACACAAGGCTTGGAGACACACAGTTTTACAAGCGAAAGCTTTATTCCGTAAAGCTTAGATAAAATATGTGGGTCATAGATGGACAATATATTATTATATATTCCCCTAATCATTCGTAACGTAACTAATTGCCATGGGTTTCAGGTTATTTTTAAAAAATTAAAAAAATCTTTCATGTTTTTTTTCATATCCCTGGTAATTGGACCACTTTTCACTCAGGTGTCATTTTAATTTGATGTTTGACCTAGAAGCTAAAGATGAAAAGGGCCGATTTTCCTGGAACATGTTTTTTTATCGTGAATTAAAGTATCTTAAAATAAGTTTCTACTATTCCTAACTATTGGACAGTAATCTGGATACCGCCTTTTATATTTAGGTTTCTAGTTTTATTATATTAGCTAAAATTCCGAGTTTGTATTAAACGTTACTACCACTTTTTTAATTAAATGTGGAACGCTTTTATGTTCTGATATTAAGTTTAAGTTACTGTAGTAAAAAGCTTTATACATGTATGTAAAATTTATGGATGGAATACTTCTATGGAATACATTAATTACCACACGTAGCTAGCCCAAGTAGGTATTTTCAAGATATCTGAGACATTCTGATATTTAGTCGCTATAGGAATCTCAAACCGTATAATTAGTACTCCACATCTTTACCTAAAACTAGACAAAAATGTCTTTTAAAAAATTTGCCCCATATTAACCTTCCCGCCAAAGTGTAAGCGAACGCCACGTCGACAGCTCTGACAGCTATAATTTGACAGCTGATGAAAAGACCGCGGACTTTTTTTTCACATTTTTTCACGCCTCGTTAACTCTTGAATGACAGCCGGTGACATTTTTATTGTCTCGATAATGAGACAAAGGAGATAATAATTTAAAACAAAAGCTTGGTTAAACATGTATCTAATGGCCAAAATTTTTAAGAGAGTCAATAGAAATTATTAAGATTGATTAGTTGAAGCTTACCAATACAAACACAACTACATAACGGTGATGCTTTATTTTATCATTACTATTTATTTTATTTTAATCGTAGGGGCATAGGTAGGTAGGTAATTTTAGGTTAGCCCCCGTAATATTCAATCGAAATAAAATAAACTTAGTGTACGTTAAAACTTAGGTTTAAATGGTATTTTTTTGCTTTACATAGGAATAGAAAATAATAAAGTTACTGAACAACTCTGAACTCTCTGAAGTAATAAACAAGCTATGAAATGAACCTTAAAAGACGACAAAAACTTAAAAAAATAATTCAGTGGCTAAAGTTAAAAATTTTTGCACTTACCTGTTGCCAAATAAGGAACAACACACAAAAAAGCACTAAATATGTAAAATGAGTAATTCTGATCACTTGTCAACCTACGCTACTTATGGGACCTAAGCTACATATGTGTCACTAACTATATGTGACCGTTAGTATTGAACGTCTACGCGATCCTAGTAGTAATATAGGTTTAAAATATCATATCACAAGCTCTATGTATCGTCGTAGAGGAAGCGTTGGGCCGTATAAATATAGACGGTCGGGAACGTATGAAAATTCGTTTAACACAAACTTTACGGGCCTAAGAGGAATACGATTTCTTGTACAAAAAATTAATTAAATAAAAGTATTTATTGTGTAGAGTACTCCGCACTAACATCTACCTAGAAGGTAGGTTTCTTCTTTTATTCTTAATTCTATTATAAGTAGCTCAAAATATTTTTGAGCATATGTGCGAATCGCTTTGTTCAAAATTAATTAACAATTGGACTTAGTAATTGAAATATGAATAGATAGAATTATAATATATACGATTATTATAATACGACCACGAATTCAAAAATAAAATAACCTTTTCCGAGTACCGTAACTCATATAAACTTATACACATTTTGAAGTATAAACAAACAGACTAAAACGTTTTCATTGCCCCCAAACGCAAATATTATTAATACAAAATTAGTTCTGTTGCTACAGACTACAGTCTTTTGATCTTACTTTAATCGTAGGTACAGTATAACGTAACATAAACATTACATAACAGTACTGTAATAGCGTAATGTCCATTCTAGGTTGAAAAGCAAAACTATTTTTAAAAGCCTACCTTTTCCCGTTTCATCTTGCAGTTATAATTTTCATAGGGTTATTATTGTGATGCTCAAATTACTATGTTTAAAAGCATTGGTGTCACTGAACCGTAAATATAAAGCTCTGAAATTAAGCTTCTCTTTTATAAAAACCGTGGTAAAATGGAGCCTGTGTGGCTTACTTATCCTGATCTATATTCACTCTACTTTCTCCAGTAGTGAGTAATACTTACTTAAAGGTACTTTTCTTCCAGTGTTTAACACGTTAAGTGCGAAGCGAGGCCTAAATCACCCCTGATGCAACTTCCCTGTGGTGCGGCA
The DNA here is from genome assembly GCA_905147235.1 of Erynnis tages. Lineage (NCBI taxonomy): Eukaryota > Metazoa > Arthropoda > Insecta > Lepidoptera > Hesperiidae > Erynnis > Erynnis tages. The sequence continues at coordinate 1,393,906 of LR990093.1, forward strand.
AGCAAAAAAGTGAATTTCTCTGTCGTGCGAATGGCATAGCTTTGGTTTGGTCCAGTGTAGGAAAGAGATAAATATATATTTGAGATCACTAATGGTTCCGGACTCGGTGGTGTACCTACCTTGGTACCGGATGTCTTAGGCCTCGTGCCGCACTGAATTAATATAATTTTAATGCAGTGCGGAACGAGGCTAAAACGTCCCATATCCCCCCTGACCTCGTACCGCACTCAACGCGAGCTTCCCGCGACCAGTGTTGTGCATCACGTCGATTGGAGAGCACGTCCTTTTACAGCGCCGAACATGTCTAAACGATGTCGGAAGAAGTTAATTTTAAAAACCCAGAAACAGAGCCAAAACAAAAAAGGGTGAAAAAAGGAGAAGATGTGTTGGTTGTTACCAAAAACTACGCACATTTTTACCATCTCGTGAAGCTGATAAAAAATCCAAAAAGAGTTTGACTCAGTGCACTCAGTGCAAAAAATCTTATTGTCTACCCTGTTTCAATGAAAAACACTCATAAATAAGTACTACATATATATTGAGATTTTTATAAAAAAGTATATTGATACTGATTTTTTAATGTTAATTCAAGTTCTAATAATTGTATTTTTAAAGCCCGAGGCAGAATAAATAGGACAGTTTCTTTTCTATTTCTGGTTGCCTTTTTTTCTATTCTGTGAACCGCATTAAGATTTTCATATACAAATAGAAAGATAAACCTTATGCATAAACCGTAATCCATTATTTTCCAATAATAAGTCTGTAATAGGTGCCTCTTAATGGTATAGAATGGAACGCTTCGTGCGCGAGTCCGACTCGCACTTGGCCGGTTTTTTTTTCTTTATGGCGCCTTCAAGCACAATTTAGATTATTTAAAAAAAATGTATCCTTTGATAGCTTTGTGTTGTTTTGCCAGGTTTTGCCCTTAAAACGATCTAATGAGATATAATTGATCAAAATCGGTCAAGTCGTTGCGTAGTTAAGACAGTTTAAAAACGTCGATATTATTTTTCCCATCACTAATCGCAGCGAAAATTTGCCCTATTTCAGTGCGTTACGAGGTGTATAAGATCCCATATTTTGTTTTGCTAATAATTCCTAAACTAGCCATCAGATCCCGGGGCGACGGTGGATTAGGGTTCATCAATTCACTGTCTATATCAATAAGGACCAAAATTCTCATTTATCTTTGATTTCGCGCCAGAAAATGGATTTTAGTCTGTAAAAGGAGGTGGGGTCTAATAGACCGCGTGTCGCCCTAACGTCTGGTCACGGTACGGGCCGATTATACCTCGTGCCGCAGGAACGGAAAGTATGCAAAAATTGGTGCCGCAGCTAACGTGTTAAAGAAAGAAGGACGCTTTCCCCAAACGCAAACATTCAAATATCTAAAATTACTATGTCAAGTGTCATCCAGATGGACGGAAAGACGGGGATAGACGGATAGATATGAAATTACGATCGTTGAGGCGGTAAAATATGTGTTCCATAATAACTTCAAAGATTACTGACGCATAACATGATCCACGCCATTTCCGGGATTTGTGAAGATTGGGCTTCCCGGACATTCGTTCATTCATTCCAGATTTCTGAACGACATGCTGTTTATATTTCAATTTATAATACTTATTTGCGTTGCATGCACAGTAGCCAATACTAATAGCGTCTGTTTCTAGTGCTTTACATCGTTTCTTAAAATTAAAGTGAAATTGTTGAATTTCGAGAGAAAGGCGAAATCTCCTTTACGTATGAGGTAACATAAAAAGACTTGCTCGTCTGGGGTTATATCACACATTGTCACCACGGTAATATTATCAATACCAGTCATACCGTAATTTTCTGAGAGTACATTGTAGGTATAATTTTGTGAAGTTGGCTGTTGCGCTGAGCATACCACGAGTTGACGGCACGGTAGGTACACATATGTAATTAAAAATATTATTCTGTCGCCGGCAAATCTGTTTGCTGCAGTGTTTAGACATCGATGAGAAAGACTGTCTCTCCTTTAGATAATCGCGCGAGGAAAGCTTTCTACATGTATTTTGACAAAGTGTGATTATAAACGTGTCTACACGATGACGAAATGTGGATTGTGCTGGCAGCTTTTTGTATTTGCAAGTTACTATATAATTAACGGGTGAAAGCTTGAAGCATAAACACAAAGGTGAACTATTGACCTGACGAAGACAGGGGGAAATTTGTTGAATTCGTCAAAGAAATAAAAGAAAACCCCACCGTTTTTATTACCCCGTACTGCATGCTAGAAATAAGAAGAAATAAAAATAAAAAAGACAGATTAGATTCGCTTAGGTAAATAGATTAGGATGGTCTGACCCCGAGACCTAGTAGAAAGAAAGAAGAATGCCAGAAAGAAATTAGGATGCAGAATGAAAGTGCGAGAGGAATGTAGACTCTACATTGTAGAGCGAGAACTAGTATGAATGCAAAAATAGGAAAAATTGTCTTAAAATAAGCACTGACGTCATTGATGGGGTATAGGAAGCTCGTAAGAATGAGCAAAAAAAACAGTTGGATTCAAAGGGCCTAGGGACGGTCGGCGAGACGTCGATTAGCGGAGACTAGCAGAAGACTACGAAGTGCTGATGATGATATGAATGTCGACAATAGAATCATTGACTAGAGAGCACAACTCAAGAAAAAACTAAGAAAGAACGAAAAGAAAGAAAGAAAAGAAGTTCAACGATTGCGATGAAAACTGACTCCATAAAATACTGACGCCATAAAATAATATGAGGTTGATTAAACAACTTTTGGTCAATCTTAGTGTGTCGTTCAAATGTTGTCGCACGCCATTCTACCGTGGAGAATCGTTCCAAAACAAATACAGTAGTCATCTCGGGTAGGTATTCCGTGACATTAAAGAATGTTAATTACGCGTATCAATAGCTGGCCTTACGCCATGTGGACTACAAACAATTTATTCATCTTTTGTCGTAATTTCTATGTGGTCTAAAATTTGTATGGTGACATCTACTCCCAAAAGAACTATTCCCAAAGGCACTACCTACTTGTATTTCTATGGTAATGGCCTCCGAACGCTTTCAATCCCTTTCTCCCTTTTCGATCTACGTTAATTATACTTAATAATACTATATATTAATTATACTTAATAATAATACGTTAATAATACTATATTCTCCATTTTGATCCATCATCTGCAATTATCATCTGCAATCTAGAAGACCCACTGCATGTCAAATCTTCTGTCAGAATGCGCGGTGAATCTCGTGGCGTTTTCCTTCGCCATCGAGCAGGTGATAATAATGTAATATTGTAAAACACACATTAAATGACTGACGACCCAAGTTGCGCATTGGTTATGACACCGGTGCGCTGCGCGGCAGGTACTGGGTTCGATTCCCAGTACAGCAAGATTTGAATGAATTTGAATTTCTGTTTCTGGTCTGGGTGTGTTGTGTTCTTGTCTTGTGTGTGTCCATGGCACCCACGACACAGGGAATCCTAATGTGGGTGGGGCTAAGAGTGTGAAGCGTTATGGAAGCATTATTTATAACATAATAAAGTAATTGATGTGGGCTCCTGGGATTGAAACGCGGACCTCTCGAGCTAGAGACCAAATTCTTAGCAACTGACACTATTCCAAAGTTACTCCAACACTAAATTCCACATTCCGAAGCGTACCAGGAGAGTATTTCTGATCATTATCCAATAGTTCCCGGATTTAATGCAGTGTTTTAATTCAATTTCGAAATAGCCCGCGGGCCAGTGTCGCTACGCCACATTGTTCGGCTAATTTTATAGGACGATATAATTTTACTGCGAGTTTTACGCGGCTACATGATTAAAATTGTATGTTACGAGTAACTTGGAAAATTCTATAGGGTACAATGACGTATTTATTTGATAACATCAAGTAATCCTTGTAAGTCTTATCCTGTATTGGGATAGGATTAGAAATAGGGATTAATTTCTATCCTTTCCTGTTCAACGAGTATCCTTATCCTAAAAAAAGAACAATTCCTACTTCTTAACCTACTAATAATTATGATGCAATGGTAGGTGTTGTTTACTCTCACACAAAAACAACTGAACAGATTTGGATGAAATTTTGCAGACAGATAGTTTATAACCTGGATTTACACCTATGGACGAAGTCGCGGACAAAAGATAGTATAAAAAAATGACATAATATATTTTTAAAATGTCCAACGATGAGTGAGTGCTTTCCATCAACATTTCAATCGTAAAGTTCAACCCATCAATTACGATGTGGTTAATATAAGATGCAATTAATTTCACCGCTGCATACAATGCACATGACTACATTAAATTGTCTTCTTAAGTACTGGGAAGTCATCACATTGACATATTGCAGTCACTCGGCGAGATTTAATATCTGTGGCGATTGCTTGTCCTGATTTTGATCTGGTGCTACAACTATCTGTCCTATATGAGGCCTGAATGGAATGACGAATCAAAAATGTCTGTCTGTAATGTTAATACCTACCAACTTTTCTAAATGTAAACATACTTTTTAGAAAGATTACATATACATAGGTACACGGTGACTTATAAAGTGGATGATAGACCTGTAAATATCTCGAAGAACTCGAAAACTTAAATAGCTTTTGAGCATATATGCACACCCTTAACCTTAATTCGTCTTTTTACAAATCACTCTGTATATTGCCACTAGGTATAAGTTGTCCACCACTCCGCATTAGGCCAGCACGGTGGAGTAAGACCTACATCCTCCTCGTTGTGAGAGGAGACCCGACCCTGCAGTGGGTCATTAATGGGTCAACAGAGAAGTCTGTAAATATATTAAATTATCTCCGAAGATGTTAATCACGATTTTGATGGATGGAAAATTAGTTTAAAGATTAAAGTTTAAACTAGGCAACTGTTTGAAGAAGTAAGCTTCAATAGCGCAAAATGAATACACTAAACTAAAAATATAACTACCGACCATCATTAAAGAATCATGACGTCTTGTTCTACCAAACGTTTGAAATACCTCTATCTACTGACGAAAATCCGTTTTTAAGAACTCCTAAACAAACGTGGACAACATAAGCTCCCAAAGCTCGCCGCGTCAAACGTTCATAAAAATGTTGCCACACACAAAAATAGCCACTTAATGTAGGTACGCGATGCGTTCATTAATATACATCTAAGATTTTTCGTGGAATCCACTCCGTCGTATCCCACTAATGCTAGGGTTAGCAACAGCTTGCGATTGTCACAAATACAATATATTTTTTAATAGTAATTGAGTAGCAAACGGGCAAGCAGCCCACCTGATAAGTGGTCATTGCAGCCCATGGAAGCCCGCATCCAACCTCAAATAGAGAAAAAATCCTGTGTAAAGTTGCATGCGGGTGTTTTGCTACTTATGAGGACTAAGATGTTCGCCACAAATACCTCCCCAGTCGAAACACAAGACATGAAGAACATGACGACGGGTTACGAGGCTGAGTGATGGTAAGGTAAAATGGGCTTCATAGAAGCTCTTTCACCTAAGACAAAACTTATTTGTAAGTTTATGAATGAATCGGCCTGAGTAGATATTTAAATAGAAAAGTTTACAAAAAGACCGATAGATAAGCGGGGTATTAACTAAGATATTTACATTAATATACATATTAGATTTAATCCACATCTAAGATTTTTCGTGGAATCAACATAGCCTGGCGCAATAGGGTTGCCTGTAAGTTTTTGCAATTGTCACGAAATTATATTTATTTATAAATACATTCATGAATGAATTTTCATAGCAAGAGTTCATAAATCATATAAGCTGTGTATGAGAGAAGATAATGAACTAAGAATATCCTGGACGTATTCTCAAACGTTAAAAATACAAGAAACAGAAAATTTATCGCATCTTTTTAAATATATACTGCTATTTTTAATCGCAACGAGGACTTCTTGTATGCCTCATCCCGTAGTTACGAGTAATATTCCATTTACTTACTTATGAACCTTAAACTATTCAACGAATTCAAGGAATCAAAAGGTCCTCAAATTCTAATCGTCCATGCTGTTAAACAGAGCGTCAACCTCTGTGATCGTCACTTGAAAGTCAGCAATCATTCCTAAATTACCCTGAAAAATTACCACCAACCTCGTAACCCACGCTGTAAAGCAACATGTTATTCAACAAGTTTATCACGGAAGGTCATTATCGGATGGCTTTATGGTCCTATAAGGTGTTAACTCTCTCTTCACCCAGCGGTGAGTGGCACATAGGCAGCCGATGAGTTCGATTAGGTAAAATCATAACTAAATAAAATGAAAATAAGACTAAAATAAAAATAAAAATACTTGGCTAAGTTGACAAATAAATTGTGCAAAACATGTCAAATAAATTGTGTATTAGTAATAAGTTTTAATATTTTATAAGTTATTTGTATTACTAACATTAGTTTTATTTTTAATTTTTTAATTTGCATACCTGAAAAGGTGAATATGGATTGATCAAAATGCCCTGTAAAACCAATAACTAACCCATATTCGTGCAAATAAATGATTTTGATTTTGATTTTTGATTTTAACGGCTGCAGAAGAATTCCAAGATGTAAGTACTAAGTACCCGGATACTGTAAGTGTACCAGACGATGTGAAGAGATACCTTGGGGTTATACCTGGTAAGATAGAGTTAATGTCGGAAAAATTGAGGGAATTCTAGACGGATTTTCCTTAATTAAACAAATGCGGATCTATGGATTGCAGTGACCACTGGTCATCTGCTGGTCTTAAGTGGTCACTGCAGGATTGCTTGTTGTTTTCTTTAAAATAAACTCGGGTGAACGTTAGTGACGAATTAAACGCGCGCTTCCGTGCTTAGGAGAGCACGCTAAGCTGTCAGATCCGGTTGATGACGAAAAGATAGCAGTCGTTAAACCTTGTCGGATGCCATATTTGTTTGAAAACATTCGACACGGGTTGGTCCCTAGTGTTTCTCCACCGATCCGCGTTGGAGTAGCGTGGTGGAGTATGCTCCGAGCCCAACAGTGGGCAAAAAACAGGGGAACATAAAAGGGTTCAAGCCAAGCGAAGGGGTCAACAGAGCTTTCGATTTTCACCGCGGAAACTTGGTAAATGTCAACCCTGCACCCAACCCATCCTTGTCCTATTTTCTGTCGCTAATTAATTAAGAAACTGGACAGATACCGGCATAAATAACTCGGGCGAACAGTTTTATTTATGCACAATTAAGCAACGGTAGTACACGCGTTTATGAGGCATTAACATGTATTTACACCGGTTTTAACCTTCGTACGTTTACAATGTTTTTTCAGGCTTTATATTAGCTTCCCATGTTAGGGGAATCTGTCAGTGTAACAGAAACTTATAATCCAATCTTAAGCCGCCTCTAAACTTCAGGTTAAGCTGTAATTTTACACAATTATAAGGGACCTTTGATATATTTTTTGTATTCAATGTATTTGATTCGCAACCATAACCAATGAGGCCACAATTCTTCAAGCTTTTTTGCATGCGTTGGCGACGTATGCAAAAACTGTTGTGGAAAAATTATGAACTACAAGAATTTTTTGTACTGGCACTAGTACGAATGACGACTGTCATGTTTTTGAGCCAATAAGCGTGCAAAAATTTGACAATGACAATGAAACTGTCAATAATGACAGTTATCGGTGTAGCCATATCAAAGAAAAATGTGGCGTGGCCATTGAAAGTTTACGCTTTTCCCAGTAGATATGGTATAGGTACATGGATGCATTGCTACATTGACTAGGTGACGGCTGTTAGTATCGCCTTAAATTAAGTACAGCTGGGAACCACATCTACCCAGAAAAAAACAACATGATGTACGAGTATGTACGAGTAGGTACATTCATATCTTTCAAGAGGTAAAACCTAAATCAATGAGAAAGAAAGAGTGTTAAAAGCTTAACACTGGCTACATCCCTTCGCAAGTGGCTGTGGAAATTAAAAGTTATTTCTGCACATGGAGAAGTAATTGACACACTTACAGGCCAGTAACGGCCAGTTATATGCGTTGTTCGCAGTAACACCTAGTTAACTGTACAAAATATTGCAAACAGAGCCGACACTCTACTTGAATATAATTATGGCTACTTTAACCGGAAAAAAGCGGCGGACAAGCACTAATGAGTACTCAACTCAAGTTCTCAACAATAACGAAAATGCTTTTAATTTCTTATCAAAACATTCAAATTCCTAAAATATTTCGTTAAGAAAAACTGCACTACGTATTTTCAAATACACACTTACGAGTAGATTGAGCGAAGTGTAGAGTGAGTACTTTCGTCGCGGAAAACAAAGCGTGTAGTCGCTACTTCTAAACATTCCTATGTACTTTCAGGCTGAGGCAGCTAGTGTTTAAACTTTTTGGTTAAAAAGGTTTGTTTTTAAGTAAGTATAATGTTTCAACTTCAAATATCGCATCACTAAACATAACGTTTAGTGGAGACTAGCTGTCACCGCGACTTCGTCCGCGTGGAACTTAACTATCTAACTATAATACATAACATTATAATTCTAAAAGTAGCCTGTTATTCCTGATAACGTTAGCTATCTGCCAGTGAAAGTCCCGTTAAAATCTGTCCAGCCGTTCCAGAGATTAGCCGGAAACAGACAGAAAGACAAAAATTGTAAAAAGTGTTATTTTGTTATATCTAATTATATCTGCCGTGCATTGTATACATCATTTAGTAAAAAGCGGTTATTTCTATATTACAAACAGACACTCCAATTTTATTTATTTGTATAGAGTATATAATAATATTATATAGATTAAATTTCACGTAAGCTCCTCTAATGATCTCCGGCATATTTCGTGCAAGGGTCACAGATTAAAAATAGTGTCATCCTACGTATAAAATCACGTGTGTTAGGTACTTTTATAATAACGGATTCCAACCTAACACGAAAATAGCAGGATTTCGCTACCGATTACATCATGTTGACATTCTCGACGGTGGTTGGGCCTAACCGAACTATATTTACTTTACATTGCTTTATCAAATCATAACGCGGACGAAATGTGACCGTCCTGCCAAACCCAATTGCTTCTGCGAAGTGAAACATTTCATCTACGACAATTTATCGTAACAGCATAAGCTTAAATTTTCCCCAGAAGCAACAATAAAATAATACTAAACCCAAAAGTGTACGTTGCAAATTTTAACGGATTTTCCTGTTGAACTGCGAAAAATAGCTTACTATCTTACCGTTAACTGGACCCTCGTTTACAAAATAAATCACTCACAAAACACCAAAAAAATAGGCACAAAATAAAAGGCTGTATAGCCTCCTTCACTTACTTCCGGAAAAACTCGAAAAAGCCGCCAATAAATAGCGGGCGTGCAAAAGCGCGCGAAACGTCAAGAGGCTGCGAGCGTTCAGAACAATGCCGGCACTAACTAGAATAGTTTTCGTATCGTATTGTTGTGTTATTTATCCGGAAAATAGGACTGGATTTCAGCTGAGTGAATTTTTATCGCAGAGTCTGCGTACCGGGCCAACGAGGATACGTGACTAAAGCAGCTTCACGTGCTTTCAAGTAAATTTTAGGTGGCACGGGTGAAAATGTGCGGGTGATATATTTTGGAACGCGTCATTATAAGTCTTGCAATCACTTCGCACTTTGATGGAAATTAATCGCGAGGCACTTTGAAAGAGAAACAGTGGGTTGAGGGCCTGCATAAAAGTTTGCGTGGAAAAAATACTTAAGTATAATTATGTGTCCTACTTCAAGGCTTAAATACGGACAGAAGAAATGTTTACTCACAAGCAAGGATAAGATATAATAAGATATAATTCACTCATAGATAAGGAGGAGGTAGGTATTACTACTAACAGTGTACGTTGATATATTTTCTCATTGAGAATCAATCGGCAGAAATAAAATAAAATAAACATCTTTTACTGATGTGTCGTTGCTCATAATTTGTTCGACGTATCAAGGGCATTTTTTAAGAATCTTATTATAAAATTCTCATGTCACAGTTTTAGTTACCATACTTCTCCGAAACGGCTTGACCTATTTTTATGAAATTTTCTGAGTTCTGATTTCGCGGTCTAACTCACTCTAGGCAGTGTAACTATGAGTTGTATATATGTATTTTAGTTGAAATTGAGAAAAATAATAGAAAATTTTTCGGGGAAAAAATCTCAAATTATTTTCTTATTTCGCCGTCAAACGAACTCTAAGCAGTGTAACTATGATAGTTATATGTATTTTAGTTGAAATTGAGAAAAAATAAGAGAAAATTTTTCGGGGAAAAAACTCAAATTTTTTTCTTATTTCGCCGTCAAACTCACTCTAGGCAGTGTAACTATGATAGAACTGTATGTATTTTAGTTGAAATTAAGAAAAAACAAGAGAATTTTTTCGGGGAAATAACTCAAAATATTATTTTCTTATTTCGCCGTCAATCTAACTCTAGGCAGTGTAACTATGAGAGTTACCTATATGTATTTTAGTTGAAATTGAGAAAAAATAAGATATAAATTTTCGGGGGAAAAACTCAAATTATTTTCTTATTTCACCGTCAAACACACTCTAGGCAGTGTAACTATGATAGAACTATATGTGTATTTTAGATGAAATTGAGAAAAATAATAGAAAATTTTTCGAGGAAAAAAACTCAAATTATTTTCTTATTTCGCCATCAATCTAACTGTAGGCAGTGTAACTATGAGAGTTATAATAATATGTATTTTAGTTGAAATTGAGAAAAAATAAGAGATAAATTTTCGGGGGAAAAACTCAAATTATTTTCTTATTTCGCCGTCAAACACACTCTAGGCAGTGTAACTATGAAAGAACTATATGTATTTTAGTTGAAATTGAGAAAAATAATAGAAAATTTTTCGGGGAAAAAAACTCAAATTATTATCTTATTTTGCCGTCAATCTAACTGTAGGCAGTGTAACTATGAGAGTTAGGTATATGTATTTTAGTTGAAATTGAGAAAAAATAAGAGAAAATTTTTCGGGAAAAAACTCATTTTTTTTTCTTATTTCGCCGTCAAACGCACTCTAAGCCGTGTAACTATGATAGTTATATGTATTTTAGTTGAAATTGAGAAAAAGTAAGAGAAAAATTTTCGGGGAAAAACTCAATTTTTTTTCTTATTTCGCCGTCAAACGCACTCTAAGCAGTGTAACTATGATAGTTATATGTATTTTAGTTGAAATTGAGAAAAAGTAAGAGAAAAATTTTCGGGGAAAATCTCAAATTATTTTCTTATTTCGCCATCAAACTCACTCTAGGCACTGTAAGTTACTTAAAATATGGCAAAACAAGCTAGTGGAATATAAAATTTTTAGATATTCAATTTAAAATTGAGAGAGAATATTTTCAATTTAAGTTACCTATGTGAAAACTTTTGTTTAACATATCGAACAAACAGTGTTCATCATATCAACTTAACATTTTTGTAGATAGTAGAACATTGGAACACGTTCCTGTGCTAGGTACCTACCTTCAAAACTGTCCGTGAAATAGATCTTCAGGAGGGTTTAGAGATTTTCTCTGTAAATCTAGAATTATTAATTTAGAATTCTGTATCTTGTAGGACTTTTCTAAACCCCTTCAGTGGTCTAACAATCTAACAACGCAATGAGAAGAACAACAGTTCCTGAACATGACTTCTGTAACGTATAGCCTCTTTATAAGTATTAATATTAAAACCAACAGGAGATACTGTAGTCCATATTTTAGTTTTGGGTTACATGAAACGTATGCACACAAGAATTTGAACGTGCAAAAAACTTGAAAAACATCAGAAACATAATTATGTAGTACAATTTGAGAGGCAATCGTAACATTGTTTACAGTGTATCATGCATTGATCATTACCAGCCCACGGTCGTGAGTTCGTGACGAGATCGGGAGCCATTTATTCTGAAATTCACGCAAAATATTATTGTGTTGACGTCGCGTCGTACGAATCCGTCGGTTTTTTCGTAATGTATCCAGTGACTCAGAGGAAACAAAAATAGAATCTACTTATAAAGATTCTTACATCGAATCTGACGATTATGTTTCGATTTACACTCACCCTCTTCCTGGCTAAAAATCTTTTGCCGACAAACTTAATGCGGCCATAAAATGTTGGTTTATTACTGTGGGTTTATCCGTCTCATCTCAGATATTATGGTGCAAAATTAAATTAAAAGTATTCCAAAATGAATAAGTTACGTCTTATTTTAATTTATGTTAACACAAGAAAGACGGTAATTTACCTACCCACAAAACAGTCAGCCCACAAAGCAAAATGCCGCGGCGGCAAATATTTAATTTTAAAAAAAGAACTGGGGCCCCGTCGAATGAATTGGGCCCGGATGGTAGAATTAATTGGGCCCGGTATAGACGCCACAGGTCACCCGATATTAAGAGGACCTAGTCACTGTAACCAATAGAAACCCATTTTTTTACGTGGAGAAAAAATTGTGGATATCTTCAATCGTACCAAGAGGAATGATACCAGTCTCATAGCGACTACTACGGTGCTCCGTCCGACGCTTCAGACGCTTGGTTGTCGGGCTCCGGCTCTATCAGGCATTCAAGTTTCCTCACAGTGCTAACGTGCACCGTAATAATTAACACCGTAACTCGTTTTAATTTTGTTCGGACGACTGACCAAATACGTCGAACGACGAATAATTCATAGTATTAGTATTCGTACTGCCACTTTTGATTCGGCTTCGCGTTGGTGTAGGATTCCCATCCCATCCTAAAATGTCTTTCTTTGTCTTAGTAGTTTATAAAGGAAGTTAAAGGAACTACACACTAGGTTTTCATACAACATACTGATGGAAGTGATGGGCTAACTTGCGTTATCTATTTAGATCTATATCTATGCTTGCAACCCTCCCAGCACGTTTTACTAAACTGCCACAAAGTAACGACATCTAACATCACACTTGGAAGCGAAATAACCACTCTGTCGATGAATTTGTTCATATTTTTGTCACTAGATGACTCGCAAGCGCAAACACCTATAAACAGCCCATCTGTAAAACAGAATAAATTATAAATTCTGTGCAACAAGTCATAAAAATAGTTAATTATATCTACTTTGCTCTGTCTATGCATAATAATATGCACCACCCTTCACCATTAAAATAAACAGCTGCTCTGTGTGTGTATGTATAGGTAACGACGTATTTTTAATTTAATTGATAGCCATTTGCATACGCATAGTCAAAATTGTGTTGCCATCTCTTAATTTTTTCTTGTTACGTGGGTTAAATTGGAAATGTTAAATTGTAATCAAATAAAAGAGGACAATATAAAATAATTACATAAGGTATAAAATTAGAATGTGTATACCATCCATGCATACAATGACGTTTTATTAGGCAAGAGGAATTAAATAATAATTTAATTGTAACATTACAATTATCTCAATTACCTAAAATTTTTATTGGATATGAAGTGAGTTTCCTGTTATAGCTGAATTCCTACTTAACCTAGACTCGTTGTCATTCAGTAAGTAAAAGAAACTGAAACACATTTGTTAACATCTTATTATAAAATTGTAAAGTCAAAAAATACTTTTTATGATTCAAATTCAAATTTTTATTATGACAAAATTTTCTCATGTGTAATGACAGAAATGTTTTTTGAAAAACAAAAAGAAAGGAGGTTTGATATCTTGGATGGCAACACAAAACTTGATGTCCTGTCCTACTCACTCATCCCAACCGAAAATTACTCACTCACTCACTCCTTCATTTCACTTGTCTTGTGTCTGAAGTTGTCTGTCTTTTTCTAAGTTGTCTTGTTGCACCTACTTTCAAAAAGTTAAAATTTACCTGTTTATTGTGAGAAAGTGAACTTATTATCTAATTAGCATGATTGATCACTGAAGCACTGTGCAGTCTGTGCACGTTATCTGATTTACCGTTGCGGTTACAATACAACCGATGGGAAACATGTTGTTTTCGACGTTACCGTTCGTTACGATTGTGTTATGATACGTACGATGCACCTGCAGCGAAGACTCGAGACTTGATTACCGCAACATGCTCCGCGTATCGTGCCGAGCAGTGCATCGTAATTTATGATACGGCTTAATGGAAAAGTTTGAAAAAAGTCAGTCGGTGTAGCTGCGTGGAACCGTTTGCTTCGTTCTCCGACAAAATACAAGACTCAACAAGTTACTGAGGAGTCATCAGATCCCAAAATGACTCATAACTGGTCACTGGCATGCCCGCATGCCGCTATTGTTTTGTTTTTGTGGAATGTCTTAATCTCAAAATCGGATGAGTAAAGTGCGAGGAATGCAGTGTTAGTGGGTGAATGGGGATATAAGTGTTCCAAATTCAAAGATTCAAACTGACAGAACTTCGTCCAGTGGGGCATAGTGGATTGTTTTTTAATAATGTGTAGAGGCTAGTGCAACAGTGTATTACAGCTATGGCTCAAAGTTCTGTGGATTCAGATAGATTGTCTTCAGCTGGTATTTCTACTCACAGTTCTGGCACTGCTGGTACTGTTGGTGGTTCAGTGGTGGGCGTGAGAGTGGGGGATGTGGGCCTCAAAAGAGAAGATGAGGATGACTACAACCTGGGGCCTTTGCCTCCGATGTGGGAGAAGGCATTCACACCTACTGGAGAAAGATATTTTATTGAGTGAGTCTTCTTACTTTTCCTTCATTAAGGCATACTTGGTGTGTAAATGTTTAATTACCATTTAGTTGTTGTTGGATGGCCATCTACCGTTATTGTTTGTCATCAAGTCAAATGTCATGTTGTTTAAAAAACTTCACATTTGAATGCCAGACTGCCTAATTGAGACAAAAGGTAGTGTAGTGTATTGAGACATAAAATGTAGAAAAAATCCATAAAATGAATTGACTGTAAATAGGTTTTCATCAAGAAAGAGATTTGAGTTTTGATTTGCACTTATGTTAAGTCCTGTGATTCAACTGTAACAAGAGTAAAAAAACGGACTGCAGATGTTCTATAATTAAAACATTCTTAATCATTAACACACTTTATTAATTCAGTATGAAGAAAGTATCTAGTACGCTGTAAACATCCATGACGCTGCACAGATGCCAATATCATAACATATTTAAGATAAACATTTATACTTTAGCTTTACCTAGAGAGATTAGCAAAAAAAATTAGGTTTTTCACTTGAAGTTTTGGAGGGAACACAACAGTTTTGTAGACACTTTTTTTCATTTATAAAGTGTTTTTTCCTCTTTAATTAAGTGATCCATGGAATATTTACTCTTTGATTTAATGTGTTTAATTATAGGACAGTCAATGCATTAAGTGTGTGTTTAGTAGTTTCATTCATTTCAAATAGTTCAATTCAAATATATTGAACTATTTTTTTAAGTTGTGTCTTTTTTAGAGCTATTTTTGTAGTTAAGTTATTTAGTGAAGTTATTTTGTAATGATGTTGTTCCTTTGTTTTGATACGAGAAGCAAGTGGTAAATTTATTTGTATACAATTGTTGATTTGCTACATTCTTCTTTGCCAGCATTTATGACGCCCACCATTGGGCATATGCTCTCCAAGGCCCCTTCACGCTGCACAGTCCATGGCTCTTTGATGCCAAAGCCGTCCTGCAATTTTTGCAATGTGGATCAACATGTAAATTGATAGAAAGAGGCTATGTGTGTGTTCTCAAAATATCATGTTATAGGTTCACAATTTCCTTCTCATCAATAAAACTAAATTTTCTTTCCAGTTACAACACGGGGACCTCCCACTGGCTAGACCCCAGGCTAGCCAGGGTCAGGAAACATTCCCTCGGTGAATGTGGGGAAGATGAGCTGCCCTACGGCTGGGAAAGAGTCACTGATGAGAGATATGGCTCCTACTATGTCGATCACATCAATAGAAGAACTCAGTATGAGAATCCTGTACTGCAAGCGAGAAGACTTAGAGGTATTTTTGTACTTAAATTTAACTGAAAATAAGGATAGGATATTTTATAGGAATGAAACAATGGTTTCATAACTCAAGTTCAAGTAAGAATAGCATTGTGCTAATCCAATATCCCTATAGCATGGGACTAGAATATGAGCCATGTATAAGTGGGATCTCAAACCATCCAATTTCTTGATCTTTTGATGTACAAAAGAATATCAACAGTTTCTCTAAGGTGCTTAACCACTGCCCCGCATCACGCAGCCTAGCACGGGAATGTGTGATCTAGCGTTGTATATAAGTATTTCCATTTGTATGGAAAACAAGCACAGTCCAACACAGAAAACGCATCTGTATGTACGCGCGTGGATGCGTTTTCTATACAAATGGCCGCGCACCCCCGCACTACGCTGCGTGATGCGGGGCAGTGTTTTAATCGCCTAAATGCCTAAATTCCATTACCAGCCAGGTCTACATTTATGGTGTTCAGTTATTATTAATAACTGGTTCAACATAATTTTATGATGCCTCAAACACTTCTTGAAAAATTTCTGCCATCTCTTGGGCTATTACTGATTTGAGAAACATCATTTCATTGTGGTGCAGTTCTGAACAAACCTGTGTCTAGTGGTAGAGTTTGGTTTCCAGCAGAAATTTACATTTTGAGCGTGAACCCTTGTATTGTAATTCTTCACTGTGCATTGATAGTTGGTAGCAGTCCTAACAGAGTCACTAAGAGTACAAAATAGCGGTACAAAAATATCAATATCGCTATGGGGAAGTTACTAGAGCCTTATGTCACTAATCTGGTTTAAATATACACCTCGGTTTGTGGAAATTCTTAAGCATTAGTTACATAGAGCTTCCGCAGTCGGTGATGTAAACAACTAATCCCATTGTCGGTGACGGGTACAATTCACTACTCGGAATTGGTTCTTTATTTACTATTATCTGACCTTGTGTCAAGGACTCACTTGTACCTAAGTCATGTTAACACACACAAGGCTTGTGTAATAACATCATAATAGAAGCAAGTGTGAAAGCCACCATGTTCAGTGGAATTACCCAAGAGAACCACATCAATGTAGGACTACAAAACTGTCTAAGAAGAACGTGTTTGCTAACTTCAATGTGGCGATTTCTCCAAATCAGAAGAGCTATACATGAGCCTGAATCACGTTATCGAAGTTTTCTACATAAATGACATTTACATACAAAAATTTGAGATGATGTCGAATCGGAAAAGAAAAGAAAAGAATATGTTTATTGTTGACTGTTACATGAGAAAGATGTTACAAAAATTATAATAAGTTTAGAACACTCTACCCTATGCGGGCATACAATAATTATGTCTTATATTTTATATTTCATGGCAATTATTGCTAAATTATATTTATTTATTTATTTATTATTTTGTTCAGCAGTTCAAATTATTTCGGAGCATGGCTGCTCCCCAGGCATGACCACCTCGCCTGTCGGGAGATCTCCCTTTGCCAAATTTGAGGACAGGCACAGTCTCCTCTCATTTGTCTCTGGTTACCAGTCCTCCCCAACTGAAGCACAAAAACTTGCTTCATGGATGTTTATCATGATTCAATCGCTTATATGAATGAAATCTAACTATACTGCTTGCATACATTTTATTTGAACACAATTCTAAAAACTGGGAGTAATATACCATGCAATATAATTTATTCCTCACTTTACCAATCTGTCTTACCTGTCCTGTTACCTATTGATCTTTTTTACGAAGCAAAGTTAATACCAAATGTTTCCTTCTGTTACAGCTGAGAAGATGGCAGCAGAGAATGGAAACAACAGCCAGCCCAATGGACCTCCGCCCGCTGGGGAACTGCGCGGGGAACGATTCACGCTCAACCTCACGAAAGGAACGCAGGTTGGTACTATTATATACAATTTCAGTACATTAAATTCATACGAAAACAAAAAAAACGTGAGTAATACCTTGGTTAAGAGAAATACAAATGTATGTTGATGCTCGTTGATTTATCTCCCTCTGCTGTATGTATTAATCTTAGAAACTGCTTAACTTTTAAATGAAATGCAACAGTTGTAGTTTGAATCCTTGGACAGATTATAAGACACTTTTTATCTCGAGATAGAACTTGGTCCTCTTAGGAGTGAGCACATATGAAGTTCTCACTCTAAAACTGAATCATGTATTTTTCCAGGGCCTTGGGTTTACGCTGATAGGTGCCGAGGGTATACCGGAGACGGAAGGGTATCTGCAGATTCGCAGCATCGTGCCGCACAGCCCCGCCTGGATAGATGGTAATTTAATTCAAACAAGTTATTTGTTAATATTCGGACTAAGTGACTATTCCTCACTTAATCTGTTTAATAATAATAATTAATAATAATTTTTTTTGCCTTATTTTTAAATTGTGAGAAAAAGATGTGGTTATGTACTAAATATGATACATTAAAAAGGAACTATAATGTTGATAATTTTACTACATATTTCCCGTAGAAATTCAAAGTAAATAGAATGGGTAGGTAGGTGGGCAGACACAACCTATATTCTGTTGAACTGAGCTGAGATAATAATAATACAATACTAACACCCCCATTGCGATAGTCTGATAGTGACTGAGAGTCATAGAATGAGTTTGGGGTGCGACTGCTGCTTGGTGAGCTAGCGGAACAAATATGTTATCATTGCCATGCTATTTAGTTGCTTCTTCTATGATATTCTTCCTTTACTTCTTAGGCGCTCTGAGGCCCGGCGACGTGGTAGTGGGCGTGGGGAATCGTGGCGTTCGAGGGCTCTCCCACGCGCAGGTGGCACAGATCTTTCAGTCCATCACTCCAGGGACTGAGGTCACCTTGCATCTTGTCAGAGGTATGTTATATGAATATTTTAAGCAGTAGTCATTGACACTAATGTAGTGAACCAAGGCCTATATCCTTCTCATCCCATTGATAATATATTTTAATGTTGTATTAGAATTATGTATTTAAATAGTTTATATCAGTAAAGTATTTTGAAATTAAAGTGTATTCTAATGAAGAAATGTAATTAGCTGAGTGTCCTATTGAAACAACAAAACATGTGTTAGACTTGCTGGTACACTGGTTCAATTTCTTTACTCACTGTAAAATAATATTTTCCCCATGAATTTCACATAGGGAAGTATTAATTGATGTGACCAGTGATGAGTTCTCATCAATGACAACAAAAGTGCATTGTATCAGATTCCTGCTGTTGTAATTCCTTGACTTTGTGTGACACGCACACACCCTTATCCTAATTCCAACTCATTCACTAATACTGGTATGTCATGTCCAGGCTACCCCCTCTCGTTCGACTCGGAGGACCCCAACACCCGTGTGCTGAGTACACTCGCAGTGGACTCCACGACGCCGGCCACGTCCGATGCTGTGGCAATGCAGCAGCTCACCAGGGCTCTCCGGACGAGGTCAGTTGTAAATATAACATTAAAATAATTTAGGCTTATTTACTGTGATTTAACAAAGTTTAACAGACTGACAGACGACCAGAGACAACATTGACATATAAAGTCAAATTTTTTGACCCTTTAGATTAGGTTCATAGACCTTTTTTGTGAAACCTTCATAGCATGGAGCATAGATAGAAAGAGTGTTATCTCATATAGTAGAAAATTGAAAAAAGTGTCCTGCTGTAAGCAACAAACAACAGTTCCAAAATCTTCCAGAATGGCGCTGATGTAGACGGAGGTATGGTATGAATGTAGCAACAAATTGAAGTACGCCGAGTTAAAAAAATTATTATTGTCGACTAAAGTCTACAAGTGAAAATTTCAACAACTTGCGTAGTACAAAATAATGTAGTAAATATAAACTTAAAGAGTTATTATTCAATTAATACAATTACATTAACTCTCATTAATATTCAAAATTTGGCGCTTCCTTTAAAATTTTTACCTCGGGCTAAAGTGCGCCACCCTAGCTTAGTGCATTTCGACGGACACTCTTTTATGTATACAGATGTTCCTCTTCAGCTCTATTCTCCATGCTTCATAGGTACCCAAGAGCCGTGGGAGCGACTCCGGGTTATGTGGGATTCTTACCCACTAAGACCCCCTCGGTGGGCTTCCTCTGCGCGTGGAACGCACCGGTGCCCCCTTAGCTTCATAGGCCTATTTGTACTTTGCAGATTCAACCTGGACTCCCCGCACCACGCCGACCCCAACCCAGGGAGGGACGAACCAGACAACTCGCCAGTGAGTCCACACAGCGCGGGGCAACGAAGGTTGATGTCCCGGTCGTTCGACCTGGACGAGCTGACCGCCGACAACGCGCCGCCGCCGCCGCGCTGCCCGTCCGCTGACCATCTACTCAGTTTGGCTTCAGGTGATATAACGATTATGAGAATTATTGCATCTTCTTCTTTCCTCCTCTTATTAATGCGAAAGTTTGTCACGAAGGATGGATGTTTTTTTACTCTTTCAGGCAAAAATTGCTGAATGGAATCTGATGAAATTTGGTATACAGGCAGTTCATAACCTCGTTTATTAAGGAGGATACTTTTAGTCCCTCTTCAGACCAAATTCAAGTGCTGTGAATGAAGTTACGGGTTGGAGCTAGTAAGAACCATAGGGAACTTGGGAGTGGCTAATTTTTTTATACTACCTAATTGAGTAGCAAAAGGCTTGCAGTCCACCTGATGTGGTCACTACAGCCAATGGGTACTGTCTTACAAATGCATTTTTTTATTATACAATATAATGCATCGTATTTATTATCTGTAGATCCCAACGTATTTATTATCTGTAGATCCCTACGTTTCTTGAGGATTGGCTTGGGTTGCGGCTAACCAGTATACTTATTAACCTTTTCAGAGCACCAGCACCGCAGCACAACCACAGCGGCCAGTGAACCGGGCCGGGAGCTGGTGTTGACGCTACGAAGGGGCGCCGTAGGGTTCGGCTTCACCATCGCCGACAGCGTGCACGGACAGAAGGTCAAAAAGGTAAGGGTAAAGGTTAGGTTAGGTAAAGGTAAAAGGTAACGTAGCCACCTGATTCTATGATCCAATCAAACCAGAGAATATTTTTAGTTTGGTGAGGTTACGAAGGAAGAACAGTTATAAGGCAACAGTCTAAAGGTAACAAATTAATATCGGAGGACTCGCAAAGAACTCTCGTATCCTCTGGTTTTGCTAGTGTCATAAACTCAAAATTCCTCCTTATTTCAATCCTTCGTAGTTCACTGCTGGACATGGGCAGTGACTCACCACTTGATGCCACTCTGCCTGGTCCTGGGCCATTTAAATCCAAAATTTCCCGCCGTTCTCTTAAAGGCGTCAGTCTGGTCGGAGGGCGCCATTCGAGGACCCGAGTCCACGTCGGTTGTCAGTCCTGCGAACGATGTCACCAGGCCAAACTCAATAATTATTTTTAAATCACTCTTCACACTCATAGGCCCACACTAGGATTCCCTGTGTCGTGGGCGCCATGGACACACAAGACAAGAACACAACACACCCAGACCAGAAACAGAAATTTAAACTCATCATTCAAATCTGCACCTCTGGGAATCGAACCCAGGACCCTCCGCGCAGCCCACCGGCGTCTTAACCACTGCGCCACTCAGGTCGTCACTGGTAGTACAGGTATTTGGTATAAAAGTATACCACAACTTAATAAAGTGTATGGAGCCCACCTTTTAAAGACAGTGGTGATCACTTACCATCAGGAGGCATCTGTGTGCTGAGTGCGAGTTTTGACAAAACATTTTCGCTTGAACGTATCGAGCGCGAATACGTCGATTTCTATGGGATTGAAGCAGCGCCATCTTGTGGCTAAGATCACAAACGGAATTGGC
Organism: Erynnis tages; assembly: GCA_905147235.1. Lineage (NCBI taxonomy): Eukaryota > Metazoa > Arthropoda > Insecta > Lepidoptera > Hesperiidae > Erynnis > Erynnis tages. Next base: position 1,415,609 of record LR990093.1, read on the forward strand.
GCTTAGCGTATAGTCGATTAACGCGACGGTGAAGTTACTCGAACAATTTTGTGCAACTCGCACTACGCACACTGGAGGGAGTAATCACTAAAACTTTCCAATCAATACCTTTTGTTTTGAGTTTTTCACAAAAAAAAATGTTTTTCTGGCAGGTGTTGGACCGGAGTAGGTGCGCAGGATTGCGCGAGGGCGATCTCCTGCTGCAGATCGGTGACACCGACGTCCGACACGCACCACACCAGCATGTTGTACAGGTTAGTCTATATCTCACAGTATGATTTCACTTTTTACCAATTTTATGTGGCAAATTGAGCCGTGATAGCCCAGTGACTAAGAATTCGGCTTCTTAGTCGAGGGGTCCGGGTTCGAATCCCAGTGGCACGCACCAATGAATTTGTAAAAAAAATTTGTGCGCTTCATAAAATTAAAATATCACCTGCTGTTACGGTGAAGGAAAACATCGTGCGGAAACCTGCTTGCCTGAGAGAGAAAAAGAATGTCCTCAAACATATGTGAAGTCCACCAACCCGCAGTAGGCCAGCGTGGTGGAATAAGGCCTACATCCCTCTCATTGTGAGAGGAGACCCCGTGGCAAATAAATAAATAACGCTTCACACTCATAGCCCCACACTAGGATTCCCTGTGTCGTGGGTGCCACACACGACAATAACACCAGAAATAGAAATTCAAACTCGTCATTCAAATCTCTGCTCTGCTGGAAACCGAACCCAGGACCCTCCGCGCAGCGCACCGGTGTCTTAACCACTGCGCCACTTGGGTCGGGTAACTAGCAGAAACGTATACCTGGCAGTGAACATAATCCACAAAGTACATAAAAATAGACAGTGTACACGTGTGAGTAAAACGTTAATTCAAGCGTTCATATTTGGTTTCCAGGTATTAAAAGACTGTCCAGCGATGCACGAGACCACGCTGCGGGTGTGGAGACGCAACAACGCCGTCGCCAGGGCTCCGCGTAGTCGGTCGGCCACTCGCGTTCAACCCGCCGCTGGTAGGTTTATAGATTTTTGGCTTGTTTTTAAATACGTTTTAAATATCACAGGTTGCACAATAGGGTATTTCGCACCATGCAAGGAAAAATCCAAAATTATGTAATATTGATAGATTTTGTTAAAAGCAAGTGAAAAAATGGTGATTTTTGTTCTAAAAAATGTAGTATACATTTATTATTTCAATTTTAAAATTCAGGTTTTTTAATCTGTTTTTCAAATGTCAAAAACGCTAGACGCCATGCAAGCTATCGGCGTGACGTCATTAGCAGTGTAAATAAACAATGGAGTATAACTTTCTTCCTTTACTGACATACATTGTTTACACTGCGAATGACGTCACAAGCATGGCGGCAGCGCCGAGAGGGCCGAGACCGTGTTTTCGCGGGGATTTTTGAAATTTAAATTGAAAAGTCTTTTTTTACATAATATTTGTTTGCAAAAATTTTTTTTTCCAATTTTTTATGACTTATGAATTCATATAAAAAGCTTTTTGACATAGGCCGTAATACCCTATAAACTACAACATTGAGAACAAGTTTGCTTGCCCAAAAGTTATACATTAATAAATGAATTGATACGAATTTGTTATGTAAAACGTTACAAGCATGTATTATTTTATATTGATATGTAAATTTAATGCCTATTTTTTCATCAATTTGTACCAATAATTATAACTTTTGTATTTAATAGAATTTAATTCAATTAATTTACACACAATCCTTTGCAACCAGGGCAATAACAGAGGGACCAAATGTAATATTATATATTCAAGTATTATGTATATATGTTTTCTGCAATTAATAAATAATTACTGAATTATTAAATTATATAGTATATTTGACAGCAGCAGCCGCCGGCAGCAGCCAGCTGGGCAGGAGCAAGACGCCCACAGCGGAGCAGCTGCGCTCGCCCGCTCTGCACACGCAAGACAATTTCAGGGATCTGCAAAACGGGATGAATTCAGGTATTTTCTATATATTAGGATAAAGTCTCATTTTAATTTCATACCATGAAATATGGGTTCAAAAGTGGCTAAATTTATGGCTTATTCACATTAAGTTAACTTAATGGTTTGCCACAGCGCAGGTGAACTTATCGAGTCAATAAGTTACAATCATTTATTTAAACTAGCTGTAATTCTGCATCAAATTTGCATTTTACCCTACCTAAAATATACATCTCATGATAATTTCTCTGTGTTAATAAAAAAAACTCCGTGTTAATAACCTCTCTGTATACTGTTTATTACAGTGACTCCTATAGTTATTTAATGATGTCACAGTACACTTTTTATAAAATTGTTCAACTCTGATCATCTCGTCAAAATGTCATATTTCAATGACTTCTTCTATGTGTACAAGCTCTGAGCTGTAACATCAATGCAATCATCAAAGCAATGCACTTATCATCAAACGCACATTCCAGTAGAAGCCACCTACGCGGTCCCCGAGCACAAGTCGCGCGACACCCGCGAGCCCCGCGACAGCCTCCTGGAGCGCCGCCGCCGCAGCAGCACCCCCGGCGCCCGCCTCACCCTCCCCGTCGTCACCCCCTGGACCGAGCCCCAGGAGACCACCCAGTGGCAGGAACGAGAGACCTGGATCGACAACTCCAACAACATCCGCAACTGGGCGGAAAACGCCCAGAAGTGGGACGACAACGCCCAGAAGTGGGACGAGAGCACCCAGAAGTGGGATCTGGGCTCCGGGCTGGAGGGCCCGAGCAACGGCAACGGGTGGGAGGGGAACAACGAGCGGTGGAACAATAACTGGGGGGAGGTCGGAACGCCTACCGTCCATGTGGATATGAACGCGCCCTACTGGCGGGGGAACGCGAGTGTCGCTGATAGCAGTGATAACGGAGGTGAGAATTATTTTTAAATAACAGTTCATCGTTGTCTGTCAGATCCTTTAATTCTAGGCAAAAAATACACTACTTACGTGGTGTTACGACAAGATAACTTTGTTGGAAAGGACGGGACGGAGTGGCGTCAATTATGGGAGGTCTATGACCAGCAGTGAATTACAAAGGGTTAAACGGATGGAAGGTCTGTAGATGACACAGCACCCGAGGGTCCTATTGCCCCTCCTTTGGTGTCACCCTGGAATATCACAATTATATTTGTCCTAGGTAGACCTAGATCATTTCCCTCTCAAATAAAGTCCCTACAGGCTATCGGGAATTTTACATTAAGCCATGAACCTTTTTTTTATCCAAAATTATGAAAACAATATCAGGGTAAGTTAGATTTCTACCTTCTAAAATTTCCTTATGAACATTCTCCGTTTAAATGTACTGAATTACTAATGCAATGAACCTCGTACAAGTTTTATTTATGAATCAATTTCCCCCCCAGGGTTCCCAGAAGACGGCATGCTGCACTCGCCGACCACGGCAGCTATCGGCGGCCTGTCCCGCCAGTCGCCTTCCACCAGCAGAATGAGACCGCATTCGCCTTCCAATTCAGGTACATTTTGTATGATTCATCTTCTATCTCGATACACTGTTCCGATACATTACGTAGACGTATAAAATTACCACCTTATGTTTTTAGCTCGCTTGAAGTGTCTATACAAGATTGACGGCTGTTTCTTACCATTTCTTACCAACTGTTTGCCTGACTATGTGTTAATTCTCTTTCAGTCTTCTTTGGAAGGACATGGCACATGGGCTCTTATCAGTCTTTATGGGCCTGATATATAACAGGGCCCTGATTCTGTAGCTCCCAAAAGATTTCGTGCCGATATCGTGTGACATCAAACCGTACGTCATTTCACGAACTCGGCACGACAGGGAATCTTAAATGTCTATTCTATAAGGCACACAATAGATTGTCACGATATTTGACTTTTGAGCCTTTTTTGACTTTTTATTGGTAAGACACGACATTGCCGCGATACGAGTGTGAATGGTGAACAGAATCAGCGCCCAGCTCATCGATCAGAGGATTTGGATATCATTGCTTGTTAGGTTACGCAACATCAACGTGTTAATTATAATTTTTGATTTCTTCCAAAAGCTATTCAGGGATAACTAATCAGGTGGGTTACTACAAACTCCTAAAACCATCATAAAGCAATGATGTTTGTTGGAAATAAAATTTCTTTGTGATGGTTTTAGGAGTTTGTAGTAACCCCCCAGGTCCACATTTCAGGTCGCTTAAGAAGTCATTCGCCGTCGAACAACAGCGCAACAGACAGACTGCTCACAAATTCTCCGTCGACCCGCCTCCAGAGCCAGTCGCCGTCGAACAACTCCTCCAACAGCAGACTCAAGGGATCGCCACTCAGGTATTTTTACCAGCGTATTACAGAACCAAAATCTTTTCCGCGTTCCATTTTTGTTAGTGTGTGTAGGTCCATCATGTATACCTACTGCGGTGTGTACTGTGCCGGCCGATGGTTTTGCTAGACTTCTATCAGCTAAGCCCAACAGTGGGTTGAGACACGTCAGCCATATTTGAGTACAAATATTAATCAAATAGATAATGAAATATTTCATGAAAGTTTACATTATTTATCGTTAACTTATAATTTAATCTGCTACTCGAAATATTAATTTTGTTAATGACGATTGACGGATTTATGGTCTTGACTTCAACTTTGAACTAAATCTCAGACCAAACGATAAGTTTTATAACCATTGTACCCACAGAGGTCCATTCCAACGCCCCCACAATCTTTTATTAAAGAGTCTACATTTTTTAAAAGTATTTTCGTAAACGTTTTAGGCTGAGAGACACGTCGCCGTCGAGACACATGCACTCGCCCGCGTCCCGTCGTTCGCCCTCTTGCTACGAGAACGAGCCTCAACCCAATGCTGTGTACGTTGGCACCTACCCGCAGGTATGTTTTTTTAAAAGTATTAATTAACCTGAAAAACAACAAAAAATGTGACTGTCTTCCAATTGTAACTGCCTTCAAATTGTAGCGTCTTAAATTGTTAGGATGTAGATAAGATTAAAAAAGTTAGGCAACAGAGAGTCGTTATTTGGCGTTCGCTAAAGAAAATAAAAAAAAACTAAAAAAAGCGTTGTTAAAGGCGCTGTGGGCGGTTTGAATACATATAACATGGGTTGGCCGGGTGGAGTGGCGTCGTTTAGGGGAGGCCCATGTCCACCAGTGGACTACCTAGGGCTGAAAGGAAGGAAGGAAGGAGAGTTTGAGCAGCGTTGCGAGGTCTGCTCTAGGCCTCTATCACCAATTTACACGCAAGTTGAACATTTTATTTTAAGTTGGGCAACACTTTATAATAAAATCTGATCGGACTGTTTAAAAAACACTGTAAGCTATTCACACAGCTTAATTGAACACACGAAAGTACGAGAAAAGTGAGGTTCATTGACACTTATTGTATGTATATGTACTATGGAAACCTGCATGCCTGGGTTAATGGGTTACTGACTGACTATCGTCCACCAACGGGCAGTAGTGGTGCGTGGTGGACGGCGGCCTACATCCCTCTCATCGTGAGAGGAGACCCGACCCGCCAGTGGGTCGTTAATGGGTTACAAACAAGTATATGTACTATAACGTCGACAGGTGGAGGCAGGCGGCACGACAGACCCCGAGGCCGACGTGCTGGTGCCGCTGGCGCGGGGGGCGGCGGGCTTCGGCTTCCGCATCGTGGGCGGCACGGAGGACGGCAGTCGCGTGGCCGTGGGCTACGTGGTGCCCGGTCAGTTGTAGCACGCAGGGACCAGACACGAATACATATTGTGGGACAACTCACACGTGCCTTTCTGATCCCAAAGGAAGCTGTGAGCTTGTGTCATGATACCAGATAGCTGATACATACTAATGTAGATAATTTACACCCAGACACAGAACAAACGCTTGTGCTCATCACACAAATTTGTCCTGGGTGGGAATCGAACCCACGACCTCCGGCGTAATAGTTAGGGTCGATACCACTAGACCAGCAGGCCAGTCGGATGCATTCCATATGCAGGCATCTCTTATCTTGAGAGGACCTCCGATACAGCCTTCAAAGATATACTTCTACCCTAATTGAGGTCTGACGTGAATATTGTCAGTACCCCATTAATGACCCACTACAGCGTCGGGTCTCCTCTCACAATGAGAGGGATGTAGGCCGCCGTCCACCACGCACCACTACTGCGGGTTGGTGGACTTCAAATACCTTTTTCCTCACCATGACAGCAGGTGATATTTAATTTTATATAGCGCACATAACTTTACAAACTCATTGGTGCGTGCTACTGGGTTTCGAACCCGGACCACTCGATTGGAACTCAAATTCTTAGCCACTGGGCTATCACCCAGTGACGTGAATATGCTGCTCGTAACTAAAGTATCTCTGGAAACAATATTTCTCCAAACAAAACGCACGTATTATATATCCTTCTATAGTATAAAATTTATAATCGGTAGTGCAATAGTACAGAATCTATAATATTATACCGATTATAAATTGCCAATGGCGGAACAAGTAATGCTCGTCTATATTTGTAACCTAATATCGTATCCTTATCTTATAGCGGTGATAGCCCAGTGGCTTAGAATTCGACCTCGAATCGAGGGGTCCGAGTTCGAATCGCAGTGGCACGTACCAATGACTTTGTAAAAAAAGTTATGAGCGCTTTATAAAATAAAATATCACCTGCTGTTACGGTGAGGGAAAACATCGTGAGGAAACCTACATGCCTGAGAGGTCACAAAAAAATTTTTCTCAAAGGTATGTGAAGTCCACCAACGGGCAGTAGTGGTGCGTGGTGGACGGCGGCCTACATCCCTCTCATTACGAGAAGGAGACCCGACCCTGTAGTGGGTCATTAATGGGTTACTGGCAATATCTTATCCACGTCACTATAATACTCTGCAACTTTTGCCATACCACAAAAGCTATATTAAAATGATGATGTACTCGCACCACTGCTACTGGTGTTTCAGCAGTGTGTTTCAATGAGCATGTGGACGTGACTCGCAGGGGGCCCGGCGGACGGGCTGCTGCGGCAGGGGGACCTGCTGACGTCGGTGGACGGCGTCCCTCTGGCGGGCGCCACGCACGCGCGCGCCGTCGCCTACGTGTGCCAGGCCGCTTCCCGAGGACATGTCAGTTAATTTAATAGTCCTTTTACAACCTACGACCACGGGGGTCGCTACAAACTCCCAAAGCCATCGTAAAGCAATGATGTTTTGTTTTAATTTAAAACGTGATGTTTTAAATATGGTTTCAGGAGTTTGTAGTAACCCCCAGGTCTAACTGGTCTACGCAACATCGGCGACACAATTGTTTAATGAACGGCAATGATTTTTTGTTTTAAATTAAAACAAAACATCATTGCTTTATGATGGTTTAGGAGTTTGTAGTAACCCCCCAGATCCGACGTCGCGCGGGTTGAGCAACCTCCGACGTATGTTAAAAATAAATAAAAACGAGTTTCACTCCGGGAGTGCCGGCAGAAGTGAAACCTTATAAGATGTCTTTTCTTGGTGACTTGGACGACAGCTCAATCAAAACACAATTGAGTTTCTCTGTAAGAAAAGAAACGACATTTAATGCTAATAATCGCGATGTCGAATCCAAAATGACGATAATTATAATATTTTTAGCTTTTTTCCATAACACAATACACGTCTTATTTATTAATTGTGTGACAAACATTCACCCGTCAATCCATCAATCCTCACAAACCCACATTCATAGTAGTAGGATCTAAACAGTAGTACACCGACTACCAGTAAGTTAGTCTAATATAATTTAAATTTCCTCTTTTCCAGGTGACCCTTGGTGTAAGGCATAATCGAGCGGATATTCAGTCACTAGGGCTGCCCGCGATGGTCGCACCTCTCACTCACCATCAACCTTTGCTAACGTAAGTCATGGTTCATTTTCTATGCAATTCTGGAAAACGGGCTACAAATCTACAGGTGTATTTTATAAGTATGCGTGGATGGAGAAATCCGACACTGTGAGGAATAGTGAGAAGTACTTTTTGAAAAATCAATAACCCAGGCATCGAACATGTTATTATTAAAAAAAGAACACGCCATGCACTGTTATAACATTCGAAAATGTCATAGTTTCGGAATTGGCCATCCACACTCACTTGAAAAGCACAGCGTGTATAATGTAGTCATTTAATCTGCTGACTGACTTTCAACACACATCCAAGACCTAAATTGTGTGACAGAATGCTAAAACTTGGACGTATTATGACAAGTTCATGTTATCTACAGGGCGGAACCATCGATGCATCACATACCAGCAGCTTCGTACAACATTCTACACCCAGCTCCAATGTACCCGCCGCACATGCCTATGTGAGTGATTTATCCGTTTCGATTCTATAAGATCTTTTCATGACTAATGAAAACTTGTGAACCTACGATTTTGGATATACAATCATTTTTTATGAATCTTAACTAATTGTTAATTAATTAACTTTAAATACTAATAATAATGGTGGCCCATACTGAAAACTTCTAAAGTAAAAACTCTTTATGCATACTCTGGGCAGGAAATCGAATTAAACTTACTTTTACAATAAAAAGCGGTGATAGCCCAGTGGCTTAGAATTCGACCTCAAATCGAGGGGTCCGGGTTCGAATCCCAGTGGTACGCACCAATGACTTTGTGAAAAAAAGTTATGTGCGCTTTATAAAAATTAAATATCACCTGCTGTTACGGTGAAGGAAAACATCGTGAGGAAACCTGCATGCCTGAGAGTTCAGAAAAAAAAAATTCTCAAAGGCATGTGAAGTCCACCAACCCGCAGTAGTGGTGCGTGGTGGACTAAGGCCTACATCCTTCTCATTGTGAGAGGAGACCCGACCCTGTAGTAGGTCATTAATGGGTTACTGACAATTAGAATAAAAAAAATATATATTATTTCCAGGTATGGCGTCCAGTACGACTCGACGAAGGGCGGGTGGTCGTCCACGCCCTACGACGTGACAGTCCACCGCAAGGACGGCGAGGGCTTCGGCTTCGTTGTCATCTCTTCCACCAACAAGGCCACTAGTACCATTGGTAAGACAAAATGTTCATAGTATTTGCTGAATAAAATAATTGTATGTAATATATTGAGAGTGGTGATAGCTCAGTGGCTTATTCGACCTCCAATCGAGGGGTCCGGGTTCAAATCCCAGTGGCACGCACCAATGACTGTAAAAAAAATAGTTATGTGCGCTTTTTAAAACTAAATATCAGCTCCTATTACGGTAAAGGAAATCATCGTGAGGAAACCCGCATGCCTGAGAGTTCACAAAAAAAATGGTCTCAAAGGTATGTGAAGTCCACCAACCCGCAGTAGGCCAGCGTGGTGGACGGCGGCCTACATCCCTCTCTTGGTGAGAGGAAACCCGACCCTGTGGTGGGACATTAGTGGGATACTGACAACCACATAATATGAAACCTGGGAATTCCATATTTAAAAAAATAAATATTAACAGATGAATTCAGAATTTCCTTCTTTTCAGAAACCCTGTAAAAGGTCGAGTGAAACCTTGATATTTTTATATAATGTTCCAGGTCAACTGATCCCCAACTCGCCAGCCGCCCGCTGCGGGCTGCTGCACGTGGGCGACACGATAGTGGCCATCAACCACGTGCCGGTGCGCAACCTGCCGCACCCCGAGGTGGTGGCCCTCATCAAGCGCTCGGGGGCCTCCGTCACGCTCACCGTTCACCCCCCGGACCCCACCCCGGACTGAGGATGGAGGAGGAGGACTGAGGATTGAGGATTGAGGAGGAGGAGGACTGAGGATTAACAAATATAGTGCCTTCTAAATTCCGCAGTTGTAATATTGAATAATTATTATTGGCAGTATGCCCTTAGTGCCTTTGAATCTATCCCGTTCTAATGAAGATCCTGCTGAGGAACCCGAGTAGTGACCAATGTGGTGGTCAAATAATGTGGAGGCTTGGTCACACTCCCTGCACCCGCTCCAGCCCCTACTCCGGATTGAATTATAACCCCTTAGGGTTTCTTTAAATAGTCATCCTGTTAGATATGAAAGTCATGTAAAACTGTTACACTGATCTTGTTCACATATACCACACCCAAAGAGGTACCTGTCACACTCCGAGGTGGTGGACCCTGCAATTGTGTTCCGAACAATCACTGATTCAAAGGAGACCCTGAGGAAGAAAACTAACAGTACACAGATATAGTGCCTTCTACATCAGACACTGCCAATTATGACAGAGTAGAAAATACAAACATATAAAGTCTTCAGAAATTCATTGATAATTTCAATGTTGAATCTTTATAGGATTTAAGTTTAAGTTAATTATTATTACGATAGAATCCCATAGCTTTAATTGAATGTCAAATTTTATGTAATTTATGTTTAGACAATAGTTATTATTTCTGTATATCCTGAAAAGTATATGGGTTGTCTTTACAAATAGCTCGATCATGAATATATTATAGACATTGTCTTATCGTCTTATCACACGTCTGTTGTATAAACATTAACAAAAAGTATACTTATGAAGTCTTAAAAGTTAATTAAATCTAAGCATTCCTTTGAGACTGTTTCTTATTGACTTTGAAATGTATTGTGTATTATGCATATTTTATATGCATGCTCTATTATATTATTGAAATAACACTGCTTCTGCACTTATTAGTTAGTGTCTTATTACGGCCGCATAGGTAATTATGCTTTATTATTATTAAAACCATTTAGTTTTCAACTATTTTATTTAGCTATTAGTGCAGCTTACACATTAGGTATAGAAAATATAGAAAAACGTAATGTTTAAATTTGTATTTGGATCTTAGAAGTTAAGGTATGTTGTAGTGATGGAATATTAATTTAATGTATTATCATAGTTTCAACGCTGTCCTTTTATATAGCCAGTTGTGTATAAAAATCACAATAATAATATGAATCTCCATCGTGCCTTTAAAGTTTTGTCACTTTATACTTTCTTTCTGATACTCTATATTTTTAAGATAAGATCCTGCCTCTAACAGTTTACTGTTTGAGTATCCAATTTGGTAGTGTCTTGAACCATAGAGTATTTTTATAAAGTATTTCCATGGATTTTTGAATAGGTATATGGTTACTCGTGTTAAGATTATACAATATGTAGATTTTTCTTTAATTGATTAAATGTATAGTTCGATTCGTATTTAGATGTCCCAAATGTAAATTAAGAATAACAGAGTTAAAATTATATAATATGTTCAATGGTATTTTTTTAATTTTAATGTAAAGAACTACAAAACAATTTTTAAGCAGTAATTTGATTGATCTTTTTTCACAATTCGCAATATTTGCAATATTTTATAATTAGGACTCTAGATATATAAGCGGGATCAAAAATTTTTTGCGTATTTATTCTGTTTTCATCATAAAATTATCTTGTGTTTCTGCTTTATCGAAAACGTTTATCCAAAAATAGTATTACATACATACAATGATATATGTATTATCATATCATGTATACCTTTCGTATGTATGTGTACCTTTATGTATATGTATTTTGGACATTTAATTATGAATGAATAGCAAGTAAGCAATGTTGACTGAGGTTATGGTACAGCTAGATTAGCGCCCTCTAGGGCTTACTCGTGTTGTTAGTGGGACCACCGAAGGGAAGATAGTTAGTTATGTAGCTTAAGTATCGTACGTAACATGCCAGTGTTCCTAAACGGGCGTCTCTGTGCTTTAGTGTTGCCAGCCAATGTATAATGAAGGTTATTATTTTTAATGGTCTGGCGATCATCTTCTGCTTTTGTTATGTTAGATTAACATTAAAAGTGAATATAGAATACATACATATGTATTCTGTTTTATTATTGTTAAAACCGCTATAATTAATGTAAATAAAGTTCATGTTTTCTCTATGTGTAGAGTGCCCAGGAATATAATTGTTTATTGAAAAAGGTGTATAATAAACTTTATTTCATGGAAAAAACGCATGAAATAAATAAAATGACTTCTTTTCAATGTAATAACTTGTCACTATTAAAAAATTTATCAGCGTGAAGCCAGTGAAATGGATTACAAATATGAATTTCGCAAACTCTTAATTAATTCATCGAAACGCAAACCTATATTGTGCCCGTTTAGGAATATGTTTACTCAGTTCTAGTAACAGTCGCAGTCTTTACAGTTTTCTTGGAATCAACAAGTGTACCTCGTGCAATAAGGCTTTCGTGGCAATATTAGACTGCACCTATTACTAGTACTAGTACTAAATCATAGATGTACTCGTATTTTGCAATACAACGTGCCTTCAGAAATCACTGTCTTGCCGAATCCTTTGTAAGTAGATATGAAAGTGTAACTTTTTAATATCGTCCAAAGAAATGAAGATCGCTTCAACTTTGGAATCCATTGTTATATACCTACATAATACATATTTTTGACTGTTAAGGTTTGTCTTTCGACAAGGTTTGTAAGCGTAAAGTTATGTGGGTTATTGTAAAAGATCACGATAAATATATTTTCTGTACAAAATTTATTTTTGAATTTCATTTTAGTTATATTCTTCTAACGCTAGTCAGATTTCGATTATATACATACTAGTTACACAGTTACCGAAAACATTGACCTAAATTTTGTTGAAACACAATTTCGAGACACACATAGTAATACAAAATTTACATACAATTTCTAAGTATTCAAATGAAACACAGCCAAACAAGTCATCGAGTAATTTATAATAGGTTCACTTTCAAAACGTCTGTTTCAAAATATTCAAATTTTGGTGCCATGCGAACAGTTTTGGTATTTTAATTTTCCTTGAAGTCTACTTAAAGCCAGTCTAACAAGAGCACCTATGTTATAATCACTAAGCAACTTTAGACAACAAATTCACTTAAACGGACTTATTAGCAAACAGTTTCAGGCACTTTCAGTACACTTGTAAAATAATTGCTATCTCTAACCGCGACGTAAAAAAGAGTTTAGGTCTAACATAAAAGGAGATAAATTTAAAAGAGCTATGGTGCAATAAAAGTCTGTCTGTTTAAATAAAAGTCTGTCTGTGGTGAAGGAGCACAGGCCGCCCTCCGACCAGGTGGACTGACGACCTGAAGAAGACAGCGGGAAACCGTTGGATTCAGAGCGCCCAGGACCGGGCAGAGTGGCGTCGATTAGGGGAGGCCCATGTCCAGCAGTGGACTACTAAGGGCTGAAAGGAAGGAAGGATATATTATATAAATAGGCTGCTCGCTTCGTAAGTTGTAAGTCTTAATACGCGACCATAGGAATGTCCATATCAGCGGAGCTTCTACCAGGCGCTCTAGCCACCTCCAGGATCCAGTTGGTGAACCTGTCGACCCTGGTGAACACGTCAGGGAAGGTGTCAGTGCCGCATTCCTGGTACACTGACGCGATGCCCACTACCACGTTGTTGATGGTGGTCGGAGCTCCGGAGTCGCCGAAGCACGTGCCGTAGCCGGGGCGGGCCGCGCAGATCACGCCTGAAAGAGAAATAGATATCGTTTAAGTGTGATTGTCAGTAACCCATTAATGACCCACTACAGGGTCGGGTCTCCTCTCACAATGAGAAGGATGTAGGCCTTAGTCCACCACGCTGGCCTAGTGCGGGTTGGTGGACTTCACATGCCTTTGAGAACTTTTTTTTTGTGAACTCAGGCATGCAGGTTTCCTCACGATGTTTTCCTTCACCGTAACAGCAGGTGATATTTAATTTTTATAAAGCGCACATAACTTTTTTTTTACAAAGTCATTGGTGCGTGCCACTGGGATTCGAACCCGGACCCCTCGATTCGAGGTCGAATTCTAAGCCACTGGGCTATCACCGCTATTGGCGTTTGAAAAGTAATACATAATATATAATATAGTCAGATTCTCAAAAAAAAAGGTCAAGAAACGCTCTAGAAATCTAAATTACGTTAGTTATTAATTCCACAGGTTCTAAGGTGGAAAATGGCTGCTCCCCAGACATAACCTAATCATCTATTCTGCTGGTAAAAGGCTCAAATACAATACAATAATGAGCACCGTATGCTGTTGTCGCTATGATACATTGTTGTTCAATACTTGATAAGTCATAAATGTATCTACTCGACATTTAGAAAACAATCAAAGGCACCTGTTTAGTCACTAATTAAAGGAACCAGTGCGACATAAAAATGCCCGTTTCACCTCATGATAAGGCGACTTTCTTCGGCATTTTTGCATGTATCATGTGTGAATCGAAATTGTTTCTTATTGTATACAAAAAAGTATATTATATATACCTAATAAGTAAATTACACTTACTGTCTTCAACAGCAACAGCTTCGATTTCCTCGTAGGCTGCTTTGCACTGCTCATGAGGGATCGTATCCAAGGATATAGCCTTCAGGAATTGGAGTTGAGGACCGGCTTCCTGAAAACAACGAAGATTTACGTTCGGTTATAAAAAAGGGCTCTATCTAAAAAGAGGATCATTACAAGTCGTCAGATGATTGACGACATCCGGTTATTAAAAAAGTATAATCCATTAGGTACATAGTTTTTTTTTATATAGGAAAAACTTGGTTCAAAACGCATCGGTTGTAATCAACCAAGAAAGGTTGCTTTGGTCGTTAACCTACCGTTTTTGTTTTGGATGGGTCAACGTAGTTATAGGAGACGCAAAAGCGATCTAGTCCTTACAAGAGTAACATCGCACTTACTTATTCAAAATAGATACGTTAGTACTGTTTGAATTGAATTAGTTTGAATTAATTGTAATATAGGTATGCAAACCATTCGTAACGCATTGCAGAATTGCATAGAAAGAGCGAAACCGTTGGATTCGCTCTTTCTACAGATCAGTCTTAGCGGGCTTGGCGGAGTGGCGTCGATAAGGAGAGTCTTATATCCAGCAGTGAACTACGTAGGGCTAAATGCAAGGAAGGAAGAATGTCCATGGGCTGTGACGATCAGTATAACAGAAAGCTAACTTACCGATTCGAATCCCCAGCTAACAATTCTCAGAGCAGTACCATCAGGCAAGTTATACCCGGGCGGGGGGAGGTACACCACATTGATGGTGTTGCTGATGCCCAGGGGAGTCTGGAGGAAGGCCACGGCGATGTCGTTGTTGCGAGGGTTCGCCACGTAGTCCGGGTGTACGACGTACTGCTGAATCTTGGCTAGAATGCCCCCGGACAAGCTGTTGGGCGACCCGGCGCGAACGCTGAAGTTCTCAAGTTGTGCGTTGCTGAAAATAATCGAGTAATGTGAAACAAGTTTAATATAAACTATTAAGCAGGCATACAGTGTGGGTCACATTGTATGTGATCGTCGTTTACTATTGACACGACTAACACCAGGGGAGTCGCTATGTGTTGTCGGGTTGATTCGTAGAGTTGGAGGAAGGGATCGTAATCTGAAGGAATACTTTGTGCACCACATCATTTAAATATGTTGATAAGCAAACTAAAAATTCATTAACCTTATTATAGTAATCGTATTCTTTATTATTATATCTGGTTTTATCGGTCAATACACATACGAGTAGGTATACATAGGTAACAAGCGCGACGAATAGTTGATCATAGACCATGTCGAAAAAAACAATGCTCTCCCACTACGAACGCTATAAAATTCCATTGTTTACTTTTAATGATAAAAAAATGTATAATAAATAAGATTTAATTTCTTATTTAAAATAGCTCAGACGAACTCTACTATTCTATAAAACTAAATTTGTTTGTGAAAACTATTGCTATTTTCAAGCATCTTCATATATGGACTGAATTGGTTCTAAGTACTTGGTTTTTTACAGCGGTGATAGCCCAGTGGCGTCGAATTCGACCTCGAATCGAGGGGTCCAGGGTCGAACCCCATTGGCAGGCACCAATGACTTTGTAAAAAAGTTATGTGCGATTTATAAAATTAAATATCACCTGCTGTTACAGTGAAGGAAAACATCGTGAGGAAACCTGCATGCCTGAGAGTTCACAAAAAAAATGTTCTCAAAGGCATGTGAAGTCCACCAACCCGCAGTAGTGGTGCGTGGTGGACTAAGGCCTACACCCCTCTCATTGTGAGAGGAGACCCGACCCTGTAGTGGGTCATTAACGGGTTAAAACAACAACTTGGTTTGCTTGAGTAGATCGCAAGCAGTCGAAAAAGTTAAGCAACTTCGGGCGCGGTCAGTACCTGGATGGGTGACCGCTACTCGTGAATTAAGTGCGCGCTTCGTGGCACCTTTAGCCGTCGGTCCCTGTTGTTATCGATAAAAAAGCAGTCGTTAAACCTTGTCGGAGCCTTATGGGCGGTTTGAAAACATCCGACACGGGTTGACCACTAGCCCGATTCTCCACCAATCTACAGCATGGTGGAGTATGCTCCAGGCCTCCCCCAGTTTTGGGACCCGTGCCCAACGGTGGGCAAAATGGTTGCAGCCATTAGCAATAAAAAATACAAAGCTAATTTGTTCAAAATACTGGATTCACTTACAAGAAGCAGAAAGCCGTAGTCAGGACGTGCCACGAGGATACGATGGTGCCGACACAGCGCTGGATGTCCATGGCCGGTCCCCGGTAGAAGTAAAGCAGCGCGGCGACGTACGGGTGGTCCTGGATGGCCACGGGGGTGCCGCCCACGATGCGGGCATCCCGGGACTCTGGGGCTGCTGACGCTGGGAAACGATTCACTCTTAGAGCTACCGAATAATAGCAGGATACGAGGTTTTAACTAGCCGGAAAAGGAAGTTACTTAATAGAACGTCAATAATACAACATGTTAAGATACAATTTGAGTGATGTACGTACGGTGTGAGTACGCAGAGCCCGGCTGGAGTAGATTGCAAGTAGATTGAGATCGAAAAATCGAGGAGGGTACCCAGATGGGTGACCCCGTGCTTCGCAGCCCGGTTGTTATCGATAAGATAGTTAGTTAGTTAGTTAGTTAGTTAGTTCGATCGTTAAACCTTGTCGGACGCACTATGGGCGGTTTGAAAACGTACGCCGGGTTGGCTACTAACCCGTTTCTCCACTAATTCGCATTCGCAGCGTGGCGGAGTGTGCGAGCACGACCACATTTCTGATGCTAAAATTATGTAACTACAGAAGAATTTTCACTTTTAACTTTAAACTCGCACATATCATCTTACCAGCACAGAAGAGGGCTAACGCCAAGAGAACTACTTTAGCAGCCATGACCTTGCCGATCAGATGAAGGAATTGGGCCACCCGATATGAACAACCGGCGTATTTATACAATATTCATGATCGATTTACCTCCTCATTGATATGGGGCCATTAACACTTGTAATTATTTACAGGGGGTTGAAAAAAGAAAATCTTAATAAAATTTTCTTCATTTAGGCTATAGAGTAAAGTTGTCCATCGGTTGCACTTAACATCTGCATACCTTTGCCTGTTTGATACATTTAAAAAAATCTCAACCAGGGCTTAAATATGGTAGTCCCATATTCGATAGGCGCGGGATTGGGTCCCAGTCGCAGGCACCAATGACTAAGTTACGTTTGTATGTGAATTAAGAAAAATAAGTTGCTATGGTTGGATTGGTTGGACTTATAATTTCTTATTTTTTGCGTGCGACATTTATATTGGTAGGCATATTATTATCTATAGTATAAATAAAGGCTAGTACTAAGGAAGAACGACAGCACCAATAAATACTTAGATGATGATTAGGAGTCACTGCAGCCAGAACATTATTATGTATCAGATCTCTAATTAATTTTTATTAGTTTTATACCTTTCTTGAGATAGCTAATAGTTATTATGCTACTAAACCATAATTATACCTACTTAAACAATAGGTAGGTACCTATACAATACAATCATTCTTCATGATTAGTTCAGACACCTTTGAGGCTCAACTCACACTGGCACAGAGTCGAAGCGAAGCGACGCGTCATGTTTTGCACGGCGACGCGCGTGTTCGCGCGGCGACGTGCGTCTGCGCGCGACGATGCTCGTATTAGCGCGTTCGGATCACAGTGCTGGACTAGTGACTTTCGAACATTCGTGAATGGTGCTCGCTCGGCAGTATACTATGGTTGATATCGATCTTATCATGATTGCGCTAATATCAGAAGTTGAAGAGGAAGAAAGTAAAATTATATCAGAAGCTGAGAATAGGAAAATAAAACGAAAATTTTGGGTTCACGAGTTATGGAAGAAAAGACATATTCTTGGCGAATTCAAAAATTAATTTTTCATCTTCGTCCATTGTCGTATTTCAGCACTGTCGTCCGTCCGTAGTGGTCGGCGTCTGACGCGTCACTGCGGCCGAGTAACGCGCGGCGACTCGCGAATCCGCTCGACTCCAGCCGAGCGTCGAAGCGCGAATGCGCGCGTCAACGCGCGTCGACGCGCGCTTCCATATTTACATAGCACAAATTTGTACTTAAATAATGGAACAATAGAGATGAATATGCTATAGGCTGAAAAATATGACGCGTCGCGTCGCTTCGACTCTGTGCCAGTGTGAGTTGAGCCTGAGACTTTGAGTTTGAACAGCAAATGTGTTGCCAGTCTCAAAGAATTATTTTAACGCCTTATCGGTGGAGTTTGAGTATTAGTGAAACAATTTGTGAGTGAAAAAATTTTTTGCTCATGAAAGTGAAACTAATTATTGTAAAACTTTACTCTTTAATCATTTTCTTACAACATATTTTAATTTTTTTCAATAATAAGGTTTATGTTATTGTTTTTTTCAATTAAAAACGTTTTCTACTTTTTATGAACAGCCTGTATAGCGGTGAAAAGCTTTGATAATATGAAACTACAATCTTGCACGTATTCTTAATCTGTTAAGTATTTAATAACGTCCGATAAGCCACCGGTCTTGATGCTATGGTCTCGATGCGTATCTATCCAATAATATCTTCCCTTTTATCCTCTATTATCAGATTAAATATCTCAAACCACCTTGTCCCTATATAAATGTTAATATTAAAAATCACTGGTCACTGAGTAACCGTAAAAATGTAAGGCTTTTGTAAACAGCTTTTTAAGTTAAAAACATATTCAAACACGCTTACAGGTAGGTATCTGTTAAATATTCCTGTATTATAAATATTAGGCACATGTGTGGTTAATCTGTTTCATATGTTACATTATAAAATATATTATTATGCATAACACAAGCGTATTTTATTTAATCAGTTTATATTATGTGATGGATAAAAAGTTTAAAAAACATAATAATATTAGTATTTAACAAGTCCTGTTATTTTAAGCGCATGGGTAATCAAAACACGATACTGGTATCCCTGGCAGTGGCGCGCCTTCATGCGTGAGGGGAGCGTGTCGTATAATTTGTGTGTCATTTTAAGTCAAAGTTTACATGTTTTTTCTCGAATTATCGTCCTAAGTCTGTTATTATCTTATGCTTTCATTATTGTGATTATGTGTTGTTATCTCAAGTGCAGCCGAGGTGCGTGATAAGGGTAAGCTCCTGTTTATTCACTTGTTCATATCAGACGGCAAGTTAAAAAAAACGTATCATGCAGCAGGAGTCAGCTGTGCTGGTCGTGTCGTGAGTTCTTATTAGAATATTGTTAGGTATTATAATACGGAGATGTCCCCAAGGCTATGTACATGCGCTAAGGTCGGCTTAGTACGGCCCTATGAACTCCTATGGTTGAACTGTCGAGTGTCGTGTCCTCGGCAGATATCATGTTTTCCTTTATAAGTTATCGTTGACATTGATCTACGTAAAATATGTTTAATTAAAAGTATTTTAGTTATTTATTTAGGTGAAAAGACCGGTTAAAAGCCCAAATGAGGCAATATTTACTAGTTATATTCCTATAAGAATGCTTGATAATCTTCGTAAGAACTTTTCAAGAGTTTCAATAAAGTTTCAGTGAGCGTATAAACGAATTACGTGGTATTCATTAGTTTAAATTTTTAATTAATCAATTTTATTTGTCGAAATGTAACAAATAGTTTTTTAAAACGTGTTAATGTAAATAATTCATATAATATACCTACTGATGGCAGTTTCAGGGATAAATAAAATTAATACTCGACATTTTGTGACATTAAAAGTTGCAATTAAGTGGGTAACTTGGAGGTTATGTTATGTTTCACTTATCTACCTTCAAGGTTTTTATTACAAAACTTATGATGATACCTGCTCAAAACTTTAAATTTTAACTTAAATTATACTTAATGTTAAACTTAATTTTTTATAAATATTTAAAAAGGTTTTTTGTTAATATAATATTTAAAAATTTCAATGTTATTAGCCATTAAACTTAAAGCTAATTTACAAGTTACTTCATAAACAATAAATTTTTCATAAACAATTATTATTTGTAAATGACAGCTTCATAAAATAATTCATCTGTTTATTGGAATTAAAACCTAAAATTGTAAAAAAAGCTTTTTTGCTAACTTTTTTTTTAATCACAATCGGAATCTGATTATTTTCTATTTTAAAAAATTTAAAGTCTAGTTCAGTGGAATATCCCATCTACCCATACAAGACACAAACTAAGTTTATAATAGCATGTTAAACAAAACTGGTACATACAAAGACAAATCAATTTAATTTGGAGTGTTGG
The DNA here is from genome assembly GCA_905147235.1 of Erynnis tages. Classification (NCBI taxonomy): domain Eukaryota; kingdom Metazoa; phylum Arthropoda; class Insecta; order Lepidoptera; family Hesperiidae; genus Erynnis; species Erynnis tages. The sequence continues at coordinate 1,436,095 of LR990093.1, forward strand.
CACTCTAATCATACTAACAGGCAGTGCATGCTGTGAGCTACTAATTAATTGTTATGTTGTTAGCATTACTGCTCTCATAGCTAGCAAGCTTTAAATAATATTTTATGCATGCACTTTATTCATGTACAATTCATATGTCATTAAAAGAACCAAATAAGTAGTCAACTAACTTTTAGGTGGTAGAGTCGTAGTCTCGCCCGGGGAGGTACATTACTCTTCACCCGTCGTAAAACAGCATGTTGGTCATGTCTTGTGTTTATATGATTGTAGTGTAGATATGATTGATGGAGATACTTATTTGAAGGGAACATCTTAGTCCTCTTAAGTAGCAATGTACTCGAATACAACCTCAGAATATGGGATTTCTTTTTCTCTATTTTAGGTTGAATGCAGGCATCCATGGGCTGCAGTGAACACTTAACATTGGGTGGCTTGCATGTCCATTTGATGCTAAATTACTAAAAAAATTAAGTTGGTGGCTGGCAACAACACTGGTGTTATGATTTTTTACTATAAATTCTGTCAGTTCAATGTAATTTATTATGGGGAAAAAAGAAAAATAAATTCTGCATCATAATATTCATAATTCATAACCAAACACTCAATTGTATTTAAGTGCCAGCTTCTTGTATTAGGGTTGTCACTTGTTAAAAAAAATCAATTCAATTTAACAATTAAAATTTTATTGATAAGAATAAGTAAGCACTTAAATATGTAGTTGTAGATGGCATTTAAATGTAATGGATATTAAATTCGAAAAGCAACAATTTTATATTGTCTTATTTAAAATATCAATGGGGAATAATAGAAATACAAAAACAATAAAGTTGTGATAAATTGCTCACAATTAACCTGCATTATTGATGAATTTATTTGTTTTAAGGATAATTTCAGAAAAATCACAAAATTTCAAGCACAGATGTGTTGATAAAAATATTAAATAAATAGTATTTAAACTTAAATTTGCATTTAATAAATCAGCCTAAATATCCATTACATATCTATACAAATATATAAATAAATAAATATTTAATTGTAGTTAGGGGTATATTTAGCTAACTAACTGCTAACACACATAACATACTGCTAAGCTGTACTACTAATACTACTATATCTGTCTAAACAGTTATAATTATGTTATGTTAGCAGTATATAAACGTCCACTAAATTTAAGAAGCGGCAACCCTAAATTTCACAGAAGGCAACAAATCAATCAAGTGGGCACACTTTAATTTGTACTCTAAACAATTGCCTGTTAACTAGCTCTGTGTAGTAGCTCCAATCCATTAGCTGCCTAATGCTGGGCAGTGCACAGTCGGAATATGAAAGACAGGGAGGGATAAAAAGTATCCTATATGATAATAACCCAGGCTGTACTGGGGTTAACTTATTAAAATTTCATTCGAATCTGTTCAACTGCTTTTGCTTGATAGAGTTACAAATATTCATGCATCCATCTATACTCACAAACTTTACATAAATTATGAATATATTTTTTTTCAGTCTAATATTAACCTATTTAGAGTTAGCGACCCCATTCAAGCTTTATACAGGCCGATTTTTAAACTGAACCAATTTTATTCATTCTACAAGTGTGTTCTAGAAATTCAAGTTTTAATAAAATAAATTTTGCAATACTATAAAATTCCTTTTATGTACCTACTCTGCTCTGACGTACTTCGCATAATTTTAAGTTAAGACTTGAGGGAAATAAAATAAATAAAGCATTCCATATGTTAATCCATGTTATAAGCTATGTTTTTGGGTACCAAATTTTATCCAAATCCATATAAATGAGTGGTAGAACTATTGGAGTCTTTAAACATACTTTAAACATACAACAATAACAGGTATTTCCTATTGTCTATATGACCTGCGGCGAAACAGGAGTAAGTTTGGTGTAGTTGCCAGAGATATGAATTTAAGGCATCGTTTATTAATGTTTAATATGGTTGCTCATTACTTATAGTACACTAAAGTTCTCTACACATTAGGTAGATTTCACAATTATTTGTTATTGTCACAATCATTTTCAGTTTCAACTTTTCAACTTTAAAAAAATCTCTTGAAAGTTAATAGGGTTTAAGTGTAAATAAAATAAAATTTCCAGTTCTATACAAAACTGCAGTGACTGAATTCAGTTCAGAGTCAAGATTATGTATTTATTCAAGGAAAGAGCATCAGAAAGACTAGCTACGAGTAAAAGGTTTCAGTATGTGCACTTCCTTTACTTATGAATCAGTTGCTTCTAAGTTTACAGTCCCTACGCTTCTCAAGTGTCTAGTTACTTACTGCAGTTAAATACTGTTTTCAACTTGGTTTGCTTCTTGGGGTTCAATACTGTTTTAAAATTTGTAAACTAGTATTATATTTGTTTGATAACCAGTAATGTGTCTTGCAACAATAAAATTTTCCCGTGGTCCTGTTTGTTCATAAATTTTGTGAGTCTTTTAGTATATACTGTATTGATTGGCTATTAGACATTATAATTTTTCGCATATATCTTTATGGTTTGAATTCAATTACTCATTGAGTTTATAATAAACGAGATTGCCCTTATCGTCTGTTTTGTAGGATGGATATAATTGGCGGAACGATAAAATCTCCGACTCTTCCGACCTTCTCGACCTCATTATACCGGAACGTGGTCTGTTTTTGACATAATGAAATTTTTGGAGTGGAACGTAGCTGCCTGACTTACCATTACCGGAATTTGAACTTTTGGTGGTCGGGGTTGTTAAGAGGCGAGATATTAAGAAATAACAAATCCGTAATCAACTTCTGCATTGTTTTCCAGGTTCATTCCAGGTTTTTCTTACTTTAAGAGCTTCGTAATCCACTTCTGGATATGAGCTTAATGAGTCTCCCCTAATCGACGGCACTCCACCCGGTCTTTCTTCAGGTCATCTAATGACAGTTCTCCTGGTCTTACTTGGCTAATACGTGGTCGCCATTCGAGGACCTATATTCCTCATTAGTTATCGGTTCGAAAAATGTGACTGGTTCATTGTCATATAAGTCTGTTTCAAGTTTGTTTGCCAGCCAACATCTGTTATTTAAAGAAATTATATGATTTATATATATGTAGTATCTTGGAAATCAAACAGTATCTATCTCAATCCATATCTGCAGATCGGTTATTACTTTCGGACGTTAGTGTTTTCGCTTTAAAATAAATTGTCAGTAACCCATTAATGACCCACTACAGGGTCGGGTCTCCTCTCGCAATGAGAGGGCTGTAGGCCGCCGTCCACCACGCTGGCCTACTGCGGGTTGGTGGACTTCACATGCCTTTGAGAACATTTTTTTTGTGAACTCCCAGGCATGCAGGTTTCCTCACGATGTTATCCTTCACCGTAACAGCAGGTGATATTGAATTTTTTATAAAGCGCACATAACTTTTTCACAAAGTCATTGGTGCCACTGGGATTCGAACCTGGACCCCTCGATTCGAGGTCGAATTCTAAGCCACTGGGCTATCACCGCATTAAAATAAATAATATACCTAGAAGATAGATATCTCGTATAAAGCAAGCTGTCTCGTGGATGAACAATCATTACAGGCTCTGTTGGTTCTCAAAGTACGAGTAATGTGTGAAGACGCAAGCGAGCGTTAACGTTGCTTTGTTATGACACGGCGAGTTTTCATCAACTCGATGAAGAACTGTTTCAAAACTTTTGAAATTGTAATAAATACATATTAAATGCGAAAGTTTGTGAGGATGGATAAACGTTTGTTACTCTTTCACGCAAACACGATTGAATGGTCCAAAACGGTCCAAAATCTGTTTGGATGATATTTGGTGATTATAACCTCAGATTAAAACCTGGATAAACATTTAAGATAGTTGTAAGATTCCTCTTTGGGTGAAATTCTTTGGTCAACGTCAACGAAGTTTCGGATAGAAGCATGGTAGAAGCTAGTTTGAGAGTAAAAACCCGTTAAGTACCATCAAGAGGGAAACAAGTAAATACCTATAGGTATTAATTCATTTTACTTCTTGTGGTTCTGTAACATGATTTTGACGGGACATTCACTGGCAGATAGCGGATGTAATAAGGAGGCTACTTTTATTGTTGACTTATATGTTTCGGTTTGGGAGACGTGACTGTTATCATCTCAGTACAATGTTAGTTACATCAATCTTTATTCTTTACACGGCGGTGGGAGTCTGTGGAGGGTGTTCCGGGGTGAAACAAAACAATGACGGGTGGTTCTACATTGTGTAACTCTCGAAGTGACTGTGATTCAGTATTGATAATGTTCTGGAGAGTACGTGTCTCTTAATGTGACGAATCGATCGTGTAATTAGGGCGAAGGAGGTCGTCTAAATCAATATGTTTGGAGCAGTATCTTGAGACAGAAGCGTACATGTTATTGGTAAAATTTTACCTTATTAGATGGTGTTACTTTACTTCCTCTTTTGGTATTGGCTACAACCCTTTTATGGCCCACTGTTAGGCACGGGTCTTTCCCTAAAACAGGGGGAGGTCTGGTGCATACTCTACCAGGCTGGGCTGCTCCAATGCGGATTGATGGAGAGGTGATATTAACAATTAAATAGCAACACAAAACATTCAGCTGTAAACGCGAAAGTGAAACGTTTTACTGAATTGTTTATGCGCCATCATAATTCTTGCCATACGTAATGACATAACACTAGGCGTAAATCTGGGATTCGCGCAAAATAAACAAGTGCGAACAGCCGCGGAGTCGCTGAGTTATCACGCATTTATGAACCTTCTCGTGTATTCATTAATCTCGGGCTTCAGGGTCCATTCGTATTCTGTTCAGTCGGTGTCTGAACACTCTCATGTCTGATTTTATAGCCTTGAGTGAGAGAACAGTTAAGAATCTATAATTCGGTCTTATTTTGAGGTCAAATCAATGGATCGTTGACTGCAGTGACTACTTAACATCAGGTGGCCTCAACACTAGTTTGCGACTCCAATTTTGTTAAGAAACTTACGACTTCAAACTAAACCCGAGTGGCTCAGTTGGTAAAGAAGCCAGTGCGCTACGCGGAGGGTCCTGGGTTCGATTCCCAGCAGAGCAGAGATTTGAATTATGAGTTTAAATTTCTGTTTCTGGTCTGGGTGTGTTGTGTTCTTGTCTTGTGTGTGTCCATGGCGCCCACGACACAGTGAATCCTAGTGTGGGGCTATGAGTGTGAAGCGTTATTTATTTTATTTATTAAAAGCTTCTCCCTTACCGATAACTTGGACGATAAATTTTAAGCTTTCAAGTTTGCTGACTCAGAAACCTTCAAAGTTTTTATCTCGAAAGCCACGGGCTAAAGCGCAGAAACGACACTATTACGTAGCAAGGAAGCGTGTGACCTGTTTTCAAATACAGCGTTTAAATTTTTGTCCACATATGAGATGTAAAGAATGTAGCGATCATAATGTAGTTGGTTTGATCAGATTTTGCTTATTGAATCTTAAACGTATACAGTATTTTACAGATGGTAGGGCCATTTCGGCTGCTAATTCAAAATAAACCGGCATATTTGTGTCACTTGTTGATACATCGTTGACATCTTAATTGGAGGACATAACCGACCGAGCATAATACGACTAAAACACAGGGCACCGTTTTGACACTGAAATGCAACAAAATGTATGCAATGAAGTTGTAGTACGAACAACTTTTGCGTTCGACATGGCAATACGTAAGAAATAGTGAGAGGGGTTGTATTGTGGGCAGGATAAAACCAAGGAACTACAAAAGATAGAAATCATAACACGCTTTATTTGATTTAATCAATCCCTTTGGCATACCTTTTGGCGTCTTACTCCTCTTGCCTCCCGGATTCAATATTGTTTTAATCCACTTTAACAGATTATGCGAAGTATTTGTTCATCGCAGTAATTTCAATTTGCCCATTTCCGAACATTGCTTGTTATTTCGAGCCAAATTCGATATTTATGCGAAGGACCGTAACTAAGTGAGTCGTTTTATTTTCAAAGACCTTCGGATAAATGAACAGACCCGTGATGTAGGTCAGCGGGTCCCTCCGAAGGAAAAATACGCTTGAAAGGGCATACCTATTTATATTTATCCAAAGCCCCAAGTTAAATGCCTGATTAGGCATAACGCACCCACTCTCCATATATTGATTGGCCTCTTAACGCTCAGGGAAAGCTAGTATGAGATAATACTTGTCATCAAATGGCCGGTTTTTTGCTGGCTGAATAGAAAAATAAGCACGAAAAATTAAAACTGTAATCGGAGTCGCGTTCGAAACTCAAAAGATTCATCCAGTTCTTTCATTTTAATCTGCATTGTTTGGCGCGAATGCATAAATAATATAAGACGGGATACAGTTTAAAAACGGTTTTCAGCCAGTGACGACGAAAAAATAAATCTCGGTTCGGTTTGCGTTAATGTGAGACGGAATATCTAATACACTTACGCGTTATTGAGGGTTGTGAATAAATTTCAAGTTCATGAATACATTTTATCCAGAAACACCCGCAGACCACGAAAAATAAAGCTCGCAGCTAGCGTTTAAAAGCCATTGGATCAGCTTAATCACACTCGGTATAAAAAGAACATAGTGTGACCTAAAACAGTACGGTTTTTGTTTCATGAAAAAATAGTAAAAACCTTTTCGGGTATTTACTCAATCAAACTTCCCAAATCTATCAAGCGTCCTTGATAATCCAAAAGTCAGTCTAGTCAACAAGAGAAAATAGACCTTATGGCGCGGTCGCAAGTGCTAGGTTAGCGTGAGAGCGAACGTAGGACTTTCAGATGGTTATATGTGAAAATCGGAAGGTATTATGGTACTGCGTTATCTGTGTACTCGTGCTGGTGTTCAGTTACTACTTTATAGACTTGAGGCGTCTGTGGTATAGAGCGCTGTTGCATTTGTTTTACATCGTGTGCGATATGCTGAAGCTGCTGATGAAACTAGTGGAATTGTACTGATGATGGACTTATGATTTTGAGGAATCGAGGTAAGCTGCTAAAAGTTGCATGAAACTTAAACAAACTTGCATGCTTAATTCGCCCGCCGACATTTGGGGTGTTCTTTAAAATATCTTGTCTAAAAGTTGTGATAGTTCCTTAGCAAAGAATTTCGTCTCTAACTCGAGAATTTTGAGTTCAAATCGGAGTGGCTTAATTCCCTCGCCGACATTTAAGGTCAGTAATTGTGTCCTTACTAATATCTTGTCTGGTGGTGGACTGATGGTACTAAGGAATCGAGGTGAGCTGGTAAAAAAAGAAACTTGCGTACTTAATTCCCTCGTCGACATTTTATTTGCACCAAAAATTACACGGATTAGAAGCCGATGAATAAATACTAAATAGCACTTACGTCTTGTTTACTGACAAGATAATCCACCGCGCGCCAACACCTAATGCGATAAAGAGAATTGTTGAAACAGACTTAGCGGCCAATTTAACTGATGTGATGTCAATTAGGGCAAGAAAATAAAAGGAAGGAAACGAAAAGAAAACGTTATTAGAAAAAGGATTAGGTACATACGATATTTTGACAAAACATGAATCGAATCAGCACCTACACTATGCGTGTATCCTTTGCATCTTTGTATCCAGAAAAGGACTTTAAAATACTGTCTTATGAATACCTAAACCAATAAAACCCTTAAAGGTGTTTTAAATCCTAAAGTGTCTGAAGAGATGGAGTGAAGTAAAAAGCAAGCATTTTTTTAATAAGAAGACCAAGCAATGAAGTACATTGGCCACATTGATGGGTATCACCGGGGGACTTCAGGGTAGTCGTTAGTAGTCGATTTTGTTATGGTATAGTATCAACAGTCTTCGAACGATCTAAATCAGGTGCAACTGTTTTGTATCGAGCGACATTCCTTAATGAAGTTCGATAGTTGATATTGAAGCAATAAAATTTTTGATTTTGAGATATTTGTTCTGGGCGTTAGCAATCCTGTTAGATCGTTTGTAACTCACTAGATTCAGATCTAGATCTAGATTCTAGATCGCCATCAAAACCTGAAAGAAAGCGAGGGTTTTGTCAATGGCAGGAATAATTTTTCTTTGTATTAAGAAAAATTTAACGATAAATTTTTGAAATTCACCAACCAGCTTCAATTTCCTTTGCACGGAATATCAAACGTTTCCGCAATTTCAGGCTATTTTCGAATAAAACATTTCGGGTGAGAACAGTAAAGCGCTGGAACATTGCTAGTTATTGTTACACTGTTTACACTGTTTACTGCTCGTTAATATTGCGATGTGAATTGCCACAGTTCACATGCACTGGAGCAGTGATTCTCAATGTTAAAACTCGAGTAAAATAGCAGAGGAACATAGTAAAACAATAATAATTTAATTTTCGCAGAACGAAGTGTGCCGGGCTAGTCGTGTTTTTATGTCAGTAGTGGTGTCTACACAAATTTGGCGCTTTGGGAGAGGCCTATTTTCAGCAGTGGACTAATGTCGGCTGAAGAGAGAGAGAGAGAGAGTGTAATTTAGAGCGTCTGGCAAACAAACCAAAGCAAAATAAGTACAAGTTTGTTTGGGTAGTAAAGACTTGGGTAACAGAAGTCAGTACTTATGCGCAGTGTTACCCGATATTCCTGCCAAGGTGTGCTACACGGCGGCCCCGACAAGTGCAAGTGAATTGTCAAGAAACAATCCCTAGTTGTCTTCTAGTCTCTAGTCTCTCTTCGGGTACCTTCGTAGTCTCACAGAAGTTTTGCAAGTAAAGATTCCTTGTTAATTTAGAAATAATCAAGTCGGTACTAACAAATTGAAATATTTGATGGATCAGTCAACTTTTAAGATCCTAGTACGAAGATTACAAGCCATGTAGGTATGTATGGATACTATGGATAGACTAAAACCCAACCTTGGAAATGTTGTTTTAAACCCATTAATGACCCACTACAGGGTCGGGTCTCCTCTCACAATGAGAGGGATGTAGGCCTTAGTCCACCACGCTGGCCTACTGCGGGTTGGTGGACTTCACATGCCTTTGAGAATTTTTTTTTTGTGAACTCTTAGGCATGCAGGTTTCCTCACGATGTTTTCCTTCACCGTAACAGCAGGTGATATTTAATTTTATAAATCGCACATAACTTTTTTTACAAAGTCATTGGTGCGTGCCACTGGGATTCGAACCCGGACCCCTCGATTCGAGGTCGAATTCTAAGCCACTGGGCTATCACCGCTACACCTTGGAAATACTTAGGTGGAAATACTTGGAAATACTTAGGTGGAAATACTTGTTGGATTGTTTCAAAACTTCACAGTGAAATCAGTCCCTAATGATTATTTTTTTTATGTTAAGGTTCAATAAATATCATTTAGGCGACCGTGTTTCATCGTAAGCCGAATTTTATTTTGCATCAGGCGACGTAAAGACCAAACCCTATTAGGTATAAAAGCTTAATCATCATAATAATAATTATATTTATCGATGAATAGTGGATTTTTATTGGCAATAAAAAAGCATTAACCACATAAAGTTACTTTAGCCGAATTTACATATGGCAGGCGTAAACCTCCCGAAACTACAATGTTGTGAGTACTTGTGAGTATGACTACATAAATCACAAAATATTACGCGATGTAAAAACCGTGACGAATGTAAATGTAACATACGAAGCCCCGCGCAGTTCTCTTGAACTGACGACGACAGCCATTCATTCATAGGGCTGCCATACAAACGCCTACCGAAACACTTGATTCACAATTTACCGAGCGATTTAAAGAATAAGATGTTATTTTTTGACGCATCACACTCATAGCCCCACGCTAGGATTCCCTGTGTCGTGGGTACCATGAACAGTTGAACACACATAAGACAAGAGCACACACACCCAGATCAGAAACAGGAATTTAAAGTCATCATTCAACTGCACCGCTGGAAATCGAACCCAGGACCCTCTCAGTCTTAGGTCGTCTAGGTCGGCATTATTGTGATTTGGCAAAGGAAGATCTCTCGCCAAGCTAAGTAATCGTGCCGTGCCGTGCTCCGTCCTGTTCTGTTCTGACATGTTTTGAAAACTTCGATAGCGTGATTCAGGAACTCAGCGTGATTAACCGAACACTTCAGAGGCCTGATTCCGTATGATCATTCACACTCGTATCGCGGCAATGTCGTGTCTTACCCGTGATAAAAACTCAAAAAGGGCTTAAAAGTTAAATATCGTGACAATCTGTTGTCGTGCCGAGTTCATGAAATGTGACGTACGGTTTGATGACACACGATATCGGCACGAAATCTTTTGGGACTTACAGAATCAGGGCCCAGCTCTTACGTGTGTAAGAGCTGAAGTGTTCGGTTGATGAACTGATTACACTACTGGAACGCAACTGCCCAATCTGTGAAGACATCCTGCCTCCTATCGTAATCCACGTCCAGAATGACATGGGTGTCTTCTAATCGAAGCCACTAGCTCAGTCTAGGGCCGTTTGAATCCAACGGTTTCCCGCTGTCTTCTTCAGGTCATCAGTCCATCTGGTCGAAGGGCAGCCCGTACTCCTTTTGTCAACACGTTATAAAGACTAGAGACTTACGACAGCCCTATCTTTTTTGTTGAATCCGGGCACAAGGCGTTCGGAATATAAACGGCAAATCTGCAGTTTAAGAGGCTATCAAACAAACAAATATACCGTTTGAAGTAGTTGCAGAATAGACATTTTGGCACACGTTGCCTTAAAAATGTTGCTGTCTAATATACGGAGATAATTTAAAATGATATTGGCATCCCAATTTTTCAAATGTATTTTTAAGAGTAGCAAAAGAGCCTCCAAATGGTAAGTGGTCACTGCAACCCATAACCGCGCGCGTCATGACGCGTGCTCAAATAGAGAAAAGAAAATCCTATTTGAGGTTGTAGGTGCTTTGCTATTCATTAGAACTAAGATGTTGACCTTAGAATTGATCCTATGTGGGGTACTATAGCGGTGATAGCCCAGTGGCTTAGAATTCGACCTCGAATCGAGGGGTCCGGGTTCGAATCCCAGTGGCACGCACCATGACTTTGTTAAAAAAAAAGTTATGTGCGCTTTATAAATAAATATCACCTGCTATTACGGTGAAGGAAGACATCGTGAGGAAACCTGCATGCCTGAGAGTTCAGAAAAAAAAAGTTCTCAAAGGCATGTGAAGTCCACCAACCCGCACTAGGCCAGCGTGGTGGACTAAGGCCTACATCCTTCTCATTGTGAGAGGAGACCCGACCCTGTAGTGGGTCATTAATGGGTTACTGACAGGGGTACTGGAGTGGAGTTTTATACTACGTATAAAATTCCAATATTATTCAAACAATAAACGAATGGAAATTCATTCCATGCTAATATTAAATTTTCGTTACCTGAGTGCTCAGAATGCCCGTACGGGATATGAATAAATGGATGGAACCCGAAAATCGACCTTTTCTATTCAAAGACCGGTTTTCGAGTTGGAATTCAATTCATTTTATTAGTTGCCGAAACACCTACAATGTTGTATTTTACGGTTTTTGTGCTAAAAAAATAGAAATCATAAGACATAACGATGGATAAGAAAACGTTTATTGGAGAACACAGATACATTGTTCTGTAAACAGGGGAAATAAATGGGCTGAACGTTGGTTTTTTGGCTTTAAGAATAGAAAAAACATATTTTATGAAAACAATAGATAGCTTTTACAGCTCAAAATCCTGTCTATCGAAACTGCTAAAATATATGCGTATTAAAAGCTACCCTGCGGCCTGCTGTAACCGTGCAGGAAATTATAGTTGGCAAACCTGCATGCCTCAGAGCGCTCCATATTGTTGTCTAAAGAATGTAAAGTCCACCAACTGGTAATTATTCTCCACCTTGTGAGAGGAGATCCGATCCTGTATACTGTAGTGTTGGCAAGACTTAGCGTATTTATAACACTGTAATATTTTCAACAGGTGTTGTTGCATGGTGGGGGTAAGGAGAGGGCGCCACGATGGGGGACAGCTTCCTGCACCTGGGGGACATCGTCTCCCTGTACGCGGAGGGCTCGGTTTCGGGATTCCTCAGTACCTTAGGGTGAGTACAGTACATTGTGTATTCCATTTTTAAGAGCTTTTCGAACATTCACTTAGGCGTTAGCTTGATCTTTGAAATCCGCCTCAACTCGTACCTACTCGTATGTTCTGCATGGAATTACGAAGGTAAGAATTATGAAGCCTAAATGACGCTGGATTAAGAAGCACCAAGAAAGGGTGGTGTAGCGCCTTTTAGATTAGATTTGGTTATAACTAATATCCGATGATGGCAAAAACATTCGATGTTGAAATAAATTACACACAAGCAAAGTTATAGATATAACACTAATAGTATAAAAGTAATCGCAGAGCTATGGTTTGCTTAAATTTTGATCGATATCGCTTTGACGATTTGTCGATTCTGTTTCATATAGCAATAATAATATGTTATAACGTATTACAAAAAATTTAATACTTACCGCGGTTGCGTACTTTTAAGCTCCAATTAAATTTGAAAACTGAAAAATGTTGTTAATTAAATTCCCCGCTTCATTCCCAGGTTGGTAGATGACAGGTGCGTCGTGTGCCCGGAGGCGGGCGACCTGACTGATCCACCCAAAAAGTTTAGGGGTAAGTTTCTACCCTTGTACAAAGACGGTGAGTTTCATTCAATTATTGAGCACACGTCGGTTGAATGAGAACAGATTTTATCAATCGCCAAGAAAGCGCAAACGGGCTTGTACTGTGTATGTTTATACCCATTAATGACCCACTGTTAGCCCTGTGGCTTAGAATTCGACCTCGAATCCGGGTGGCCAATGACTTTTTGAAGTTTAATTCTCCATAATGTTCTCAAGACCGAAGTTCACTCTGCAATAGGCCAGTTGTGTGTAATGTACCATGTAGTATGTAATGTCCTTCCTTCCTTCCTTTCAGCCCTTAGTAGTCCACTGCTGGACATGGGCCTCCCCTAATCGACGCCACTCCGCCCGGTCCTGGGCCCTCTGAATCCAACGGTTTCCCGCTGTCTTCTTCAGGTCATCAGTCCACCTGGTCGGAGGGCGGCCTGTACTCCTTTTGCCTAAACGTGGTCGCCATTCGAGGACCTTTTTTCCCCATCGGTTGTCAATCCTGCGAACGATGTGGCCAGCCCATTGCCACTTTAATTTGCAAATTTTGAGAGCTATGTCGGTCACCTTCGTTCTTCTACGGATTTCATCATTTCTGATTCTGTCTCGTGTAATGTAATGTCATGTGTGTGTCATGTAATGTACCAGATCTTAAGTGGTGGTGGTATGGTCACGGTGGTCTACCCGAGCTACTTACTATGGCTATACTACCGAGAAACAGTCGAGTTATGAAATGAGGTTAGTTAATTTTTTAAATTTCCTTCCGTTAGGGTAGACAATGTTCATTTCGTTCATTAATTAAGCAACCTTTCGGCTGAATGAGATTTTATGAAATGGGGTTAATTAATAATTTTGAGGCGAAAATTAAAGGATATATTGAAGTTCAGATTAAACCCTTTGTATATACGATTATATACGATTTATTATAAGTAAGGATAACGGCAATTTTAACATCAGCACTGGTTTTAAATTTATTTGAATTATATCAATTTGCATATCTGAAGAGGTAACTAGGTGTCTAAGGGTAGCCAAAAATAATATTTATGACACTAGATACTAAAAGTTCCGTCAACAGCGTAGGTAATTGAAGCTAGGTACCGCTTTACTGCGCTGTAGCCTGTAAATATTGTTCCAGAATTTAATTTAGTTCGGCAGCGAACCCCCGCCGCGGTGGGGATTAAACCCGATCCGTTATTAAATTGACTTCAATTACAAAACATAGGCAGGACGGACGCTAAGCCTCATAGAGTGCGAGCTCTAACATACGTTTACGCGTTAACATACAATACAATAACTATTTATTGTACACAATAAGAGAAAAATTACATATCGTAAAAACAAAAAGAAATAGTGGGCATACAATAGGCGGTCTTTTCCATCAAACAACCTTTAGTTGTAAGAATGGATCGGATAGATAGTACAAAAGTAGGTTTATTTTCACTTTATAGAATAGAATTGAATACAAGTTTAATTGTCGTTGGCCGTACAGCTACGTATCATAGAGTTCTCACTATTACTACACACACGTCCTACTCATGATGACTTAAGATAGCCTTTAATAAAGCATAGCTGGACGGTATAGCTACTATACCCTCCCGTGAAAACGCAAGACATGAAGAACCTCCCACCCGTCGTTGCTTAAATTTTCCAATCGAATATGATGTACCTATTCAAGCTGCAGAGCTATGCGCGCTTCAAACAAAGTCTCTATCACCTTTAAATTGACATAAACATAATACAAAAACGATAACGTTAAAATAACAACGCAACTATTATCGTAAAATCCCGTTTTAAAACGCTCTCGGTTTTTGCGTGTTCAAAATGTTAGAATGAGTGTTGAATTACAAACGCCTGCTGTAAAATATCGGTAGAATGGTAAAGTATTGTTTAAATGTCCCGTTTCCGATTCTTTGATTCGATATCGTCTTTGATCTACGATATGTATAATATTCAAGTAATCCCCAAAAAAAATTGGTTCGGATTTCCATTTAAAAAATCGTTTATCACGCACGTTTGCTTTGTACGTGTAAATTATGGAACGACTTTTCATACGATATATTTGAAGAAAGAAATGAAAGTATTTATTGAGATATCAAGCTACGACACAGAAAAAAACCCCAGGACTTATGGGATTTTAAAGGTTCAGTAAACCGCGTTAGGCCAGCGTGTTGGACTAACGCCTACATCTTTCTGATTGTGAGAGGAAAGTCACTAATGGGTTATAGATTATGGTTTTTTTTTTCATGATAATGGTTCAATGGTGAAGTTGCATCGAGTGTTTCTGGTATCAATAATATGCGACGGCGACCACTTACCACCAGGTGGCCGGTCTGCCTTTTTACCCTACAGCGACGGTGATGACTGTGTTTGACTTCGATTTTGATTGAAAATTTGATCTGTGTAGCGGCGCGATACCTACAGTAATATGAGCGCGCGCCTCACATGAAATGCTGACCACGCGTCACGACGCAAGCATCGAATGTAGTAAACAATAGAATACGTCACACGCGTCATACTGAGACTTGCCAATTAGAAGACGTATCCTCAAACGCGCTATCAAAGTTCCATAGAATCTCTGCATAATAATATGTACAAATGGTCCGAAGTTAACATTCGGACCGCGGTCCCCAGGCAGTGACATCGCCTGGCGGGAGATCTCCACGTTTCCTCTAAAATCTGTCTGTATAGACAATCATTTGTTCCAGATTGCCTGTTCAAGATATGTCCCATGAACCGCTACTCCGCCCAGAAGCAGTTCTGGAACACCGCCAAGCAGTCAGCCAACGCCAACTCCGACACCGACACTGGACTGCTGAAGAGGTTGCACGTGAGTACCGAACCTTCCTTCAGTCACTCAGAGATCTTTTTTTTGTAATGGAAGTACACAGGTGACCAAGGTAACCAAATTGACGTTTGCTTTGCGACATTTTACATTCCGAGCAACCTACATCATTTAAAGTGACAGGTTAAAAGTGACAGGTGCGCGAGAAATGATGCGCACCAAAAACGTTACTATCCCATTTGATGAGTACGTTTTACTCTTCATATTTTTCTCATACCGGGCGCCTTATATGAAAATCGATTCTTTAGGAGTAAACTCCAAAAGTTCTGCAACAGGAGGGTACCTTACCGCCAGCCTCTTAACCCGTCGTAAAGCAGTATGTTCTTCATGTCTTGTGTTTCGGCTGGTCGGAGGTATAGGTAGTTGCCGGGGATACTTTACTTGAGGCGAACACCTTTAAGCGCATACAACCTTAGATAGGATTTTTTTCTCTATTTGATGTGTTGCGCGGATGACGTCATTGCCTTATAGTGCAAAGCTGACGTCATAACGATTCAAACCGAGGCTTTTCCACCTTTGGAGAGAATTAAGCGCTTGTCGGGCGGACCACAAGAACAGTCAATAAGGCGTGAGAGGAACACACGCCTGTAACCGCAAACAATGTCAGTTGCGGTCAACGTTCACGCCACTCTCACTACTGTTTAGCGAATCAATTGAGATGTCATTCTTTTTATTTGCACACAATAAACACATACATCAACAACTACAAATCAAAATAAAGTACAAAATCTAATCGGTCTTTCGCTTTAAACCGGGCCTTCCAGACAATTTTTGGGAAGAGAAAGACTCGGGTAGGGTGCACAAGAAAGGAAGACACGGGTACTTTTAATAAACGACAGTTTATAAAGCATGCTCATTTACAGAAAAAAATGTCAAAACTGGCAACCCTATGTAATATGGGACATAAATAACTCTAATGGGTTTATTAACTCCGCTTTTGTTTGATTTATTTCGTCAAATCAAATAAAAAGTGTGCCAAGCTATTTTATCTACACTGATACGATATCTGATGGTCGGTCCGTTAATAAAGCCGTGATTGGTCGATTACCAATGAAAAGGTATACAATTTTAGTTTACCGTAATGACTATTGCCACCGATGGAGAAGATAGGTCATCGAACGGCGACCACGTTTACGCAAAAGAGCACAGACCGCCCTTCGACCGGGTGGTACTGATGACCTGAAGAAGACAGCAGGAAACCGTTGCAAAACCAAGGACCGGGTGGAGTGGCGTCGATTACGGGAGGCCCATGTCCAGCTATGGACTACCAAGGGCTGAAAGGAAGGAAGGATGGCCATACTTTAAGCCCATCTTAAAAGAATTGATACTTTTGATCTTTATAGTTTATATTTGAAGAGGATGATCATATGTGGCTCGACATTGTCGCACAAATAAGAACACAGATGCGAACACTACAGGAGAATGTAAGGAGGTCGTGTTTACGCAGTTCCCGTTTACCCGGTCGTATGGCTATCCTAACATGTCTCCATGCGGATATTCATTTATTAAATTAGATTGTGTTAAATCAATGCAGTTATTAAACACGTAATACATAGGTCGTTTTCTGCAAATAACCTGTACAAAGTAATTTGTATAGTGTAGTATAAAAAGTATAGTGTTATCAACAGAAGTACAATAAATAAAACGAAACTAAAATAAAACATTAATATATGTACGTCAATGAATCAATTATAAGAGGATTCAAAGCGTTCTTATCGTAATAATAGCACTATTTATCAATTAAATGTGACGTTCAAAACGGGAGTTACGGGAGCCCCAGACTCCGCGTGATTAAGCGCAGGAAACGCCTTTATATCACTGTTCTACTGTTTATTTAACGAACTATTAACATTTTTCCGTATAGAAATGTATTTTCTTTCATCTTAACCCATTTTTTGGCCGGCGATTTTTAACTGAACATATTATACGGGCTATAATTCGTATTGCACGTCGTTAAAATTCCTTAATAAACTGTACGTTGAAATTTTTAAGATAAAACTAACTCTTTATCTCAACAACACTTTCTTACAAAAACATCAGCATATAATAGATTCAGGGATTTCTGTCTTAAGCTTATAACGAGTCGAGTGTTCGAAAAATACAAGGAAAAACAAAAAATATGATTGAAAGACTTCCGCTCTTTGGAATGTTTCACACACATTTGTTTTTTCAATCACATCTGTTGATGAGTAACAAAACTTCTTAAACTTATTCTGGTCGTTGACCCTTGTATATAGAAGATCAAGATACATTTAGCATAGACCATTTTATTGCAAGATACGTGATATTTTTTTGTATTTTTCGAATTAAGTGTCTTAGTTTAATCATAAGCCAAAAAGTAAATTAATTAAAGTCACCAGATTTTTTTTCTCTAGGCTTCTCATTGGCATTGGACGGTCCAGTTGCATAGTCCTTGAGCCATCTCGCTCAGATTCCAACTACCCCATCGTATGTGGCTGCTTTACTACTTATAAATACATAGATGTTACACTTGCTTTATTTTGTTCAGCTGATTGTAACGTCTTACTACATAGCGAAATAGACGCCTCATGCTAGGCGAACGCTTTCCGACAACACATTAGACTTAAAAGTCTCATTCACAGGATAACGAGCACGTAATCTGTGCTAATACCGACCACTTCCTTGCCCCTGTATATCTCCTTCGATCGGAGTTGGTCACTAGTTCGAAACAAATGGGATATCGCGATTTTGAACTAACCAGTCACGATGCTTTATTTATCTTTTCCCCCCCTTCCCACCTCAATGCTTTGACTGAATTGTTTCTTTGTAGAAGCTACGACATGCGGTGTCTATTATCGGTGTCGGTGTCGGTGCTTTTGTAGTCGTTGGTAACGTATCAATGTCGATTGTTCCAGCATGCCGCCGAGATAGAGAAGAAACAGAACGAGCTGGAGAACAAGAAGCTGCTGGGGACGGTGGTGCAGTACGGCAGCGTCGTACAGCTGCTGCACGTCAAGTCCAACAAGTACCTCACTGTGAGTGTGCGTGTGTGTGTGCGTGTGTGTGTGTGTGTGTGTGTGTGTGTGTGTGTGTGTGTGTGTGTGTGTGTGTGTGTGAGTGACGACTGACGAGAGTTTGTACGTAGTTGTGGATGGTTGGAAAAAAGACACGGGCGTCAAATGTGTAAGCAATTACATTAAGTGGTCACTATTGGTCAAAGTTTGCAAATTGAAGTGGCAATGGGCTGGCCACATTGTTCGTAGGACGGACAACCGATGGGGAAAAAAGGTCCTCGAATGGCGACCACGTTTAGGCAAAAGGAGCACAGGCCGCCCTCCCACCAGGTGGACTGACGACCTGAAGGAGGCAGCGGGAAACCGCTGGATTCAGAGGGCGCAGGACCCCTTTGTCATAAAACTGACTTTGTTTGTCAGCGATTTCTCTATCATTTTAGATCGATTCTAAAAAATATTTTCCTGTTAATAGCGGATAGGTTAATTAAATAATCAATTGTCGACATAGCTAGCTAGCTAGCTATTTTGATCCATTTTAATGTTACTCGGCAGGTAAACAAGAGATTGCCAGCTTTGCTAGAGAAGAATGCGATGCGAGTACACCTGGACGCGAATGGGAACGAGGGCTCTTGGTTCTACGTCATACCCTTCTACAAACTGCGGTCCACGGGTGAGTACCACGTGCCATTTAGTATTACACACTAAATATTCAGCGTTTCAAACCAATAGGTTTTTCATGGGATGGGATATGTAGATATGTTTGTCCTCGCATATCTCCGAAAGTAATTGACGGATGGGGATCGTTCTTTTTTTGTTCGTTTGCATTTTTTTCAACTAAGGGAATGGTAAAAGTTTCATCAAAATCGGTTCAGTAGTTGATGTATGAGAGACCGCGCGGTCGCAGCCCGACACGTTGGTCAGATCAGATCCGCACCACACTCGGTACCCAGATGCACGAAGCTCTCCACATCGCTACAGATCGCACGATTTGGAAGGACATGTTAAGATCTGTCCAAAACACATTTGCCGCATCATAGACTAGAGGTCACGACCCTCAGCATTGAGGAAACGACGCGAGGAGGAGGAGGAGTTGATGTATGGTTGTATGGACTTAAAACTAAAAAATATTTTTACTAGCCGACCCGGCACACTTCGTTCTGCCAAATATAATAATTTTCTCACTGCATAAACCCTGCTTAGACTTATACGAACAAACACATCAAAACTAAATCGGTCTAGCCGTTCTCGAGTTGTAGCGAGATTAACGGACAGCGATTAATTTGTATTATGCAGATATATTACTCGTATAACATGTGCAGGGGACAACGTGGTGGTGGGCGACAAGGTGATAATGAACCCCGTGAACGCCGGCCAGCAAGTGCTGCACGTGTCGTGCAACCACGAGCTGCCCGACAACATTGGCTGTATGGAGGTACGCACGTGTTTTACCAGAGAAAAAAAATGTTTTTAATTTTTTATATATCTCAGTTGAGACGACTTCGGCCATTCTTCAAAAGATGGCGCTACAATATCCTGAATCACGCTATTGAAGTTTTATACATCTTAAGTTTTATACATGATATATTTACAAATATACACACATTCACGGCCGCTCCTCGAGCGGGATGATCTCGCCTGGTGGGAGATCTCCCTTTGCCAAATAGTAAATACGTAGCAATAGGCGTGCAGACCACTACCACATAGTATAGACTCACAACTAACCTCAAAAAGGATAGAAATACTACGTGGAGTCTCAGCCAATAATGTACTATTGGTGACCATACCTTCTCAAATGGTAGGCTAAGGTGGGCTTTAATCGCTGTATTCGCTGTGCGTGTCTGTCTGTGACCTATTAGCCACCCACAGAAGGGTCGGGCTGCCTCCCACAGTGACAAGGATGTAGGTCTTAGTCCACGACGCTGGCCTAATGCGGATTGTCATGCATGTGTGCTTATTCAATTGAAATCATGTAGTTGATGTGTATCGCAATTGTTAGGCTGCGTTTCCACCAGAGACGTGCGAGGATGCGTAGCGAGGGATGCGTTTTTGAAGAGCCAATAGAATTGCTTCATTTACTTAGCCTCGCTCCGCTAAGCCGTTTCCACCGGAGCTGTGCCAAGCGAGGCTAGGTAAATGAAGCAATTCTATTGGTTCTTCAAGAACGCATCCCTCGCTACGCATCCTCGCACATCTCTGGTGGCAACGCAGGCTAAAATTTCATTAATTTAATGTCATCTATTACTCACCTGGCAGGTGAACGTGGTGAACTCGTCGTCGTCGTGGAAGGTGACGCTGTTCCTGGAGCACAAGGAGAACCAGGAGGAGATCCTGAAGGGCGGCGACGTGGTGCGGCTGTTCCACGCCGAGCAGGAGAAGTTCCTCACCATGGACGAGTACAGGAGGCGGCAGCACGTGTTCCTGAGGACCACCGGCCGGTCGAGCGCCACCGCCGCCACCAGCAGCAAGGCGCTGTGGGAGATCGAGGTGACTCACCTGGATGTATTGTACCCTTGCTGCCCTTACTACCGGGAGGTGTGACGACATTTGGCCAGTAGACTAACAGTGACATCGCTCGCTGTTCTTAGCAGAGTAGGAGGAGTTCCTTACAATGAATGTCAGTACCCATTAATGACCCACTACAGGGTCGGGTCTCCTCTCACAATGAGAAGGATGTAGGCCGCCATCCACCACGCTGGCCTACTGCGGGTTGGTGGACTTCGCATGCCTTTGAGAAAATTTTTTTTTGTGAACTCTCAGGCATGCAGGTTTCCTCACGATGTTTTCCTTCACCGTAACAGCAGGTGATATTTAATTTCATAAATAGCACATAACTTTTATTACAAAGTCATTGGTGCGTGCCACTGGGATTCGAACCCGGACCCCTCGATTCGAGGTCGAATTCTAAGCCACTGGGCTATCACCGCTGCTATTACAATTAATGATCCAGTGTTTCTAAAAGCAGTAAGGCGCTGCGGGACATTGAGGCAGCAATAATGGATTGAGCCGCAACCCTTTTGTGGTCCACCGATGTGCACTGGTGTTTCTAGTTGGCTAGTGGCCAACCTGTCCGACTAGATTTATCGACTACTATCGTATAAGCGGTGATAGCCCAGTGGCTTAGAATTCGACCTCGAATCGAGGGGTCCGGGTTCGAATCCCAGTGGCACGCACCAATGACTTTGTAAAAAAGTTATGTGCGCTTTATAAAAATTAAATATCACCTGCTGTTACGGTGAAGGAAAACATCGTGAGGAAATCTGCACGCCTGAGAGTTCAGAAAAAAAAAGTTGTCAAAGGCATGTGAAGTCCACCAACCCGCACTAGGCCAGCGTGGTGGACTACGGCCTACATCCTTCTCATTGTGAGAGGAGACCCGACCCTGTAGTGGGTCATTAATGGGTTACTGACACATCGTATCGATAACAACCGGGACCGACGGCTTAACGTGTCCTCTGAAGCGCGGAAGTGCGCATTTAATTCGCCACTAGCGGTCACCCATCCAGGTACTGACCGCGCCCGACGTTGCTGAACTTTTTCCATCGCTGGTCAGTCACGACTTATTTGTTCCCCAGGTGGTTCAACACGACCCGTGCCGCGGCGGCGCCGGCCACTGGAACTCCATCTTCAGGTTCAAGCACCTCGCCACGGGACATTACTTAGCAGCTGAAGCCTGTGTAAGACCTCAGTAAGTTTGGACACTTCTTTGAATTTTATTCATAGTTAGTTGACATACAGACAAACAAAATTTATAAATCATAAATTTGGCATCTATAGCAATTTCTCCTTGTCTTAATTTCCAGTCCTTCACTGTATTTTCCTTATTTTAACTCTCAATTTTTAACGGTATTTATTTTTAAGACAAAAAATTAAATAACATTGAATTGTACAATCTTGTTTGAATCGATTTGTTGTGTTATGTTGCACTTTTCCTGTACTTCAATAATTAATTTGAAGCAATTGAGGTTTAGCTAACCTTAAATGTTTGCAGCAGCATAGTGGGGTATTCCTGTATTCCATAAATGTCAGGTGGAAGAGATCTGTCAAGTAAGATCGTCCCAAAACTAGTACTAAGTCAGCACGATATAAAAAGTGTTATAGTTATTCAAAATGTAAATTTTATTTAATTTCAAGAAGGGCATAAAAAGCTCTCCTTCATAGCCGGCAACGCACTGGCGACCCCTTGGTGTTGCTCGTGTCAGTAGGCGACGGTGACCACTTACCATCAGGTGGTCCGTCTGTCTGTTTGCTTGCTTTAATCATAAAAAAAATTAATTATGTTTGCAGGGACGGCGCGGTGGAGGCGGGCGAGCCGGCGTACCAGCTGGTGTCGGTGCCGCACTCGTCGGAGATCGCCACGCTGTTCGAGCTCGACCCCACCACCATGACGCACTCCGACGCGCCCGTGCCGCAGAGCAGCTACGTCAGGTCGCCGCCCACTCTTGTATCGTACTCCTCTCCAACTTAATAATAAAGCCCCACATTCGAGGGGCTTGAGCTGACTTCCTATCGGGTGGACCGACGACCTGAAGAAGGCAGCGGGAAACCGTTGGATTCAGAGGGCCCAGGAGCGGGCGGAGTGGCGTCGATTAGGGGAGGCCCATGTCAACCGTGGACTACCGAGGTCTGAAAGGTAGGAAGTAAGGAGGCGACAAGAGATGGCGCCACGGGTATATTGAACGCTTTTGAAGTTTTCTACGTTTATGTAAATGAAGGAAACGGTGGCATATATACAATACTCTGAAGTAACGTAATCGGAGTCCGGCTGCTCCCCAGATATGATCACCTCGCCTGATCGGAGATCTCTCTTTGTCACACTTTGCCTGTCACAGATATAGCATGTAACATATAAATATAACAGTCGCGTTATGGCTACTTTTTTTTTTGAGGATCGGTAATTATTCCTATATTCCTATATAATTATTCCTATATAATTATTATATTATGTAACTTGCTGTACTTATTTCAGACTACAACATCTGTGTACTCACACGTGGGTCCACTCGACTTCTATACCCATCGATAAGGAGAAAGAAAAGCCTGTAATGTCAAAAGTAAGAAAAATTATTGATAGTTAAACATACTCACAAAACCACCCACACATACACACACGCGTGCTACGACACATACAACACTCAGCACATAATCTCTAACATACAACTAACAGATTCCGTTTCACCATTCTTGTTTTTAATTAATTTGCATTTTTTATTATTTATAAACCATGCTGCGTGTACGTTTATAGGTGGGTTGTTCAGTGGTAAAGGAAGACAAGGAAGCCTTCGCCCTCATATCGGTGTCTCCGAGCGAAGTGCGAGACCTGGACTTCGCGAACGACGCCTGCAAAGTGCTGTCAGCCTTGTCGACTAAGTTGCACCACGGGAATATAGAGCATAATGAGATGAAGTAAGTGCTATATTTCCTTGAAAACCTAGTTAAGTAAAAATAAACGGTGATAGCCCAATGGCTGAGAATCTGGCCTCTTACTTGACTGGTTCAAGTTGAATCCCAGTCACACGCTTCAAGGACTTCCTTAAAAGTTATGAGCTTTAAAATTAAAAATCACAAATCACCTGCTGTGACATGTATACGTAATGTCGTCAGTAACCCATTAATGACCCACTACAGGGTCGGGTCTCCTCTCACAATGAGAAGGATGTAGGCCTTAGTCCACCACGCTGGCCTACTGCGGATTGGTGGACTTCACATGCCTGAGAACATTTATTTTTTTTAACTTTCAGGCATGCAGATTTCCTCACGATGTTTTCCTTCACCGTAACAGCAGGTGATATTTAATTTTATAAAGCGCACATAACTTTTTTACAAAGTCATTGGTGCGTGCCACTGGGATTCGAACCCGGACCCGTCGATTCGAGGTCGAATTCTAAGTCACTGCTTGGCTATCATACGTAATGTACTTTCTACTAATACTTAAAACAGCCCTGTGGGAAATGGATGCACAGTGGGATCTTAGTAGACGACAACTCTAGGAAGTCTTTGTAGACTTTAAGAAGACATGAGTATTTGTAGGCAACCTTGGTATAAGTCTACGTCTGTCTAGGTCCTGTACCAGTTGGTAAAGACATGAGTATTTGTAGGCAACCTTGGTATAAGTCTACATCTGTCTAGGTCCTGTACCAGTTGGTAAAGACATGAGTATTTGTAGGCAACCTTGGTATAAGTCTACGTCTGTCTAGGTCCTGTACAAGTTGGTAAAGACATGAGTATTTGTAGCCAGTTGGTATTAGTATGACTGTCTAGGTCCTATACAACACGGTACACGAGGGTTCTGTACATTTGTTGATCAGGGCCCTCACCTGCCTCCTGCAAGACATAGTGTACTTCATAGCGGGCTTCGAGAACGAGCCCAACAAGACCAAGGCCCTGGACCTCGTGGTGGAGAACCCCAACAGGGACCGGCAGAAGCTGCTCCGCGAACAGGACATCTTGCGACAACTCTTCAATATCTTGAAGGTAACTTGATGGAATGTTTAAAAAGGGTGGATGTAGACAATAGTAGACATACACTAAAAATACAAACTCGTATACTAACAGCAAGCATCAAACTTATCTGTGTATAGCCTAGAGTGTTCATGCAGAATAACATATACATGTAAAGAAAAATATAATTTTCTTAATTTACGAGTAAATATCACTACTCTATGTTAAATATTTCCGTGAATCTGTGGTCGTGAATCTGTGTACGTTGGTAACTATGGAGACTGTCAGCAGGAAATATTGATATAAAATGTGTATTTTGTTGTAGCAAAAAGCTAATGTTATAATTATTATGGTGATTTTAGATTCGACACTTTAATTATAAGCATTAAATGTCGTTTATTTTCTAAAGAGAAACTCAATTGTGTTTTTAATTTTAATTGTCGCCTAAATCATACAGAGATCATCTTATATACACATTAAATTTATTGTAGTCCAACCGGATTTTCGCGCACGTCGCCACATTGAAAATGACACACACACACACTTGTATATTAACAGCGGGCATCAAACTTACTTGTGTTCAACGGATAGAATTACATGCGTGAGAAATACACAGAGACGTACAATTTATTGTAGTCCAATTGGAATTTGTGAATGGGAAGCGGTGATAGCCCAGTGGCTTAGAATTCGACCTCGAATCGAGGGGTCCGGGTTCGAATCCCAGTGGCACGCACCAATGGCTTTGTAAAAAAGTTAAGTGCGCTTTATAAAATTAAATATCACCTGCTGTTGCGGTGATGGAAAACATCGTGAGGAAACCTGCATGCCTGAGAGTTCACAAAAAAAAATGTTCTCACGCGGCATGTTCGTCCACCAACGGGCAGTAGTGGTGCGTGGTGGACGGCGGCCTACATCCCTCTCATTGTGAGAGGAGACCCGACCCGTCATGTCAGTGGGTCATTAATGGGTTACTGACTGACAATGGGAATTTTTGCGCACGTCGCCATGTTGCGGCCAAATTATGAACTCATTAATTTTACTGGTGATAGTGGGATGGCAACAATGTCATGTTTTTGAGCCAGTGAAGGTGTAGAACTTAACATCAACAACATTATAAGATTCATAAGACATAATATTGGTGTGGCCACATCAAACATTGAAAGAAGTAGCGAAAAAGAAGTAGCGAATCCATAGGCGCTACCATTGAAGGTTTATATTTATAGCCATATAATGGTGCGTGTACAAAATATCCAACTTGAAAAATCGGATTTTCAAACTACTTTACAAGTTCCCCATTCATACATTCCCAGGGCCCATTCCAAGAGTCCCCGGAGGGCGAGCCGTTCCTGAAGATGGAGGAGCTGTCCGACCCTCGCTACGCGCCCTACAAGTGCATCTTCAGGCTCTGCTACCGGATCTTGAGGCTCAGCCAGCAGGACTACAGGAAGAATCAGGTGAGACCGTCATCGTAACTCACCATGTAACGCGTCTGTGAGTTTCATTAAGGGAGGCACGGTTGCCAGAAGGACTAATTGGAGGAGAATGTCTTAGTCACTACTTGTTGCGTTGCGTTGTCAACAGTTTTCTGCAAACATTTAAAGTGATGCCACTAACTGATTAGTTATGATTTATCATTATTGATGTGTTATTCACTGCAATCCATCGTATTTGAGGTTGTATTGGGTCTATTGCGACTCATGCCACAGAATACATTATAGGACAAGTACAGAAGGCCCACTTCGAAAAGTCATTTAAATATATATAGACTCTAGCTACGATACGATTAAGTTCAATTATGATCGCGCAGCGCTCAATCACCTACGCTACACGTTGCGTCTCTTACTAGCGCATAAGTCTTACCTTTTCCACTTTCCCGCTACGTGTTGCGTCTCTTTCTAGCGCGTTACTCTTACCTATTCCACTTTCCTTTCTAGCCGTTTATGCGGGGCCGCTGTGCGTAGGTACATTTTTGATACCGACACGGGGAGTGGGCCAGGGCTGCTCATGCATCAAATCTGCAAAAAGAAGAAAAGAAGCCACATGTAGTGTTAGTTGCAATCACACCAATCATTCATATTTTCGCAGGAATACATAGCAAAGGACTTTGGGTTCATGCAGAAGCAAATCGGATGTGACATCCTAGCAGAAGACACCATCACCGCGTTACTGCACAACAACAGAAAGTTGTTGGAGAAGCACATCAAACCATCGGAGATTGAAACATTTGTGGGTTAGTTGTGTAATTTTCACCAATTTTAACAGTTTATATGGAAACTCATTAATGAAGCGACATCAAAAAATTTCTTTCCTAAAACCAGGTATCGTTGATAAGATATGACCAAATTTTTATGTAATTTCATATTTTCGTACAGAACAAATATGGAAGGATGTTATGACATTCTGTTATGTTATTATAACGCATTTTAATTGTAAATAATTGGCGATGATGATGCTTTAAAGAATTAAGGAACTACACTAACTAGACTCTAGATTCTAGACACACAGTGAGATTCCGCTTCTTTCTCGTAGATTCAGAAAGACGAGTAAGTATAGAACGGAAAAGACATTTTTTTCTACCAGCAAACATCCAATAAGACTTCTATCTGTTGCGATTATTAAACCATCCTTGCTGTGATCGAAAGACAAGTGTGCTTAAAATACTGTTGCAGGTCTGGTCCGCAAAAACATGAAGACCTGGCAATCCCGGTTCCTCGACTACCTGAGCGACCTGTGCATCTCCAACAAGAAGGCCATCGCCGGCACGCAGGAGCTCATCTGCAAGAGCGTGCTGTGCGCCAACAACGCCGACATATTGATCGAGACTAGGTGGCCGTTTACACATTCTAAGTAGAAAACAGCGTAAGCGAAAAAAGTTGCGGTGATAGCCCACTGGCTTAGAATTCGACCTCGAATCGAGGGGTCCGGGTTCGAATCCCAGTGGCACGCACCAATGACTTTGTTAAAAAAAAAGTTATGTGCGCTTTATAAAAATTAAATATCACCTGCTGTTACGGTGAAGGAAAACATCGCGAGGAAACCTGCATGCCTGAGAGTTCAGAAAAAAAAAGTTCTCAAAGGCATGTGAAGTCCACCAACCCGCAGTAGGCCAGCGTGGTGGACTAAGGCCTACGTCCTTCTCATTGTGAGAGGAGACCCGATCCTGTAGTGGGTCATTAATGGGTTACTAACAAGTAGAAAACAAGCGTGAAAACCGTTGTAAACAGTGGCGTAACTATAGGGTGGCTGGGCTGGCAAAATGCCACGGGCCCCGGGGCTGAAGGGGCCCGGACTGAGAGGCCACAGGCCCAAAAGTGACCCTAAAGTGGGTGATAGACGTTAAGAAAGTACCGGGGCCCCATCCAATGTATTAGCCACGGGCCCCGGATGGTTTAGTTACGCCATTGATTGTAAAAACCAGCTGAAGTCAACTGGCCACCATAATCCCTCAATTCTTCTTGGCAAACAGTTATCGTTACCCAACGAGGATGTAGCCGAATTCAACCATCTTTTACCGTGATATTGAGTTGGGAGTAGGCTTTTATCGCTACACCCAGACTCCTAGCGCCTTTTCACTGAAGCTTTTAGTTTGCTAATTTTATGCTTATCTTTTTTAGACTAGTTTCCTCCAAATACCGAGATACTTCAGACAGCGACGACTCAGCAGGCAAAAGCATAGTCGAAGACGATGTGATGTTATTTTGGAATAACAAAAAGGTATGTATTGACTGATTTAATTGCTGACATATGATTGTCTATTTTATGTCTACCTGCTTCTCTGTCTCTCCATTCCTTTTTCTTTCTAATCTATTGATTTGTAGTCTGGTTTCTATAATTTATATAACAGAATTGCATTTTAATGATTTAACGGCTCACGTTAGTGATCCTTAATCATAAGCTCCCATCGCAGCTAGGTTGCAGCGAAGTCCTATCTACCCAGGCCCACGGCACTCTATAAAAAAATTGGAGATCTAATCTCAATCTTTATCTAATTCAAATGTCAAAAGATGTTTTACATAATTACACAACATAAAAAATATCGGTTTCCAGAGTTTCCGCTACCTGTCAGCCCTGGCGAAGGAGGCGAAGGAGGATCCTCGGAGCGAGGCAGCTGCCATCCTGGACTACTACCGGCACCAGCTGGACCTGTTCTCCAACATGTGCCTCAACCGCCAGTACCTCGCGCTCGACAGCCTCTCGCCCCAGCTGCACATCGACCTCATCCTCAAGTGACGTACAGTTGCTTCTATATAGGCTCGGAATAAAGCGGAAATAGCCCAGTGGCTGTCTACGGGGTTTTAGTCAACCAGACTGGCTGCTTCATAATATTTTTATAGATCCAATTTGCTCAGGTAAAGGAAGTCATAAAGGCCTGCAACCCCTGTCCTCCATGCCGTGACTACGCCGTGGAATAGGACGACCGTTCATGTTCTATTTATAGATCCAACGACCCTCGGGCCAGCGTCGTGGACTAAGGCACTTCTCAATATGAAAGTCTCGTTCGACAATATGGTTTACTTCGGGTATTACAGTTCAGATTTCTAAATAGTAGCGAATTTTCGAGTTACGAGTGACCCGGAGGAGCCACGTGATGCTATTTTGCACCCATTGGATACAAATACAATCAATAGAAATAGAATTTCTGGCTGCAGACCACATTGTTTGGATACAGTATATCCAGAAAGGTTTTAAAGAGCGTGTTGTAGAAGACCAGCAGCTTGTTGTGAGGATTAGCAGCCTGTCTTCCAAGCAGTCGGAAGACTGCTTAAGCGCTGTCTCAATTCATTTCTTTTAGACTTTACGTAAAAAAGTCAGTGGTTTTCAGTTCACCACTTACATTTGAACTTAGACTTCTCAAGATACATCCAGCATACTCTATGTTGTGTATTCAACGCTTTTTGTTTGCATACATTTTAAACATATGGTGTTTTTGCCAGATGCATGTCGAACGCCTCCCTGTCCCACGAGGTGCGCGCGTCATTCTGCCGGCTGATGCTGCACCTGCACGTGGACCGCGACCCGCAGGAGCCCGTCACGCCCGTCAAGTACGCGCGCCTCTGGACCGAGGTCTGCGACCGCATCCACATACACGAGTCAGTATGCCCCGCACCCTACACCCTACACCCTACACCCTACACCCTACACCCTACACCCTACACTACACTACACACAGGGCCGGATTTAGGGGAGGGCAACCAGGGCTACAGCCCCGGGGCCTCCACAAAAGAAGGGCCCCCACAATAGACTTGGGAAAAAAATTTAAATTAAGACTAGTACACTAGTATACAACTTTTCCTTTCATATTTTTTTTTTTGTGTTTTACCTTTACCTACAGTACTTTGTACAACCATGATTACATTAATTATTAACAGAAATCAGAATAAATATTTTGTTCTCATCAATTAGGCAATCAGTAAAATATCAAAATATCAAATGGCCCTGATAAGCACTTTTAATTTATTATTATTATTTATTCGAAAACTCGACTGAAAAAAATTGTTGATTTTATTTGGAAAATAATTTGGGACCAAGGGGCCTCCACTCCTTTGTTGCCCCGAGGCTTCCAGACTTCTAAATCCGGCCCTGATGTAGTCTACCTAGTACACTACTCACACCTATCGCACTACCAGCCGAGGACACGCAGGACCCGTCACACACGACCCACATCCAGACTGAAACCAATATAATAATATGCTACACGCGACACCCGACACCCGACTCGCCCCAACACGCATATTTCACTGTCCACATCTTACACCCATATCAGATTCAAACACTACTACATTAGTACATACATCACTCACACAGTGAACTACATATGTCACTGTTGAGTTCTTAAACACTAATACCACACACCCGAGGGTTTAAGGTTAAATTATTTGTAAAACCTTTGCGCATTTCGGTGTGTTGTGGAAAACTTATACACATGTCTTTTACCTTTAACCATGAGAATTAAATTTGTAAACTAATGCTTGCTAGTTTTCAAACAATTTACATTGACTATGTTTTAGTTTTCGATTTAGACGGAAGATAATGTGGTCACTGTGGTGTAAATTTTATGTGGCTATATCAAAGTTAACATTGCCTCATTGTTGGAGCAGTAGGGCCCAGCTATGTCGTTGCGTACAGAGGAACGTAGCTGGGCCGCTTTCGCCACCAGTCCACCACCACTGGCCATAGCACGTCGTGGTTTGTCCTGATTGGCGCTCAATGACCAAACGGACCAATCGGAGCAGCGAGGGCCACTGCTCCACGCACTTGCCCTATACGCCACGTACTCTTCGTAACGTTTCCATCTAGATTACTTATTTTTCAAAAATTTCAAAATTTCTTAATTTGCCTAAAGTTTATATAACGTCAAGCTAACGTTAAGAATCCAGATTGTAATTTAATCGTATTATACAAATTCGTTATATAGCGGTGATAACCCAGTGGCTTAGACTTCGACCTCGAATCGAGGGGTCCGGGTTCGAATCCCAGTGGCACGCACCAATGACTTTGTAAAAAAGTTATATGCGCTTTATAAAATTAAATATCACCTGCTGTTACGGTGAAGGAAAACATCGTGAGGAAACTTGCATGCCTGAGAGTTCACAAAAAAAATGTTCTCAAAGGTATGTGAAGTCCACCAACCCGCAGTAGGCCAGAGTGGTGTACTAAGGCCTACATCCCTCTCATTACGAGAAGGAGACCCGACCCTGTAGTGGGTCATTAATGGGTTACTGGCATACAAATTCGAAGAAAAGCGCATTTTTCATTTCACCGTGTGAGGACATAATCGCAAGGACCATCATGCGCCCAAACACTCATTAACAAGTTCCTTCTGGTTTGGCAAAGCATACTAATACCACCGCTCCCACCAGCTACCAATGCGTGCGAGGTCCGGACGCCACGAGAGTGAAGGTCAAGGAACAGTTCGCGTCCACCATCCGCTTCGTGGAGAACTACCTGTGCAACGTGGTGACCAAGGTGTGGTACTTCAGCGACCACGACCAGAACAAGCTCACCTTCGAGGTGGTCAAGCTGGCCCGCGAGCTCATCTACTTCGGCTTTTATAGGTGAGATTTTGAAGTGAAAGCTTTCTGTTGTAATCCTTCCTTCCGCCCCTTTGTAGTCTGGTCTACTGCTGGATATAATTATGCCTCCCCTAATCGACGCCACTCCGCCCGATCCTGGGCCCTTCTTCTAATCCTGTCTTCTTCTTATCATCACTCCACTGATTCACTGAGTCTCAAAAGATTTCGTGCCGATATCGTGTGACATTAAATCGTACGTCATTTCGTGACCTCGGCTCGACAAGGAATCTTAAATGTCTTTTCTATCAGGCACACAATAGATTATCACGATATTTGACTTTTAAGCCTTTTTTGATTTTTTATCACGGGTAAGACACGACATTGTCGCGATACGAATGTGAATAGTTATACAGAACCAGGCCCCTGTTCAGAGGATGTCAATGGATCAAGAGACAAAACCAATACCGATTCGGTTAGCAATCCAAATCGATGATGATAATAATTGAACCTCTAATCCTACTATCCTATCCTACAAACCATCATATAGTCGACTTGTACTCAAAGTATTTTTCGTCCATTTAGCTTCAGCGACCTGCTCCGACTGACCAAGACCTTGCTCGACATCCTGGACTGCGTCACGGCCATGGACCTCCTCAATGAAACCAGCCACCTCTCCGGAGAAGTCGAATGTGAGTAGCTCTTAGTGTTACTTTCGAGGTGTCAATTATATATATTGACTTTCTGACTGTTTAGAAACCTGTACGAATATACGATTGCAATCTCAAGTACCTAGAGGACGTGGAGGTGTCAGAACCTATAAGTACTACTGTAGCCATACTTCATATTTCATCATTCAGCTACATTATCGATCATTCATCGATCATTGTAAATATTGCATCGCATCGCATCGATACCATAGCCATCCGTCCGTCTCTAGTGCACAACCGCGAGCAGCGCGTTGCCTAGAGACGGAATAACAAGCGAGTCATAATTAAAATTTTTCTCACACAGTTCACTATTTTTTTTGTAATCTTGTATATTTATTAATAACATGCGTTTATAGCAATTCTTCTTGTAAATACTTTTGTGTACATAATTACTGTGTAAATATACAAACTGTAAATACTATTTTTGCCATTTTCAATCTCTTTACTCCTTCTACAAAAACTAGTGCCATACCAGCAGCACTAAACTACTACCTCGAAATTACAGTAAACCCCTCTTTTATTACCGGCTTCAAATTCAATTTTACCATTGCAACATAACTATTGAATGTGGTGTAAGTAAGGCTAGTGTTAGGTAAAACAGCAATCGAAATTGTAAATACAATGAGTATATTATTTTATATTGTAAATATTATTTATCGGATTACACGTAGCGTTATAAAAGTAGTATAAAATGTACTTTTAATTTCCAAGCGTCGCCCGAAGACATAACCAAACGTAAGTTAGATGTTATCAGCACTGTTTAAGTTAAGCTTTTACATGTTTTGATGAAATAATTATATAATGCACAGTATATTTTGTATGTTTAGTCTGACTGGGAATATTTCAAACGACATGTGGATATTATTATGTAGGTTTATAGTATGATTTTATTGAAAATGTTTTATGGTAAATGACATGACCATAAAAGATTTTCATCATTATCTTGATCATTAGAGATATTTTTATCTTCCTGATTAGACTAGACATATTTTTTGTTCGTAAATGTGTCGTACCTTATTTTTGCATTTTTTGTAAGCGTGTCGCCTCATTATACAATATTTTTGTTTGAATAAAAGTGTTGTAGGTGCTATGAATAAGTACGGATATTAGCTACAAATGTTTTACAGTGAATCTCAACAGCAAACCAGTATTATAGTTCAGTTACAAGGCAACATCTTTCTTTTCATGCAATTACATGGAGAGGTTTGACTACACCATGCAATTTTTTTAGTTGTATCATTCGCATTACAACACATTATAACCTTAAAAAGGCTTATGGGCTACTTTTAAAATGTTGGTTTCAGCTGAGGGTGGAGTACTGCGCAGTATCGGCGACATGGGGGCCGTCATGACGTCCATTACGCTTGGATCTGTGGCACAGAATGTAAGCACATAAAAGCACAAACAAATATCGCTTCACACTCATAGCCTAACACTAAGATTTTCTGTGTCGTGGGTACCATCACACGTCGAGACACACACACGACGAGAACCCGAACATACAAACCCAGACCAGAAACAAATCAAATTCGTCATTCAAACTTGTGTTGTATTTGTTTGCAGGTGGTGGGGAGCGCCGGCCCGCAGCGAAGCCCGAGTGCGCTGGCGCTGGCCCGGAAACACCCCCTCGTTATGGACACAAAGCTCAAAATTATTGAAATTTTACAGGTGCCTTACATTACTACAAAATCACATAGTTACATAGTTCAATTCAATATAAGGGAGGGTCCATGACCAAAAGTCAATCTCTTCCCTTTTCACACTGAAAAGCAGAAAAAGGGAAGGGATTGATAAGACTTAATTGCCTTGAAAATATTTGACTACATATGTGTGTGGATATCTATGTGCTGCAGTTACCAGTTTACATGGCCTCCCTACTTCGCCCCGTCTTTTTTATCACCTATACTTTATCTATTTAGTAGTACAGTATAGGTTTAACACAACCACGCAGCCGTAGAACATTGAATACATCAACAAACTATAACCCACAGTTCATCCTGGACGTGCGATTGGACTACCGCATCAGCTGCCTCCTGTCGATATTCAAGAAGGAGTTCGAGCAGGCCGGCGACAAGAGCGACAGCATCGGCCGCGCCGACGTCGAGGCGATCGGTCTACAGGCGGAGGGCATATTCAGTTGTCGGTGAGTGTCTTGCTTGTAAATAATATTATTTGATTCTCACTCCACTGTGCTATTCCAATGTGGATTGGTGGGATGTTAGAAAATCTATGTTCACCTATAAAACCTATGTTCACAAATAAGGAATTATGAATTAAAATCCACGAAAATTAACGACTGCTGTCCATCGATTACTACCGTAACCCAGATACTTGCATTTAACTGGTTTTATTTTTTAAAATCTTTTTATAAAAAATACTTATATGAATCAGCTGGTTACTATAGCAGTCCTGCATAGGTCGGTTGTGTGTGTGTGTTTTGTCAAATGTATAATTTGTAAATAACATTTAAATATTCATAAATACATATATTATTATAATAAATTCATTGTCATTATGGCAGCGGGGTTTGAAATATTCTTATTTTGGCATGGGGTTTAAAATGGTGTCGGAATAAGTAACGATTTGGATGGGATATAAATTTTCATCCAATCAGAATATTTAATTAAAATTGATAGTATATATTTACCTATTAGTTTACATAACGTTTATTATTGTTAATGTTATAATATAAAAAATGTATAAGCTATCCATTATAAGTTTATAAAATGAGTTTTTGTGTATAGTTGTGTTAAAAATGGCGGGAAGTGTATCTTGGTTCTACAAAGATGTCAATTGGTTATGATATTTTTGTACTTATTGCATACTTCTAGTCATATAAAGACTATGTTTTTATATATTTATATGTGAGTTGTTTTACATTTATTTATTAGTGTTGACTAACTAATACGTAGTTTAATCCACTTGTAGGTACTAATATTATGTAAGCTCAACCCGCCTGTAGTCTCACTTCAGAGAATATTTATTTATAGAATATGTAGGTTATATTATGTGAAATAAACCTTGTATGAAGAACAATAAATAATAGAAAATATCTATCTAGTGAATCTGTAGTGACTAACGCATGATTAATAAAGGTGGTGGGAAAATTGTAAGGAGTTAAAATTAATCTTCTATAATTTAGATTTTTATTAAAGTAATACATTTTTTTTTAAATTTAAAAATATAAATCCTTTGTGTCCAATATTTCAACATGTAATTTTTTTACTTTTACACCCTAATAAAAAGAATTTTTAATTTCAATTTATTATTTCTTTTTAATGCCAACATTCTAGATGAATTTTCTCACAGAATATAACTATTTCTTCTCTATAATTGAACTTATAATATTTTACTGTGTATGTTATTAATTTGTTAATACAATTATTTCAGAGCAATACAGACTGTGCCTGACAACTGTCTTCCAAAAAATGTAGATTTGTTAGTACGACGACTTATATTGCATGGTGCATACTAATTGGCATGGTGTGGTCGAAAGTGAACCTTAACACAGCAGCTTTAAGGCTGAAATTTTAATGGGAACTGCTTCAACTAGTCACTAACCTCGCTTGTTGTAGACATACACATAAATTGTATTGTGACGTATGCCCTTGTTGTCGAATGTGAGTTTCGTTGTTACAGATGTGATTTGCTACTATCCAATACTACTACTATCATAAATGTGAAAGTTCGTGAGGATAGACGGATGAATGTTTGTTTATCTTTCGCGCAAAATCGGCTGAACGGATTTGGGTGAAATTTCGTATACAGGTTGTTTATAATCTGGATTAGACATAGGGTATTTTTATCACTCTCTGGACAAAATTTTATAGAATAAACAGACAACGCACTAGCAAGTATCCCGGTCTTGCTCGCGTCAGTAGGCGACGGTGACCACTTACCCACAGTTGGCTCGTCTGCCTGATCTTATAAATTTTTTTATGCTTTCTTTTAAAGGAGTCTTATAAACAAAGTGTTATTAAAATTATTCTTTCATGATGTAAAAAGTATTGGAGAATCAAAGCAGAAGAAAATTGATTCTTCTGTTATATCAGCATTCTGTTCTTTTTTTAAATTAACACTCTAAACAAAACAAAATATCGTTTAGCAAAACTATCAGTTCAAAAGAGTGGTATGTGTTTGTACAGCATTGATGAGGTAGTATGTGTTAGTGTTGACGCACACATTTGTGTGTAGATTTGTAATAGGA
Organism: Erynnis tages; assembly: GCA_905147235.1. Taxonomy (NCBI): domain Eukaryota; kingdom Metazoa; phylum Arthropoda; class Insecta; order Lepidoptera; family Hesperiidae; genus Erynnis; species Erynnis tages. The sequence goes on from LR990093.1 coordinate 1,472,847, forward strand.
GAAAGATGCATGCGGCTTCTCTATGTAGCATGAGCCATGACAACTAACATAACCTAACTTAACCTAACCTACTCTGTGTAACCAAGAAATTGAAATTTAGATGTGAACAAAGATTTTTAACGTGTTAATTTGATTTAAGGTATAGTCACATAGTGTATTTTGACATTTGTGAAACTAAAATGAGTGTTATTTAGAGGGTTGGTTGTTGTATGGAACGATCTGTGTCTTTGGTGTATGTTGTGTCGTTTTGTGTGTATGAGTGTTTCCTAGTCTTTTCCTTTTTTTCTGGCCCAAAAAAACGAAATTTTTACATTGACCTTCATCTCCAATTCCTTGTGTTTTATTCCTATCCTTTTCATTTTATTGTTCCTACTTTATTACGCCATTTCTTGTTTAATAGATGGTCATAATTTTTTTAATAAGTTTTAACCAAAGTCTTTTAACGACCCATTCTAATAGGTTTGGATTAATGTCCACCGAGTTGTTTATAACTGTGGTCCACAATACATAAGCCATATTATTTTCCAGATATTCCTATTTGCAATATTCTAGCACGCGCAATCAGCACTGAACCTTATACCTGTAAATCCAATTACGCACGACCGGGTTGGACCTCAATTGGCGTGAAGGTTGAAAAGTCTTAATGTGTTGCTGTAACTGTGTTTCAAAATATATGAGCCCTATTATTTTTCAAGTATTCCGATCCCGCTTCCCCTACGCATGTTGTGCGAACGTTATATTGATGTGTTGCAATCAATATTCAACCTTACAACTATAAACCCAGAGTCAATTATCCCTGGATAGGTTGCACCACTAGGTGTGAAGGTCTAAAGTCCTTGAGTGTTGCTACAACAAATATCCATATTTGCAATATACTATCAAGCACAATCGGCATCGAACCTTATATCCAAATATTCCCGCTTCCCCCTACGCATGTCGTATGGACGTTACATGTGAGAACACTGCTTGCACATACAAAATGCAACCTTACACCTATAAACCTAGAGTCTACTATCCAGGGACGGACTGGACCTCGACGGGTGCGGGGGCCGGAAGGTCCTCAGGGTGTTGCTGCAGTTGTGTTCGCAAGGAGCGTCCGCGGCGCTGGTGTCGGGGGCTCTGGCGTTGCTGTTCCGGCACTTCAGCCAACGGCAGGAGGTGTTGGCCGCTTTCAAGCAAGTGAGTGTGGAAAATAAGGCATTTTAGGTTATTGTTACATAGGTTAGAATTAAGCATGAGGTTTTGTAAGTAATGCCAAATATTATGGTAAATGGTCACCTATGGATATGGACAACATCAGAGAGATTGCCAAGGAGTTGTTATCTCTAGAGCAGTTTCTTGACGGATATTCTTCGTGTGACTTCCATTTATTGCCATAATTCTATAAAAGTGAATCGTTATAAATATTATTTAACGTCTCTTCAAGTCCTGGAGTCTTTCATATTTATTCCAAAATTTCCTGTAAAATTCTATTATGTGTATTTGTGTGTGTATAAGTCCCGGTTATCGAAAGATAGCAATCGCTAAATCAGGTTGTAAACTTTTAAATGCTGGTTAATAATGGTCACAGTCTGTACTTCCATCATTTCACATGGGAGCAACATTAACTAGGGCGTCAGCAAGAACGATTGTTTTTCGATGTACTCTTTCATGCAATGCCAAGCGGAAGGGTTGTACTCTTCTTAATTTAAAATATTTATCCTGATTTCTGCTTCATTGGTATTCAAATCCCACCATGCGACGTTTCGGATGTAAGCATTAATTGTGTGTTATCGGTATGACATTGCAGGTGCAGCTGCTGGTGTCGGACGTGGACGTGGAGTCGTACAAGCAGATCAAGGCGGACCTGGACGTGCTGCGCCAGAGCGTGGAGAAGTCCGAGCTGTGGGTGTTCAACAAGGGCCGCGCGGGGCCCCTCGACGACCACACCGGTGAGGGTCCCGACGTATCATGTGAAAATAGAATGTTAGGGCCAGTACCTATCAGTGGCATGGCCAATAACATACGGCACTTCAATCGTATGATAAATTATGATATTATGATGAATTATTAGAGATATAAGAAACGGTGCTTATTATGCTGTATGGTTGGCCTTTGGAATGCCTGAAAATTCCTTGATATCCTTGGATATAGTCTTTTGGACGTCAACACCAAGCAACATAGTCTTGAAACGTGGTGGTGAGCCTAAGGTATGCCGCATAGTTGCCGCTATTTATATTCGTTAATGTTCTCAAAGGTATGTGATGTTTTTAGTATTAGGCCAACCCGCATTAGGCCAGCGTGGTGGACTAAAGCCTACGCGCCCTTCTCATTGTGAGAGGAGACCCGACCCTGCAGTCATTGATGGGTTACAGACAAATGCCGTGAAGCAACGTACTATTAGCGGGTGAGATTTGTATTTTTAATCTTAAAACTTTGTTTGCTTGTTTGTATTTGCAGACATAAAAGGTACAGTTGGTCCTGGTGGCGCGGTTTTAGAACGCAACGCTTCACTCGACAACGTGCTGGATACATCTAGAACTGCCAAATATGATCACATGAACGAATACAGGAAGATCAAAGAGGTATGTTATCATTGGTTTGGATTTATTATCAAAAAATAAAACAAGAAACACAACATAATGCAGCATGCCACTCTCTATACGAAAATAGGTGAGAATATTAGTATCTCGATTGAATGGTTGGAATTTATTTTTTATTCAAGAAAGAAAGATGTTTATTTTCTTAAGAACTATGACACCAACAAAAACATAACAGTAAAACACAACAGTAATGATAATATTAATATTAATGAGAGTTTATTGAATACTGCGTCAATGCTTCGCTCCACCAACATAGCGCTTACTAGTCAAAGATTGTAGTTTTGAGATGGTGTGTCAGGATATCAAAATTGGCACACCTCTTTCGCATCTCTTTTTTTATTTTTGAAAAGTTGAAATTGTTGAACCTACGAGTACTTTTACCTTTTCTCTACCTTCTCGTTTGGCGTGTTAAGCTATTTTAACACTATGATACATTTGTCCAGATCCTACAACGCATGATAAAGTACTGCACGCAAGGCAACAGCGGGTCGGGGTCGGGGGCGGGCGAGGGCGAGGTGGCTCGTCCCCGGCGGCACGAGCAGCGGCTGCTGAGGAACATCGGCGTGCACAACATCGTGCTGGATTTGCTGCAGGTGCCTTGACACTCGATGGTGTTTAATGACACACATGATGACAGTAATCAAGTATCGCCAAAATATTAATCTGATCTAAAGAATTTCGAAACATATATTTATTCTCATAATAATGTCGAGTTTAATAATTTATTTGTTAAAATAAATCTACAAAATACAACAATTCGCCATGATAGCGTAAACACCCATCAAATCGAATTACGTCAATTTACGTCACGTCTCAGTAAACGTCATTTTTTTCGTTTTCATATTATACGCGATCTCTGCATTTTTTACTGAGCCGTGACGTAATGACAGACGCCATAACACGGGCGAGCGTTTTGGAATAAATTTGAAACTTAAAATTTAAATGTACTTTTATTGCACAAAAATTTTCTACAAAAATATGATATATTTTAGACATAATAGAAACTTCTGAATATCATAGAAGAGGTTTTGAAAATTAGTCATCATGCCTATTGAAGTCAATGGTATTGGTATTTATCTACGTGACAGAGTTAGAAATGACATAATCCATACAAGAACGAAGGTAACCGACATAGCTCTCGAAGTTTACAAATGAAAGTGGCCACATCGTTCGCTAGACTGACGACCGATGGGGAAGTAAGGTCTTCGAATGGCGACCGCGTCCAGTCAAAAGAAGCGCAGGCCGCCCTCCGACCTGGAGATATGACGAGATACCGTTGGTTTAGGGCTCAGGGCACTGTCAGCCTATATCGGGGTTAAACTTACAGCTCCAATACATTTATTTATCTTCTTCTTCCAGGTTCCTCACGACGAAGACGACGCCGCGATGGACGAACTTTTAACGCTAGCGCACGAGTTTCTACAACATTTCTGCCACGGCAACCATCAGAACCAGGCCATACTGCACAAGCACCTCGATCTCTTCCTCAACGCTGGGGTGAGTGTACTTTATGTATCGAAGTGCACTTCAGGATATGAAGTGGTGCTAGGGTAGATGGTGGAGAACATACGTTTGCACGAATGCGGGTTAGTTTACGGTTTGCAGGGAATTTTCATCAATCCTTATTCACCTAGTGAAGAGATAAGGGTGAAGTGAAGTCTAGTTAGACTACTTCGCAAGCAGTCTGGACCTATATGATTAAGAATTATGTTTTTTCAGTACTTTGGAGGGCATGTCAGGATGTCGACCCTGATCAGGTTATCAATTAAAGATAGCAGTCGTTAAACTTTATTGGGTTCCAAAGACCGGAATTCAGATTCTCCAGAAAGAGAATGCCAAACTCAAACTCAAACTCAAAAGCTTTTATTCATTATTAGGTACAATTTGTGCACACTTAATGAAAGTCATACAGATAAATTATACATTCTACATTCATCCGCTTTGATCGCCCCTCAGGCAAAACGTAGACTGGGAGAAAAAAGCGGGCGGAAAAAAACTCCCAGCACTTTTTTAAAAGTAAATAATACTTAGTCTATAATGCAGTATGGCTAGGTCCAATAAAGGAACACACGTGACAGCTATCGTGTGTGTCAATATCGCCCCAAGCAGTGGAGCTTAAAGATTAGGATTGCCGGCTCCGATTTGTATCTCACATCTCACTTCATGAGTCGCTATAAGAATGGTTGTAGGCCACCTTTTCAGCTTCACTACAACAGTTCTCGTATCTGGTAAATGTCTGTTCAATGGCTACCAGGGAGGAAGGCTTATTTTTGCGTACCAATTTCCCCTTAGATCCGCGAAGCGCAAACAGTGTGCGCGATATTCGAAGAGAACGCAGTGCTGTGCGCGCACGAGGGCAACGAGAAGGTGGCCGCGCACTTCGTCCACTGCATAGAGTCGCGCGGCCGCCGGCCGGACTACCTGCGGTTCCTGGGGACCATCGTGCGCGCCGGCGGACAGCACATCCGGCGGAGTCAGGACCTGGTCATGCAAGAGGTGAGAAACACATTTACGACACTCGAAGACTATTCGTCTTCCGAGTTTGGCTCTTTTACCCCGTAACAGTTGCAGACAGACAACAGACAGTTAGAATAGTTGATGTTATTTAGGTATTGGAATGTTAAGCGACGTCGGGCGCGGTCAGTACCTGGATTGGTGACCGCGTGTGGCGAAATAATACGCGTTTCCGTGCTTCGGAGGGCACCGTCAGGCCCGGTTATTATCGATAAGATAGCAGTCGCTGGACCTTGTCGGAGGCCCTATGGGCGGTTTGAAACCATGTTTTGAAGTGACACGTGTCGAAGTGTGCTCTAAGCCTTCCCCTGTTTGGAGAGACCCGTGATCAACAGTGGGCCATAAAAACTCTCCTAATTTTTCCAATTTATGCACTAGGGTATTACGGCCTATGTCAAAAAGCTTTTTATATGAATTCGTAAGTCATAAAAACCCATAAAAAATCACCCATAAGAAATCACCATTTTTCACTTGCTCTATCAATATTACATAATTTGGGATTTTCCCTTGCATGGTGCGAAATTCCCTATTACTTTTGAATAGATTTTTAGTTGTGCTGCTTTGAATGTAGATGTTTAAAAAAGATAATGGACCCTGGTTGCTGTTGGACGACAGATGGTGAACGCGGGCGAGGACGTGCTGGTGTTCTACAACGACAAGGTGTCCTTCAACTACTTGGTGCAGATGATGCGCCAGTACAAGCAGTCCGGCGAGATGCCTGAAGCCTTAAGGTTTACAAACGTGTTTATAGTTAAAATGTTTATGGTGTGCCGAATTTTCGATTAATTTGTATCGATTTTCTTCTCATACGAGTCGTTTATAAATTTTTGTTATTGATGGTTCCATACTCATAATTACAACCGCGCGAGGAAACTCATACTTTTCGCCGTACCGATGTGTCGTACAGTAGCGCGCGCAATGTCGCCCATTCCGCGTTCACTCAAAGCCCTCAATGCTCTCCTGGACGCTTCTCCCAATTGTGACCTATTCACGGATGACTGGAAGAAAATATCGATGGAGTGTCTGAAGTTTGGTGCCATGAATGCGTGATGTATGTGTGTACTATTTTATTTCGTTTAACTATGACCTAATTAACGTATAAATATGAATAATGATCTCGTTTTGTTAATAATGTTATTTGATATTGTGTTTTATTTAATTCTCTTTTTATAATTTGATACTTGTGTTATTATTTTTATTATCTTTAATTACTATTAATTCATTGTTAATTCAAATTTTGTGACATTATCATATTAATTAGTGTAATTGGTCTATAAATCTATAAATTATTGGTCTAATAAATGAATAAAATACTCCACAAAGTACAACAGTGTCGAGTAGTAATACAGTGTCGTATAGTAATAATCGTATAGCATGCATACTACGCATATATTATTTACTATGCATGCTTTCGCTCTGTTTGCCAGAGGCCCCTGAAACTGTGTTAGACAGAATAAACAACATTTTTTTATATATTTTTTTCAATGATATAGACACAACAGTCGGAATAAATAAACTCTAGCTTTATTCAGTGGTGATGTCTTGAAAAGAAAAGAAAGGAATGCGTTTATTGTTGACTGTTACATAAGAAAGATGTTACAAAAATATATAATAAGTTTAGAACAGTCTACCCTATGCGGGCATTTAAAAAATATGTTCCCACATGTACAGGTACCACATCCAGCTGGTGAAGCTGCTGACGTGCTGCACGCTGGGCCGCAACGTGTACACGGAGATCAAGTGCCACAGCCTGCTGCCGCTCGACGACATCGTCGCCACGATCACGCACCCCGACTGCATCCCCGAGGTGAGCCGGCTCTGTGCCCAAAACTGCCCCACTACTACACTACTACAGGGTAGTGTGCGTCTATGATGCCTCATATAAAATTTACGACTGTAATTCATTGAAATTTGAATTTGACACCTAACGGAATGTACGTACAGTCGTACACGTTATGTGTGTCTGTGTATATGTCAAACTAATCAAACTTAGGGTACTGTGTGTGTGTCATGTTTTTTGATAAATTTCATCTAATATCACTTACTCGCTACGTGTTCTTCGTGAAGAGCAAAGAAGACTAAGGTTGAAACGTCAATGCAATGTTAGAAAAAATGTAGCTCACACAAATTGTTGTTCCACAGGTGAAGGAAGCGTACGTGGGCTTCCTGAACCACTGCTACATAGACACGGAGGTGGAGATGAAGGAGATCTACTCCAGCAACTACATGTGGGACCTGTTCGAGCGCGCCTTCCTGCAGGACATGCAGGCCATCCTCCACCCTGACTCTTATAGCGCGCACGGTACGGCTCAGTTTAGCTTGCCGTGGCTGTGTTCAAATGAAATGGTGTTTTATGGAGCGGAAAGATATGTTCTTGCTAAGCTTAAGCTATGTCAAAGACGTTCCCGGTCACGACGAATTTTTCTATTTAAAAAAACATAAATCGATTAGAATACTAATTTAAACAAGATTATATACATTTTGCTGTGCTGTAGTAAAAGCGGTAATAGCCCAGTGGCTTAGAATTCGACCTCGAATCGAGGGGTCCGGGTTCGAATCCCAGTGGCACGCACCAATGACTTTGTAATAAAAGTTATGTGCGATTTATAATATTAAATATCACTTGCTGTTACGGTGAAGGAAAACATCGTGAGGAAACCTGCATGCCTGGGAGTTCACAAAAAAATGTCCTCAAAGGCATGTGAAGTCCACCAACCCGCAGTAGTGGTGCGTGGTGGACGGCGGCCTACATCCCTCTCATTGTGAGAGGAGACCCGACCCTGTAGTGGGTCATTAATGGGTACTGACATGTAGTAAATTTCCGGCCAGTATCCTGTCATATAAAGCATACCCTATCACCATGACCAGCACACTACACAGTGAACTTTAATAATATGAGTTTGTAATGTTACTTATTGCCTTTACCCACAGGGTCTAACACCGAAGTGCCCACGTCCCCGAAGGCCAGCGCGAAGCAAGCGTGGGTGAACTACGTCACGGACGTGTTGGTGCATACTATATGCACGTTCTTCGAGTCGCGCTTCAGCGAACAGAGCACCACTGTACAGGTGATACATGGGCCTTTTATAGTCCCCTGAGCATAGTCCCCAAATCAACGCACTGTAGTCCGATATTACAATTTAAAGGTTTCCAACTTTTAAATAAATATCATCACTCCAATTGCTCTATAAAGCCGCCTGCACCCGTTATGAGTATGAGATTTACGCACAAAACCTTAGTAAAAAATGAAATTGCCTAAAAATTTATGTTTCACTTTAGTAATTTATGCTTTTTCTAACTTAGACAATTTATTAGTTGAATGAATAGAAAATAAGTTAAGCTGAGCCTTTAAAAAAAAATTTTGTTGGATTTGTTTCGTCGCACATAACAGTGAGCTTGAACAAAACAAAGCTTAATTTTTCTTAGTGATTATATTAAAATTAATGATTTTTAATTTTTCAACGTTCAAACCTTGGATTGCTCAAATGTAAGTACCAATTTACAATAATAATGGTGTCCAATAATAATGTCCTGGTGTGGGGGAGGTCCGTGTCCAACAATAAGATATAAGAAGGACACAAATATATTTTTTTTATGTATTTGTGAAATTTAAAGCTAAAATGAAATATTAAATTTATTTTATTCGTTAAATTTTCATACTCAATCAAAGCATAAAATTTCTTTACACTCGATTAGGCCAAATCAGTTCGGAAAGATAGGTACCGGCTCGTCCTTGTAAACGGCCGTCAAGTGATTTGGTTGGAGAGCTCGGGAGGTACGATTAAGACTACCTGGAGAGACTAATAACATTTTAAGTCTTCATGAGTAGCGAAATTCCTTTATAGTCTACAGTCTTTGACTTAAATTGAGGTTAGAGGAGATATTCCATTAGCTGCATTGCACAAATACGGCATACGATTCCCAGACACGGCAGTCGATCTTCGTGAAGCTGCTGCAGAGCACGTTCCGCACGTACCAGTGTCCGTGGCTGACGCCGCCGCAGAAGCTCAACGTGGAGAACTGCATCAGGACCCTCAGCAAAGTCGGTCAGTGCACCTTTATTTTATTAAAATATTTTAAAGCATTTAGTCTGGATCGCACCTACTACTTGCTGTAACTGAGTCACTGTTATTTATTCTTTTGTAGTTTGTTTAAAATCAAAGTCTTTTATTCACTGTCAGGTACAAGCTGTGTACACTTAATGTAAGGTCATAGATACATGATTGATACATGATGAATATTATAAAATATATCTTATAATAATAATATAATACATCCACTTTCGGTGCCCCTCAGGCTATCGTAGACCAGGAGAAAAAAGCGGGCGGAAAAAACTCTCAGAACTTTAAAAATCTATTTAAATCTTAATTATTTTCACCTGAAAAGGTAGAAATTTAAATAGGATATGTAACTGACAGAATGATGCAAAAAGACTATGCAATGCATCGGTGACAAAACTATTTCGTTTCACCTGACGAATAATGTTTTATCCTCTCATGTGGTTGATAGACATAATTTACAAGTTGGCGTTGTAAAAGGATCAAAATCAAAAATCATTTATTTGCACGAATATGGGTTAGTTATTGGTTTTACAGGGCATTTTGATCAATCCATATTCACCTTCTCAGGTATGCAAATTAAAAAATAAAACTAATGTTAGTAATACAAATTAACTTATAAAATATTAAAACTTATTACTGATACGCAATTTGTTTGACATGTTTTGCACAATTGATTCGTCAATTTAGCCAAGTATATTAATTATTTTCGTTTTATTTAGTTATAATTTTACAATCGAACTAAGGAGTAAAAAGACTAATGAAGGATCACTTGCAACTTATGATAATAGTACCCTTCACATTCTCTAAGTTTCCTAAAGTTCCACTCCGTAAATGCTTTAGCAATTTTTGATGTTTTTGTATGAATAATGCTGTGCTATGATAACAATCGTAAATTGTTATTTTTTGCAGCAAAAAGAAGGAGTATAGCGATACCATTGGAACTGGAAACGAAAATACAAACGGTGTTCGAAAAAGCAGCCGTCCTCTCCCGACAGACCAGCAAGTGGCTGCAGGCCTCCAAGACTTCGAAGCTAGAGAAGATGGCCTCCCAGGTAAGCTAAAAAATATTTATAACCCATAGCTGGTCGCCTCTCCTATTACAATAACAAGTATGTAGGACATAGTCCATCATTCTGGCAGCATGAACATTAAGGAGAACTCGTGAGTTTGCGGTTTCTTTACAATATTTGCCTGGACTGTTACAGCAAGTGACATTTAATGTGAAATATAATGTGCAATAGACAAATTAATTGGTGCGCTTACACTTGGATTTGTTCCCCGAAGTCAAGTAAGAAACTGAATTCTTTATTCGTTATTGTATTTAATCTACAACGATAACTGTTTTGTTTTGCTGGCCTGAACTACTACTATTCTAATCAGTGGTGAAGTATTTTTGTCCTTAATTCGAAAAAGCGTAGCCCGGCGAGCTAATCAATGTTGATAGTTTTGTCATTTCTTTTCCAGAGTAACCTCCAGAACGACAGGTCGGTGATGGAGGGCCTGCAAGAGATCGTCGCGCTGCTGGAGGAGCAGCTGCGGCCGCTGCTGCAAGCGGAGCAGTCGCTGCTGGTGGACATCCTGTACAAGCCCCACAAGCTGTTCACCAGCCCCGGGGAGGACGTGCCCGGCAGGGAGCTCACCAGCCCGGACACCAGCGGGATATTCATATCTCGGTAAGTGTTCAAGCTTAACCTTTGAAACCTATGTTATTCAACACATGTATACATGGTGATGGCAGCGGTGATAGCCCAGTGGCTTAGAATTCGACCTCGAATCGAGGGATCCGGGTTCGAATCCCAGTGGCACGCACCAATGACTTTGTAATGAAAGTTATGTGCGATTTATGAAATTAAATATCACCTGCTGTTACGGTGAAGGAAAACATCGTGAGGAAACCTGCATGCCTGAGAGTTCACAAAAAAAAAATGTTCTCAAAGGCATGCGAAGTCCACCAACCCGCAGTAGGCCAGCGTGGTGGACGGCGGCCTACATCCTTCTCATCGTGAGAGGAGACCCGACCTGTAGTGGGTCATTAATGGGTACTGACATGACATACATGTTCAGTGCCCTGTTATTGAAAATTGTTTCACCTATGTTTTGAAAACGCCAGGCGGGCGCCGGCATCGCTGATGAATTTTACGCTATTTGCTAAGCGTTTCGAGCCGTTTACAATAGTTTTATAATAAGAGGAGTCGCAAGCTGGCTTTAAAGAGCTCTTTGACACTATTTTTCCAAAAACTTACGACTTGTTAAATATGTGATGTCAGAATGTACGAAACATTTATTCTTGACGTATTCAGCTAGTAAGTTAATTTTATTTCTGAATATAATTCTAGACTGATCCGACACACCGAGAAACTTCTAGAAGAGAAAGAAGAAAAGCTGTGCGTCAAAGTGCTGCGCACGCTGCGGGAGATGATGGCCGTTGACCCTGAATATGGAGAAAAGGTATTTTTGGCCTCAAACATTATATCTTTCTGTGAGACTACTTCTGAGCTTGTTTAATGTGTTTTAAATAAATGTAGACCGTCAATTGTTTCAAATCATCCATACAGTCGATTGTGTTTAACAGCTTTTTGTGTGGTAATGTGCCACAGACACTCTTTTTGTTTACCGGATTGTCACTTCAATGACTTTTAATTTTACTTTTTCATTTAATAAACACTTCGCCGGGTGTGACCAGTATTTGGCTAAGTACTACATGTGGTAAATTACATGGGTTATTCCTTGCGTCGAAAGGCAAGTCGACATCTGGTAAGGCGGCCCGGTGGTGGAGGCGGTCTGGCGGCCCTGTATGTAGTTTGAGGACGTCTGTCGCGGGTGGACAACTGGCCCGTACCGAGCCGTATTAACATTGCGGCTAGTTGGTGGAGCTCAGACCTTCCACTGATGTGGAGAGTTCCATACTCAATCATGGAACCATGAAAACGGTAGCAGCCACTTCAATAATATACAATTTTCTCGCCAGGGCAATCAACTGCGCAACAAATTGCTCTCACAGTACTTCAGCAATGGAAACGCTGAGCCCAAGGTCCAGGCGCCGCCGCCCATCGTCACCGTCACCCACGGACCCGGAGGTGAGTAGATATGTAGAAGCAAAGCCATAGTAAAGAGTACCCTGGGGGGTAAAACACGGCTCTTGAAGAATAGACCTTCGAGACTTAGTTGATAACATAAAACTATGGAAAATAATAAAAAATATGTGACTTGTGTTTGAGGTCTTACAGTTGGTAGCAAAGATGTAAGGAAACCGTATTTGAGGTCCACTTTGTGATGACTGATGCAGTTAATTGTTAGTTAGTTAGGACCTACTTTACTGAGAAATAGGGTCAGTTGTCAGTTTACTGATGTTAGGATCCCATTGTAATTCTAACTAAAATATGATATTGCAATGTGATTTATGTTAATTATTAAGTCTTGAAATGTTCTTAAAAATACGTCAAAATAAAAAAACAATAGGTGGCACTCGGGTCGCACTAACTTCAAGTTTCTTGTAGTGACAATATTAGAGAACACTTAACTAGCTGAGCTCCATAGTCAGCACAAGTAGCCCTTCTAGAATGTTCTACATCTAAAAAACAAGGAAACACCTCTTCACTTGTAACATATGGACGCAAGTGACTACTTGCTTAATTAGTGTGACTACACTAATTAATCTATTGTTTTATTTTGCAGCGAATATTTCATCAATAACATTCGGTTATTGACCAAATATCCGCTGTTCAAAACTTATTCAAAACATTTGAAAAATTCACAATGTTCTGTAATTTTAATATGCGATTAGCAACATAGCTATTTATATCTTCTATCCTGGCACTAAATTTTCTGTAATAGCATTCCGTAATTATTCATAAAGTAAGGGATTATATTATCAGGTAAATGGAAGATATAACACGCTATGTTAGTTGGAACTAATGCTTAGTATAGCAATTGTTTCTCAATGCGCATGCGCCGCAGACATTCACCCGCATCAGATGAAAACAGGTGGGTCCACCGACGTTTCTGTGCATGTCTGACCCTACGCCCTGCATGTCGTTTAAACTGTTGCTGACAATGTTTGTATTATTTTACTGCTGATAATCACAACATCATCAGAATCAGATATCAGAAACACATAGCCCAGTCGACACTTGCCTTTTTGACCGACTTTTTTCGGCAGTGTTGGAAAAATATGAATGAAATAAATAAATATAACACAATCTTGTGTTTACCCGTTATGGAATAATATTAAAGTGCATGTTTTTGCATTTTTTAGTTACTCTACACGTCAGTTTGCGTAAAGGTTTACTGTAATATTTTACTTTGCAGAATATTACATCATAGTGCATTCAAGCTTTCCATTCCCCTTTTTACCTATTAATTAGTATTTAAAAGACCAAAAGGATTTCAGAACCTGTACTTGTATAAAAGATATAATTATTCATTCGCTATATACATATTTGGCAATCGTATGAATCCTATTTTAAGAATAACTCCAGGCTAATGTGTGCTAGCCCCTGCCTAAATTTCCATATTTTGTTCGTTGTAACTATATGTCTTAAGCCCTAATGAATTTTTTGTGGTAAGTTTGTCGATATTTAATTTTTGTAAATTGTAAATATGGAACATTTTTAATGAAAATTTGAAATCTGTTTATAATTTTTTTTAATACAAATCTACGTCATAGTTCTACACGATAAATAAAGCGTAACACAAAAATCAATTGAATCCTCCATTCTATTGATCAGTAATCATTTGACTGCCTTTCTGGTCTGCCTTTCTGATTTTGATAGCAAAATATTTCACTACATTGATTTTACAACAACAACAGAACTCCTTATTGTACACCATAAAAATTCGATATAACATGAGTAGTAGCACTTAACGTTATCAGTATAGAGGTACAAAACGCGGCCTTATTGCTAAGCGAGCGATTACAATTATAACACGAACAAGTCGCTTACACTCTCAAAACTTCCCACAAAACGTTGTACCTACAAATAACAATATAACATAAAGTGCAATTCAATGCAATGCAATGCAGCGAAGGTGCTGCTGCGCACGGGGCAGACGCTGGCGCAGGTGCAGGCGCACCTGGACCGCGAGGGCGCCTCCGACCTGGTGGTGGAGCTCGTCATCAACTCCACCAACCGCCCCGCCATCTTCCTCGAGGCCATCCAGCTGGGTGAGCGTTTACTTGTCGTTGTGCTTGTCTTGAGTTGAGACCCGTCGCGCGTCGTAATGCAGGATGTTCTTCATATCTTGTGGTTCGCTTGGGGAGGATCTCAAGAGTCCTCATGAGTAGCAAGCTTATATAACGATATGATTTTCACCAAAGATACAGTACGTACGAAGTGAAAATCGGTACTTATATATGGAGTGGATACCCCAAATGCACGAACCTCTGGAAGCTTGCCAGAGCTGATAGGAAGCTTGTCAACTACTGTATGTTCATAACACTCACAGAAAAGCTAAAGCACTGCAATCTCAGATCAAGTGGTACCAAGCGACCAAGCGCTTAACACGCAGAAACGTTAAGGGTTCAAAATGATAAATTAATATGGAAATACATATTTCAAAATCATTTGTTATCGTTGTATGCTGAAATTAAAAATATGTATATTTTTGCAGGCATTGCACTTTTAGAAGGCGGGAATCCCATTATACAACACAGTATTTTTACAAAATTACAAAATGGAGAAATATCACAAGCGTTTCTAAAGGTAAGTCCAATTCAATTATTATATCCTATATTTACTAGTCTTTATGTTATAAAAAACTTGTGATTTCCGTAGATCTTGAGCTGTGTTTCAAGTAAATAACTTTATACGGAGCTACGTGGTTGGTTGGTTGGTTGGTTGTTTGTGCCGGCAGGTGTTCTACGACAAGATGCGCGAGGCGCAGCAGGAGATCCGCTCGCTGGCCACCAGCAGCACCGCGGCCGCCGGCGCCGACAAGCGCGCCAGCCCCGCCGACCGGCACAAGCCCAACACGCCCGAAGGTAATGCTGACTCTATATTCATCCTTCCTTCCTTTTAGACCTTCGTAGTCGTCTGCTGGGCGTGGGCCCCCTAATCGACGCCGTTCCGCCCACTCCTGGGCCCTAAGTCCACCCGGTTGGAGGGTGGCCTGTACAATACCTTAACGAGGTCACTGAGTTTGAGAACCTTTTTCTCCATCGGTTGTCAGTCCTGTGAGCGATGTGATCACCCATGCACCACTCTTTCACCTTTTAAGATTATAAAGATTAACACACATTTGAAGTCTGGAAGAGATGGCCTTTGAGCGATGGGACCGCCTTTTGTACATTTATTGTGTTTTTGTCTATATAAATCTTTGGGTTTCTAGTGTGCAACACATTGCACACTAGAAACCCAAAGATTAGTGTGCTAAGAATATACATATAATGTCGATGTGTGCAATACAGAATATTTATTTATCTATCTAACATAACTATTTTATTTGTTTACAGACTTTTTGATCCGATATCTTTTAGCCAATTGGACGACTTCAAGTTTAGTAGGGTGTTCTTCTACTCGTAAAACCTGCTAGACTTAATTTATTTAAAGTCTCATTTTATATCATTTTGATAAGAATTAAACGAAACAAATTAAACAAGTTTCGCCTGAGTATAATATGCTTGTATCTATCTCTTGTTCTTATCCTAACTATAGAGCTCCATTCGTGTTCCATTATAGCTCGATTAGTATCTTTGATCGCGGCAGACCTACACCAAATATGACATTGATAAAATTATAAACAATAAGCTAATATACCTATCTCACCCGATTTGTCCGCTAGCTTTATTACTCAATTTATTTATTTATTTATTTGGTTTGATTTGAAAGGTCAATATCTTATGAACAATACTAAAACTACCATTTCACATGCTAGTGGTGTACCTTATTATACAGAAGAGTAGAAATTGTCTACTTTTACTAGTAAATTTTTGGGCTTGATGGACTTTAGTTGCAGGGGTTAAATCTCACGCCAATATAATGAACTCTGCAGGCAAGACGACGCCGGGGCCCATGGTGGTGGGCGAGGACATGGACGACGAGGTGACGAGTGCGTGCGGCTCCGCGGTGCACGCCTACTCCGATATACACACCATGTCGCACGGTGAGACATCCCGTGTAATAACTTTTGGCAGTCTTTGTGTTATCCATAGTTTTGGTCAGGTCTCTTCTCTTAATGAGAAGGATGTAAGCCTTAGTCCACTTAACTAGCCATATGCAGGTTGGTGGACTCTCTCTCTTTATGGAGACCTCTCAGGCATTCAGGTTTCCTCGCGATTTTTACCTTCACTGCAATAGCAGGTGACATTTTCTTGAACGGACATCAATGTTCTGTTTTATATGCATGGAATTTCAATTCAAACAAATATTTTACAGGCACGACAGTATTGGAAGAGATAATGGCGGAGAAGAAACGAGAAACAGGCAACGCAGACGTGCTGCCGGCCAAGGTGGCGGTGATGAGACCCATACTGCGCTTCCTGCAGCTGCTCTGCGAGAACCACAACCCCGACTTGCAGGTGGGAACCATGTTACTAGCGTTGTCGAACAGTCATCTAACGTTGCCTGGCGACTGGTAACCAAGCCACAGTAAGGCTACCTGGGTTGTTTGGCGATTGAAAACCGCCACTATCCCATTTAGGAGAAATGTGAGCTAGGTTACAAAAAATACACTTGTACTTACTTTGTGTGTAACAAAATGTAATTATTTATTTATTTGTTTGTTTACTTTGTGGACATGAAATAATAAAAAGTAGTTATAACATTATTAGTTAAACTTATGCGTACGAGTGTACTTTCAGCAGATGGCTACACTAAACTTTTGTTAACCTATTGAATGTCCAGTAAACAGACACAATAGTTAAACAATAGCAGTCAGACCACCGGTGGTTCGATGCAAATTAATAGTTTAAAATAAAAATTGTCCGTCGTTCGCCACAGAACCTCCTGCGCAACCAGAACAACAAGGCCAACTACAACCTGGTGTCGGAGACGCTCATGTTCCTGGACTGCATCTGCGGCTCCACCACGGGCGGGCTGGGGCTGCTGGGGCTGTACATCAACGAGGGCAACGTGGCGCTCATCAACCAGACGCTGGAGACCCTCACCGAGTACTGCCAAGGTACCTCCACCGCACACTACAGTACACGCAACTGAACAAGTCTCACTATAGCCCACCGATTACATAAGACCAGCTTAGCTCATCTGACTCGGTTCAGAAAGCGAATCATTTTTGAACCAAGGGTGAGAAATAGGTTAGGCGTTTGCCGGGACATTGGCCCCTTTGAATGTTCTACCGACTTTGATACGTGTTCCGGAGAATTTCCCAAAAATTGCCCATATCACATTTACATCCCTATATCACCCACCAGAAACTAGAATTCCACACACCACCTGGACCTGTAGCGGTACTCAACAACCAAACTTTGGAATGGTCTTCCAACCAATGTATTTCTACAGGACTATGACACGCGGTCTAAAAAGAGCTCCACTTCAACGCACTGGGTTACTCTGGTGTTGCCACTGTCAATAGGCGACAGTGACCACTTATCTACAAGTGGCTCATCTGCTGTTTTCCCAGTGTTTTCTAAAATAAAACTTGGTCTCAAGCCCAGCCTGATCAAAACTGATCCGCCCATCTTTTACGCCATCACCAGGCCCCTGCCACGAGAACCAGAACTGCATAGCGACGCACGAGAGCAACGGGCTGGACATCATCACGGCGCTGATCCTGAACGACATCAACCCGCTGGGCAAGACGCGCATGGAGCTGGTGCTGGAGCTGAAGAACAACGCGTCCAAGCTGCTGCTGGCCATCATGGAGTCGCGCAACGACTCCGAGAGCAACGCCGAGCGCATCCTCTACAACATGAACCCCAAGCAGCTGGTCAGTGTGGAGACTAGAGAGAGAGAGAGAGAGAGAGAGAGAGAGAGCTTAGATACAAAGAAAGACAATCATAATCACACACATCTACACACACGCACACACAACCTGTTGGGCAAGATATGTGTATATATGTGTGTGTATCTGATAAGAAATTTTTTTTTGCATTTCGCTTAATTTTCTAGATTCCAAGAAAACTAACTTTTGAGTAATTTTAAATAGCGGGTAATTCGCATTTTTGTTTTCTAAACTGTTATTTTATTTAGATCTTTTTTTATAAAATTGAATATAACCTCCTCTTACGGTGACTGAAAACATCATGAGAAAACCTGCATGTCTGAGAGTTTACAAAAAATGTTCTCAAGGGCATGTGACCCGTAGTAGGCCAGCGTGGTGGACTAACGCCTACATCCCTCTCATTGTGAGAAGTAGATCCGAACCTGTAGTGGGTCATTAATGGGTTAGGTTACTGATTTAGACTTTTTTTACTCAATTTTGTATGGGTTCAACATCACTAGTTTCTTACCTACATTACTTTCTTTTTAATGATTGTGTGTATTTTTGACATCATCACTTTATTTTACCTTTTTGATGATTTTTCACATATTTTGTAACTAGTCATTGTGAACTGCAACAAAGTTTACCTGGTATTGTGTGAAGTCATGTTTCGTCTTCAGGTGGACGTGGCTTGCTCGGCGTTCCATCAGGAACACGCGGTGGACGCCGACTCCGACAGCGAAGACGACTCGCCCGTGCAAGGCGTGTCGCCTAAGGAGGTAACATATCTGCACAACTGACCACATCTTCATCTATTCTATCATTCTTTATGATTTTATTATTATTCTTTATTATTATTGTTACATTAATTCTTAAACATATTCGTCTCGTTATTTAAACACATGTGATTTTGTTAATGAGCTTTAATAAATAAATAAAAATAAATAAATAAATAAATTATTAGGTATAATTTGTGCGCACTTAATGAACGTCATGCATATTGCATCATAAATTATACATGGTTGGCAATGACGAATCTGTCGTCTCTTTTTGTTTTCCTGGTAAGCTATAATTCGTGATTTGATCGGTGGATTAATGAGTGTTTGTGTGTGTGCAGGTGGGACACAACATCTACATTCTGTGCCACCAGCTAGCGGCCCACAACAAGGAACTGGCGGCGCTGGTGCGCGGCCCGCCGCCCGCGCTGCAGTACTACCGCACGCACACCGCGCAGATAGAGGTAACGTCTAGAAAATCACACTATCGAAGTATTCTACACTGTTGCCATATACAATAACTCGGAGAGGATGTAATCGGAGCTTGACGGCTCATACATGATAACCTATCCTAATGGGAGATCTCAGGACTGTGTGTTTGTTGTGTATGTGTTGCACGCAACATGCATAGCTGACAACAGTTTTTAGCGACTGTCTTCCAGTATACTACCCATAATCTTATATAATATTAACCTTTTCAACTTACTTTACTCTTATCAGGGATGAGTTTTTTTAATCTGAAACTTTTCTACAGCAAATATTATTTCTACCTCTTCCAGATAGTTCGAACCGACCGCAGCATGGAACAAATAGTGTTCCCAATCCCGGAAATATGTGAATACCTGCCCGCAGATAGCAAACACAGAGTGCTCCAGAGTGCTGAACGGGACGACCAGGGTAGTAAGGTGGCAGATTTCTTCTGCCGGCTAGACAATTTATTCCACGAGATGAAGTGGCAGAAGAAGCTGAGAGGTGAGTCTCTTTCTCTGTTCCTCTCTCTGTGTCTTCTTAAATCATGTTCAAGGCGATGATCAGGGCAGCAAGGTGGCAGACTTCATCTGGACAATCTGTTAAGTGAAATAAAGTGACATAAGAAGCTAAGATTTCTCTTTCTCTTTTTGAGTTCTGCCCAAGAAGTAGACCAATAGACCAGTAGATTCGCTGGTAAAACAATTGCCCAGAAAGATATAACGCGTATGATAAAATAATATTATCATAAATAATACCTTACCCTCAGGTCAACCGTTCCTGTTCTGGGTGTCGTCCTACATGTCGCTGTGGAGCAACATACTGTTCAACTTTGCCGTTTTAATCAACGTTATCGTCGCATTTTTCTATCCATTCCAAGAAGAGAATCCAAGTGAGTGTTGTTTGTTGTTCAATTTGGAATATATCCAGAATTATTTAATTAATTGCTTTTACTAAGCCTAAGTCCTGTTTGGGATTGATTGGGACAGCCCGGGCGTAAGCGGTTCGAAGGTTGGGTGAGTGAAAGGTGGTCTAACGCACCGCGCATCTAGCGTATTTTGTAGCTACACGTTGCCCGCGTTTCGTCCTCGTGAATTTTAGAACTTGGTTCAGAAAGGGATAAAAAGTATCCGATTATCAATTCGTCCATCCATTCTTAATTAATGAATTAATGAATGTGCCGAGATAGCACCCGATCCTCGGCCGCTATGACACATGCGAACACTACGTGTATAAATTGATTTAATTTTGTTTTCTTTGTTTGTTATATCTTTTGTGCTTATGTATTTGTGTTTTACTGTTACGTTTTTGTTGGTGTCATAGATCTTAAGGAAATAAACATCGTTCTTTCTTTCTTTTCTTTCTTACAAACTTCCGCATTGATATAATAGTAGTGGGATGTCATGTCAGTACCCATTAATGACCCACTACAGGGTCGGGTCTCCTCTCACAATGAGAAGGATGTAGGCCTTAGTCCACCACGCTGGCCTACTGCGGGTTGGTGGACTTCGCATGCCTTTGAGAACATTTTTTTTGTGAACTCTCAGGCATGCAGGTTTCCTCACGATGTTTTCCTTCACCGTAACAGCAGGTGATATTTAATTTCATAAATCGCACATAACTTTTATTACAAAGTCATTGGTGCGTGCCACTGGGATTCGAACCCGGATTCCTCGATTCGAGGTCGAATTCTAAGCCACTGGGCTATCACCGCTGCCGCTGCAGTAGTGGGATATTCGTATGAATTAGGGCATACTGCAGGAATGTTTGATGTGTGGTGGGCGTGGTTGCAGAGCTGGGCCAGCACCTGTCGCTGGTGGTGTGGGGCGTGTCGCTGGTGGCGGGCGCGCTGGTGACGTGGCTGCCGCGCTCGTCGGGGCTGCGCGCGCTGCTCGCCAGCGCCATCGTGCGGCTCATCTTCAGCGCCGGGCCCGAGCCCACGCTCTGGACGCTCGGCATGCTCACTGTGAGTACCGCGCCGTGCACAGGTGCACCCTGTGTCGCGTGTCGCTAGTGGCCACGACAGTAGCGACGGAGACGGTGACGGAGGGGAAGCTGAATGTGCCAAAAGCACCTGCAAAATTTATCTCTCCAAGTTCAACACAACATTTCATTGCTTAACGTCTACCATGCCTAAAGAAAAAAAATATGACCTGTGTCGCGTGTCGCCAGTGACTAGTGTATTTTGTAATGGAGTGCAAAATGAATGTGTCAAAAAGCACTTGCAAAATTTATCTCTCCAAGCTTAACATGATATTGCAATTCTTAATATCTAACGTGCCTAAAGAAAATAAAAATTTAAATAGGTATAGTATATCCATATACGTTGTCTGGTCTAACGTGCAAGCTCAAATTCCAAATTAAAATCACCATTAGCACCAGTAAATTGTCATAAGAGTGGCCATAAGATGAAGATAACCTGAAAACACTGCGAGGATTCTGGCAACACTGCGAGGATTCTGGCAACACTGCGAAGTAGTAAACACTAGCTCCCGAGTTATTTGAATTTTAAAAATAATATAACTTATTTATTCATTTATATTATATCATATAATCTATTTATAGGATTAGATTCACGCGTATAACTGTTATCTAATACCAAAACTACGGAAATCGTCGACAAAACTGTGATAAAATAATAGTGACCGTGAAGTGCTTGTGACTTTAGTTTAAGCAACTGGACAGTGTGTCTCTCAACTTGTGATAAGTGTCATTTAATGCATTGATTTTAATATTTCATATTTTATACTTAAAATCTAGAAAACATTGTTAAAATACTATAGTTTTTTGTGAATAAGTAGATATTTTACGCCAAGAATATTATCAAGAAATATTACCCATATTGAGGGTGTTTCTAAAATAAATTCCAACGCGATAGCGTAACTGTAGTTGATAACAGACGCAACAAGATTGTTACTTATAAACGTAGTGGCGTAATTTCAAATCTCACAACGATTTTTTTATCGTATCTTTTTTAAATATTTTATTTTATTAATTTTTTGTCCCTTTAAGTATTAATTATAAGTTTTTTTCGATTTGTCAGAGTAATAGAAGTATTATATTTTGAAATTGTTGATGCGATATTTAGCGTTATTCTTCTTCCCAATAATTAGGTAAATTGTAATAATTAATATTTATGTATATTTATATAATATAACTCTTATCTTAATTTATTGTTACAGTGCAGTGTTCCAGCCTTATTTACAATAGCTAGCGCCAATGAATCAATTAACTAATTAAATAATAAATAAATATTTCAATATTTTAACATAAACTAAATATTTTAAAACATTAGATGCTAATAATTCAAATAAGTTAAATACTATTTGAAGTACTCAATAAGTAAAAAACAAATAAATACCTTAAAATTTTGTGTAAATAACATTAAAATAGTACCTTTTTTAAGTTAATAGTACAAAAACATTAAAAAACTAAAATTAAGCAAAAAATTTAAAATAGTGATAAAAAATTAAATTAATATAAAATAATAGTACAAAACAAATAGCGTTTGTTATTGCGAACTTCCTATTTACATAATAGTTTAAAATGGATTATGTTACTAAAAGAAACACAACAAGGTCGTGCGCGGACGTGTCGATAATGATCGAAGATGATGATGCGGACTTCAATCATTCGATTTCTTTAAATAGTACAACCCGTAGCTTACCGGGCGCAAGTAACGATTACGATACCATGCTTGAGCTCAAATTAAAAATCGATAGTTTGACAATAGAACTGACCAGTGCACACGCGGAAATAGATAATTTAAACTCCGAAAATACAAAATTAAAAACCGAACTGTTACAATGTAGGAGATCAATTGAAACTTATAAAAAAATCGGATTGTCTGATATAGTAACTCCGGTATCCACAAAATCAAAAAGTAATAAAAAAAAAAATTCAAAGTCTAAACCTAAGAAAATATCAGAGGGAAAACAAATTGTAAATAGTAAAAAGCTACTTTTTGATAATGATGACCAAATTAAAAATTCAATTGAAAATGAAAATCAAATGAAAAGTACGTGTAGTGTTACCGAGACAATTCATAACTCGACTCCAATAAATACGTGTATTACCCAAACGGAGAAACTAAATCAAACAGATTGTCGTATTACGGAAACGTCGGTCTTGCAAAGCGGTACCTCTCAAATTAAAGCACGCAGGGATAAAGTAGTAATATTTACGGACGATGAAGGGAAAACCATGTACAAGGAACTACAAACATTGTTAGGATCCCAATACTTAGTGACCTCAGTTACGATGCCAGGGGCAAGAATTAATAATATACTTTCAACTTGTTTAAAAGATTGTGCAGGTTTAACAAAGTCAGACTATGTTATTATCATCGGTGGCTCAAATGACCAACATCCAAATAGTCTTTATTCACACCTCTATTATTACCTTGATAAATTAAGTTATACAAATGTTATTCTGACTGAGGTATGGCATAATGCAAGTCTAAATGTACAAAAACTTAATAGTATGTACATGCACTTAGCATCACAATTTAGATGGGTTACATATACAAAATACTCACAAAACGTGTATCGTCGTGGCCGATATCGATTATTAAACCTAGGGCAAAATATTTTAAGAGATATTCTACGGTTAAAATATAAATACGATTATGAGGAATACTGCAAAAATATAATTTCGTTCAGAAAAAAAAATGTAGGTACTCAAACAAATAATTGTACTTTATCGCATGAGACAATAGATATTGGCACCCAAACTGAAGACATCTCAACAGATAAGTTTTTTCTTAAATAAAGGAAGCTTCACAATATTCCATCAAAATATACAAAGTATCAAAGCAAAAAAAGATGAAGTTGAATTATTTTTAAATGAGGAAAATAACAAAGCTGATGTTTTATGTTTTAGTGAGACTTTTATGAAAGAACCCGAATCAAAATTGTTATTCATACATGGATATAAATTAGTATCGTTTTTTTCGCGAAAATATTATAAAGCTGGTGGGGTATGTATTTACATTAAAAATTCCTTAAACTGCAATAAACTAGACTGGCTTACAGAAATATCTTTAGAGAAAAATTTTGAATGCTGTGGAATTCATATACCTGATTTAAATTACATTATAGTATGCATATATAGACCTCCTCAAAGTGAAATTGGTATATTTTTTCAAAAACTAGACTTTGTATTGCAAAAATTAAGGCGGAAGTTACGGAATATTAATAGAAAAATTGTAATTGTCGGGGACTTCAATATTGATTTATTAATAAATGATAGTTGTACCAAGCAGTTTTCCGACTTATTGAACAGTTATAAAATGCATTTTACCATCAGGGAACCGACTAGGATAACCGAGCATTCACAAACTTGTATCGATAACATAATTACTAATCTTCGGTCGTATGCAGCTCAAGTAGTACACAATGGCTTATCTGATCATACAGGTCAAATTATTAAAATTCCCTGCAGATTTGCCTATGATAACAAATTTTGGTTTACTTTTAGACGGGAAATTGATAAAAACTTGCCCATCTTTAGCAAATATATTTCACAAATTAGTTTCGAGGAAGTATACAAACAAGTTGACGTTAACGCTGCGTACTCAACGTTCTTAAATATATTTAGTTTGATTTTTGACTCTTGCCTGCCTTTAAAACGTATTAAAATCACACGTGCAAAAAAATCTAACTGGAAATCCAAAGGAATAAAAGAATCAAGTAAAAGAAAGAGACAGCTTTATTTAAATTTAATGAAAAGTAAGTCTAAGAAAGAGCTAACACAATACAAATCTTATAAAAAAATGCTTAAAACTGTAATTAGATTGTCAAAAAGATTATCCAATTCTAATTATTTAAAACGTAGTTCCAATAAATCTAAAGCAACTTGGGGTCTTATAAAATATTTAACGTCCTCTTCAAATGTGATGAAGGAGTCAGTGGAGGAAATTCAGATTGGAACAGTAACTATAACTAATAAAACAGAAATAGCAAACCATTTTAATAATTCATACATAACACAAAATATAGATAATTCTTTTGTTGACAATTATGTACCTAAATTCGCACATGCATGTAATAGTTTATTCTTAAAACCTGTGGATGAATCAGAAATAATAAACCTCGTCAATAAATTAAAGAATAAAAAAAGTTGCGGTTATGATGGTATACCAATCCAAGTAATCAAATCATGCATAAAAATTATTGCAAAACCAATTGTTCATATAATTAATATAATGTTAGAGACAGGTTGTTTTCCAGATCAGTTAAAAATTACATTGATTAAACCTTTACATAAAAAAGGGCCCAAAAATTTAATAAATAATTATAGACCTGTAGCTCTTTTACCTAGTTTTTCAAAAATTTTTGAAAAAGTTATCTATATCAGACTTGCGGACTACCTAGATAAAAATCACATTCTCAATGAATTTCAATATGGTTTTCGGAAAGATAGATCAACTTCGGGTGCTATCTATACTATGCTTAGCAACGTTTGCGATTGCATAAACAGAAAGATACATTGTGCTGCGCTCTTCATAGATATGACCAGGGCGTTCGATTGTGTTGTACATAGTATACTTTTGAAGCAATTTGAACATATAGGTGTACGTGGTATTGCACTAAACTTATTAAAATCTTATCTTAGTAATAGAACACAAGCAACCGTATTAACAACACATAATAAAACGAACAATACATTAGATTCTGTCCAATCAAACTTTGAAACATGTAAAATAGGTGTCCCCCAGGGTAGTATTCTAGGTCCACTCATGTTTTTAATCTATATCAATGAACTTCCTACACTAACAAATAATTTATGCGTTATGTTCGCCGATGATGCAACAGTTTTATTTCAAAACGACAATTTAGCACTAGATGAATATAAAAATAACATAACAACTACACTACTTACAATAAAAACCTGGCTGAAGGGGATGAACCTAACCGTAAACCTTAGTAAAACCAAACTCATGCAATTTAAAAATTATAAACAAACAATATATCCGCTTAATGTGGATCTAGATGCGGTAAACATAGAAGAAGTCCAACAAGTAAATTTCTTAGGCGTTTCATTAGATACTCATTTAAATTGGAAGAGTCATATTGACAAAATAAATAATAGAATATCGAGCTGTTGCTATGCTCTATCTATTCTTATAGATACTTCATCTATAGAAGTTGCAAAAAGTTTCTATTATGGTAATATCTATCCCCTTCTATTATACGGTGTAATCTACTGGGGTGACTCAGTCAATGTCAACAGTACATTTATTTTACAAAAACGCTGTATGCGAATACTATATGGTAAGGCTAGCGACGAATCAGTACGCGCGGTATTCACGGAAGAAAATTTTCTAACGTTATCCGGTATATATATTCTTGAAATATGTCTTTTTGTCGTAAAAAACATGCACTTGTTTAAAAATAAACTTGATATGCGAGTAAGAAATGTACCCATGAGACAGAAAGATGAAAATATATTATATTTACCTAGAATAAAATGTAGAATTTACAGAAAAAGTACATATATATCTGCCATACGAATATATAATCATTTGCCTATAGAGCTAAAAAAATTACCAATCAATAAATTCAAATGGTCCTTAAAACAGTGGCTGGTCAAGAAAGGTTACTATACGGTAAAAGAATTTTTTGACGATAAAATGAAATAACAAATTATCTCAGGTAGGGCAGAGGCTACATTTACAATCCTGTAAAGCTGCCGACTTCTAGTGCTTCCTTGTGTTTATATCAGGGTATAATCAGAGAGAATGCACTATCACGCTAAAGCTAAAGATAAAAATTAAAATTAAATTAAAATCAACAAAGATATTAAAACTAGATTTGGACGAAATAGAAAGTTCGCAATATATAATAAATATCATGCTTATAACAGCTTTATAAAGAAATGTAGTAACGCGCGCAAAAATAAATAAATTAATAAATTAAAACTGTGTCGAGAGTTTTTTCCTCCGGCTTTTTCTCTCTTTACCCAGAAATGGGTGGCACATTGCATAGCCGATGAGTTCGATTAGGAAAAATATTAAAATAAATAAATAATTGGACTGCTAAACGATCACAACTTATTTTAACATAATTATAATATAAAATTTAGTTTTAGTTTTTTAAGATATAATTATTGTATGCCCGCATAGGGTAGACTGTTCTTAACTTATTATAATTTTTGTAACATCTTTTCGTGTAACAGTCAACAATAAACGCATTCTTTTCTTTTCTTTTCTTTTCTAAAAACCCTGAAGGAGTACAGGACACCCTGAGTTGACCTAAAAAGACAGCTGGAAACTGTTCAGGAACTGATTCGGAGATCCCAGGAGCGGGCAGAGTGGCGTCGATTAGAGGAACCCTATGTCTAGCAATGGATTACGAAGAGCTGAAAGGAAAAAGAACCTAAAGAAATAGCGTCCGTTTTACATAACTTAATATATCCGCCTCTTAATTCCAGATAGTGGTGAAGGGCATCCACCTGGTGAGCATCATGGGCAACCAGGGCACGCTGTCCAAGTCCACGCGCCACGTGCTCAGTGACCCCGAGCTGCTGTACCACGGCGTCTACCTGCTGTTCTGCTTCCTCGGCATCTGCTGCCACCCGTTCTTCTTCTCCGTGCTCGTGAGTGACCCTGAGAAGGATAACGAATCTGGAGAATATCTGTATTTGCCCGGTCTCGGTATTGGTGAAAATAAGAATAAATTGGAGCGAAAAGAGGAGAGAAAACATGCAACAAACAAATAAACTTGCACGCACGTTAGCACGTACAGACTTACGCACTCCCACACACACATAGACGCAAAATTTTTTTGCGTCTAAGGTACCATGGACTCATAAAGAAAAGAGCAGGCATGTCTAACGAAAAAAATGTGGGCCTTAGTCCAAGACACATTCAGCCAATCTCAGATGCCTTTGAGAACATTTTGAATAACACTCAAAAAGCGTCCAGGTTCCTCACGAAGATTTTCTTCACGGTTGCAACAAGTGATGTTTAAATTTATAAATCGTATATATATGGCAGTGTTCGGGCCATGCCACTGGGATTCGAACCTGGACATCTCGAGTAAGAGGTCAAATTCTTAAGCACTGGTCTAGAAATACTTAACTGGGTTTATAAGTTTATGCGTGTGATAAAAAATAACACGCATCCACACAGTGTTGTTTCAAAAGTATAATGTGAATAGTGCCAAAACTTACACGAATGGCTGAATATATTCTTCGTTAACCCCACCAGCTCCTCGACATCGTGTACCGAGAGGAGACGCTCCTGAACGTGATGCGGTCGGTGACCCGCAACGGCCGGTCCATCCTGCTGACGGCCGTGCTGGCGCTGGTGCTGGTCTACATGTTCTCCATCGTAGGCTACATGTTCTTCCGCGACCACTTCCTCGTCAGCGTCGACCGGCTGGACGGTGAGATTGTGCATTGTTCTCCACCAGCTCCACCAGGGTGGTCGATGATCCGCAACGGCCTTTCCATCCTGCTTTTTTTTCTAGTTTTTAAAATGTGTTTTTTCATCTTATACTCTGTTAGACAATTATTATTTTATATCATAGGTTATCATCCATTGCGGTAGTTTGCATTGCTCCCTACACTACTATAATTTTTTTGGATGTTTGTCACTCTTTCATGCAAAAACGGCTCAACAGGTAGGGATGAAATTCGTTATGCCCATAGTTTATAACTTTTTATCCGCCTTTGGACCCAGTCCTAAAATCCATGTGACGAAACCGCGAGCAAAGAAAAAAAATGTCTTAGCTAAGTTCCTCCTTGACAGACGACGACGACCCGCGCTTCGAGCCCGACAAGTGCGAGAGCCCGCTGGACCCCGCCGCCAAGTACGCGCGGCCGCCGCGCTTCGTGTCCGTCGGCGGCGAGGTGCGCGAGCGCAGCTGCGACTCGCTCATCATGTGCATCGTCACCACGCTCAACCAGGGCCTGCGCAACGGCGGCGGCATCGGCGACATCCTGCGCGCGCCCGCCAGCTTCGTGAGTGTGTCCCACTGTCCCACTGGCGACTCGCTCGTCGTGTGCATCGTCACCACGCTCAACCAGGGCCTGCGCAACACATACCACACAAGTGTGGGCTAGCACACAATTGTCCCCCCCCCCTCCCTCAAATCCACCATACACACACACACACACACACACACACACACACACACACACACACACATTGGTGCGTGATACTGGGATTCGGACCCGGTCCCCTCGATTCGAGGTTGAATTCCAAGCCACTGGGCTATCACCGCAACCGGTTTGACTTAGAGACAAAAAAATCACCACTAATACATCAGTAGTGAATACAGACATGGTTAATGTTTGTCCCATCTGCGTGCAACAGGAGCCGCTGTTCGTGGCGCGGGTGGTGTACGACCTGCTGTTCTTCTTCGTGGTGATCATCATCGTGCTGAACCTCATCTTCGGCGTCATCATCGACACCTTCGCGGACCTCAGGAGCGAGAAGCAGCAGAAGGAGCTCATATTGAAGAACACATGCTTTATATGTGGTGAGTTGTGTCACAAAGGGCGAAAGAAGTATGCTCGATTGGTCACCCGTCCGACTTGGTTGACCGATGCCCTGAAGAAGACAGCGGGAAAGGCAAAGGTGTGCTTCAAGCTGCCACCTGACCAGGTTGATCGATGACCTGGAGAACACAGTGAAAAACCCTTGGATTCAAAGTTCCCAGGTCCAGGTGGAGTGGTGGCGATTAGGGGAGGCCCATGTCCAGCAGAGAATTTAGAGTGAAAGGAAGGAACTAGGTTCGGTTTCTTAAAAATTTTAAAGATTCACTTGAGTATTCAGAGCTGTGTGTTGTAAAATTTGTCGTGTTAGTTGTACGGTCTGTTATCTCAGCCAATTAGGACAAGGACTTAAGCGATAATAAAGACCACAGACCACAGAACCATAATATTCCATCAATTCAATTATTTAATGAATCCGTCACCCGTAATTGGCTGTAAGCAATTACATATGAGTTAAAAGTATATAGAATTTAAGCGCTGCATATTTAGTGATAAAGAAACAAATGACGTATTCGTGTGGCAGGGTTGAACAGGTCGGCCTTCGACAACAAGACGGTGTCGTTCGAGGAGCACATCAAGAGCGAGCACAACATGTGGCACTACCTGTACTTCATGGTGCTGGTGCGCGTCAAGGACCCCACCGAGTTCACCGGCCCCGAGAGCTACGTGCACTCCATGATCAAGGCACGCCACGATATCTCTTTTTACTTTTTTAATTTGCATACCTGAAAAGGTGAATATGGATTGATCAAAATGCCCTGTAAAACCGATAACTAACCCATATTCGTGCAAATGAATGATTTTCATTTCATTTCTGTAATCCATGCGGTCTTAGAAAAGAGTTGCCACACCCCTTGACCAATTTGATCTTAGTAAATTATAAAGCCGCGGTCAAATTGACCAATGTCAATTTTAAAAATTAATACCTTACCTATTCTACCTAATCCTTTAAAAATGAAGTGGATGAATAGGTTATAGCAGAGAGAGGTGAGATTTTTAATTACTGTTTTAAATACTTTCAAAAGAAAGTTTAATAAAACGTGAGCAGATAGAGTATCGTAGTGAAAGCGGCTGGTACATAAAGTTTCTAATAATGCCGTTAGTAAATCACATTGTGATATGGCCACACCAATGTTCTATCTATGACGTCGTCAATGTCAGTTTTTTGCAAACTCATTCTTAGAGAAATTATAAATTGAAGAACTAATCGGTTTACAAACATGACAATATTGTCAAACCAACATGGTGAAACACGCAAAAACCCCGGTCAAGCGTAAATGCTAATTTAATTGTTGTCCGCTGTATATTGTTTTATTGTTCTGTTTGTTTGTACTGGCTGTGTATGTGTATAATAAGTTTGATGTGATGTGTGTGCACTGTGCAGTCCAACAACCTGGATTGGTTCCCGCGGCTGCGCGCGCTGTCGCTGGTGGGCGGCGGCGAGGGCGAGGGCGGCGAGCTCGAACTGCGGAACTTGCACGCGCAGCTGGAGAAGGCGCACGCCGCCGTGCGCACGCTCACCGACCTGCTCACTGACCTCCGCGACCAGGTGCGACTGTCCACTGTCCCACTGTCCCACTGCCCCACTGTCCCACTGCGTCACGTCAACAAGAAGAGCTGCACGCGTGACACTACGAGTACTATAGTAGCCGTCGTGAATCGTGAGCACACATCATTAGTGGTAGGGATATTGTACAATTTTGGCCAATGTACAGCAACCAATACGCGAGACAAACGTCGAATCTGACTTAATTTTAAGTCAAAAAATTTTTTTTATTAACTCTTCAGCCGTAGCTGATAGCCTGATACTATGTTAATACCCCACAGATGACTGAACAGAGAAAGCAGAAACAGCGCATCGGGCTGCTGAACTCGACGTCCGCTTACCTTCAGAACCTCCAGCTGAACCTGCCGCCGTGAACCACATGCCGCACACATACACACACACACACACACACTGCACACACACACCGAACATTTCAAAATAACCTTGAAACTAATTGTTTTACGGGATATAACGCCGCGTTTGAAGCAGTACGTTTCAATATACTTGGTATTTTGTAAGCACTTAAGCATTCAAGTACTCATACGATAGTCCTTCTTATAGATACATGTTTATCTGACGTTTTAATATGAAATGATTGCTTCTTATTACTTAAAAAAAAATGATATATCTATTGCTTTTTTCAAGGAGAAGGGTGCCAAAGATATTTTCTTGGTGTGGCCACAAAACTATACATGAATATATAAAGTAGTATGTAACCTGTACGACACGCCCTCTGACTGTGTGTGTATTGCTCAGACATTGTGATCATTGTTGTAAGCTACAAGTGTTTGAAGTAAGTCTCTTATAAAGAGGTAATAGTGTTGATTCTGTAACACTTTCTTAATATTATCCTAACAGAAATGTAGGAAAGTCGTCAAAGAACATCGATAGGTAAGTAAGTGTTTAACAATAGACGTAACGTTTATCAGTCGACATAACTCTTAATTGAAAGTATATTGATGATGTTAACATGTTCTAAAGTCACGTTCCCTGTGAATTCGAAGAAATTGACCCGTAGCGAAGGCAAATGTAATTTTATACAAAGAGTTCTTCCAAACTTCCATATGAATACTACTTACTTATCTTCCGGTGGCACGTATGCCTTTAATTCAATAAAAAAAACGGTTCTATAAATAACGTATAGTTCCATTCTTTTTTCGAAATAGTGTAAACAAATCTTTTTGTTCTGTCCTTTATTTACTTTTTTAACTTGTTAAATATAATAGAACCCACGTAACCTATTCTTCTCTTGCTTTATGAATCTCAAATGTCTTTGCCGTATGTCAGTAGGTACGCTTAGTTACATAAATACAATGTGAACAAAAATCCTTCCTAGTGCCTTACCCCGCACAGAGTCGGGTGACTTTTTGGACGAAAATATCGTATGCCTGCTACGGTCTATGTCTTCGCAAGTTCAAATATAGGTTCGGGACATCTCAATGTCACAACAACACTGAAGACTTGCTCAGAGAATACATAGCTCAAATAAATCTTAAGGAGCTATAAAAATATCTAATTTTTGCTTAAAAAATAATTACGATACGCAGAGGGATGTCGTTAACATAATAATACGAATAGAATGAATGTAGTAAATGTTGGGAAGTTTTCTTTAACTATTTCAAGCACAAAGTGTTCGGTGTGGCAATATCTCATCTGTGCCTGGTTGCATCGCACAAGGAGCCCTATTTGTATAGGAATAAAGTTTATTTTTGCGATAATTCGAAACCTTGACTTAAAATACGCGCGTGTATTATTCGAGTAATACGACCTTTTAGCGTAGCGTAGACAAAATGTTTAAACATAATGTTGACTTACCTATTGTAGTGAATAGTCAACTATTCAAAGATCCTTTGTTTCGGTATTTTTAAAAGTTATCTCTTGATATGGAGAATTTTTCATACTTTGTCCAAACTATGAGACTTATTACGTCTGTAGAATTTTGCGGATAGACATATCTTTATCTCGTTTCTTGTAGACAATTTGTAAACAATTAATATTATTATAAAACCTTTAAAATTATGTAAATGTAGATGAACAAGAGTAATAGGATAAAAAAAAATTAAAAAATCTAATTAATTAACCTTTCATAGTCTTTATTCTTTATAAGCAGTAAGGAATTGACGCTCAAATATATAAAATAGTGTACAGAATACGTTATATGCGATAATTTTATTAGAGCTTAAATTAAATACTATTTGAAAACATTAAAATTTGCACTATGCGAGTCTAGTGATTTGTGAATTTTATTAAATCTTTTCTAATCCTTAATTTTAATAAACTTAGTTCTTTGTAAACAAATAAAATATACATATATGAATTTCTTTTGGGTTATAAACATTTTAGCTGCTTCAATTAACAAGTTGTGAGTTAAATAATTTCATCGATTTTTAATTTACCAAAATAGAATTTAAATAATTTTATTAGGTTGTTTATAAATATAAAAGTTAATGACATTTTAAATAACTTATTTGCATTCAATGCGCACAAGTTGAGCTTCACATTTGCCGTTATTTCAATGCAGCCTTGTTTTCTAAACCATCAAATTGTTGAAGGCTTATTTATTATCCTTGCAGATACTATAAACTCACTGTGAGAGTTTTGTTTTTAATTCATAGATTGTTTTATTATATCAGAGATGAACTATTTTAATATTTTATTTACTCTTTATACGTCTTTTCTCTATTTCTACGTTATATTTTATTTTAATTATAAACTTTCACTGTTGTTATATATCTTTTGTATGGGATCAAATGATGACACGTATTTTAAATCTATGTCGTTATTTTGCAAAACAAAATTTTTACAAGTTTAAGTACATACTTTATCGGCTTCCTGTTACATGGTATCTGTTATACAAATGAGTGTAAGTAGGCAATTGTCTTACTTTCTTTCATTTAATTTTTAATACTAATATAATATTACATGAGTACGTTGAGCTCAATTGTACAGAAACAAAATTAACAACAACTTAATACTTTGCTTAGATTTTTTGTGTTTTTTTTCGCTTTCGATTAACTGTAAACGTTTGCAAATCAATGTTGTTTTTTAAAATTTTATTGTCTATTTAGATTATACCCGTTCCTGAGTGCAATACGGCCCAGCTCAAGCGACGTTACCTATATACCGTAGTTAGAACCACGCTGAGTTTTATTTTAAACTGTTATGAAAATCTTTTGTAACGTGTTGACCCTAGGATTATATATTTTTGTTGTATTTTCTAAGCGAACGTTGTTAGGTTGTATGGGATTCGTGTAGATGTAAGGTTTGTGTTAGAATAAGTTGTCGATAGTTTATACGTGACGTCGAAAGTAACATGCGATGACGTAACAAAGATTAACTATTTAAGGAATGTTTTGGAGGATACGACTGCACGCTGTGCACGTTTTAAAAATCCTTGTAGTCTGTGTGATTCACGTTGAAACTGGGAATCGATTTGTTTTCATGTAATGTAATCTGGGTTGTTTCTGTCACTGAATATCGAGTCAGTTTTGAAAACCAAAAGAAAAGGAGTTGAACAAATGAATTTGAATAAACATTCAAATCATATCTAAACAGATAAAATATTGAAACCAAGAGTTCAAGACACCCAATGAGAACATTCTCACCAAAATAATGAAAACATTACAATAATGTTTTATGGCTTATGGATGTCTTACAATCGGTAAGCGCTCGACACATAATGTTAATCTTAATTTGTTTAATTAAATTAAGATTAACATTTAATAGCAAAAATGTATTCTTATTTGTTTTTTGTTCAAACAGTGCCATCTTTAAAGATTTACTTGAATTTCAAAAAATTAGTCAATACGCCATAATTATGAAAACCACATTTATTTTTTGAATTTTTTTGTTTAGAAGTTAAATTACTTTATGTTAACCTACATTTACAACTTTACATCCAAATGTAAAATATTCAGTTACCGATCGAGTACTTAATTTCTATATTTCTTATTACAAAATAATTAATTATTTATTATTGTGCTTTGGAGATAAATATTTTTTTCACTTAAAATTATAATTATATATTAATTTGCAACTTTCTAAACTTTGTAACATTCCGACACATCTGTATTTATATTTACTATCTATATTATATTTCTGCGATAGTTGATATTAAATAGAACACATAGTTATCTATAGGGTATTTTCCGCCGCGTTCATAATTCTCTGCGAAACAAACAAATTTTTAGAAGTTACAGGGAACGTTATCGATTTATTTTACTTTTTTACGCATTGAAGTACGAGTATGTACCATAAACTTTATCTATCCCGATTACGAATGTGCGCTCTGGTGAGACCAATGTTAAATAATGATTTTTATTTTGTTTAAGTTGAATTGTTTGTTCTATTTTGGAGTTACATATCTATCAAATTTTCAATGTTATCATTTTAAAAATATTATATATCGTCGTGTTACGAGTGAGCTCCTGAGTCTATTACGAATTTCATTAAGTATTCAACGTTACTATACTTTCTATTGTCTAGAGACTAATATATTACTATAATACTATATTGTTCTATTTTGAAAAGCTGCAATGTTTTGGAATAAAAGAGCTTGCTCATTTTTATGAAAGTTATATTCAATTTTATTGTAAAAATAACAGCATACGAAGAAAATGTACGAATTTCCTGAACAAAAAATCTTGGGAAAGATTGAGGCATAATATGCCAGTACCCAAGGGCACTTGGTGGTGGGCGAAGTGTGTATTTAACAGATAATTAAAATTTTGTCATGTTTTCGGGGTTTTTTTTCACAGATTTTGTATTTACAATCTTTATTGTACTGACCAACGTCTATTATGTAGGTTATCTTTACTATTTTCTCTAATCTCTATCGATCATTTTGAAAGTTTTTATATACAATCTTTTTTAGACATTTAACATTTCTCTCATATACATTCCTAGTGTATTTTATACCTTGTTAATTATAAAGAGTGTCTCGAAAGCAATGAATCGTGACGAAATCGTAACATATACAGGATAATGTCTGTTTCAAGTTTCATTTCGTTTGCTTCATAAATATAATACGAGTAAAATGCTTTTAAGACACTCTTGTTACAACTTCGTTTAAATCTGTCCTTAGATCTGATGTTGATATCTTCGTATAGAGGACGCTGAGAGGCGTGCGTTCTTGTCTGTAGTGCTGTAGGAGTTATATAATTGTGATAGCCGTTAGTGAAACGGTTGCAATAACGTGTTTTTGTTTTTACGAAAAATAAAGTTATGGCACAAAGTTTTTGTATTTTCATTTTAAATACTTTTCCGGAAATAAAAATACACTGTTATACGGCCACAGATACATATTAATACATATCAATGTAACGCCTACACATACATATCAATAAACATACTTTAAAAATCGAAATACTATCAAAACATACAGATATACCTAGCTGTAGATAGGTAAATACACTGTATTGTAGATGATACATGCTTGTATTATTTATATAGCAATTGAAAGTTAAACTGAGTTGACTTTTCTGAAAGCTCTCTAATGAAAATTACATTTTAAATAATGAATGGTATCCACATCCTAGTTATGATCATTTATTTGAAATTGAAATGTATTTAAAAGTTAGACAGTCTGACTCTGTTTAATAATATTGTGGAGTCTGAATGAACAACCATTGAATTCTCTATTAGAAGTACGGTTAGACATAGCCCGGCAAGAACTTTGTAATACTTACTCATAGTATCTGCACCTGCATCTCTTATCATTACCAGTAAGTAGTTCCTGCATGAATCCGCTCGTCTACTTCATGAAAATTCATGGTACCCACGGATATAGAGTTAAATAGATAACGCAAGTTCGCCTTTTTGTTACGTAAACAAAACGCTCTAATGATAGCATCCTACATCAACACGAAAAAGAATCAAAAGCCAATACGAATAATATAAATAATTCCATTTATTAATCGTCAATCGTTATTGGATTGGAAAAATCATAAATCTGACGTCCCGTGTGAACAATGATAAATTGCAGACTAAAATCGAGGAAACAGCGACGATCTATGTCCATTGCACCGTCTTTTCAATTTTGACACGGAACGGAGCACATTTGCGTGATCTATTTAGATTTATATCTGAGATGGTACCGAAACACTCGATGACGATTGATAAGCGATAAGTATTGCTATCAGTCGATAAATCCCTCATCTATCGCCAGTAACCGTACAACCACCATGTGGCACACAAGCTTAGTGTTATTACTTATCACTTGCGGTATGTTTTTATTAATTATTTTTATTTATTTATGAGCGAATGTGAGTGGTTAAAATTTTTACATTTGAAAATTAGATTCATTTCCATTTGCAATTATTTGAATGGATGTCTGCTACTCTTACGCAAAATCTAAACAGCTGTTTCTATGTGGAGGTTTCAATTATGGAGGTCACCGG
This sequence comes from Erynnis tages, assembly GCA_905147235.1. Lineage (NCBI taxonomy): Eukaryota > Metazoa > Arthropoda > Insecta > Lepidoptera > Hesperiidae > Erynnis > Erynnis tages. The sequence continues at coordinate 1,510,572 of LR990093.1, forward strand.
TACCGCCACCCTCACAGCCTAGGGTAGGTAGGTAAGCAGCATCTTTTGTGTGTTGGTTAGTGAGGTGTGGAAAGTGTGGTTTCCAATAATGCTTAACATGATTCAATCTTCGTGAGTAGTAACCGGCATGACGTTGTAATGGGGTCAAAGATTTGTCTTATCTATTCTCTTATTGTATCAAAACCATCTGTAGGATAGGTACAGATGATCAAAATTAGACCTTTGTGTATGGACCTGTGGAGCATTTCAACCTATTTATTAGTATTAACATGTGGAAATTTATCCCTATTTCTGCAACAGAGTGCCTACAGTAGACTGTCTACCTGCTGGACTAAAGTTCCCAAAGACAGCAAGAAGGCATTTGACTTAACTTAGTGTGGCGTGTAGGGGAAGTTTGTGTCAAGCAGTGAATTTCAAATGACCATATTGCGTATTTACGTAAAACTTTACAGATACAATTGATGCACACTTAATGAACGTCATACATATTGCTAGTAATCGCGCTTATATCGGCCCTCTGGCAAAACGTACGTTTTAATCTACTTAATTAAACTTTCCAACACTAGTGATAACATGCGCCCAGGAGGAGCAGCTAAGAGTTGTGGACGTCGACACGTCGACCACACCCGGCGCGGGCCCGGGCACTAGGATCATCGGCGGTGAAAACACTACCATAGAGAAGTACCCATTCACTGTTCAGGTACATTATATTGCACACTTTTTTAAAACCTATCTAATAATTGTTTTTAAAACCTATCTGTTAATTGGTCATTGCAACCCATTGACAATCACATTACACCTCAAAAAGAGAAGAAATACGTACTTAAAGGTTGTTAGGTAGTTTATTAGCCATTACCAATACATTTTACTTTTATAAAGTGGGTTTTTCCTTATTTCAATATTATCTTTATAGCTATTTATGACGATGAACGCATTTCCTCAGATACTGTACTTGAACCAGCTGAACTGCGCGGGCTCCCTGCTCACTCGACTGCACGTGTTGTCCGCTGCTCACTGCTTCGTTGATCAGTAAGTCTGAGGCCGCGCCAATTTGGATGCGATTTCGTACGAATACAACTAGCGTATATGTATGTTAGAAATAAGTACTATGGGACCGCCGAGTCACACCACAAATTAGTCGTATCGCACGCAGTGCTAGCGCATGTACAGTACACACGATTTATACGAAATCGCGTCCAAACGATGAGCGCGATCTAACCTCTTGTCCTAATTGTCATATTGCGTACATTTTTCGAATTTTGTGGCATGTATTCAATTAGGAAAGCTCCATTCATCTATGTTTAAATTTTGTCGTGCTGATTGATCGGTCAGATCGACAGCACGACACGACAAGGCCTTAGTCTAACTTCGTTATTCCCCTTAGTCCTCTGTAGTTGCAACGCATTCAGCCCACTAAAACTCAAATGTATTAAATTGACTGAATGATTCATACTCGTTTCATGATAAATAGAGAAATTCAGCTAAATGAGTCAACGAGTACAACGAGCTATCAAGTTTTTGAATCATAATTATGTACGTATATCAGTAACATCGACTTGGCCTTGCAGATATAAGGCTTCAAGTGGTCGTTCCTGCCGAAGAATGTTTTTGTAGATTCAGCGGGCAATGAGGTGGTAAGTAATCACTGCAGGTAATGGTGGCCAATATCCAACCTTTCTTAGAACCACTCAGTTCTTGTACTGTGGACGATACTATTCCTAAAGACAATTATGACTAAACTTTTTCGTTTTTAGGAATAACTCCCCAGTCAACCCAGGCGTCTTCAAGGTTCGGGCTGGCTCTACGTACCTCAACAGAGGTAGTATTTTGTTATTCTTTTATGCGCTTAAAACGGCAACTGGAACGTATGACTTGCTTTTGGAGTTCTAAAATTCAGGCCTCCCCAGCAAAAAACATTAAATGCTGATGAAGATGGAGAGCTGGATCAGAAATGGGACACCTAAAATTAGAAAACTTTTGTTTTTAGATAGCTTTTATTTTGGCGGAAACTGCTATTATGTAACTCATTAGTGAAACCCTATATTTTCTCCTAGTGTGATAGTAATTTTCTTACTATGATGTCCCTAAAACGCTCTTGCCGCTTTATCTTCAAAACGCACTTCTGCGCACGAGTGGGTAAACTGGGCGCGCCCTGTTAGATATAAGATTAGGCACGTACATGTTGCCTTGGGAATAAATTATACTTTTATTATATTCTCTCCCCCAGGTGGCACACTGCACGGCGTGTCGCGCGTCACGCTGCACCCGGGCTACAACACGCCTCCCCGGGACAACGACATCGCCGTGATGGTCCTGGCCACGGCGGTCAACTTCACCGCGAGTGTCGCAGCGGCCTACATCCCCAGCGCTGGGTCGGTGGTGGCGGATGGATCCCCCGTCACTCACGTGGGCTGGGGTAGGACTAACGTGAGTAGTTTTGTCACCTATATAAAAGTGAATCGGTGTTCGTTTGTCAACGGCTCGATGATTTGGCTAATTTTCTGATTTCTGAATACTGAATTCTATATGCAAAAAAGGATTTCAACCATTTGATTGATCTACCTCATAAACTATTGCAATTCTGCTAATGCCACAGACAACCATTCAACCCAACGGGTTTTAACATTTATCTACAAAACAATAATTATTAACGTGAGAAAAAGGGAATGCCTGCCTCAGAATCACCTGCTGCTCACCCAAGGATGCCATTGCATCTCAGGAGTTATGTCTACCCAAGAGTCCTAAAGCCGCGTTCAGTTTGGACACGATTTCGTACGAATTCTACTCGTGCGTGTACGTGCGTTCACATACGAACAATTCCGACTTTCACATACTGTGGGATCGCTCACGTTGCGTGCTCGTACGTTACCTTAGTCGCGCGCCGTGTAAGCGCTCCCATAATCCCGAAATCGCGTCCAAACTGAGCGCGGCCTTATTCCTATCGAAAAGTCGTAACTGAGCCAATGTCCATAATTCCAGGTGAATATCGCCCTAGCATCAGAGGTCCTGCAGGAGGTGGAGGTGTACAAGGTGCCGCGGGCGGAGTGCCGCGCGCGCTACTCGTACCTGCAGACCGTCACCGGCGACCCCTTCCCCGTCACCGACAACATGGTCTGCGCGGGCTTGCTCGATGTCGGCGGTGAGTATTACACGCATTAAACTAACCATACAAATAAAAAGCGACTTAACAGTTTAATGAAATTACGGCTTACCAATTTTGTATATATTTGGTAAACAATCTTAGCGTGTTTTTTTTTTTAATTGCGATTTAAAAATAACGCAGACACCTAATTAAAGATTTAAAAACACATTGTCAATTAATGCCGACACAAGTTGACGTTGACGTTGTGTTAGTGCGTGATCGCACGCACGCACGAGTTGAACTCGTACGAAATGGCGTCCAAAGTGAGCGCGGCATATAAATATCTTTATTTATTAACAACATTCAGGCAAGGACGCGTGCCAGGGCGACAGCGGCGGGCCACTGATCTACCGCGGCGTGGTGGTGGGCGTGACGTCATGGGGCTACGGCTGCGCGCAGCCCGCTTTCCCCGGCGTCAGCGCGCGCGTCGCCGCCTACACCGCCTGGATTAACGCCACGGTAACCGATAACCGCTTCTAATTGTGAGAGGAGCCCCGACGGGTTACTGACTCAACCGATACTTCTCCACCGATCAATGTTGGAACAGCGTGGTTGGACCCTGTTGTGGGAAGAAATCCGTGTCCAACAGTGGGCCACTCCCCATTTTGATGAACTTGTTTTTCATTTTCTATGACTAAAACCCGCTTAAAAAAATTAATATTGGTTATTGAACGTGTGACATCACATCATAAATATTATGCTAACAGATAGGCAACCTATATCGAACTAATGATAAGTTTCTTTTTGTTGATACAGGAAATTAAATACATTTTTATCTATAATTTTTCCACTCGATTGTAGAACCCAAATAAGATAAGCAATCAGTAACCTATTGTCGCATTATCCATGAATCAGTCATTGTATTTATTTAAATAATACATAATTTTATCTATCTGGCTTAGCTTGTAAACAGACGAATTAGTGATGTTATCTAATGCGGTCATAATAATGATGAAGTCAGAATGCAACCATTATTAAATCTTTATTTCAGGTATCTGGTAAGGCGGCTAATGGAAGCATCACGAACTACTCGAATAAGACTGCTGTGATCTTTTTACTTCTAAGTTTATTGGTAAGAAATAATTCAATTATGCGAACTATGACTAGATTCTCTTATATGCGTGTATCACTTTATGGTGTTTGGTAGTGTATGGTATGTGTGTGTTTTATGGTATTTTGTAGTTAAACCACCTAATGTCAATTTATTATATTATTATGTCATTTTTCAATATAAATTACAGATAATATTCATATTGCTTCATCAATATGTATCGGCTGTACTGATTGGGCAAATTTTGGATTTAAAATGTTTGCGTGCATCCTAAGAAGGTTTAAACAATGATAAAATGTGAAAAACATAGTAAATACACAATTTCATTCCCATTTGGCAAAACGAAGTGTGCCGGGACGGCTCCGAGTAGTAATGAAATAAAACATCCAGTGGTGGATATCACATATGAATATTTAATTTACGAATAATGATATAGATATAGTATGTTACACGTACAATAAATATAAGGTACAAGGTGATTCCGTCACGACGCGCGCCGCACGCCCAGCAGCACCGCCGCGCGCCACAGCGCTGCAACAACACGACACCGCCTTTACCTCCGTCCCTCTGCGACCCACTACTGACCCACTGCGGGGGCGGGGCTCCTCTCGTAATGAGGATGGAGGCCGCCCTCCGCCACGCTCACCTGTGCGGGTTGACGGACTTCACATGCCTTTGAGAACTACTGTTCTTACGCCATACTTGGCGAACTCTTTATTTCCTCACGACGTTTTCCTTCATCGTTACAGGTGAACTCTCTAGATAGTGTTTGGAGCGTGCTACTGAGATTCAAACCTGGATCTTTTGAGTAGGAATCTGAGCTGAATCTAAGACACCACTGTTAAGGCTGATTAAGATATCATATCGGCCTTTACTACTGCTGTTATTGGTGTGCAATAAAGTGTTTTTATATTGTACCTATATTATGTTGTATCAATAAATTGTGTCATTTATAACAGGTGCAGTGGATCTCATTGGGTCAACACTGACCTCTATCGGTGAGCGCCTCCTCCACGAACACGTCGGCGCGCAGGTCGCCCGCCGCCGCGCTGACCCGCCGCCCCGCCGCCGCCGGGACCGCGCCCGGGGCCTCCGCGGCGGCCTCCCGCCAGCCCTCCTCCGCGCCGCGCCAGCGCGCCAGCTCCTCGCTGGCCCCCACCAGCACCTCCACTGAGCCCTCCTTCGAATCCACGCTCCATCTGATAAAAAATTAAAATCCACAATACAACTTCTACGCTTAGGTACTTTGTGGTTACCTAATTTCTGCTACGTAAAACATACTGTGTATTTCTAGTTCTGTGATTAGTATTTTCTATTTGTTAAGTTTTAAATAAATAGATATATCTATAAAATAATGCGTTTCAATTACATTTTTTGTCAGCCACTCGTCAACAGGTGGCGCCACGGGTATCCTGAATCACGCTTTCGAAGTTTTCGTACATCCTTAGCATATGTACAAAATTTCAAAGAAAGAATTTGTACTAATGGCTTCTATGGCGATAGATTTGTCTCCGTCCAGTAGTACCTGGCGTCGTCGCTGCGCGCGCGGTAGAGGGTGTCGCGGAAGGGCTCCGTCGGGTAGTACCTGGCGTCGTCGCTGCGCGCGCGGTAGAGGGTGTCGCGGAAGGGCTCCGTCGGGTAGTACCTGGCGTCGTCGCTGCGCGCGCGGTAGAGGGTGTCGCGGAAGGGCTCCGTCGGGTAGTACCTGGCGTCGTCGCTGCGCGCGCGGTAGAGGGTGTCGCGGAAGGGCTCCGTCGGGTAGTACCTGGCGTCGTCGCTGCGCGCGCGGTAGAGGGTGTCGCGGAAGGGCTCCGTCGGGTAGTACCTGGCGTCGTCGCTGCGCGCGCGGTAGAGGGTGTCGCGGAAGGGCTCCGTCGGGTAGTACCTGGCGTCGTCGCTGCGCGCGCGGTAGAGGGTGTCGCGGAAGGGCTCCGTCGGGTAGTACCTGGCGTCGTCGCTGCGCGCGCGGTAGAGGGTGTCGCGGAAGGGCTCCGTCGGGTAGTACCTGGCGTCGTCGCTGCGCGCGCGGTAGATGGTGTCGCGGAAGGGCTCCGTCGGGTAGTACCTGGCGTCGTCGCTGCGCGCGCGGTAGAGGGTGTCGCGGAAGGGCTCCGTCGGGTAGTACCTGGCGTCGTCGCTGCGCGCGCGGTAGAGGGTGTCGCGGAAGGGCTCCGTCGGGTAGTACCTGGCGTCGTCGCTGCGCGCGCGGTAGAGGGTGTCGCGGAAGGGCTCCGTCGGGTAGTACCTGGCGTCGTCGCTGCGCGCGCGGTAGAGGGTGTCGCGGAAGGGCTCCGTCGGGTAGTACCTGGCGTCGTCGCTGCGCGCGCGGTAGAGGGTGTCGCGGAAGGGCTCCGTCGGGTAGTACCTGGCGTCGTCGCTGCGCGCGCGGTAGAGGGTGTCGCGGAAGGGCTCCGTCGGGTAGTACCTGGCGTCGTCGCTGCGCGCGCGGTAGAGGGTGTCGCGGAAGGGCTCCGTCGGGTAGTACCTGGCGTCGTCGCTGCGCGCGCGGTAGAGGGTGTCGCGGAAGGGCTCCGTCGGGTAGTACCTGGCGTCGTCGCTGCGCGCGCGGTAGAGGGTGTCGCGGAAGGGCTCCGTCGGGTAGTACCTGGCGTCGTCGCTGCGCGCGCGGTAGAGGGTGTCGCGGAAGGGCTCCGTCGGGTAGTACCTGGCGTCGTCGCTGCGCGCGCGGTAGAGGGTGTCGCGGAAGGGCTCCGTCGGGTAGTACCTGGCGTCGTCGCTGCGCGCGCGGTAGAGGGTGTCGCGGAAGGGCGCGAAGGCGGGGTCGGCGTGCAGCGGCAGCGCGCGGTCCAGCACGGCCGCCGTGAGCCCGCGCGCCGCGTCCACCACCAGGTAGCTGCCCTCCCAGCCCCCTCTGTCCTCGTTGCTCTCTCGGTCTTCTGTCTCCGCTGCGCCTTTGCTTTCGATCTGTAACGACAAGTCACTTGTCTTAAATAAATTAAACATTGAATAATTGCAAATATTCTCTGTAGCGCAGTGCACAATACAAATAACATTGTTTGACATTAAGTTCATCATTGTATACAACAGGCGGTCTTAACACTGAAGGCAGAAATCTCCTTCGAGTAATGCTTGAAATGACAAAAGAGAGCATAAAGAAAAAAATGCATTATGTCTGTCGTTTGTAACCCGATACTCAGGTTTTACGATAAAGCTTAAAACTAAACTTTGGTTGCCACAACACAGGGAATCCTAGTGTGGGAACTTCGAACAGCATTCTTATTATTATTATTTGGACTTATAAAATAAATAAATAACCAAGTAGAAAACAATGCACCACCTGTGGTGCCGGATCCAATATGGTGGCGACGCGTCCGTTCAGCGCGTCCGTGAACACGTAGCAGCGCGCGCGTGACGTGTCCGTCAGCACGTACGTGTCCGTGTCGGGGTCGTTGTCGGGCTCGTGGTCGTGGTCGTGGTCGGGCAGCGCGGCGGCGTCGTGGTCGGGGTCGTGGTCGGCGGGCTCGTGGTCGGCGGCGGCCGCGCCCCCCTCCTCGCCCCACGACGTGTTGTCGCACGACAGCTCGTCCAGCGCGCCGTCGCCGCCGAATTGTGATTGCGCCAGATCCAACTTTTCTTTCGCTGGAATTGTACAGAACGTTTATAATAAAATTTACTCTTTGGCATTTTCATCATGACAATTTATTTATTTGACCGACAGTTCAGTTATTAAAGTGGATTCACAAATTTTAATTTTTTTAAACATATTATTGGTTTAACACGACCAACTGTTTACCCCCACTCTGAATTTAATTTACTCTGAATTTTATAAATATGACAATTCGCACTTTTGTGATTCCGATATTAACCTCGAACAAAGTCTCGGTTGCTATTTCAGTTTAATGTCCGACACAGGTTTGCAACCGAGTCATACTTCTGCGTGTCTTTTTAAGTATTTGACACAAACATGTATTTGTAAAACTAAACGCTAGCACGCAATAAAAATCATTATTTAAAGACATTGGAATTTGAGCTGAGTTTTCAGAGGTTTCTGAGAGCACCCTTTTACGGGAATAACAATAACATTCTGAAATAAATCTGAAATCGTGAATGATGTCCACGTCCCAATTAGTTTAAAATAACATATCGCACTGACCGAGGTGTTCGGGCAGCAGGCGGCACAGCCCGTACTCGCGCAGCGGCACGGCGCGCGCCACGCGGAACCGCCGCGCGCGCCCGCCGCCGTACTCCGGACCCAGCTCTACAACACAACACACATCCAACCGTTAACTAGCGCTCCTTGCGGGAGCCACGACAACGATGCAGCACACACCGCCATCATTAGGCGCTCTGTGCACGGAAGCGTAGCTTTACACGCTTCGAAACACGCCAAACATCTTAAGTAGCCCAGCGTGCTAATCTCTGTTCACAGGGCGTATCGCAAGCGCACGTTTTCAATCATTTGTGAGAATGAATTCATTTTCGCAGCCGTTCCCGCCATTTTTTTACAAAAATTAGCATAGTTTTGTATGTAAACTGCAAACAGGCGCACATAAGCGTATAATGACGATTACGCGTCTATGAAGCTACGCCTCCGTGGAGCCTTCGAGGTCGACCGCCGTAAACGCGACTCGATAATGGTGTGCCGCGAAGTCTATTAAAATCCATTTTAAAGGTAGATTGATGGATCTTTTCGCATTTTTTTGTCCAATCCATTATCCATGGTTTTGCAGTGTGTTTTTGCACTAACGAATTTTCAAATGTCCGTCTTAAATTAAAACAACCAACGATAACATTATTTTTATGGTTCAAAATCATGAATAGATATTTACAATGGACTCTTAGTGGACTTCGCCTGGAGTGCGGTATGCGGGACGGGAACGAAATTGACGAATTGGCTAGCTTTGTAGTTAATTTCGTTCCCGTTCAGCACCCCACATGCCATGTGAGAGTCGCGGAGAGGGCCGTCGATCTCGAATAACATTGATGAATGTTGTGAAACAAAATGGAATTACCTTCAAACGTATTGACGGCACTATCGTTCATAGTGGCCGCAAGCATGTCATGCTCCTCGGCACTGTGCTCTACGCTGTACACGTCCTGGAAACACAAATATTACGTTTCAATATTTGACACACAGTAGATTACGACATTTGTTCCATGTTGACGGGTTTTTATAGGCAGAGATATCGCTGCGGGATGACACGCAAGATGATTTTGTAGGTGTCTGTCAGCGGTTTAGGTAGGGCCAAAAGTCCACATACTACAAGTGCGGTTGTATGTTGTGTCCTGTGTGCGCGTGCGTGTATGTGTGTGTATGTAAGTATGGAGTACCTTGGGCGGCGCGTGCTTGTAGTGCAGACTGATCTTGCTGAGCTCGTGGTCGAGATGTGCGAGGCGGGCCGCGTGCCGCGCTGCAGTGCGGGCCTCCGCCCCCTCCGCGCCCTCCGCCCCCTCCCCTCCCTCCGTCCCTTCTGCGCTCTCGCCACCCAACGCGCCGTCCACGCTCTCCGACTGCAAACATTCATACAAAATTTTAGATTTTACTCAATATACATAAATAAACTTGAAAGAAAGTTTAATATAGAAAAATTTATGGCGACTGAAGCTATCCAGCCAAAGGTGGATAACGTTAAGGATATTAATATGTTACTATCGCGGTATCGTCTTTAACCCTTTAACCGCCGGCCTTCGTATCAGTTATCCGGCCCCTGACGCCAGGCACAGTAAAGTCTAAATAAATACCTACAAAAAAAAGGGATGTGCCCTGTGCACTTTTTGGAAATCGATATTTCGTAACAATGATATGTGTTCATGTTAACACCTGTAACACCTGTTCATGTTAACACCAAAGTACAAATTACGATATACATACCTATACAGGTTTTCTTTAAAAGTTTTCTACAAATCAAGCCCCAGGGTCATACAAAGTTAACCAATACCCTTTACTAAATTTTAAAGGAATTAAATGAAAAACACAAATATTTGTAGAGATACGTTTTATTCACAATTGCTGCATTTGTTTTGGGACTATTTTATTTGTATTACTAAACTTTGGCATAGGCCCCATCCCTAATGTCGGGTTTTGCCGTCGCTGGCGGTGTAGGTTAATGCAAATTTCGAGAAATAATACGAGTAATTTATCGAACTGTTGACATTGTTTTTAGGGCTTCTAATTAAAAAGAATAAAGTGTATTACATTATAAATTATTATTTAATTAACTTTTTACCTAATACAAACATATTTTTCTTAGAATACAGATTAATTAAATAAAAAATAAAGATTAAACGAGATGGTGTATTTGGTCGTGAATATACGACGCTGGCGAAATGGACACGATTATGTTTGTCGGATTAATCCGACCTTGGCGGTTAAAGGGTTAAGGATACTTATGAAAGTGGGGAAAAAAGCGGGCGGCACAAAACTCGTACCTTCCGGTGCGGTAGAGCGTGCGTGTTGCGCGGCGCGGGCGACAGCGCGGGGCTGTACTCCGGCGGCGACTGCGGCGACACCGGGCCCTACGGCACACACACGTATGCAGTATGCACTATGTACACGCGACACGGACTGTACACGGCGGCGCCAGGGGTGGGTGGTGTGGGTTTGTGTGACGGGCCGCAAATTGCTAACGCGCTGGAACTTTGTTATATCAACGTCATAATAACGTTACCGAAATGAGAAACAGCAATTCTAACAAAATATTTCATGTCACCGACGTGAAAATGGTCAAATTTTCTTTCAACATTGATAAACATTATTGATCCCTATCAATAATACGATTGATACGTTCGATACCGTCCAGAGGCATTAGCGATTTGCGGGATTGATATTTAAAAAAATTGATAGTCTTATCATGTGATTCAAATTAAAGTGTAAAATTTAAAAAGCGTGACAAACTAAATTACAATAAAATAATATCAAGACAAAAATGCATAAACCAATATTAAAGTGACAGTTCCAAGTAACATTTTAGAACCACATACAAAAAAATAAACACATATATACCATATGACGTCAATTTTAATACTTACGCTGTTGTTGTGTTACGTGTTACCCTACCTTTTCCTAATTGTCATGTTTCATGTTCAGAGATTTGTGTAAAAAAATTGGAGATTGGCTGTGTGCGCATGTACGTTCAAATACAATATACAGACAATTTAGACACTTACGCTGTTGGAAATAGAGGCCAATTTGTGTTGCAGCGAGAGCATGTACTCGTTGTAGGACTGCGCCTTGTTGGGCGTGCTCGGTTGCGACGAACCCGTCGAGTTTACGTTCGTCATGCCTGTGCAAATGGACAGTTATTGTTTTTACTTTATATCTCATATAGTCGTTCAATCCGTAGGAGAAGATACTTTAAAGTCATTTATACGAATTATTCCAATAGGTTGTCAGTTGGGATATGTAGGATAATTACATAAATATTTTGGCTATCCAAAAAAAATCAACAACACTATTCCATACAAAAATACTCGTTATTTTTGTTTATGTAAAAATCAGGCAAACAGGCCAACAACCGATGGTAAGTGGTCATCGCTGGCTACGTACACCTGAACGAGTGTCCTTTTCATGTATACTGTATTATTTGTTTCAATTCTTGGGTATTTAGTCGATGAATTTCAATTTGTGTTTGGTGTAAACTGTTAGCAAATCTTACAAATAAATAAATAAATAAATAAATAACATCAGATCCCCTCCCCACATTATTATGTTCCCCTGGCGATACGAACCCATCTCCATGTCGACGGCGCGCCTCGCGAGCGCCTGGTGCACGGCGCGCTGGGCGACCAGCTGGCCGAGGTTGGGCGTCACCAGCAACGACCCGCCTCCGATCAGGCCCTGCCCGCCCAGACCCAGGTTCTGGCCGCCGAGACCTGGAGGCAAGGATTACTTTAGATTGTATACGGTCTGGCAGTTGAGTCCACGGGAAGGCTCTAATAGGCACGATGACTAATTTTCAAAACTCTTCTATGATATTCAGAAGTTTATATTATGTCTAAAATATGTCATATTTTTGTAGAAAATTAAGGTTTTTGTGCAATAAAAATACATTTAAATTTTAAGTTTCAAATTCATTCCAAAACGCTCGCCCGTGTCATGGCGTCTGTCATTGCGTCACGGCTCAGTAAAAAATGCATAGATCGCGTATACGCTTAACGAAAAGAATGACGTTTAATGAGACGTGACATAAATTGACATTAATTGCAATTCGATCTGATGGGTGTTAAAGCTATCATGGCGGATTGTGTATTTTGTAGATTTATTTTAACAAATAAATTATTAATCTCTACATTAATAAGAGAATAAATACACGTTTCAAAATCTTTGAATCCTATTTAATTAGATCAGATAAATATTTTGGCGATACTTGGTTACTGTCATCATGCCTATTGCTTACACACAATTAACAAAGACAGAGTTAATAGGTCAAGTCACAGTTGGGTATGCGCGCCACTTGACGTCATGTCATAGTGTTGACTGCAACCCATGTTTACACACATCTCAATTAGGATCCTATGAGGGTGCGGTGATGCTAATGAGGACTGAGGTAGTTGTTTGAAATAAAATAATTATTTTAGTTTGCAGGCAAACTTATGTTAAGTGCTCACTGTAACTCATGCACCGTACAACTTCAATTAGGATTTGAGGCTCTCTAAGAACGTGTTAATATGTGATCACATGAACAAAGATGTCTTGATCAAATAAAATATTTCTCCAACAGAAACACATAAAAATGAAAATGTTGCCATGCCTTCTACAACGGAGAAACAGTCGGAGTGAACAATGCTACTTATTATTAATGAAGGAGATATTCATTCGTCATACGCACACAATCGAGTACTTACCCAAGTTCTGTCCAAGGTTCTGGCCCATCAGGTTCTGGTTGAGGCCCAGGGTGGGCGCCAGGCCCAGGCCCTGCTGCAGGCCCGGCTGCAGCTGCCCGCCCAGCCCCAGCCCCAGCCCGAACGAACCCATGGGCTGCCCGCCCAACTGGTTCACCGACGTCTGTAGTGCTTGCTGTTGACCTACCACATATTGAGATAGAATTAACCCAAGGAATTGAAGAAAACATTGAATCCTTTCCCAAAAAATAACTACACTAATGTACATTCACGTTCACATCCTAGATACTATAGAGCTTTTAGCGATACCATCATTTGTGTAGGACAGTGTCGGTTTTTTTATGTAAAACCAAAAGTATTCGTTTTTTCGATACTTTACATTCTTATAGAATTTACAACTCCAGATGACATGTAAAGTGTAAAATCGTGCTTACTTCGTAGTTACTCGACATGGTTTTAAATCTGCTACTGTAACATTATGCCATAATGGATTTACTCTCAGCTAGAGAACTGATATAATTCTGGTAGAAAATGCAATAAAGCATTAACTCCACGCATTTTAAAAGTTTCAACAATTGCAAACCTTTTGTTTATCAATATTCGTATCATGTTAAGTTTCGTCATCGTTATTGACACGGTATTAAATTATTAAACAACACATCACAAAGCTTAAAAGCACACAACAACGCCGCCTAAACCAGGGTTTCTTCGCATCTTCGAAAGCAGTTGCCAGTAAAATAATTTATCATCATCTCAGCCCTTCATAGTTCACTGCTGAACATCCCTGCTGAGCTTCCCTAATCGACGCCACTCCGCCTGGTCTTGGGCCCTTCGAATCCAACGGTTTCCCGCTGTCTGTGGGTAGACGCCCGTGGTCAGCAGTGGACTATAAAAGGGTTGCAGCCAGACATAAAGAAGCAGACAAAACCCCCGGTCGAGCGTTAGAATACGCGTTAGAGTAAGCGGCGCAAGCGGTAGTAGGTAGAGTGGGTCGGTAGTAGAGTGGGGTAGTTACCGATGAAGTCGTTGGCGGTGGCCAGCATTGGCTGGTAGTGCTTGGGCGGCGCGTAGTGCGGCAGGCGGCCCGACACCATCGCCGCGGCACACGCGTACGTGCACGCTTGGGTTAAACACGAACAACTTTAAACGTTTTCACGGCTGCGTTTAAAGGTTGATGTACGAACAAATTGACAAAGAAATTTACATCACTACATCATACCTTTCTTATTACATATTATATTATTATAAATGCGAAAGTTTGTGAGGATGGTAGGATGGATGGATATTTGTTACTCTTTCACGCAAAAACGGCTTAACAAATTTGGATGAAATTTGGTACACCTGTTGATGATAACCTGGATTAACATATAGCATACGTTTTCTCTTAATGTGGGTCAAACGGACTTAGGTAAACGTGGACGAAGTCGCGAGTTATGATCTATCTGTGTACCAAATTTCATCTAAATCTGCTCAGCCGTTGTGCGTGAAAGAGTAACAAACATCCATCCATACGACACAAACATTCGCATTTATAATAGTAGTAGGACTGAATTTCTTACTATTGAGAACAAGGGATACATACAAGAATTTATGTAAATGTAAGAATACACATGCAACACAGTTACACTGAGGTTATTTAAAGGCCATTCGTTTTAGGACACAGAAAGAACATTTATAGTCCGTAAATAGTACATTGTTATTACGAAAATTACACAACATTCTAGATGCAATATGCGATAAATATATGGATTAATAATTACTCTGTGTGTGTGTGTGTGTCAAACTCTTGAATATAAAGAAATAACAAAAATGTACAATAATAGTATAACGCATTTTGTCATATTGCAGTTATTGCTACTAATTAATACTAATTTAAACTGGCAATGTTGGATATATTATTAGTCCACACTCCACGACAATGTTGATCAGATATAAGGCAAATGTAACCAGCCACTTCAACAAGCAAGTCATAGGCTGGTAGTCCATTGAGCAATTTACACTTTCCTCCTTGTACCAACCTCTTTATTACTATAATTATGTGCAATACTCAGTAGTGTGTTATTTTTCTAGTCAGTCAGCTATGTAGTGTTTTCGTATTCCGTGTTCTATCAGTAGCGTTTTGACTCACCGGGCTGCGCGCTAGTGAGAATGTTGTTGTTGAAGCCGAGGTCGGGCTGGGGGAACTGGGGCTGGTTCAGCAGGCCCAGGAGATTCGGTCCTGACAGGTTCTGTTGTTGGCTGCAAACAGTTTCACTTTGCTTAGGCGAGGATAGACGACGCATAGACTGTTGATAAAGCTGTTTTATTTTCCTGTTCACTTGTTTGGCCCACTTTATAAAAGGTAAGGGGATTCCCAGCGGTGATAGCCCAGTGGCTTAGAATTCGACCTCGAATCGAGGGGCCCGGGTTCGAATCCCAGTGGCACGCACCAATAACTTTGTAAAAAAAGTTATGTGCGCTTTATAAAATTAAATATCACCTGCTGTTACGGTGAAGGAAAACATCGTGAGGAAACCTGCATGCCTGAGAGTTCACAAAAAAATGTTCTCAAAGGCATGTGAAGTCCACCAACGGGCAGTAGTGGTGCGTGGTGGACGGCGGCCTACATCCCTCTCATTGTGAGAGGAGACCCGACCCTGTAGTGGGTCATTAATGGGTTACTGGCAAGGAGATTCCAGATACTAGCCATCGGTTTCATCAAGAGCAGCGAAGAGGATAGAACATAATAAAAATGGACAAATGTAAGTGTAAGGTCACCAATTTAGTAATTGAAGTACTGCAAATTAATGAAGATTTTTAATAGTCTGCTATCCACGGATGCAGTAGGCGTGCATATAAAATATAAATGTTGTAGGCATTAAATGCTTTACTTATTTCTACTTTACTCATTACTTTAAAATCAAGAATTATGCTGGTAAAAATATAGTTAGCAATTGTTTGTTACAAAATAAAGTACAAAGACAAATATTAAAAAAAGTTAAACGACTCACTTCATAATATTCTGTTTGAGCAGCATCCTCTGAATGTTCTCGGCGTTGGGCACGGTGTCGCTGCCGGCCTGCGGGGGCGTCCGCGTCGGCTGGCTGAACTGCAGCCTGCTCAGCCCCATGGGGTCCATCTGCCCCATCACGGTCAGCCCCAGGTCCCCGCCCACCCCCATGGGCGTCCCCACTTGACTCAGACCCAGGAGCGGGGTGTCGGTGGCTATTTGCAGCGGAGTGGTTAGATTAGTGAGATTGGGCTGCAAGCCACCGTTGAGGAGGGCGGGGTGGACCGTCGACGTCTGGAAGGGGAACGCTTGCGGGATCGTCGACTGGATGTGGGTGGTGATGGGCGCGGTGATCGGCGGCCCCGTGGACTGCGGGACGGGCACGCTCGCGGGGATGTCACTCGGCAACTGCTTGATCTCCGTCGTCCGATGGTCCGTGAGCGTCTGCGGCGCGTGCGACATCTGCGACGCGGTGGAATACTGATGAGTAGGAACATAGTTTTCTTGGGGAATGACTTGTGATGGCTGCGGCTGCGGCGTTGGTTGCGGTTGCGGCAGCGGTTGCGACTGCGGGAGCGGCTGCGACTGCGGTTTGGGCGTCTCCGGTTCGGGAAGGCCGTTGACCTGGGGGACCTGAGGTTCCTGCGGCTTGGGCTGTTCCCGGGTGACGTCGGAGTAGAGTTTCGGCTCGGGGGGTTTTTCGGGGGGTTTGTCCGGGGGTTTATCGGGCTCGGCGGGCTTGTCGGCGTCGTCGGGGTCGTCGACCGCGGCGACGACGGGGCTGACTAGAAAGCGTGATATCTTGCGCGTGGGCTTCTGTTGTTTCTTTTCGCCGTTTTGCGATTCCGTGCTGCTGGCGCGCTCGGCGAGGGGCCCGCCGTCGGATTGATTTGAACCTGTTAGTGGAAAAGTTTTGGTAAATTAAATATTTGATGATAATAAATATCTATAATCCGCACAACTTTTCTCTCACCATTACAGCAGATGAAATTTAATTTTAAGAAATTTCATTGATTAAAGCCACTGGAATTCGACCCTAAATCTTCGAGTAGGAGGCCGAAATCTAAGCCACGGGCTATCACCGCTTACTGGACTGCTTACTTATGCAGGTATTAGTAGTAAACTGATCAAAACGAAAGAATGTATAACTTATAATGCAATATGAATGACGTTCATTAAATGTGTACAAATTGTACATGATAGTGAATAAAAGCTTTTGAATTTTGAATATTGAAATTCTTTGTGAGCTAATGTCAAAAGGCCGGTATTGGAACACACTGGTGTGGAGTCATCTGGCACTCACCCACGGAGGAGGCGGTGCTGATCTTCCTGGAGGCGGGGTCGAGGGGCGGCAGCGGCGGGCGCGCGGCGTGCGGGAGGGGCAGCGGGAGGGGCGTGGGCTCGGGCTCGGGCTCGTCGGCCAGCTCGGCCAGCGCGAGGCTGTCGGCGGACGCGGTGGGCGTGGTGCACTCCGAGTTGTCCTGGTTCGAGTCCGTCAGGTTCTCCTCGCGCTCCGTCGTCTCCGAGTCGTAGTCCGTCTGCGGGAAATTACACCAACTATGTAAATAAATAACAAACATTGAAAAGTTATTGAGTCAAAGTCAAACTTTCTTTCACTGAATACAGCTGAGTAAATAATAATGAATAAATGATTTGCTAACACAATAGGAACTATAGGTAATCTTAGCATAGGATCGCGCGGTGTTAACGGTCCGCCGTGGATTGGACCGTGAATTGGGTAATCACAGTGCTCGAAATCTTCTCTCTCATCAGTCGAAGCAATGTCATTGGCCAATTCACGGTCAACTTCGCTTCACACTGCCATCTCCACGTCAGTGAAGACGCGCCATCAATGTATAGTGGTTGCATCGACCGTGAATAATTCCACAACCCACCTTATCGATGTTAAGACGCAGCGCGGCGTGGGGCGGCGCGGGATCCGCTTTCAACTGACGAACGATGTCCCGAATCAGCTCCGTCAACGCGCCGCTCTGGCCCTCGGGTAAAAGGTTGTTTGACACCTAGAAAAATAATATATCAGTTAATACAACGTTTAATAAAACAACGTTTCATAACCTCCTCAAAGCCATGTGAAGTACTCGCATTAATTCAGTGTCGTGGACTACGGTGGATACCTAAAGGGTTACAGGCAGTCGACCACGCATCAGATTAGTGGCGATCTGCTCAGGGTTACCACCAGTACCGTCAGCCTTGGACCCTGGGAATGTTCGTTCTCTGGTGATGGGCGATGGAACGGCTGCATTAAATCTAGTAGCTATAGCGGTGATAGCCCAGTGGCTTAGAATTCGACCTCGAATCGCGGGGTCCGGGTTCGAATCCCAGTGGCACGCACCAATGACTTTGTAAAAAAAAAGTTATGTGCGATTTATTAAATTAAATATCACCTGCTGTTACGGTGAAGGAAAACATCGTGAGGAAACCTGCATGCCTGAGAGTTCACAAAAAAAAATGTTCTCAAAGGCATATGAAGTCCACCAACCCGTAGTAGTGGTGCGTGGTGGACGGCGGCCTACATCCCTCTCATTGTGAGAGGAGACCCGACCCTGTAGTGGGTCATTAATGGGTTAAAACAACAGCTACAGCCAAGAGTATATGATATAACTACAGTCACAGCCAGTCGAGTAAAAGCCCACTCACCAGGTTGGTGGCGATCTCCTCGGGGTTGACGTCGCTGACGCAGAACTTGAAGGTGACTGTCTTGGTCTTGGAGTCGAGCTGGCACTCGGCCACCGTGCCGCCCTCCGTCACCGCCAGCACCGTCAGCCGCGGGCCCTTGTCCTTCTCGCGCGCCCGCTTCTTGGAGCCGCGGGACTTCTTCTCGCTCGCGATGGGCGACGGGATGGCTGTGCTCGCTGATGTTAAAGAAGTGTTATCGACACAAGTTTCATAGTTCGATTTCGTCTTTGCGCCTTCCGAAATGTTGTGCAGTGTGCGACTTTGGATCTGAATATAGGTATCAGTGTCCATCGCTTCTAATACAGAAGAAATGTTAGTGTAGTGAAACGGTAGCAAGTAATATTTGACAATTTTAAATTATACCATGAGTATCTCCAAGTATTTAATGCATAAATGTGCTCACATACTAATTGTGTGCTCTTATGATATATCCTGAAATATATACGTTTTTTATTCATAATGAAACAGATTTGTGTTACCATTGGAGATATGGTTTCCGGAAACACAAATGAGGTGAGACACCCGACAAATTCACTCAGACAATACTAAATTATTGATTGTTAGATATGACGGTCCTTGGGTTCCAATAACATCCTAATAACATGCAAATAAAATAAAAGCAAGTCGGAAAATTTGCTCGACGTTGCAATTTTGAGAGTAAAGCATTGCATTGCCTTTAACGCTCTACGTTGAGGAATGCAAAAGATGTAGATATGGAGTAAATATAATCAAAAGGGTTTTAAAAACTCACGTTCAGACTGGCTCTCCGACTGCTTCTCCTCCACAGAGCTCAGATCTGGCGGTTTGATGGCTTCTGGGTGGATCGCGCCCGACGGGAACTCGCTCATCGGAGTGAGGAACTGTTCTTTCTGACCGCCGTTCTGATAGCCCTCCATTTCTGTGTGGATGCTGAGCTGCTGGGGGAGGGACTCCGGGGCCGTGCTGACCGGTTGAGGTTGTTGGGGCTGCTGAGGCTGTTGTTGCTGTTGAGGCTGCTGTTGTTGGGGTTGTTGTAACTGTTGTTGTTGGGGTTGTTGGAGTTGCTGTTGTTGTGGCTGTAGAGGTTGTTGAGGCATTTGCTGAGGCTGCTGAGGCTGCTGCTGCTGCTGTGGCTGAGGTTGCAACGCCGGTTGCTGCGACTGATCTTGACTTAACACTTGACTCTGAGGTATCGAAGTAGGAACTGACGACGGAATGGTGTCCTGGTACTGAGACATCGCTGTGTTCTGCACCGACGACATGGAGGATGGAATGGTTTCTTGGTACTGGGACACGGCGACGTTCTGCGGCATCGACGTGGGAACGGACGACGGAATGCTCTCCTGGTACTGGACGGGCTGGAGCGCCTGGTTCTGGTACATCTGCAGCGGGTTGGCAGTGTAATGCTGCACGGGCGTGCCTTCGTGACTAGATATCTGCCTCTCGTTCTGCTGCACCATGCTGAAGTGCTGCTGCAGGACGTTGTGGGGCAGCGACTGGCCCTGCATCATCGTGTGGTACCCGTGGTCCTCCTGCAGCGACTGCTGCTTCTGCATCTGCAGCTCCTGGTTCTGCATGTACTGGTTCTGGTACTGCTGCAGCTGGTCTATCGACATCTGCGGCTGCAGTGGTGGCTTCTGGTACTGGTCCTGGACCACGTTCTGCTGCTGTTGTTGCTGCTGCTGCTGCTGGTCGTGGACGTCCACCGAGCTGATCTGGCTCTGCTCGGAGCCCTGCCGCGTGTAAATGGGACGGTGGGCTCTTAACATCTCCTCGACTTTCTGCTGCTGCTGCCCCATCAGCTGCTGCTTCTGCGCGAGCAGCGCCAGGTTTTGCTGGTCGATGATGTTCTGCTGCGTCTGCAGCTGCAGCTCCTGCTGCGCCAGGTACTGCTGCTGCTGCAGCGTGCGGATGTGCTGCGGCGATAGCGTCTGGCCGGGCATCTGGAGTTGCTGCTGCGACATCATCTGCTGATGGAGGACCAGCTGCTGCTGCGCGAGCATCTGCTTCTGCATGTTGAGCTGCTGCTGCGCCTGTGCCACCTGGTGCTGCGCCTGCGCTACCTGCTGCTGCTGGGCGAAGATGGTCGGGTCCACCGCCGCCGTTAAAATGTTTTGCACCGCGGGCTGGACGTACTGCGGCTGATTGTGCTGAAAATTTAAGGCTTGACTAGTTTGCTGCTGAATTTGCATCCCTAATAGGTTGTTCATCTGCTGCTGCATCGACTCCTGCTCCAGCTGCGTGAGCTGCTGCATCTCCATGTTCTCCGACTGCTGGTTGACGAGCGGCTGCTGATGGTTCTGGGACTGTTGCTGCTGCTGCTGCTGTTGTTGTTGTTGTTGCTGCTGCTGCTGCTCAGATTCTGACTCCTTCCTCGACTGCATGGTGTCCGGTCGGTGGATGATCTGGGCGAGGATGTTCTGCAGGTTCTGCAACGAGGGGTCCAGGATCTGGCCCGTCACGAGGTTCGGCTGCGGCCCGGCGATGACGTTCTCCTGCGCCGACAGCTGCTCCTCCAGCTGCTTCTGGTGTATGGCGGCGGCTTGGTGCGCGATAATGTTCTGCTGCTGCTGTATTATCTGCTGCTGCAGCGCCTGGTTCTGGCTGCTTATGTCGTTGGTGACCAGCTGCTGGCTGAGCAGCGTCTGCTGGAGCTGCGGCTGCTGGGGCTCGAGGAGGTTCTGCGTGCTCTGCTGCTCCATCAGCACCTGGCCCTGCACGGACTGCTCCAGCATGTGCTGGTTCCGGAGGCTCTGCTCCATCATGACCTGCTGCTTGAGGTTCTGCTCGAGCAGCTGCTTCTGCTGCAGCAGCTGCTGGTCGGTGGTGAGCGAGGGCGACATGCGCGCCTGCATCAGGTTGTGCTGGAACAGCTTCATGGCCTTCTCCTCGTTGGAGAGGTGGTGCTGGAACTGCTGCTGGAGGAGCTGTTGTTGCGCTTGGAACAGCTGCGACTGCTGGTCCAGCCTGGAACGGTAGACGAGCGGGACTTGAGTGGGGGTCCGGAGCGGGACGAACTTATGTAAATACAGGGTCTAACATTGTCTGCAAATAGGTGTCCTCTACTCACTGCACGGCGGCGAGCGTCGGCTGCGCGCCCACGCCGTTGAGCAGGCCGCCCTTCACCTGCTCCCCCGGCCCGCCCTGCTGCTGGTTCTGGATCATTTTAACCTGGAAATACAAGTGATTTTCTTATCGTGTTACCGTTGAATTCCAATATACATTTATTTGCAATACCCCTGTTTACAACAGAAGGATGTTAAGTAAATTAAAATGTTCAGTGTCCTATCTGGATGCGACATGCAATAATATTCAAATTGTACATTTTACAACAATTTACAATTTTAAACATTTCTTCTATGTGTCATTCTTTAAAAACACAAAGCAAATCAAAAATCTGACACACAATTTAAAACATTCTATATTCCTTTATCAAGACAAGCAAAATTGTTGAAACTTCTCACTTGAATGACTTAATTAGATAGATATTTTTTATTGCACGACAGATAGAGAAATTCGTAAAAGTAAGATAAAACAAAAATCACCATAAGACTTGATTTATTTTTAAATGTTAGAGCCGTCGTAGCTTGCTCGGGCATACCCTTACCGCCGCCCTCTTTATCCCGACGTGGATGTTTTCATGTGTTTGTGTGTTGATTGGGGAGGCGTGGTTGCCGTTTCCAACGCACCAAAATAATATGACCTGAGATGTCCTATTTAAGGTTGGGTATCCATGGGCTGCAGAGACCACTTAACATCAGGTGGCCTGCTTGGCCGCTAGCTACTTATATACAACTAGCTGACCTCGCAAACGTTGTTTTGCTATATAAGTTATCGAGCTGGATGAAAAATTATTAAATTATTATTAAAAAATAGGGGTTGTTAATAGAACGGTGAAAATTTAGGGTTGTATGTATTTTTTGATGCCAAAATAAAAAATAAAAAAAATTGTCCAATAAATAAAATAAAAATGTTAGTTGTGGACAACCCTTATCACTTATAGTATGAAAAATAGACGATAGCCGATTCTCAGACCTACTGAACATGCATATAAAATTTCATAAAAATCGGTCAAGCCGTTTTTGTAGAGTATGGTAATTAAAACTGTGACATGAGACTTTTATAAATATAAGATAAAACTGATAAACTGTAAAGTATCAAGTGGCAGCAAACCTGTCGCAGTTGCTGCTCCAGCAACAGCTGCTGCTGCCGGTTCTGTTCGTTGATCAGCTCCTGGTTGAACAGCATCTGCTTCTTCTTCTCGCTTCGTTCCCTGTACACAAAGAGGCGGCGCTTAATTTTTTAACCCCGACGCGAAAGAAGGGGTGTTATAAGTTTGACGTATCTGCTTGTCTGTCTCTCTGTCGGTCGTGGCACCGTAGCTTGCGAACGGATGAAAGGTGAGGCCCAGGAGTAGCCTTAAAAGTTAAAAACTAAAAGAAATTAAGAAAGTACTCGGGCTCCATCCATTGAACTAGCCACGGGCCCCGGATGGTTTAGTTACGCCATTGTTTAGAGGACATCCAATAGTTAAGTGAGGCGAATGTACCGATTTTCCGATCCCCCTCATTTTTCCCCTTCGTAAGATGTTGTGAAATTTATCCCCATCACCCAAACGAAATTAAACAAAATATGTATTTTAATGTAAATTGCAGTTTTTGCATCGTGCAGTGTCTTTTAACATTGGCTGGTTATTGCATGTATTGAACGTGGTATTTTACGTCAAACAATATCGCACTATATAACGTGATATTTTAATTTGAGTTCAATAACAAGTATTGCATGATAACTATACCGACATATTGCTATTAAGATAGTTATAATATAGATTGTGACTCTTTTTTTTCATACCAACCATTAAACAACATTAGAAGATCTATATAAACACGGCAAACATTTACTAAATACACTATTGTCACTCATTGCATACAATAAAGCGAATACAGTCACAACAACAAACAGAAACTGAATGAATATAATTAATACGGTAAAAGTGTGAGAAATAAAATAATATTCAAAATCTTCAAACAATAATTAAGTACAGTTGATTAAAATGCAGTCGTTCGAGGTAGAACGATTCGAAAACACCGTCGCGCGCTCATTTCTCAACATCGGAAAGAAAACGAAAGTTAAAATACCACTTATCGGTCGGGCCACGCCGGCGCGTCTAGAAAAGTAAAAATTTGCAATGTAAAGTGACCCTGAGACGGCACGACGGATCTACGTAGCGTTTACTCGAATAAAAACAGCCGGTATGCGAAATCGATACTACCAAACGTATCGATATTCGATTATAATCGCAAGGAATCGACACGAATAACAAGGGGAACACCGAAAAGGACATAAAATTGGTGATATAGAGTTCAATTTGCGTCACGCGATGTCGTAACGTGGTCGCGGCCGGGTATTTATTCAACAACGGTAACCATGGCAACGCACGTGGCGCGATTGATTAGGCCCCGGTACGGAACAATGCACACCTTGACCTATCTTAACCTAAGGTTACTGAAATACCAAACGATTATGTTATACTACACTAATTGTGTAATATGGAAGTTGATGAAAATATTCATTGTTGATTCAGAATCTTTACAGAAATTCGATGAACGAGAGAAGAAAGGGAGAGAGGATACTTTTTTTCAGTTTATAATGAACATGTTTAGCAGTACCATATTTGGTCCAGCAATTTATTCAATCAAATATTTACCTTTTTGAGTGTGCAAATTAAATATAATGGGGAGACAGTCAGGAGTGCCAAGACAAAAGATACTTAATGAAAATATAATGGGTGATTTAAAAATCTCAGGCAGAAACGCAAGCAACTTTTGTTAAGTTAAAAAGGCTGAAGAAATACAAAAAAAATCCTATAAAACCATGTAAACGAGCAACTTTTAGAGCAAGGCTGTAGAAGTAGAAATACAAAAAATCCAATAAAACCATCTAACCTTCAAAAGTTACCTGTTATAAACAACGTTAAGGGCTGCAATTACAAATCGCAAATAATCAAGAAATAATACCAGGTACTAATGTTAGACATCGCCGTTTTCATAAACTGTGCAAACAATGAACTGTACATATAGACTACAGTTGGTTGTAGCCACGAGACACGCGATTCGCTTCAAAGCACCTTTGAGTTACCCATGTTAGAGTTTCGATCATATTAATACGAACACACGATACATAGTAACACAGCAATCAGTATGTGTATATTAAATTTACAATTACTGTAATATACGGTGTTTGGATATAGACAAAGTTTAAACAAATTCTACAGTTATAGAAACTTACACACCACACTGAGGTGTCTAGAATGAAGTCAGCCTTTAGATTGAAGATTTAACGGGTAAAATACGATTTTAGATGTGAACAAAAAACTACACAAACAACATAAAATATTGTATTTTGTCCACAATAATTAAATATTTACACAAAAGCACGAATAACTAAACAAAAATAAGTTATATAAAGTAGTACCTGTATGGAACAGTGTTCTGGCACTAAGACTAAATTATTAAATGACACCAGACGTACTATAAATCACTATGAATACCCATAAATAATAAACTGTGAAGGGATAAGCGAAATGTCGAATTAAACTAATAAATCCTTCAGCACGCTTGAGGAAAACGATGAATGAAACGGAAGTTGTACAGACTTTGATATCTTAATTACGAGTTATTAGAATTATTATAAATTGAACTTTGAATCCATATAATAACCTTTTCACATTACAAAACTATCAGACGAAAAGCCACAATAAGCGAAGGATGTTAGTGGTCACTGTGGCCCATAGAGATAAGACAATGGCGAGGGTGACTATTCGTCAAATGAGATACTTTATACAAACTGTCAAAAAGGAAATCTTGTATAAAATTGTGACGTCATAATTTATGTACTCAACTGATTTCTTGAATTTGGACTAACATTAAATTAAAAACATATTTTAGTTATATTAGACATTTACGTTATCTAAGAGCAAAACACACTGCAATCCTTCGAAATATACTCGACATCGGTACCTAAATATTTATCAAATCGTAATGGCATGAAGATACGATCTATACTATATTTAGTGATTAAATTTTATATTTTTTTTTCATGTTTACTTATATTATTTTTACTAATAGCTAAGTTTATTAATATTAATAGTTCAGGTTTTACTATGAAGTCTCTGTTGAGTCTTACTGTAAGGTTGTAAGCTGTAAAAGTCGAGAACAATCTTGCGTAAAATTCTATTGATTAAAAATAAACAATAACAAACCATAAATAGATTACACTATTTGGCACTCATAAACAACGCCGGTTGATATAAAGAAATGAAATACCTTTCATAATAAGCGATCCCTTCTACATCCATAAAGATGTTGCGAGGTCGATTTAGACTCTTTAAATCACACTAAAGCAATCACTGAAATGTGAAATTTCCAGCACAAGATTGGTGTTTACAAATTTTTTGGTGATCAGATGTCAAACCTTTCATGCGGTCAAAGAATTTTTCGCGTGTACATGTAATTGGAGATAATTCGCGGGCGGGTTTTGTTCTTGTCATGTACGTATAATATTTTTGTGGACGGCGTAACGTCCGCGAGTGATGTGACGGCGTCACTCATTGTGTACGACTGACGGAGGACGCCCAACTGCATTTTATTGTGGCGTCATGGCAATTAATGGCGCGCACTCGAGCGACGAAACAAGCATTCGAATTATTCGCGCCTTATGCCGGAGTGACTCAGGCAGATAATATAATTATGTTATACTTATTTATGTTGTGCGTGTAATTTTATTTTACGTCATACAATTTGAAAAATAAAATATTATAAAATTACTTTTACGTTGCATAAAAATTCGAAATATTTTTTATGTCTTATGCCAGAGTGATGCAGAAAAATAATGTGCAGTCCCGTATGTGGTAACCTAACATGCTTGTGGTAGTTATCGTCGTTTATATGTGTAATTGTTTTATACTTCCTTACATGCTTCCTTGTACAATTTAAAATTATATATGTCTCTCTAAGGATTCTAATTATATTTGCTAGACTGAGTGGTTAGAAATAAATTTATTTTTATGCATATTCAAAGTATTTTAATATCAACAACATAACACTATAAACCAAGGATTATTGAAAGTAACGACTAAAAAGCTAAAGAATAATAACTCACTAAAAACGTCACGATAATTTACTATATACCTTTTGCGCAAAGGCCAATAAAAGCATTTGTGCAAACAAAAGACGAATTAGAACAATCCACTTATGCGATATTGCATGACGCGGGCAAGTAATCAAGTATTCATATTATGTTGTCATAATTAGAAATGTGTACTCAGGGTCGCGCGCGCATACTATACAAGACACGCTAGTTGACATGCTCATTAACTATACCCATTCAAGATGGTAGGTACACTGTTGCAGTAGGTACTACTACTATCTACCGCTCACAATCGAGAAGGAAATGGGTCTTAGCTTTGGTGGTCTGCACAAGGATTTGAGAACAATATGGATAACTCTCAGAAATACATGTTTCATCTGAACTGTGTAAAAATTCAAGCAAATATCGACATTGTTTAGGCTATAATCGAACTTAAGTAGATGAACAAAATGTTTTAAGCAGATTGGTATTATAACATATGATAATATTTTGATGTACTAGTTTTTTATCTCAACTGAATTTAGCCGAGTTTTGTAAAACTATGAGGCCTGTTTCAAATGCAAAGACTTAACTAATTATCCTCTTTGCCCTTTCCTCTCCATCTATTACCGCGGCAATAATTATAAATTTTACAATAACGCATTATTTTACAAATAAAGCTCTAGTAAATTTTATATCTTGACTTAGCAAAAAGCTTTTATAATGGACATTGATATAAATGAAACTAGATATTTTTGCGCAATTATATTCCAACTGAATACTTCTTTACAATGTTATCGGATAATTGATTTATTCAAATCGTATTCGAGATACAAATTGGCCACTTATGTTCGCGTGAAAATGCGGGCATTAAATCCAAACGTAGCGAAGTGAAAACGCTTCAGGCGTATTCTTATCGATGTAAATATTTAGTTAAGTAAACACAGTCGGCACGCATTGACGCTTGAGTGACGTCGAGTATTCGATCATTATTTTTTTGTGTTTTCGCTTATCGTATTTGTAAATCGGTATTGCTGTTAACTGAAAAAATAATAAAACTAAAAGTGGATGGTTCATCGTTTCGTCTACATCGCTTTTACACTGCAATGCAAAGGATGAAAGTATAATGTTTATCCATGAAAATAATAATATGTTTAATTAAAAACACCCAAAATAGATATTCTGTTCTATATCTTATGACCAATCAAAATTCGAATTATTATAAATAGGACTAAATAGGTACTTATTAATGCTTAGTTTACGTAGGTTCGGTCACGTTTAATTTTGTCCTGAGACTGTCAATCGACACGTTGAACACAGGGAAGACTGTTGAAAAATTCTGAAAATTGCTATACCAAACAATGGCTAGTGCGGGTTGGTGGACTTCACCATCTTCATGCCTTTGAGAGCATTGTATTTGTGAACTCTCAGGCAACCAAGTGACTTAACTTTATAAGCCACACAACAGTTTTAAGTAAGTTACTGGTGTGTGCCACTGGGATTCAACCCGGACCCCTCGAGTAATTCGTATTACTAAAATTAGTTATATTTTTAATTTTTTAATTTGCATACCTGAAAAGGTGAATATGTATTGATCAAAATGCCCCGTAAAACCAATAACTAACCCATATTCGTGCAATAAATGTTTTTTTTTTGATTTTTTGAGTAAGTCAAATTTCTTAGTCCGTAGACTATTATCACCGCTCTAATAATATAATCAACGTATGACTGACCGGTTGAGACTGATGAGCTGGCTCTTGAGCAGCTTGAAGACGATGCGCGCGTCCTCCTCCATGATGAGGCCCGCCTTCGCCATGTCGTTGGCCACCTCCTCGCAGTCGTCGCTCGCCATGTCGAACTCGAACTGGATCGCCTCGTTCTCCTTGTGCGTGTACGATCTACGAGAACAGTTAACCGTTTATAAGTGTCGAAATAGCAGAGCCATCGTAGCTCACATGGGAAGGTCATGTCAGTACCCATTAATGACCCACTACAGGGTCGGGTCTCCTCTCACAATGAGAGGGATGTAGGCCGCCGTCTACCACGCACCACTACTGCGGGCTGGTGGACTTCACATGCCTTTGAGAACATTTTTTTTTGTGAACTCTCAGGCATGCAGGTTTCCTCACGATGTTTTCCTTCACCGTAACAGCAGGTGATATTTAATTTCATAAATCGCACATAACTTTTATTACAGTCATTGGTGCGTGCCACTGGGATTCGACCCGGACCCCTCGATTCGAGGTCGAATGTGTGTGTTGCGGTTTCCGGATATAATCATTTTGAGGCGAATATAATATTAGACTTAATTAATAGCACCTCCATGACACATTAAATATTAAAATTGTCATTTCCAGTCATATTCCACTTAATTATACATCTCTGTTGTGAATCCCGCTCCATCTACGCCTGAGTCGCAATATACACAATATGTAGGGTACTTGTAAAATCTGTTTAGTTAGTCGTACCACTCTAAATGTTATTCTTGCTAATGTTAAACTTATGTTCTCATGACAAGTGAATGTAAAATTCTTAATGACAATAAAGATCTTTAAACCGATATACAATCTCAGATAGGACTGCTATCCTATTTATCAGGTGGCATTAGATTTATATCTTTCACATTAACATTTGGATCAGAAACTGGTTATGAATAATTTAATGTAATCAGTTTTTCTAATCTTTGCAATATTCAATATCCATGTTTGATTCATGTACATGTACAATATCATAGGTTAAGTCATAACATCAAACTAACCTTTTCTTGGGATCGATGATCTTCAACCGGAACTGTATCTTGGAGATGTCTGAGGAGGTGACCAGGTCCCGGCCAACAATCTCTAACCGGAGGCCGATGTCCTCGCCGAAGAACTCGTGGTTTAACAGGTCTTTCACTTTTGGCCTGTCAAAGGTAATGTTAAATTAGGTGACTTGTTATAATGGGCACACTATAGCATGCACAGAAATTTTGACTATAATAGGGTATTACGGCCTATGTCAAAAAGCTGTTTATATGAATTCGTAAGTCATAAAAACCCATAAAAAATCGTAAAAAAATTTTTTGGTAACAAAATATATTATGTAAAAAAAGACTTTTCAATTTAAATTTCAAAAATCCCCGCGAAAACACGGTCTCGGCCGTCTCGGCGCTGCCGCCATGCTAGTGACGTCACTCGCAGTGTAAACAATACATCTCATATGACATCTCAGTAAAGGAAGAAAGTCATTTTTGCAAAAACAAAATGAGTTACAGTCCTTATCGTTGGTGTCTCGTGGCGGTGTTCAAGAAAAATGAGAAATCGCAAATTTTATTAATGAAAAATACAGGTCAACAAAGACTCCATTGTTTATTTACACTGCTAATGACGTCACGCCGATAGCTTTCATGGCGTATAGCGTTTTTGACATTTGAAAAACAGATTAACAAACCTGAATTTTAAAATTGAAATAATAAATGTATACTACATTTTTCAGAACAGAAATTACCATTTTTCACTTGCTTTTACAAAATCTATCAATATTACATAATTTTGGATTTTTCCTTGCATGGTGTGAAATTCCCTATTACAACGATTATAATCGTTAATCGTTTAAACAACGGAATTTTGTTTAATTTGAGCCTTCATTTGGAATGTGAACTTTCATTGATGAAGTAGGAAACAAAATTATACACGTCAATTTACATACATAACTCAGGTCCTCAGCGTACTACTGACTAACGCCTGGTGATTTTATGAGACTCACCTATCGGTTTTATTAGGCTTTATGCAGGACTCGATGATAGCTCTCACCTCTGGAATGGTAACCTTGTCCAAACTCTGAGGCTTCACACCCTGCAGACAATAAACATCAGTTAGCTACTTCATTGATGGTTCGGATTGCGCGTTACCGGATGGAGTCAAATGGACTGAGCCGGTGTTTTTGCGCCACAGCCCACGGAGTCCTCTATGTGAGGTCTTACCCACGCTTCGTATAGCATCAGGAGGTGCCCCGTGCCGTCTCGCTGTATTGAGAACACAAGCTTTTTGGAAGCCGGTTTGGCTTCATTTTCCAGATGACTCCGAAAGTTCACTCATTTCACAATATCAATACCCAAGATAATGTCGGAACTCGTCGCTCGAGTATCTTGTAGGGATGTTATAGCATACACGTAGGGTAGGACAGGCAATAATCGACTCCAGGTGCAGTCCGCTTACCGAGACGACCTACTTGTAGGTCTGCGCGGGCCCGCGATATGACAGCGAAAAGTCGACTCTATTGTTACGCAATAAGAGTGAGTTTAACTTACCGAGAGGACTGTTTTGTAGATCTGTGTGAACTCACTTCTCTTATTTAATATAGGACATAAGCTGGCCTCTCCAGCACGCACGTGCCGCCAGGCGATAGTGAACCATAGTGCGCAGGCAACAAAGGCGCAGTCCGCTTACCGAGACGACCTTCTTGTAGATCTGCGCGGGCCCGCTGCACTCGCTGTAGGGGTACTCGCCGGTGGCCATCTCCAGCATGCACATGCCGAACGCGTACACGTCCACGGACTCGTCGTAGTGCTCCTCGTACATCTCCGGCGCCATGAACTCTGGTGTGCCTGTGAGCGAGGTTGCAACAATATTACACTGTGCTTAAGAGTGTAATACATTAATGTGGCTTTATTCAGGTTATTCGGGACGATATCGGTACGTTTATTTAGTCTCTTTGATGTTATATCGCGGGCCATCCTATCTATGAATATCATTGCTGGATATAAGCACCATCAGTCAACGTTTTGGGTCGTGTCCATAGGTCGGGCTACGTCGTTTATTTTTCAAAAATGTATCCTATGTAATTTTTTGCCGAAAACTCAAATACAATTTTTTTGACTGGAAATGAATTTTATTTTTTTGTGACTCGAAGCTTTAATAGGATTTCTGGACATGTTTGTGGTGAAGGCTTGTCGGAAGGCACAAACTATCTACGTAAATAAAAATACTCTGAGCTACTCAACCCATATGAAATGTACTGTCTGAACACAAACCTTAGGCACCAAAAGTGTGTAAGTATAGACGTGTACTGACCGATGACAGACTTAGCGAAGCTCCGGTTCTTGAGCGTGGCGAGCCCCAGGTCGCCGATCTTGACGCTGCCCGTGGTGCCCGTGATGAAGATGTTGTCGCACTTCAGGTCTCTGCACAGGGAAACGAGCCTTACACACGGTGGTGGGACGGGACTGTTAGTGGTTAGAGAGTGATACTAGACAATGGTAATAGTGTGGGATTGATACAGCGAAACGATTAGGTGGGGAAAGGCAAGGAAGACTGAACAAGGATAACAGGTCTATCAGCCGTACTCAGAGACATTCATTAACGTTAATGGTTCATTACGAAAATAAAGATGACACTTATGTCAATACGAATAAAGACGATTTTATTTGTTTGTTAATGAACATTACGTTAAATAACGTCTCTTAAGTGGTGAAACCACGGGATGATGTGGTCGCGTAGCGACAAAGTCCCTTTAAATAAATAAAAAAAGTGTTGTAAAATATAGAATTGTCATCTGTCCTCAATAAGTATGCCAAATTTCAAGTTAATCCGACATTTTGAGAGAGTCAAAATCATGTTCAGTTTCCGTTATATACATACATACTTATGAAGCTAATAAAAGTGTGTTAAACAGGGAGAAATCTATACCCACCAAGTAGTTATAGTAGAGTTCACCTAGAGAGGAATGGTTGCCGAAGATAACTAACTTTAGATGCAATATAATTATGTAACATTATATTTTAAATGAAACTACGCCCAGGTATTACTTCTAAACTGGACTATTTACTAACAAGAATGTACTCAACATAAAGTAGAAATAGAGTATTATTTTTTAGTTGTTGAAAATAAGGAGAATCTTATGTATTTTAGAAACAATATTGTATAAATGTTGTAGTGATCGAAAGGTGTATGATGAAACATACCTATGGATAATGGGCGGAGTTCTAGAGTGGAGGAAGTTCAGTCCCTTCAAGATCTGTCGGCACCACGACTTGAGAACCTTAGTGTTTATCGTCTTAAATCTTCGTAGGTATCTGCAAAAGAAAAAAAGGTTAAGACGTCGAATTCTAAGCCACTAGGCTATCACCGCTCGATTTTGTATTTAAATGTGACTTACGGCCGCACTCGGAGACGTTCATTAACGTTAATGGTTCATTATGAAAATAAAGACGCCACTTATGTTAATGCGAACAGCGACGATTGAATTTGTTTGTTAGTGTTCATTACGTTAAATGACGTGTCCGAGTGCGGCCGTCAGTCCCCGACAGCGTGGACTCACGCCTTGAGGGTCCCGGACAGCATGAGCTCGGTGATGAGGACGATGTTCTTCTTCTTGGCGACGGTGCCCTCCCAGTAGTTGTAGAAGCGCACGATGTTGGGGTGTTGCAGCTTCTTCAGCATGTCCGCCTCCTCGCGGAACCGGAGCCGTTCGGTCTTGTTCAGCTTTTTCTCCTGGACAAGTCAATCGATGGTTGGTGTGGTAAAACTTTAAATGGCGCGGATCTCTCTCCAAACAGTAGGAAGCCACAGGGATTCTTCGTCACACTGTTTTAATGCAGACTAGTGTATATACAAGTAAATGACCTAAAAAGCACACCTATAATTGAGGTGCCACTTAACATGTTTTACCTTATAGAGGTGACAGCGGTGATAGCCCAGTGGCTTAGAATTCGACCTCGAATCGAGGGGTCCGGGTTCGAATCCCAGTGGCACGCACCAATGACTTTGTAAAAAAGTTATGTGCGATTTACAAAATTAAATATCACCTGCTGTTACGGTGAAGGAAAACATCGTGAGGAAACCTGCATGCCTGAGAGTTCACAAAAAAAAAATGTTTTCAAAGGCATGTGAAGTCCACCAACCCACAGTAGGCCAGCGTGGTGGACTAAGGCCTACATCCCTCTCATTGTGAGAGGAGATCCGACCCTGTAGTGGGTCATTAATGGGTTAAAACAACAACCTTATAATTTGTTGGTCAAATAAATGATTATACACAGGGCTATCACTCCTTTTACATTCACATATAATATAGCTAGTTTTCGGTAACGTACCAACAGCTCGCAACACGCCACAACGACACCAATTCAAACCAAGCCGTAATCTTAGCCACAGGGCTATCACTGCTTCTACATTCACATATATTATAATAAAGACAGTTGTTGCAACGCACCAGCAGCTCGCACCAGGCCACCGCGACGCCGGTCTGCGTGTCGAGGCCGTGGTACACCGTCTTGAAGGAGCCGCGGCCCACCTCCTTGTCGTACTTGAAGAACCGCCCGCACGGCGACACGCCGATGGGCTCCTCCTCGTCCTCCTTGTCCTCCTTCTGCTTGTCCTTCTCCTGCTGCAGCTTGTCCAACTCGTAGA
This sequence comes from Erynnis tages, assembly GCA_905147235.1. NCBI lineage: Eukaryota > Metazoa > Arthropoda > Insecta > Lepidoptera > Hesperiidae > Erynnis > Erynnis tages. Next base: position 1,544,744 of record LR990093.1, read on the forward strand.
TGGGATCGTACACGAGGCCTGAAGTGGTCGATATTGTATTAGTTGTGTGGTTGCAACGCTTTTATTTTATTTATTTATTTATTATTGTGCACACATTGCAAGCACAATTATAAACATATAAATATAGGCGGTCTTATCGCTAAAAGCGATTTCTTCCAGACAACCATCTCATTAGGAGTCAAGCAAATATAATATAAAAGACGGTAGAGTGCACGAGAGAAAAAGAGAAATTAATAAAGAAGAATGAAAAGAGAAATGATTATATAGCCCACTGTTGGGCACAGGTCTGGAGCATACTCCACTATGCTGCTTCAATGCAGATTGGTGATGGAGATGGGTTCGTGGCCAGCCATATTCATACCGCCCATTGAACATGTTTTTATTATCGTAAAAGACCCCGTGTGTTACACATACACAAAAAAAGAACACATTACACACAGACATTTAAAACATCCTTCAGCGGAGACTCAAAGCCACACTACCTCTTTAGAGCAGTGACTAGATATTGCACTACGCAGGCGAAAAATTTGCATATTAGATAATTTTATCTTAGCAAAAAGAGCACAGGCTGCTATTCGACTCCCTCCACCTGAGATTGACGACCTGAAGAAGACAGCGGGAAACTGTAAGATTTAAAAGGCCCAGGACCAGGGAGGACCTCGCATCCAGCAGTGGACTATTTACCAAAACGATGTCACGAAAGCTTGCTAGCTACTTGTGCATGAGCATCATGAGTATGACGTTGAAGATGACATACCGTTCTGCTGCTGCTGCGGCTGCTCCTGGTCGGGCGCGTCGGGCGTGATGCCCTTCTTGGCGCCCGTCGCGATCTCGATGTTCTCCTCCTGTACAACCATACAACCAATGGCAAGTTATACATGACGCGAACACTTTGGGAACAATTTACAGCTCACTAGGGGAACGGACCAGTTTAAAATTCGGCACAATTAAAGTTTAAATGGAGAAGAATACACGAATTCTAATATTTTTAAACAAAATGCATTAGGAATACATGAAATTTATCAATAAACCCGCCATGCACACTACATAAATAAAACCTATACCATAAAAAATATAACATAAATTTTAGTACTTTGACACACACATAGACGAACATGACGTGTACGTACATTCCGATACGTGTTAAATTAAAATTTCAATAAATTATAATCCAATTGTAGTGGAATTTCGAATGTTTCGCAATGTTTAATCAAATTAAATCTTAATTAGATCTGATACATAGAATTTATCAAATAAAGATACTTAAATTACCGAATCTTTTGGGCATTTTTACCTACAACCACTAGATGTCAGCAAACTATAAATTTATCGCTGTTAGGGGATAGCTAGAAATTTCCTTTTATTATTTAGAAAATTTTTGAGATTTTTCAATTAGACCTTAAGTTTTGGGGGGGGTCATGGCCCATGTGACCCCCCCCCCTCCCCCTTCGGACCGCGCCTGAGGGTACTCCCCAAAAACAGTCATACAACATGATCATTTTGATTTTTTATGTAATTAAGCAGTATTGCCACACTGACCAGGTCCTGTTCGGAGATGAAGGCGTCGTCCTCCAGCCGGGCCACCAGCTTGTTGCCGCTATCGTCCAGTTCCGGGTCGCACAGCGTCCCCTGCCCTGAACTGCGACGCCGGTACCCGCCCACGCCCACCACTGGTTGACTCGCCTGGAAGGACACACGTTCTGATGAAGTTATGGTAATTAGTATGCTCCAGCACTAGACCACTAATAATGGAATGGAATAACTCAATGAATCTCTCATGAATCTGAATCGGAAAACATCCAACAGTCGACTATCAAGGGCTGAAACAAGGATAAGTAGTCTAATCAGTGGCTCAAGAAAATTATGCACATCAATTATACATACCCCTACTAAAATGACGGTGCTAAATGCAAATGCTAACTTTACGCATGGAATAATGTGGCCTAAGATTGGGTTTAAGGCACACTGTTATAGCACGGTATACACAATACATTGCGATATGAGGATTTTTTCCCAGGAAACGTTCATTGCTTAAAATATTCAATACTTATAGCAATACTCACAACGCTGGTGGTGAGCGAGTTGAGCATGTCGAAGGTGTTGCTCTGCTGCGTGTGGATGATGGCCAGCGCGTTGTACGGCCGCGGGCCCAGCACCGGCGTCTTCATCACGCCCACCTCGCCGCCGACCACCACCTGGGGAGACAACATCATCACCATCATCATCACCATCATCACTATCATCATCACCATCGTAACCATTATCAGAATTGTGAAATATTAACTGTAATAAATAAGCCTTTTATTTCTCATTTCATTCTACATACATTAGCTTTAACAAAATATATTATCACATAATTTATTTCATTAAATTTCATTTAAATTCACTTAAAATAATCTTTATAAATTAAATCATATTTGCAATAAATTAATAAAATTTTAAATTTTTTAAAGTTACATTGAATTGATTGAATTAACTGTAGTAGCAAGTGGATAATTGAGAAGCAAAAGGCATGCATGCCACCTGATGCTAAGTGGTCACTGCAGCCCAACCTCAAATAGAGAAAAATCCTATCTGAGCTTGTATGCGGGTGCTTTGCTGCTCAAGAGGACTTAGATGTTCGCCTCATACAAAATATCCCTGACCTCAAATATAATCTCCCCAGCCAAAACACAAGACATAATAACATGCTGCTTACGACGGGTTCATAGGCTGGCGGTGAGGTACTTTACCAGGTGAACAACTATGGCATTACCACCTAAGTTTCTGAGGAGGATACCACACTATAGACCTATTGAAACCAAAACACACACACACACATTAACAACACTATTTTTGTGTGAAAACTATATTATAAAACGTACCAGCACTTGGCAAGGCTCTTCCAAGCGCATACTCGAGTCTTAAGCACAGTTAATCAACACTCAACAAAAAGCACTAAGAAAACACTCCAACAGCCTTCGACACAAGTTTACACATTGCTTGATGTAATAAATAATGCGCGTACGATTTTTATGCGATTCTAAAGCCTAATAAAAATAATAGTATGTCGTTAACGGGCAAGGACAAAATTTGTCGTAGCCTAGTCGCATTTTGAATAGTAATGCAAGCAATATAGGCAGGCATACTGATTATAAGCAATTTTTTCTTCGAAGTATTTTTCCAATAAATGTATGGATGTAAACAACTGATTCATAACATCCCCACTTTTCGTTCATTTTGTCACACCAGAAATGCACTATGCAATGAAAGTTATTAATCCTTGCTAATGGTAGATAACAATTAGTATTATAAACAAGCGTGTTTTTGTTATTTAAGAATTGGGGATGTGGCTGCCAAATCAATTAAAATACTTAAAATGCAATGTAAAAGTGCAGTCTTCGTAGATTTTTTATGAAGTATACAACTTTTGCAATTTTGTATGGAGTATAGAACTCATAGTATAATCGTATAATCAACTAGTTACATTTTATTTTTTACTTTTGAAATGGAATCTAGGTTTTTTTTAGTTATTTATAATTTTTTGAGTTATTTGGCAGATACCCTGTGCAGAAACTAGTAATTGCATTTGCATTGCAATTTTTGCACCCAATTTTATATATATATATATATATTTTTTAATTTTACATATCTTTCATAATAATATGACATGTTCAAAATAAAACATATTAGTCACGAGAGAGTAATGATTCAGTTTGAAATTAGATAACAAATTCTTATCTGATTACCGGAAGCTTATAATTCATCTTCGTCCATGCAATGCATTAGTGTTTAGTGTTTCTACACCATATCTGTACATGCCCTTGAGATTCTCAAGTTGAGAACAATATGGAGAACTCTGTCATGCAGCTTTCTTCACAATGATTGCATGCCCACGTAACTTTCATTAAAAGTTGGTCTGTAAAAATAGGATTCTATCCCGGAGCTCCAGAGGAAGAAGGCGAATACTTAGCACAGCTATAGTTGCCGTCACGAGTGGTGAGCACAACTTTCATTGGTCGGTTTGACATTGACTGCGCTGCGGTGCACACGATTGGTTCGACAAACGTCAGTTCGTCAGTGTGCGTCGCTATTGGTCCAGCACGTTTTTTGGCTGCTGTACATTGGCCGAAAGTATACAATATCCCTACCACTGATAATCTGTGCTCACGACTATGACGGTTACTTTATCACCACATTTTTTCGACCTGATTATAAAGGCTAATCCAGCAATTATTGTACCTTAAAGGTCTTCTCTTTGCCATGCACGGTCTTTTCCTTGGCTGGTAGTACGGTGGATTCCAGGTGGTGTGCCGGCTGCGAGATCTGGTGGCCGTGGCCGTGGAGACCGGATGTCATCTGGAATTCATGTCCATATTGTTAATCTTTTACAAATTAAATCAAAGACTAAGAAGAATTAATATGAAAGATTTTTGTGACGAAATCTGTGACGCTCTCGTCAGGATACCAAATATAGGACAACTTAGACAAATAAAAACCCAAATAAGACAAATAAAAACAAATTTTAGAAATTTGTACGCGTGTAACCCATTAATGACCCACTGCAGGGGTATCCTCTCACAATGAGTAGGATCTCGGCCTTAATCCACCATGCCGCCTTAGCTGTACATAATAGGTTCATAAAACCAATTACTTATTAATAACAACGTCTCACCAGACATCGCCGAAACAACACGGTTTTAAATAACTCGACGTTTACGTTTACAACGATAATAACTATCATTGTAAATCACATCAACACTATTAATTACTCTGTTTATTTTGCTCTCGCGAAATGTTCACTAATTATGATTTGACAACTTAAAGTGATTTAAATATAAATATTAAGAACAATTTTAATTACTTAACACGCGGATTAGTTACAAATTTATCCCGTTGTTATACGTTGCTTGCAATATAAAGGTAACAAATGAATAATATATTTTCCCCCGCAATACGTGACGAGACAAACGAACACCAAATACGTAGTGTCTATTCGTAAGTGGTGTTGTATCGGTAAAATGTCTCACAATATGACTGTATGCAATATTATGAATGTTTTTTAACAAGTTTTGGGTAAATTTTTAACCGGTAAATACAAAAATTAACCATAATGTTATAATAAACACCTATTTACCAGTTTATAAACGAAAATAATAATAAAATTTAATATCAATTTAAATTTTTTATACATTATCAATTTATTTTTGATTTTTCATTTCAATTATTACATTGTGTTGTTAAATATTTATTATTCTACAGACCGTATAGAATAATTGTGTGATAAACTAGAGGGGAAAATACCCACTTGCGTAGGTAGGTACTACAGGTTAAACTTATAACGAAAAACGTAACTAAATAAACCTTTATAATTAAATAACAATAACGGGCTTGGCATAGATCGTTAGAAATGTTTACTTTAATAACTCAAGTGCATATTCATCAGACCTACAACGATCTACATCAATGCATTATTATTGAAGCATTTAATATAGTAAACAAGTATACAGGCGTAGACAGACAGACAGACAGACGCGAGTCGTCCTACTCCGCGGCGTCCTAAACGCCACATGGAGGGTAGGGGCTCAGGCCTCGAAGATTTCCTCTTTACCTGGGCAATTCTCTCGCAGGGTACACTGCCCTGGGTGCGTCTCTGCACTTCTAAAGTGCAGGGCGAGCGGGCGGTCCTACAGCGGACCCGCTAAAGGTTGCAAAGGTTGCCCTCGATCTCGCGAGGGAGCGGACGTCCGACAGGCTTAGGTGGTCACTGCAGACTATAGATTACTACCATCGAACCTTATACAGGACCCTATCCTAAGGGGCATATGCCAGGCAATTTTGCTCAGGGCGGCAATAGTGATAGGCGGCTAAACTGTAGGCGCCGGATGCTCGAAAGAAAAGAAAAGGTCACTATAATTGGTCGGTAACAAACGGGCCTAGCGCCAGTTCAGATACACACAAATTAACTAAAATGTATTACCAAATGAATATTGGGAACTATAAATAAGGTGAACGAATTTTCCTAGAAAAATGCACAGTTAAAACAAGAAAAAAGTGTACGTTAGTTATAATAACACAATCATTGTAATTATGTATGAACAATATGAACATACCCAATTTTTCCATCAACCGCTACAAATCCAATTTCCACTATCACCCAATACACAACCACTGACTTAATAAATAAAAAAACAAAAAACAAATCTCGCGAAAGACAGTCCTAAAACGAGCACCGATTGGATGTCACTGGTCCATTCATAACAACAAACAATGATAAAAGTTCAGAAACGCATTCGCATCGTAAGGCCAATTACTGATGAAGCCAAAAACGGCTCAAGATTAATCTTTCACAATTATTGTAACACATTTCAACCATTACTAGAACACTGTACGATAACGAATGTGATTTTTTAGCAGTCCACAAGGTCGACAACACGGGGCATTTGATAATACACCACACGGAAAACACAATGTCACACTACTATTTAAGATAAACAAGCAAACGTTTATTAGCGCACTTTTATTAGGCACCGATATTCACGATACGATAAAACCAATTCAAACAATGGTGATCTGCAGTCGTGCTTGCAAATGATAACAAGATACGTTTCCGATGACGTTTTTTGCTTACGACAATTTATAAAATGTTAGGCTTATAAATTTATGCATAGACACTGCCTCATTATGTATGTAGTCTTTCTTGATCACTTTTTGAGGGATTGTTAAATTATTACGTTTGCAATTATTAATAAAACATGCTTTTATCGCAAAATTAAAGTAATTTCTTGTTATGTCTTCGCAAATACTTTTAACTGCACTTTCCACACCACTCAAGTTTTCAAGTTGCGTCTTTACAGCATCCTTTTTAATGTCGCTATATCCTTAAACCGCTCGAAAACGGCAGCGTCCCAAACGCTACATTCGAAACCGTCCGTATCGGATAGAAACGGTGCATTACGGATAACGAACCGATGGGTATGACGACGCAATCTTTACTGGGAAAGGATTTTGATAAGGCGTCAGAATTATCGGGTACAGACTGTGATGTAACGACATACCGCTGACATACGGTCGTCATACCAACAGTTATGCTCAACGTAATTAGGCGTTATCGCTGCGCTTACAAAAACTATCGAAAACTCGACCTTGGAACGTAGGTAAAGATCATACATCTTCCTCTTATCGGCTGGACAAATCTGATACATACACCTGCCATTTCAGAGGTACGAGTATTTTCAGCGTCACATATAAGTACCTACGTCACAATATGCTCTGAAAACTTCTAGAAAATTTCACATGGCATTGTGTGCATCCTGGACTTATCCTAATATCAAGAACCTTTCCTATACAATACCTTTTTACTATACAGAAACTCAGTAACTAACATAATAAAGAAAAAAAAAGATACATATACAAAGGGGGTCTTGTAGCTAATTAGCGATTTCTTCCAGAAGACAAGAAAACAGAAGTATAACAAAGAGAGAAAAGGCAGGTTGTACATAGAAACAGCAATTAGATACAATGATACTGAATCTTCAACAATCGCTGGAAAATCAAAAACACTCGAGAGTTTAGTATGAGCAAGAAGATTAAAAAAAATACGGATTCCTTGAAATACTCACTTTCGAGTCGAATTCTCATTTTTCTCGATTTTAACGACACCGAAAGAATTTCAGAAACTAAAAGCTTAGTCACTGGTCTGGAACTGCTATTTTTACAACTTCACAGAAATGGCCAAAAGCACCGTTCGCCTCATGTCCAGTGCTAACTGTGACTGATCATGTACAATCTTCAAATAGGTGAGATAATGTATCTGCTGCGTCCAAAAACGTTTCTGAACCGCTGAAGCCAAAACATTTGATATTCATATCTGTCAGATAGCATAAACAATTTAAATGCGATATATCACGGGCTTCTCAGTATTTACGACGTGCGTACGATCATGAGGGTATTTTAGCAACAGTTTTTACAACTTAATAAATACGGTTTTTGACACGGAAGTACAGTCGACGCGCAGGTAATTTAGTCACAACTTCAGCAGACCGTATGTAAATATAGTCTTGCGGAATTACATTCAAATTGTTAAAAATCAACGTACGAGGCAATTATTTTTATACGGTTTTATACAGAACGAAAATGACGCATAAAAGTTTAGATACTTACAATTATTTTTTTCATTTATGAGACTGATGAGCAAAACTCTTATCTAATGATATTTAAAGTGCTTGATAAATTTTTAGAAGAGATCGTTTTAAAATATTATTATTCTGGATTAATAATAACTCTTTTTAACAAAATCGAGCGAAATCCCAATTTATACAAAAATACTTTACATCGTAAAAGATCCATTAAAATCGAATGTTATCGTGGCGGACATCGTAACGGATGCGTAACAGAAGGATAGCTCCGTACTACTGATTTACACGATCATAAAAATTCTAAAGCTTCAAATGTAATTATTGTTTAATGATAGAGAACTCTGTCCCGAGCGTGAAGACTATCGTCAAAGTATTCGTATAGTAAACGTGCGGCATTAGTATGAAAAGATGTCAGACTGACATACGACATACATACCTACTAATGACTGACGTTTACCGTACGAACTTTTGACGATTTTGTTCTCACGGCACAGGTGCTATCCATTTCCCGTACTAATGACACGCGTTAACTACACGAATACTTTGACGATAGTTGACGACCCAAGTGGCGCAGTGGTTAAGACACCGGCACGCTGCGCGGAAGGTCCTGGGTTCGATTCCCAGCAGAGCAGATTTTAATGATGAATTTGAGTGTCTGTTACTGGTCTGGGTGTATTTTGTTCTTGTCTTGTGTGTGTCCGTGACACCCACGACACAGGGAATCCTAGTGAAGCGTTATTGTTCTGCTCACGGCACAACAGGCGCTATCTCTGTCCAATACTAATGGCACACGCTAACTAGACGGATAAGTACTTTGTCGACAGTGTTCACGCTGGGAGCACTGTCGAGCACTTTGCATGCGACTCTTATAAATAAATCCGATGTGTAGCGGCCAGTCTTCGTCTCTTCGAGCATTTTACTGCTCGTAAACATCAATCCAGATGCTTTAGTGATTTTTTTCTCTTCTTTTTCCTATCTAGACACTTTATTGGGGCTCGTGCGACGCGGCGACGTTAGCTTTGGCAAGTGCAAGGAAGTGGCTCAGGAATTTACATCTGCAGTTGACTGGAATAACGACTGGTATTAGGAATGGTTAAAGGGAAATTGATGGTAAAATGTAACGATACTCGTATTAAACACTTCTTTTTTCATAGATAGAGGAGAATTCCGAGAATTGAGGTTGACTGGCAGAGAATGCCCTTAGTGCATTCAGTCCATGTTTGTACTTTCATGGTGTATAAAAAGAAACAAATAAATTTGATAGAGAGGACCACTGTATCACTTTACTACGATATTATACTGTTTCATTTTTACGTCTAATACAGAAAAGTATATTGAATTGACGCAACTTGCTTTATACGGCAAACACTGCATTAACTCATAACGAGATAAAACGGAATGAAATATGAAATATTACGAAGTAAAATATTTTCTTTGGAAAATACCAACCAGGTAGGCACAGCATTTGTCCACAACAAATAACAAAGTTTAATTTGCATTGATTATTTAAAATTACTGCATATAATTAAATTGAGGACGAGGACAAAATACAAGGAAAGCTTATAATAACAGCCAACTGAAAGTACATACTAAAATGACCATAAATAATTGAATTCATTTTACCTATTCGAGTGGCGCTTTATCGACAACCTCATGAAACCATTTACCTACTTTTAATGGCCTGCAGTGGGTCTCTGATGGGTGGGTCAGACTAAGTGTGTTGTGTGTGTGTGTGTGTGCGCGTGCGTGCATACGTGTGTGCGTGAATGTGTGTTTTAATAGTAATTAATGGTACTTAAACTATTGTAACTAAGCGTTAATCAAATTACCAAGAATTGTCATCTGTAAGTATAAATAATGGTGTCAACTTGTTTCTCAAGAACTAACGCAAGTCAATATCAAGAGAGCCCACAGCACGTTTGCTTGCAATAAATAACGTACTAATAGTATTTTATTTGCACGATTAGCTCCGTTTCCTTCCTTAAAAATATAGTGTTAAAAAGTTAGGGTCCATTTTCATGATGTTATAACATCATTTTAAAGGTAAAAAAGTTATGTGCGCTTTATAAAATATAAAATTAAATATCACCTGCTGTTACGGTGAAGGAAAACATCGTGAGGTAGCCTGCATGCCTGAGAGTTCACAAAAAAATGTTCTCAAAGGTATGTGAAGTCCACCAACCCGCAGTAGGCCAGCGTGGTGGACTAAGGCCTACATCCCTCTCATTACGAGAAGGAAACCCGACCCTGTAGTGGGTCATCAATGGATTACTGGCAACTTTTTTTATAACAGATTTTTCCAAGGAAAGAACAGGTTTCAATATAAAGATTATAGAATCTATCTTATTTCTTTGCAATCACCTAAAAGGGTTCGAAAGTTTTAGGCTTTACAAAGAACAAAAATTGAGTTCGGTCGGAGTCGGAAAGATGAAGGTCTTCTCAAAAGCAAATGTGCCGATGTTGATATTTGTACCAACATTGTTATCCAAAAATCATTTCCACTCAGTCACGTCAAACAAGCACTTGTCAGAACTGATATCCGGTTGTGTGTACAGTCGCAATCGGCTCGCCAATGGTGCAACGGTTCACGCGAATGTACCGACCAAACAGTAAATCGTGCGCGACTGTCAATAGTGCCAAGAGCAAATTTGCTCGCGAGTGTACACACGTGCCTGCGAACTTTAGTAATTGTTGGTTAATGCGAAAGTTGGCTATTTAGATAGCTTTTAGCCCCTGATCTATCTGATTTTAATAAATATCATTTTCTTAATATTTGACAACGTTACTGTATTGAAGGATGGACACAAAAACTAAGATAAATACTGTTAGAATATTTTTAGCTTAGTACATAAATTTTTTTTCTTACGAAAAACACCGATAACTATTTTAGGACGATGATGACATTCAGTACACGTGTAGTCCACAACAGCGTAACGCAATAAAAAGATAAATAAAAAAGGTTTGTATAGGTAACATATTGTTGAAGCAACCGATTTTTTTTAAATTATCCTCTGATATAGCCTAGTCTGTGGGGCGAAAAAAAGACCTTTGCCTTATAAAAGGTGGTGCAATTTTCTTTAGGTTCATACTCCGCCTGTATACACCATTTTTTCCAGGCAAAATACCCCGTAGACCGAGCTAATATATTATTAACGAAACAAACAATGCAATATTCATAAAAACACTTTATAAGTAAAAAAATCCTCTCACTTTGAGAAGGATATGGATACTTCACGAATCGTATCTTTCAGGTGCGATTTATTTTGTACACGTGTTACATGATTATGTAAAAATCAACTTACTCAAATCATCACAAACCGTGGATGGAGCTACAAATAAAACTAATGCCAACAAACGAGAGCCGACATACGAGCAAGATTTCCTCAATCAAGCACTAACAAGCAGATGACGGTACACGGAGCTAGCTGCACGATGATGATTCCATTATGATTAAACTGTTTACAATCGCGTCCCGACCCTATCGGCAACGGACCAAAATGGCACGAAGGTCTATTTTTAGTCCCGTGATTGTACCACCATAAGTACTTTACAAAAAGCGGTGATAGCCCAGTGGCTTAGAATTCGACCTCGAATCGAGGGGTCCGGGTTCGAATCCCAGTGGCACGCACCAATGACTGTAAAAAAGTTATGTGCGCTTTATAAAATTAAATATCACCTGCTGTTACGGTGAAGGAAAACATCGTGAGGAAACCTGCATGCCTGAGAGTTCAAAAAAAATGTTCTCAAAGGCATGTGAAGTCCACCAACCCGCATTAGGCCAGCGTGGTGGACTAAGGCCTACATCCCTCTCATTGTGAGAGGAGACCCGACCCTGTAGTGGGTCATTAATGGGTTAATGACAACTACTTTACTACTAAAAAAAAACATACAGACGAATTGAGAACCTCCTCCTTTTTTTGAAGTCGGTTAAATAGGTTCGACGCGAAAATCTTAGGCTGCGTCTCCGCCCAAGAAAAAACTTTGTGTTTACAACATGAAGTTGACAATCTTTAGGGGAGACCCACCAAACTTTAGTCCTTGTCCTAATTGGCTGACATTGGCAAGGCTGACCGATTAACTAACACGACACAATTCAAACAACTCTGTAGGCAATACGCGCTGACATGCGACAAATGTACGCAATGACGTTGTCGTACGAGCAACTTTTGCGAGCGACGTGGCAATTAGGACACGGGGTTACAGAAACTTTTGTCACTAGCACGAGTTGACAACACAAAACTTGCCAATTTTTCTTACCCAGCTTTACACCGTTTTTTCTATGTTTGTTAAAGCTAAGGTCATGAGCACTGTCGTCAAAGTATTCGTACAGTTCACGTGTGTCATTAGTATGGGCAAGAGACAGCATTTGACACCTTCCTATACTATATTATACATGCTCGGGGTACAACGTATACTTGCCCGTTGATTAACTTCTAGTCCTTTTATTACACGCACTGCGTTTAAACCAACATTCTGTACTGACTAACACTGATCATGTAACCAACATTTGTTCGAAAAACGAAAGTGAACCAGGGATAGAGCACTATTTTAGTCCGCCGCATGTTCGACACTCACACACTCACAACTTTATGACGGCTTAAAAAGTATGAAATGCAAATAAGATTTATTCGCAAATATACATACGAATTACGCACGGAATACGACAAAGACCCGGCTTGGGGAGCCGGGGTCCTCAAGTGCACGATCAAAGGACCGCTACGGCTAGGTGACCCCTGTAGGATTTCCATTAGATTTGACAAACCGGGACAGAAAAGAAATAAATGAAATAATATTCGCAGGTGAGAAAGTAACTAAGTCGTAACTTGGTTACAAAAAACTGCTAGCGATCCTGACTACTGCGGCGGAGGTCGTGGGTTCGATTTCCACCCAGGACAAATATCAGAAACCAATTCTATTCATCAAAGAAATCTCTGCTACGTTGGGAATCAAACCCAGGGCCCTCCGCTCAGCGCACCGGGCATCTTTATCACATGTCAATCCCCACACAAAGCAAAAAATCGGTGCTGAGCCACCCCTACATTAGCACGGGAACCTTACCAGATGGTCGCCCTACCCGATACACATGTCTCAATTGACCTCAAGTGTCGCACACCCACACGGCGCGATGTATTTCCTCGAGCAGCCGCCGCTAGCGCTGCAGCAGCCGCGGTAGCGCGAATTGCTATCGCACCCGAGAGGTCAGGGGTCAAGGTTGGAGTAATAGTTGGGTAAGGATGGTTCAGCACAGATTTCTTGTTTTGTGAAGCGATTAACGGGTCCTGACGAGCCGAGTGGCGCAGTGGAATCGAACACGACCTCAGTTCGCCTCAAATCCCACGAACTCAGTTCATAGTATTTAATAGAATAATCTAACAGATTTTGATGACTGCCCTTCATTGTTAGTAGACCAGCTCCCACCCTATAACCTCGCCGTAAGGTAAGTAATGAAGTGATTTCTAGTTATTTTCTAGGGTTTCGGTTGGAGACGTGTTGCAGGCTAACTTAAGCGACTAATTCAAGCGATTCGATTTGAAACTACCAACCGACGGATCCACACAATTACGACCAATGTTTCCTTCCAGTCAGGGGTTGGTGCAGGTTGCCACGTCTAGGGCGTCCACAGCCGAATGAAGGCCTCGAGGAGACGGGGCGTTCCCGTAGGCTCCTACAGGAGACGGAATGGCGGAAGTCCAGCTCCATACCATTCAGAGGAGAGACGAAGAACGACGACGAAGACGACGGGCTACGGAAAAAGGCTAAACCGAACCAGTGGCCTCGAGAAATGAGCGTCGAGAGGAAGGCTGCGGTGTTTTGGTCGATAGGAGGCCGGTAGGCTCCATCCTACAGTGGGTATCCATGAGGGATTTCCTTTCCACGTATAAAAAAAACCTCAACAGTGACCTTTGACCGTTCACGTCTGCTACAACTAAATTATGCAAAATCCATTGTCATTATTTAAGACGTCACAAAGCAGCTGTTCAAGCAACTTTGCCGCATAACGATGGCTTTATTGGTTCAAGTTCAATGTCAATGTACTTTTACAAGATTAGTGATAAACGCGGCGGTCGCATGTTCTTGAGCAATTAACAATTCTATTAGGTATTTTCAAACCTAACACCCCATTTCGAATGCTGTATACGTTTTATTTTCTTTCTCGTTTTTACGAACGGTGTGTTTTTATTTTCCTTTCTTACCTTACCGTCTGCAGTCGATCGCTAACTATATGTTATTTTTTATCTGTGATTAAATCTAGCCAATTCAGTCGCCAGTATATTTTATATAGAGAAGTAAGTAAGAGAAATAAGCGTTAGGCTATTTGCTGTTAAGTGTTAAGTATTTTACTGTACCACTGTGAATGTTGTATAAGAATTTCATCTTTATCATATTCAACATAGAGTCCAGAACACACAGCACAGAGCGTAATGCATAGAAATGTGTGTAGATAGTATGAGAGACAGAAGTCCCCAGACCTCGGCACGCCCTCCCCCCAATTTTGCGTCCCTGGTCCCTTTCTCGCCTCTCCCCTTCCACCTTAACGCCAGCACTATGGAAAAGGGTCTGCTATACTGCAGGGTCTGGTCTCACTACGAGCAGGATGGTAGGTCTGGCATAGTGGGGGGGTGGCGGGAAACAATTGCACAATCTGAGAACAAAAAAGGTGGCAACACAAAGCAACTCACCTGCCCATATCTGGATGACGCGAGGTGCACGTTGCGGTTCTTGAGCGAGAAGTCGGGCCTCTTGCCGAGTCCGTAGCTGCTTTTGTTCTGCGAGATGAACTTCTTTGGTCTGTCCAGTCTTTCCGTGGAGCCCGTGTCCTCCTCATCCCGCTTGGAGGTCGACGGGATCCCCCGGTACGCCCCCCGAGTCCCCCTTATCGTCTTCTCGGGACTCTTGTCCTGTTTTCGCGTGATAAGGTTGTCCTTCCGCTGTTTGGTGCTTCGTAAAGACACGTTCGAAGCCATATTGTCCATATTGCTCCATCAAAGACCCAAATCGAACCGCCCCTCTCAACAATCGTTAGCGTTCATTGTGATGAAATAATCTCGATAGAACGACAAAATCGATAATGGAATAAATACTAATTCATTTCGACTTCATTGTTGCGTAACGAATACTATGCTCCCTAAGCTCGACTATATAGAATAGCTATAAAACGATAATAATGGACTAAAAGCTATAAATTAATAATCATAAATAACTAATTCCGTCTTTTGATTCTCTCTCTCAATGTTGGCATCCTTTTCTCGCGACCGACTCGAACGTTCCCTATACTAACGAAAACTAATATAAATTCTAATGTGTAAGTGTAAACAGTCTTCAGGAAGATTTTGGAAAGTTATTGCAGGATTGGGTTATTTACTGATGTTATCTGAAACAAAAGAAAAAAAAAGGTAAATATCATGTTACAATCACCAGGTTTTCAATAAGAAATCTGAAGAGCTCTTGATGATCAGAGCAGAGGTCACAGCCGCCTATGGTTGTCCATAGAAACAAGTCCTCAAATAGAACCAAGGTACTATAGTATAAGGACAAGTGCATAAGGACAAGAATAATCTACTAATATCTCTCAGCAAACATATCTTTCCTCGTCCAACAGGAACACAAAGAGATCCTGCGAGAAATTCAACAATATTGAAATTTTTTGCTTTTCAGTACCTACAAAAAAATTAAAATCGATACCGTCTGCTAAATCGATTTAATTATACACATGTCAATATCATTGATGAACCCCTTGGTTTAAACACTACAAGGCTGGACCAAGCTAAAACGATACATATCGTACTTAGGTACGCCTCCAATCTCCGTACAATGTAGTTTTCTATAAACAAATTATGACTCAAGCTGATTTATAACGTAAACGAATAAGATTTACAAACAAGCCTCCAGCTTCAATGAATTGGATGAAGTCCTATTTGAGATCATAAGTGGGTGCTTTGCTACTCTTGAGCACTAAGACTATCTATCAGTATCACGTCAAATAAAATGTGTTCAACAAGCACACCCCATCAACAATAGAAGACATAAAGATCATTCTCCATCTAGGCGAGTTATGAGAGTGGCGGCAGGACCTAACTAAGCTACACCAATTGGCTACAACCCTTATGTTCCACTGTTGGGCACGGATATCTCCTCACAACAAGAGAAAGGCTTTTGCCGCGAGCATAAACATGGAAGATGTACAAATGCTATCTCTTTCTCATACTAATGACACACGGTAACTATACTAGCGAATACTTTGACGATACTTTCATGCTCGCTCGAGGCACTATAGCATATTTGCCTACACTGCTTCAATGCGGATTAGACCAAAATATTAGTTGTGATGTCATTAATGTAAGATCCTGAGACGTTTTTCGTTATGGCCAATAGACTATTTAACGTATCACCACAGAGCTGCAGAGTAGTGACTCATGTATCAACAGCTCTCTACTCCTTAGTAAACAGTAAAAGCAAATTAACGTGTCAAAGTTCATTTACATTAAAATCAGTGTCTGTTAATATTAGCAACACTGGGCAGCACTGGCCACCCATTAATCACTGCCGATACGAGCCATTATGATAACAGACTCGTGTTATTTCGATAACTATACTTTTTAATCGCTTGTAAAATTTTAATGTCTACTCATTTCAGAGTCTTATTGTGAAATTTATAAATGGCATACCCATATAAAAAGGCACGTGAAGTCTACCAATCCGCAAGACCAGCGTGTTGGACTGAGGACTATATCAGTCTTATTGTAAGAGGAAGGTGACCCTACAGTGGGTTACTAATGGACTGCAGACTGCACACAACTGCAGTTGTCACGAGTATTTACAAGATAGACATGAAGCTTAACCATTGTAGAATTGTTACTACTCCAACTAACATGCGTGGGAGAATTATTTGCTGACAACAAAACTAAAATGTGATTTTCTCTTCATATCAACCCCAGGAGTAGCAGTAATCAACATTCAGGGCTTTTTATATTTATGATGAAAATATGAAGCTTCAGACCTAACCTACCTACATACATTGTAAAGAATTAAGATTCCTACGTTTTTGGATGTTTACCTCTGAATGAGCATAAAAGGAATGATCTAAATATTCGGGGACTAATAACATTTATTCTTCATTATTCGCTGAATGAATTCTGCCGCACTAATCAGCCCATTCCGCGAGTTACTCAATGACCGAGCTCAAAGATATGACGAAGAACAAAAACTGAGTCACTCCGATGGCAGACAAACACGACTGCAGACCAAAACATAGAAAAAAACCGGCCTAAAGCTGTTGGGAGTTTGTGCCAAGGTCTATTGTATGTATCGGATGTGCGTCATCGCATTGTGAGCTAAGGGCGCTTGTCCACGAACAAAACCTCCGGTATGTGGGCGGAGCTTGCGAGCCGCGACGACCGGAACAGATGTAGAGCTTTGACCTGCCTAGCCAAGTCCTAAAAGACCATACGTAATGGACCTAGATTACCTTGCTAGCAACGCTTAGATGTGGAGAAGAGAGTTTTAAGAAAACCAAGTCAAGTGTGACTATAATATTATATTAGGACGCCAACCTATGGCCACGACGAATGGAACTACGCAATTTCGAAGTTGTTCCAAAGGAAAAAGGACTCGGAACCCCATTTAACACCAATAGCTTTAGGATAAAACAAGAAACGATAAAGACTAAGGTGTCGATAAAACCGTGAGAACCAGTAAGTCCCAATGAGCTGGTCTAAACTGTCAGCAGCGATTGGCAAAAAGTAACTGGGGAGATCTGAATATCGGGGTCAGTGGCGCGCTTTGAAAATCTGAATGAAGCTCTGAACTTACGTAGACAGATGATGGAAATGACAAAGATTTAAAACAGTGTGAGCAGTTACTTAAGATGCATATCAAAGCCAACCGAAGTAAGTGCAGCCTTCGTGTGACGTCACCACACTACGCGATATTTATATCATATTATTATTTACACACGACAGGCGCGATAAGATTAGTAATAATAGAAACAGAAGGCAATCACTCGTTTGGAGCGGGGCAAAGGCCCCGAGCTTTTATTGTTCAATTTACAATCAATTCCATCCTACCGCTAGTTTTAAAAGTAAAAAAACTCTTATTCACAGAATCCATACAGGTCTTTATCTATATCCAGATCTTAAACTAACAATTCTCCATCTTCACAGATCCAAACAACCTCATATTTCTTGTAAACCGTTGAGTTTTGGATGGAGTTTCACGTGACTTAACGACTGCTTTTAACCTTATCTATATTCTCTTAACGGGACTATGACACTTCAAGTCACCCTGTGTATTAATTAAGGGGATAAAATTTGTACAGAACTTCCATCATTTGGAAGAGGGAAGCTACCATGTCAGCTACCTTAGAATGTAAGTAAGATTACTGTAAGAACAATTTGTAGTAAAAATAGCATAACTCACATAACAAAGATTCAATGCATCTACCGTCACACAAGCCAATCCAACATAAGGATGAACACTCGGAAACATTTTGAAGTCCGACAATACACTAATCGGAAGCTAAACCAAACAGTGTGTTATATACAAGAAGAGATAAGTTTCCGACGATGACAATTACGAAATGTACTCTTCGGATGATGAAATCAGCCCCCGATATTGAGCTGAGGTTTTATAGGAGTTGGAAATATGATACGCGGTATTCGATACTATAATAAATAATGCTCATTATAATGAGAATACATACATTGTAATTATAGGTTTAAGAGTAACATTTTGCGTAGAGAATTCCTCATGGAGAAAGTCGGGCTGAGAAGGGACATAAAATTTTGAATGAAAACAACGAAAAAATAAAGGAATCTTTCCCAGAGACCTTATTTTTAAAATAAAACGAGAGATACACAATTTATATCGAATTACAGCCAAAAGCGATATCAGTTAAATACAGTGTTATGCAACTAATCTACATTGAACAAAAGCAGTCTCGACGAAAACTAGGTTTTCAGAAAGAGGTCGTTCTGGTTAGGCAGGGGGCCAGTTTTCCAAATGGCAAAAGTGGCATTCACCTGAGATGAGGTCACTGGAACGGATACAGATCAATAACTTAGCTTAGGGCTCAAATTCGGAAACATACAAGGCGAGATAGACTTATTAAGGCACTAAGGGTGCTTACTTTAATAAGTACCATTAGTATGGACAAAATGTTTCGCACCAAAACAGTATTTTTATTTAATTTTACGATTATCAATGCGGTAGTTCGCGCGCAATTAAACTACCTTCACTAAACGGATTGCGATAAAATTTTATATTATAATGACTAGAAACGAGGAAAGAGTTAGGATTTTTTAACCTTTTTTATTCATTGATAAATGCGAAAATTTATTGATTGTCGGACGAGTTTTTCGTACAAAACCAGCTAAATGTATTTGGACATGAAGTTGCTTATTACATGCTAGGATGGTTTATATTTATAACTTAAAATAAACAAAAATATAGTACGTTTTATTTCTCTTTGAACAAAAAATAAAATGGCAAGCAGCATTTAGCAAGCCATAAGAGATAAAAAAATAGCTTATAAAACTAAAAGATAAAAAGATCTATTTCTGATATGCTTTTAAACACTGATATGCTGCTAAATTTAGATTGATTTATCCAATCTTTGATTATGTATGTGCTAAATATAGACAAACTTCCGTTTACCTACCAGTTATCAGCTGAAAATGATAAAGTATAGACGAGGATACAATAGATAAATATATTTGTTGATGAAGAAAGATTCTTATTGTGAGGTAAATAAGAAAAAAATATTCACAATGATCATGTAGAGGTGTGTTGGGATGATGCCTATGATGATGTCTGTCACCTATTTATGTCCCACGATGAGACAAATTTAATGTAGGCCATACTCCACCATGCTGGCCTATTGCAGGTTGGTGGACTTCAATGCTTTTAAAACATTTTGTTATTATGAACTGTCAGGCATGCAGGTTTCCTCGCAATGTTTTCCTTCACAGCAACAGCAGGTGATATTTAATTTTATAAAGTGCACATTACTATGTTTACGTCAGTGCATGTCACTGGGATTCAAACACGGAACACTTGAATAATTCTAAGCCACTGGGCTGTCACCGCTTTAATTTACAATAACAAAGACAAAAACGTTTATTTGCATGAATATGAGTTAGTTTAAGATTTAACAAAGCACTTGATTTAACAGCAAACACTCAATAAATTAAAAAATCATCAGTGATAAAGCCACAAAAATGTGGCATAGTAACACAGCTAAGATTGGACATTGAACATTCTTTAATCCCTCTTATATGTGATGAGGCAGTTGACCTACATTGAGGTTATGGCCTAAGAAGCCTACGTAAAAGATTTTATTAGACACTAACATCTATGTCAACAAAACATACAAGTGTGATTGATTAAAGACAAAAAACCCTTAGTTACCTTAAATAAGGAAAGATTTTTAAAGTTGCATTCTGAATATAAAAGTCATATTTTTATGAGAAAAGCAGTAAATTGAGATTGAGATAACATAATATTGGTCTATGATGAAGAGTTTTATTTGTTTTTTTTTTGTATGTTACGGTAATTGAAATAACACATGATTAAATAGTTTACTTATTTACAGTATAACCAACCATATTATTAAGGAGAATTTGATTTTAGAAATACATATTTAAAGCCCTGTGAGGCATGCACAGACATAATGAAGATGAAAAGGATAAATAAATAATTAATCTGGATTAGCAAGAGTCATGTAAACATTAGACAGATCTATTTAATATCCTATGTTTGAAAGAGACAGTCATTTCCAAATTTAATTCACGAAGACATTTTAATCAACAACTGGCGTTTATTTCTGTCCAGTGCCCACTGATTCAACTGATAACATGGTAATCTGCAGTCCAAATTTTCATTATATTTGGCACACTTTATAACCCACAGTAAACTTTATTATATGTATTTTACAATTACCTGTGTACGATACAAAATTGTAATGAGCTATAGTAGATATTTTAGAATATTTCATCACATTCAGAGTTCATTGAACTCTTTTTTTTAATTCAAGAGTTATCAAAGTGAAACAAAATCTTTGTTTCTTTTGATCCCAATGGCACACATCATTGACTTATGTTTTTGGAACTAAATATCACAGCAATGGGGTTCGAAGAAAACCATCATGAGTAACATTGTGTGCCTCCGAGTTCTCTGTGATGCCTTTGCACATGTAACCTCAACCAATCCACAATCCTTGTGAGATGAGACCTTCATTCTTTAAATCTTTATCATTCACAAACAACACAACAATAAAAACATGTTTACTCTGTTATCTGTCACATTCACCACAGAATAACACAAAACGATATAAATGTAACAAAAATCATTCAACAAAAAAATGACAGATGAATAAATTTAATTACTCCTATAATCGGAAGATAGCCTTGACCCCTGTTATGAGAACATTGTAAAAAAACAATAAATTTAACACATCTCTGACCCAAAACATTCTTATCAGTTGTACATCCAATTCATGCAATCGTACTATATGTCTTTTTATGAATGTAAAAGTTTTTTCATTACTTTGTCTTCATACTCAAGATACAAATGACAAAGAAAAATGACTTGATAATCTGTCCTTTATGAAAAAAGTAGGAATTAACTATTTACAGTAGAACACGAACTATCTGAGCGAATATTAACAGAATCGCCTATTACCCGAATCTGTCCTAAGCGTTAATATAAAAATTAAAAACAAGTCATTTTTGTTTTGTTTTAATGTAATGTAACAAGTTGAAACTCGCTAGAGTCCAGATATATTTCAACTGTTATAAGTGAGCTTTATTGTAGAACTGTATTTGGTAAATTTAATAAAGTTTATTCTATGATTAACGGTTCGTTTTTCTTTATTAAGAGTCTATGTCTTATCCAAATCAACCCTGGTCCCAATTAATTCAGATAATCTGCGTTCTACTGTAATTGTGTGCTTTGGCAATTCAACGACACAGATCTGAAACACATTAAAGGAATTAAAATATAATGTAAACTTATGGACACCATCAAAGTGTCATGACTCTATGAAAAAGTTGCTGGGAAAAGTAGAACTGACTGTATGATACAATGTTGACTACCAAATATCCAGGAATAGGACTGCAAAGGAAAGCGAGCGCCACAAAATTTTGTAAGGCACAAAATAAGCACTGCATTCATGCAAAACAGCTGAATGGATTTAGATGAAATTTAGTATACAGGTATCATTTTATCTGGATTAACATATAGGGTACTCCTAATCACTCAATGTATCAAATTCTAAAGTCAATCAATGAAGGCTGCACCAACACAGGCAACACAGTAGTAGATTGTTATGGCTAAACACCTTTGATTGATCCATTTAATCTTTCTACTTACAGTTTCATGCTGAATTAGGTCTATAATAAGATTGAGTGCTCAAGTTTATCTTAATATCTAATCTAAGCCCAGAATTAAAATGACTTGAGATAAAACTATAGATGTGACACATTTGATATTAAAAACATAAGAGGTGAATATATCCTGAAAGAGTTTCAATTTGCAAGAAGTAATTGGATCATGCATATCATCCACAATGTTTGCATACAACACTTCAGATCCACTTCTTAGAGGAATATGATCTTCACTTAGCACAGCAGACACCGATATTTACAAATAGCTGTGCGAAAACACATGTTGCATAGTTTATCGTTCGTCCGATTGTAAGATTGACCATATGACACGTCGGTTTGCGACCGCCGTGAGCTTGCGAAAATCAGCGGCCCAACAATCTACTCTCGTCACGTACCAAACAAAACACTATGCACACGACACAATTAATGAGAACTGGAGTGCCGGCGACTCCGAAAAATTATTGTTACGTACGAAAACACGGCGATCGCCGTTGCACTACCCGACCCGGTCAGACGTCAGACGACCAGCCATTGCACTCCCTATCCTTCGCGTTTTATTTAAAGACGTGCTAAAATCTGCAGACATCGGCCGTTTTATTGCAGTACGAATGGCGCATAGCTCGATCAAGCTGAATAAATAAAGTAAAAATTGCACTGACAGAACGTCAATCTCGCGAAGCTACGTTACGGTGGAAAATCACATATTCCGTACCTTGGAATCCACATCGTCGAGTGCGCAAACTGTTTTAACAACTCACTATTCTTTCTTTAGCTAAATTGATATTGGATTCTATAAATACTTACAAATAAAAATCTGGAATCACACCATTGTTTTTTCTTCTGCACAATCAGTAAATCGATGTTGCTATTTGAGAAAAAAATGTATCCGTCAAAAGTGGGTCAGTCAGGTCAGCAATTCAGCACAGCTATTTATTAACTATAGCATAGATAATGTTACTTATAACCATAGCTTATAACGTTTTCTTTCACTTTCACATTAATTTCCATATTGCAGAAAATAAAATAAAAAGCTTAAATCAAAATGTGACATTTTATTAAACAGTTTGATTAATTTGAATTTTATGCACTTTAACGAAAAGTACGCCCTAATTTCACCAATTTTATATATGTTATTTTATCTTATTCCTTTTATGTGTACACTTTCTAATGAAATGTAGTTAATTCTGTTATTTTATATTTATTTTGCCTTGCTTTTTGGGAATCTAGTTAGATATAGCAACATTAGCTTTAAGCATTCCTTTATACTCAAGGTTTTTAATATGACAATACAAGAGGAAAATTTACGGAGTTTTTTAACAATTTTTTAATTGTAAAAAGAAGATAAATTTGTAAATAGTAATGTATTATTTCTCTGTAATTGAACTTATTAATTTTAATTTTATATATTTATTAAAGTTTTAAATGAATTTAAATGGAAATCAAGCTTTTAGAACGGAATGTCGGTGTCAATTTTATTTCGTTTTAAAATTGTATCCAATTTGTAGCAAAAGATACGCACAATTTATTGAATCAGTATCTTCTTTTTAATATTTTAAAATATTGCATTATTTACAAAATGTTTGATAAAATGGAAATAATGTTATAAAACAATATTTTGTGTTTAATTAATATATTTATAGCTGAACGAATGTTGTTCTTAAACTGCGACAGTATTGCAAGTTTCCGAACTGAAATTGTGATGTGATGTGATGTCGATTGTGTACATGGCATAATTTTTAATTTGTTTAATTTTCTCGTAAATAATGAAGTGATTTATAAATTTTAAAATAAGCAAATTAAAATGGCATTCGTCAGTGCCGTGACCGGCGATGACTCCACAAAAAAATTTATGGATGTCCTACAAAATGACTTCAAGAC
Source organism: Erynnis tages (assembly GCA_905147235.1). NCBI lineage: Eukaryota > Metazoa > Arthropoda > Insecta > Lepidoptera > Hesperiidae > Erynnis > Erynnis tages. The sequence continues at coordinate 1,569,120 of LR990093.1, forward strand.
ACTCAGCTTAGAAACTAAGAAGAAGTATCCCCAAATAAGAGAGGTTTTTATCGTTTTTATATGTATTTGAACTTATCTAAACAATGTACCAAATCTATGTAATGTTACAAAGCTGAACATTCAACATTGAAGTGTATATTAGTTAGATATTGCCATTAATATAACCAATTGAAAAACTATATCCTCCCCTTGGGAGGATATGGATTTCCTACTGTCACTAATTTAAGCAGGTTATAAAGAAAGAAAACAAATTCTAATAAATTGTTAGTAAGGAAAGAAATCAAACCATATATCTACAAGTGCTGCAATACCTAATTCTTTTTGTTTTACAGTCAAATGAGAAGTGCTAATCTTGTTACAGACAATTTCTTATAATTGTTTCTGCACTTCTTGAAAATCATGTCAGTATAACATTAAGGTCAGGGTAGGTTAAGATAATCCTTCGTAATTTAAATGAAAATATTTTTCATGCTATGTTCATTATTTATTGAACAATGTTTTGATTACTTAAATTCTTTAAATAAATTATTTCAAGTATTAACATATTATGTTAATAAAAAATTGAATATATTTGTAAGATAGGAACTGTAGTTAATTTAAAGGATAGAAGGAATAGAAAAATTTTGTTTTTTTAATATGGTCTAACACTGCATTATAAATATGTATATGGCATAGTGATCAATAAACATACTTTTATACTACTTAAATCAATGGAAAAACAATGTATATTGAAAAACAGTTGGTGAAATAACTACCCCAAAGTGCTGATGCACTAGAACTATGTCACATTAATTTCTTAACTACCAGACATCACAAAAAACATGGACAAGGCATATTACCAATAAACTTTAGGTTACATATCGATAAAATTAGTAAGTGATACTAATGATAATGTTGCAGGCGTGTGACGAAGCCATAGAGAAGCTATCCCTTGCTGCCAACAACCCTCAAGCATCACTGTACGGAGTGGTGAACCAGATTCTGTACCCGTTGGTACAAGGATGTGAATCTAAGGATGTAAAAATAATAAAGGTAATATTTTAGGTCTCCGAGAAGATTTGAAAATAGTCAGTTAGGTATCTAGAGGCCGCCATTTTGTGGGTGTGGGAGGGGAGTGTAACCGACCAATGAGCTAGTCCTCTACCAATAGATCTGTCTATTGATAAATCTGCATTAAAACCCTTTGCAATGTTTAAAAGAACTAATCGCACAGAGAGTGTGAAGCGAATTTGTTTAAAGATTAATGTGAGTGTTGTGTGTGTTAGTGTGTTAAATTTTTTTTTCGAGTTTCTTGGTTGATTGGACTACAAAAGTTGTGTTGCATTACAACAGCTAATTGGGGAAAGGCCTTATAGTACAAATTATGGTGAGGAAAAGCTTGTTTATATAATATACATTAAGAAACAATCTGTGACACTTATACAAATAAATTAACTGAGCTTAAAAACCCAATAATTTCTTCCAGTTTTGCCTGGGCACCATCCAGCGGCTCATAGCTCAGCAAGGCATAGACGCGAAGGGTGCCCGCCATGTGGTGGACTGTCTCTTCAATCTCGGGCAGTCCAACATGCTGGAGCTGAAACTCCTGCAGACTGCTGCTTTACTAATGACCACTTCGGACTTGGTGCATGGAGACACATTGGCAAGGGTAAGTAAAAAATTGGTGTTTATAGGAAAATGAGAAGAGGTCTTACGTCGAAAGGCACATCAAATATTCTAGTTTGAATAAATAAATATAATTTAGCAATAATCGCCATGAAATATAAAATTAAGTTTTAGTTATATAAGACATAATTATTGTATGCCCGCATAGGGTAGACTGTTCTAAACTTATTATAAATTTTTGTAACATCTTTCTCATGTAACAGTCAACAATAAACATATTCTTTTCTTTTCTTTTCTTTTCTAGAATGACAAAGTTCTATCTACCTTCCGAAGTCTTTCAAAGACCAAACATATGCCTCTCTTGAAGTGGCTGGTGTCAGTAGTCAATCTTTGGATTCATTTTTGGATATCGGTGGTTACCAGGCAAATCTACATTTAAGCCTCTCTTTAAGATGTAATGACTGGTTTTGGTAATCAATCTATAGATTGATCCTTGGATTTCAGATGTAGTCGCCAGGCAACATCTTTTATGGCTGGTTTCAGTAATGAATCTTTGGATTTCATTGTGCTATTGCCAGGCAACACCTATTATTTCAAAGCATTTTAAAAGAGTATCTTGGCAACCAAACAGTATCAATTTCAATCCAAATCTGAAGATCAGTTAATGAAATTGACGCCCACCATAAGATTGCTGTTTGTATTTTTTCTCTTCAGCAACCATACATACCTGATCAAAACACAAGTGTTGGTGGTGAGATACCTTTAAAGTAAACATATTCCTTGATTCTCCTAACCAGTGAGCAAGTTCAACGCTCGGGTAAAGCACTCTATCTGAAATAGCAAATGTTGTTGGCAGACGATGGTGATGTGCATGCGCATGGTGTCGCCGTGCGAGACGCGCGACGTCAGCACCAGCCACGCGGCCGCCGCCACGGTGCGCCAGCTCGCTGCTTTAGTCTTCGAGCGGGCGTTACATGAAGCTGAGGGTAACAATATTTTACTGGTATATTGTAAAGTGACGTAAATTGCAAAGTTAATATATGTGAAGTCCACCTAGGCACCAACCCGCACTAGGCCAGCGTGGTGAACTAGGCCTACATCTTTCACATTGTGAGAGCCTTCAGACCAGACCCTCCAGTGGGTCACTGGTGGTTTACAGACATATTGGAATTTTACCTTATCCAACTGACATCTACTATGTTAGTCATTATTAGTTAGTCTAATTAGTCAACTATATTGCATTCTAGTCCTGTCAGTGCATTAATTACTATAAACAATCTTGTGCATACAATCCTTTGGGATAAGGAAGTATATTTCATCTACACAAAAACATAAAAATGTATACTAGAAAATATTATAACAACAAATTAACCATATCCTTGACACACAATACTGTGATGTTATCATAAAATCAATTAGTGTTTTACTATCACAACGATTGTTATCACTTGTTTACAGGCACATTAAAAGCGAATCCAACAGATGTTAGGATAATAACGAACACGGTGAAAGCACCTAAGGACCTCAAACCGTGTGCCGTCGATGCGTATCTCATTTTACAAGTAAGTTGTGGCTAACTCATACTCTTAATGAGTTTTATTCATTATTAGGTACAATTTGTGCACACTTAATCAACGTCATACATATTGCATTATAAATTATACATCCATCTGCTTTGATCGCCTCACAGGCAAAACGTTGACAGGGAGAAAAAAGCAGGTGGAAAAAACTCCATTAATATGGATTATGGGGACACAAAACGATGAGTTACATTCACTTAAAAAAATGTTCTCAAAGGTATGTGAAGTCCACCAACCCATAGTAGGCCAGCGTGGTGGACGGCGGCCTACATCCCTCTCATTGTGAGAGGAGACCCGACTCTGTTTATTGGGTCATTAATGGGTTACTGACAACCAACCAACCTCAATGACAACGACAACGACAACGTGACAACGACAAAATTAAAACATAGGGATCTGTATGTGCTGTCTTAATTAAAATACGCACTGACATGCGATAAAATCTGCGCAGTGACGTTGTTGTATGAGAAACTTTTGCGAGTGACATGGCAATAGGCTAGTTGACAAAATTTGGAAATGAGTAAAAATATAGCTTGGTATCTAGGTTACCCCAAAAATATATTATTTTAAGATGATGATTCGCGAGGCGTGACGTCACGCTTCTCTGATTTGTGTTCAATCACTCAATGTCATGTAATTAAATGGCCAATTTTGCGGATTTTATTTTCCGTAAGTATTGGTAATCTTCAATTATTTTAATGAAAATAGTGTTTTTTTTGGTTACTACATAACATGATTAATCATTAGAAACCCTATGCCAGCCGATTTATTCTTAGTGGAAACACGCCTATTAGCACAGAGTTAGTTTCAGGAATCAATTTCTGTCCATAACCAAAAGATTGTTTGTTTCAGGACATAATTCAGTTGGTGAACAGTGACGCGCCGTTGTGGTTGATAGGAATATCGGACGTGCCAAAGACATTTGGTTTGGAGCTGCTCGACACGATACTCACTGACTTCTCCGCCATATTCTTTAAGGTGAACATATTGTTTTTCAGAGACTAACTAAGACTTGTACTGTATGGCGCGTTAGCCCTCTTAGTTCCGTGTTTGAATCTCAATGGCTCACACAAAGTGGACTAAGGCCTACGTTCTCCACATTCTGAGTGGAAAACTGATTCTGCAGTGGGTCACTAATGGGTCAGTTAAAGACATTAATACTGCCATCCGCTTATGGATTGCTCCTTGCCTAAATCCATCCAGGAAGCTAAGTCTTTGGAGTCCTTTAAAAACTTAGTTAAGGCATACTTCCTAAACCTCTGACCTACTATTCTTATGTGTCCCCTTCCGTCATACTTTATTCCTAATTTCTCCCTATCTCTCCCTATAATTTCTTCACTTCATTCATTTGTCTTTTTCTATTTTTTGTTGTCGTGCACTCTACCGTATTTTATATTTGCTTGACTCGCACTGAGATGGTTGTCTGGAAGATATCGCTTTTAGCGATAAGACTGCCGTTTGTGTTATATATTTTATGTTTATATGTCTACAATGTGTGCACAATAAAGAGTATAATAAATAAATAAGATTTGACTTATTGGCGCTTAGTTCATAACTGCAGTCCTCCAAGTATTGTTCTGAAACACAGCATATTTCAATGGGCTGATCCAATCAATATAGGCGATGAGATACGAGTTGGTGGTAAATTGATGTCCATATTTCTTGACTGACTTGTCTTCCAAAGAGCGAGGATGTCTATTCTCATGACATTGACATTTCTGATATTAGATGTGCCCGGCGAATTAAAGTAGCGATTGAAATTGTGTAACGTTGTGTTCTGTTGTTTCTAGATCCCAGACTTCAAGTTTCTCCTGAAGGAGCATGTTTGTGCGCTCATAATAAGACTGTTCTCTCCTAATGTTAAGTACAGGTACGTGCCAAAAAAATTGCTTCACTAAATGTATTTAAAACAAAACTTGCACAACACGTCATGGAAAAATACTAACAGCTATATATTTTATTTAATGGTATTAACAGATGATTTAACTATTTATAAGTATGTATTGTTCTCAAGTAAGTGATATATGTATGTCTTTATTGAGAATAAATTAATTAAACCTAAAAAAAATTATATGTATATAATGATAAAATCAATTATTTGTTCTGTGCTTATGTTATTCTATTCGTATTTATAATTCATTGCAACAATGACATGCGGGACGTATTTGGGTATGGACCCACCACCCTCCCTCGTTTTGCCCCAAAATCATCAGGTGACGTGGACTCCACAACGGTTGGTTGTGAAGTGAAGGTGCCGAATGAGCAACCGTCATGAGTCGTGAGCACAGATGATAAGTTAAGGTTATTGTAGTTCGGCCAATGTACAGCCAAAAAACGCGTTAGACCAATAGACGACGCACACTGACGACGGATAAACCAATAGTGTGAACCGCAGCGCAGTCAACGTCAAAGTCGAACCAGCCAATAAAAATCGTGCTCGCGACTTGTGCCGACTCCTGTACCTTCCCTCCGTGCCATACCGTCACACCGAGTGTAATACAAATGGAATGAAATGTCAATTAACTGTGGTGTCGCCAGGGCGGCGTTCACGGCGGCCCACATCCCCGGCGCGGTGGCGGCGGGCAACCCCGGGCAGGGCAGCCCGGTGCCGGAGCGCCCGCACTTCCCCGTCACCATGCGGCTGCTGCGCCTCGTGTCCGTCATCGTGCACAAGTACCACCAAGTGCTGGTGAGATGCCACTGCAACCCCTTTTATGTCCCACTGCTGGGCATCGGTCTCTCCAGAACAAGAGAAGGCCACGCTGCTCGATGACACGATGTTCTTTTTTTTAAATGTATTAATGGATGAAATTAAATATCACCTGCTGTTACGGTGAAGGAAAACATCGTGAGGAAACCTGCATGCCTGAGAGTTCACAAAAAAAATGTTCTCAAAGGCATGTGAAGTCCAGCGTGGTGGACGGCGGCCTCCATCCTTCTCATTGTGAGAGGAGACCCGACCCTGTAGTGGGTCATTAATGGGTACTGACAATGGACACAAAAATAATAAATCGAAAATGTTATTTTCAATAACAACCGGGTCCGACGGCTTCACGTATCCTCTGAAGCACGGAAGTGTGCATTTATCTCCCCACTAGCGGTCACCCGTCCAGGTACTGACCGCGCCCATAGTTGCTGAACTTTTTCAATTACACAATATTTTGATGAGATGTGCTAAAAAGCTTTGTGTAAAACGTTATAAATTGAAATTAATCCTCGCCTGCCTACACATCACAAATGAAAAGAGTCGATGAAAAAACCTAGAATTTCACAAATAGACCACCTGATGAAATACTTGGGCTGTTAAAAAATTAAAAATGTATTTCTGTTGACCTTTATGGAAATTTTTACACCAGCGAATTGTTTTTCTCTTCATCGCCAGATAACGGAATGCGAGATTTTCCTGTCATTGACAATCAAGTTTTTGGACCCGGACAAGCCGTTATGGCAACGCGCCTTGGCGTTAGAGGTGTTGCACAAGATGACCATACAGCCTTGTAAGTTGAACCTCACCACATACTCGTATAAATAAGTTAGATAATAAATTTTCATCAAATTACTTAAATACATAAATTACTTAAAGATAAATTAGCGAACGGGTCTCTTCCCACAAGTAGCTTGAAGCATACGCTACTCCAATACGGATTGGCGGTCTAACGGGTTAGGGGCCAACCTGTTTTGAATGTTTTCAAACCGCCCAATATGACCACCGACTACTACTGTTAAACATTTGCTATCTAATCGCTAATTATTCGAGGTGCTACTAAGTCGACTGCAACCTTTTTTAATTCCCACTGGTGGGCACAAGTCTCTCCACAACGGGGGGAAACCTGGAGCATTCTCGACAACGCTACTCGTGATGCTGCTATCTTAGGCCATGTTCAGATGACAAGCGCTCAACGCGCGTTGAATTTTTGTATAGTGTTCACATGGTACGCGTTTGTATAGTGTTCACATGGTACGCGTTTGTATAGTGTTCACATGGTACGCGTTTGTATAGTGTTCACATGGTACGCGTTTGTATAGTGTTCACATGGTACGCGTTTGTATAGTGTTCACATGGTACGCGTTTGTATAGTGTTCACATGGTACGCGTTTGTATAGTGTTCACATGGTACGCGTTTGTATAGTGTTCACATGGTACGCGTTTGTATAGTGTTCACATGGTACGCGTTTGTATAGTGTTCACATGGTACGCGTTTGTCAGGCGTTAAATGCGCGCCGCCCTGTTTCGGTTTGAGTTGAAGAAACTCTTATCTCTATCTGTCTATATCACAAATCGCTGGCCTTTTGCTGACTTCGTCAATTAGTAAGTCGATGTCAATATCTGATTCACTCATTTTGAAATGACTGAAAGGAAGTCACAAAAAACGTGAAATTGCGATGGAAACGCGCGCTCAACTGAACAGGCAACGGACGTTACATAGCTGTCAAAGCGCGCGTCAACGCGCTATCACCTGCGTCTAGAGACTTTTGTCTAAGCGCCGCGTCAACTGACGTACGTCTCACTGACGTACGTTAACGTGCGTTCATGTGATCGGTTGTATGTAAATACTACGATGTCTAGTCGGGCGATTTGAAAACGCGCGTCAAAATTTTGCCATCTGAACATGGCCTTATCGATAATTACCGGAACTGACGGCTTAGCGTGCTTTTCGAAGTACGGAAGCGGGTTGAATATGCTACTAGCGATCACCCGTTGGTTAACTTTTTAGATTCAATTCGGCAATGCCATACGCGCTTCAGATTATTTATTACGCGCTTTTTCGTTCGCAGCGCTGCTGAAAGCTTTCTGCGAGTGGTACGACATGCGACCGCACGCGACCAACATCTTCCAGGACATCGTGAACGCTCTCGGCGCCTACGTTCAGAGCCTGTTCGTTTCCCACCCGGCCAACAGCGTTGTGGGTGAGTGAGAACCGTCTCTACTTCGTCTAATCTCACACTGAACGCCCCTCCAAGGTCTTCACACTTATGTGCGACGTAGGTGTGTGAAACAAAGTATTAATGCAAACGCTTAACGGAGTAGAGTCGTCAACAAAGTTTTGTAAATCAGTTCTAACCAAAATCCGGGGGCCAAAAATGTTGAGGAAATTGCTTTGTTAATCCAAAAACAAGCCTTCAACTTGCTTCTCTGAGTTACATCGAATTATGCGATAGATATACGATGTCTTGTGCGATACAAGAAAGTAATGATATATTTAAAATTACATTGATACATTATTTACATTTAAATTACAGCGGTGATAGCCCAGTGGCTTACAATTCGACCTCGAATTGAGGGGTCCGGGTTCGAATTCCAGTGGCACGCACCAATGACTTTGTAATAAAAGTTATGTGCGATTTACAAAATTAAATATCACCTGCTGTTACGGTGAAGGAAAACATCGTTCTCAAAAAAAATGTTCTCAAAGGATGTGAAGTCCACCAACCCGCAGTAGGCCAGCGCGGTGGACGGCGGCCTACATCCCTCTCATTACGAGAAGAGACCCGACCTTGTAGTGGGTCATTAATGGGTTACTGACTACTACATTGATACATTTATTTAAAAAAAACCCTTCATTCCCCATTAAACACGTCCAGCATATCATGAACCACGGTGACCTCATCTATGTCCACCGGTATGATGTCCAGCGACTCATCAGACCTGTCCGAGTGGTCAGGCAGGTAGCTGTCCGGTAACAACAGCCCGTACTCCTGAGTGTCTTTGAAGCCTTCTATACTTTCATCATCGGGGTTGCCATTTACAATCTCCCTTCTGGACTCTGGAATTGAAACATGATTAAGGGTTTATATTGCCAGTACCTTATTCTACCTAGGTTAGGTTGAAAAGAAAATGTTTATTGTTGACTGAAATTCATACAGAACATTATACGATGTGTTGATAGTCAGTCTTTGGAAAGTCAAACAGTCTACCCTATATGGGCTTACAATATTGCTGTATGTTCTCAAAGGCATGTGGAGTCCACCAAACCGCATGTAGTCAGCATGATTCATCATTTGCTGTAACGGTGAAGCAAAACATTATGTTTCTTTATATATATGCATGCCTGAGAGTTCTCCACAAAATGCTCAAACGTCGAGAATTCCAACAAACCGCATGTAGCCAGCGTGGTGGACTAAAGCCTAAATCATTCTCATTGGCAGAGTAGACCACAGCAATGGGTCATTAGCGGCTTAACAAAAGTAGATCTCCCAACAGGCGAGATTTCATGCCTATCATCACGGAGTTTTATATTCAGGATACCAGTGGCGCCATCTCCCGGCAAGTGGCGAAAGTCGCTACAGTAGGTTGGAGGGATAAGAGCCAAAGTTGTTTACCCCATGGTTTGTGCCTCAATAGCTCGTCGTTGTCACTGATTATTCGCGAGTAAGCCTCCATCAGCCAACGGCATGAGCGCATGCAACTCGAGTAGCTGCGGTAACGATTCACACGCGGGGACGGGTCACACCCCATACGTGGCCTGCGGATTTGAAGCAACGGTTGAATTCGCAACAAATTTATAGGTGTAAGAGCTATTTTAGTAAGTCCCCGGAAGTGTAAGTAACATTAGAAAGCCTGCATGGATATTTGATACTCTTCGAAAGTCAAACAGTCAAAAGCTTTTATTCATTATTAGGTACAATTTGTGCACACTTAATGAAAGTCATACAGATAAATTATACATTCTACATTCATCCGCTTTGATCGCCCCTCAGGCAAAACGTAGACTGGGAGAAAAAAGCGGGCGGAAAAAACTCCCAGCACTCTTTTAAAGTAAATAAAACTTACTCTATAGTGCAGTATGAATTGGTCCAATAAAGGAACACACGTGTGTGTCAATATCGTTCCAATATCGTGTGTCAATATCGTTCCAATTGCCATACGAAGAAGAAAAAATACGTAGAAAATTATCTAATTGAAACAACCAGAAACTCCTGTTTGTAAGACAACTTCAAAAGTATTGAAAAGTAAACGGTTCATATCACTAGATGTAGAAGCTAATATATGGTTTATTATCATGCTTGGGAAAAGTGTTTTTTTTTTCAAAACATGACATGTGATCCCTTCAATTGAGACAAAGTCGTAAGTGTACATAAATCTTTGAGAGTGAGGTAGAGGATCAGCTTAGACTGTTCCAAGCTACATAGTCCTGGTACTATTTACTAGTGCTTAGGTCATACTAACACACAGTTCTGGTACTGAAACACGAAGGTCCACACCGGCTTCACGTTCTCCATGCAGAAGCCGGCAGTGAACCGCCGCGTGCAACGCACGTACTGGGGTAGTACTGAAACAGTAGAAAAATAAGCTCAAAAACTAATACCCGACTACTACAAACACGCCCTAAAAGTACGAAAAAAGATAATAATTCGCATCTGAAATTGTTATGTTCTTACAAACTAGGTATTTTACTCTGATCTTCTACATATTACCTAAATAAAAATAAAAAAAATAAAATAAAATATTTTATTTATGAAAAGGAGGTCTATGGGTCTTCGCAGTATTTTTTAGAGGATTCGAACGCTTCGAACGATACCTCAATTGTTAAATCTGATAAGTGGTAGACATAGACATTATGAGCGAACCGATGAACAGTCATACGTACATACATACATCAAAATCATAACCCCCCTCTTTGCTTTGACGAAGTCGGGTAATTAGAAACAAGCGGAGAAGTCCAGTGACGTAGAATCCGGCTCCTTACTCGAGAGGTCCGGGTTGGAAACCCAGTGGCATGCGCCAATGACTTACTTAAAAGTTATGTGCGCTTTATGAAATTAAGTATCGCCTGCTGTAAAAAATTTTTCCATTCCGTTCTCAAAGGTATGTGAAGTCCAACAAGGCACACTAGGAATGCGTCAAAATTAAGAATGGGTCTGTGCTATGGATGGATACTAACATAGACATTTCACACCGAACAAATATTTGGGTGGGCTTCCCTACTTATTTATCATACTACTTACTTGGAGACACTACATGGAAATTGTTAGCTAAAAATATCAACAATGCAAAATAATATTTATGCATGATTCATAAACAAATTGACAACTGATGCTTGTTTAAAAATTGTTATCATTTAATTTTAAGGAGGCCTACTTGATTTTAATGTCATATAAGTAATTGTCAATGATAATAATGTCGACAATTGTTATCAGCTTCTGACTTCAATATAAATCCTATTCGGGGTCGTTTTTTTCCGCCCGCTTTTTTCTCCTAGTCTACGTTTTGCCTGAGGGGCGATCAAAGCGGATATTTGTATAATGTTAAATGTATGACGTTCATTAAGTGTGTATAAGTTGTACCTAATAATGAATAAAAGCTTTTGAATTTGAATTTGAGTGGATTTATGAGGACGAAAATGGTCACCTCAAATAAATTACATACATAACACTGGAAATACTCGTAATATCCCCCAAACCGAAATTCATGGTATGAATTACATTCTTCACAGTGAGTGAGAGTAGCAGTAAGGTTCCCCGGATGAGCTTCAAGAGATCGACCTCTATTACCTTGACCACTTCGCTGTCCCGTGAGTCACATGTGACTCATACCCATTGTTTAACTATTGTGTCTATTTATTGGACAGGCAATGTGTTAAAGTTTTTTGAGTAATTTTGTTGTTATGATTATCAATTATATATTTATCTCAAAAAAAGTCTTCAGAAAAGACTGAGGTCTGAGTAGCAACATATAAACATTTGACCTCAGATAAGATTTCTACGCTATTTCAGGTTGGACGTGGGTTAATGCCAATCTCCTATTCATATAGGTAAAAGACTTTTGTTATAAAACTATTTATTTACTTTCAGCTGCTTCGGGCATTCCGCAGCAAGCCGGTTTCTACTGGAAGGGGGTGTGGCTACCATTGTGTGTGACTTTCGAACCCGGGACCGCCAAGTCTTTGTAGTGAGTGACGTTCAATTTTCTCTAGTTTTGAAGTTTCAGTAGCATTGTGACTCCAAATGTGCTTCACACGAATATGTGAATTCAGAAATGATTAGTGATTCGATAAATTGACAAAAAGTAAATAGGGAAATTTAGAAATTTTATTGCATTGTCAAGCACTGACCACTGGTGCATACCACTTTATCTTTCGTAATTAGTTTAACGACATTTCAACATTAATTATATTCATATCATGAACTCAATTGAGTCATTGTCTATTTAATTTTTGTTTTTAAAAGTAAGCTTAAAAAAAACTTAAACAGTGTATAATAGCAATATAAACATAAAAGTTTCAAGATCACCATCACCATTTCAAAGAAATTGTATGTAATTGTATATTTTACATAAGTTACACTGATAGCTCATATAATCTTGATTTATTTTATATATTGACCATAATCAAAAGATAAAAATGATAAAAGTAACCTTTCAAACCCCAGTATAGAGATGCTGGACCGCACCGAAGCGCCGACCATCCAGGAGGGCTATGGTATTTCCGTGGCATACGCCTGCCTCGTGGAAATCATAAGATCGATAGCCATCACTGTGGAAGGCTCCGACTACTTTAGGTTTGTAAACCATGGTATCTCTACAGACAAAAATTAAAATTTAAAACTGATTCCTATATAAACAGCTTTAAAAAGACATGTAGTAACGCACGCAAAAATAAATAAATTAATAAATTAAAACTGTGTCGAGAGTTTTTTCCTCCGGCTTTTTCTCTCTTTACCCAGAAATGGGTGGCACATTGCATAGCCGATGAGTTCGATTAGGAAAAATATTAAAATAAATCAATAATTGGACTGCTAAACGATCACAACTTATTTTAACATAATTATAATATAAAATTTAGTTTTAGTTATTTAAGATATAATTATTGTATGCCCGCATAGGGTAGACTGTTCTTAACCTATTATAATTGTTGTAACATCTTTCTCGTGTAACAGTCAACAATAAACGCATTCTTTTCTTTTCTTTTCTTTTCTTTTCTTTTCTTTAAGTCGTTACTCTCAAGCTGAATTCGTGAAGCCGTTTGGGCCAAAAAAGTTGTTACTTTTTCGATTATATGTTTGTTTGTATATTGCTGAAGAAATGTACAAACAAACATGTATGACAGAGAACTAGATATAGTATAATGATTAGTGATCTATGGTTCTCCGAATATGTGAGTCGCCATCCAAGAAAATTTCTTTTCCAGACTTGATCACATGAGATGATCATATAACTGCTACTCTCATAGATGTTTTATCATATTTTACAACAGGTATAAATAAACGTTCTTGGCATATGAATAACATGTATTACTTAATAATATTGTACATCCGCCAGGTTGCAAGCCCTTTACGAAGATAACCTGAGTGACGTTGAAGATAAAGAAATTAATTCGAATAAACCGAACAAGGGTGAGTCAAACATGTATAAGTATATATAAAGTCTAATATATTATATGATAGTAAAGTTATTTTTGGATATAATTAGACTATACAATTCCAGAAAACATTATGATGAATTTACTGCTCACGTATTTTAATTCAGGATAGCTTGATTAGATCTATAACCGTGATAGGGGTTGGACCATTTCCCGGCCAAACGTCTACAGTAAAATGATAAATGATACTCAGGAATTCAATTCAACTATGTCGTTAATGTAATGTTATTATTTATTTTCCCCCAGAAATAGAACCGAAAACGGATAATATGAAGGAAATCACGAACAATGGTCACACCGGCGAACCGGATCAAAACTCAAACGTCGTGGAGAAGATAGACCCGGAGCTGGAAGAGAAGGAACATCTACTAAGATTGCAGGTTGGTGACTTTTTTTTGCGACCTGTACTTTTTTGCCAAGACATATAACGCTTCACACTCATAGCCCCACACTAGGATTCCCTGTGTCGTGGGTGCCATGGACACACACAAGACAAGAACACAACACACCCAGACCAGAAACAGAAATTCAAATTCATCATTCAAATCTCTGCTCTGCTGGGAATCGAACCCAGGACCCTCCGCGCAGCGCACCGGTGTCTTAACGGCGCCACTTAGGCCGTCAAATGTTTGTCGCTATTCCAACCCCCTTCTTCGACGTCTGTCAACAAACCTTTGAACGATGTAGTTGTTGAAAGTATTGTAATTTATTTATATTTCAATTCAATTTATCATAAATATTATATCGAAAATATTAACGCAATTTACTTATCGTCAACAGCTTATCAAATCGTCTTGGTGCGGCCTGGTGTGGGGCTTGTCGGTGCTGGCCGAGGCCAGTGTCGGGGAACTGGAGGACATCCTGCGCGCGATACAGACCCTCGCTCGAGTTAGCGGAAAGGTACGTAATCGTTCACTCGAAAATTGATATGGCTTTTTATTATTAACTAGCTGACCCAGCACACTTCGTTCTGCCATTATAAATGATATCATTGCATAATAGAAGAGGCATCAAAAAAGAAAAAACTTGACGTTTCTAAATGCATGACATTGGCATATGAAGTATTCAATCTGAAATGATGTTTGACAGGTAGAACATGGGTAGAACAGTTTATATAGGAAAATGAAATTGTTGTTTTTATTATTTTCTTTGCATTGTTTTCAAATTTTCTCTCCGTAAGAACCATCCTCGTACTTAAAGGAATATCCAAAAAAAAAAATTAGCGAAATCGGTCCAACCGTTCCCGAGATTTTCGCTTAGCAACACATTCAGCGATTCATTTTTATATTATAGAAGATACACAACTCTTCGTATGTTTGATTTGATATTGAAACGGCTTAATCTCAATAATCGATCTCATGTTCACCCACGTGTTTATTATTGAAATGTAGTTTGAATGGTCTTACTCGTTTGTGTCAATGTACCTTCACTCTTTTGCTTTTCTGTTCTCGTTCTGGCCGTGAGTCGCCTAGAAGAGGTCGCTGTTCAGCGATGAGGCTGCCCACTGTTTATAACTGTTTTATATTATTGTTAGCTTGTTTTTGAATTGATCGCGTGAATTACGTTACCGACAGCCGGAGGACTAAAAAAAAACCAAAGTGCTTAAGATTATTTTTATTAAATTAATTAAAATTACAAATTGTGACTATCGCTGGTCGATGCGAGACTCAGCTATATAGTGATGAAATATTTTAATTATGATTGTCAAGAAAACTATTAAATGCTGACGAATCGAGGACGCGCCTCGACCTAGCGCGCTCTGCCGCTTCCGTGGTCATCGATGTCGAGTCAGCGACATCTCAATTGAGGGCGCACGTGGAATTAACCCACATGATGTCTTCCGTGGTTCCATCTGGGTCGCGTATGTAACACGTGTGGTGTATAAAGAATAGAGAGTGTCAACGTTTGTTTGGTGTGTGCAGGTGGGCGTGTCGAACGCGCGGGACGCGTGCGTGGGCGCGCTGTGCCGCTGCGCGCTGCCGGCGCAGTACTGCGTGCCGGTGCTGGGCGCGCTCGCCGCGCTGGCCTGCCCCTGGCCGCCCGCGCGCGCGCCGCCCTCCCCCGCGCCCGACCTCAGGCACCACGTGGTGTGGGTGGGCACGCCCTTGCCCACCGCGCAGCCGCAAGGTTACTTATCTATTAGATACAAAGTTATTCAACTTGTCAGTAACCCATTAATAACCCACTGCTGGGTCGGGTGTCCTCTCATAATGAGGGACGTAGGCCTTAGTCCACCACGCTGGTCTAGTGTGATAGCCCACTGGCATAGAATTCGACCTCGAATCGAGGGGCCCGGGTTCGTGGCACGCACCAATGACTTTGTAAAAAAAGTTATGTGCGCTTTAAAAAATGAAATATGCCTGCATGCATGAGAGACCACAAAAAAAGAAAAAAAAATGTTCTCAAAGGTATGTGAAGTCCACCAACCCGCACTAGACCAGCGTGGTGGACGGCGGCCTACATCTCTCTCATTGTGAGAGGAGACCCGACCCTCTAGTGGGTCATTAATAGGTTACTGATAGATAAAAATGTGTGGGTAAAGGAATTTCTTTGCAGTTACAATAATTGAATTAGTCCCATCATAATTATGTTACCTAATACAATTATCATTCCCCACAGGCCAGCAACAACAGTCGTTCGTGATGGTGACCTCCCGGCACGTGACCGCCATGCGCGCCCTGCTGGAGGCGGCCCGGAGAGACGGCGACACCATCCAGCAGGCGTGGCTGCCTGTGCTCACAACCCTACAGCACTTGGTGAGAACACGATTTTGTAACGACTGGAATCAATATTTAACTATCATGGACTGTAACTAGCTAGGAAGCCTATGGAAATTAAATCACATCGAAGGCACTCTGTTCGGGATGCACCTTATCCGCCCATACTCAAGCGCTCTGATTCCAACAGCTTGCAAGACAGCTGTCTTATTAGATACGAAGAGTGGTTTGTACTCATTGCCAATCCCCACTACACAATATTTCTTCAGATCTTCACTTCATGTACGTTTGCTTAAATGTATAAATATCGACAAATAAAATAAATTAATGAGTATCGTGGAAATACCACATCATCGGGCTGTGTATCTTAGGTTACATTTCCGCTGATGTAAAATTCGAATGATGAATTTTAAATGTCTGTGATCCTGTTTTATATGCGTTTACATATCAAGAGAAAAATGCTTGTCGAGTCTGTAGATTTGAGATGTTTAGCTTTGTGTAGAGCATTGTGTAATGAAAACCTTCAGTTACGACTAACCTTTCTCCGTGTACATTTGTATAGGTTTGTAGCGCTGTATATTAAAAGACACACTTGACTCATGACTCATGTCGGTCCCCAGGTGTGGATCCTGGGCCTGAAGCCGTCCACGGGCGGCAGCATGAAGGCGAGCCGCGCGAGTGCGGACGCCAATGCCGTCATGAGTACCTCCGCGGTCATGGCGGACCTACCCGGTATGCTCGTTCTAGCTTACTCTAATATAATCATATATGAATACGAGGTGCATACAAGGATTACTTAACCACTTCGCTGTCCCGTGAGTCACATGTGATACATACCCATTGTTTAACTATTGTGTCTATTGATTGGACAGGGAAAGTGTTAAAGTATGATTTGACAGTAGGTGGATTTAAATATATCATGATATTTTCTGTAAGCTTATCCAGCTAGGACATTTATTTGTAACGTAACATAACGTTTAAACTAATAATTGCTTACTAATTTATTTTACCGTCAGTACTAACATTATAGTACTTGCTAAAAAGTAGTGTTAAGTAGCTAAATGTAACATAAATAGATTTTAATGTGCCATTTTTCATAATAATATGATTCTGTATTTTTTTTTTATTTAGCAATCATAAAATTACTTCTACACGACAAGTTTATTCTTTCTGTTGAGTTTTGATCATCTGTGAATCGTATTTCACTAACCCGTACATATAGTCTCCGACATCTTGTTTGAGCAAACCCCGGTAAATAATAAATATAGAAACTGTATGGAATATAAAGGATACATCTGCCGATAACACAATACTTATAAATTCTATTTAAATTAAAGTCCACCAACCCGCAGTAGTGGTGCTTGGTGGACGGCGGCCTACATCCCTCTCATCGTGAGAGGAGACCCGACCCTGTAGTGGGTCATTAATGGGTTACTGACAAATTAAAGCAATTCTATTATTAGATAAGAGCAGCGGTGATAGCCCAGTGGCTTAGAATTCGACCTCGAATCGAGGGATCCGGGTTCGAATCCCAGTGGCACGCACCAATGACTTTGTAATAAAAGTTATGTGCGATTTATGAAATTAAATATCACCTGCTGTTACGGTGAAGGAAAACATCGTGAGGAAACCTGCATGCCTGAGAGTTCACAAAAAAAATGTTCTCAAAGGCATGCGAAGTCCACCAACGGGCAGTAGTGGTGCGTGGTGGACTAAGGCCTACATCCTTCTCATTGTGAGAGGAGACCCGACCCTGTAGTGGGTCATTAATGGGTCTTGACATGACATTATTAGATAAATAATTATAACACATTTGCTAAAGTGTCAACTAGTGACTCATGTCTGGAAAGTAGGCGCCTCAAACAACATGCCGGAGACTGCTAACATGTCCAATACGTTGTACTAATCATTATTTTCAGGTCAGC
The DNA here is from genome assembly GCA_905147235.1 of Erynnis tages. NCBI lineage: Eukaryota > Metazoa > Arthropoda > Insecta > Lepidoptera > Hesperiidae > Erynnis > Erynnis tages. Next base: position 1,587,305 of record LR990093.1, read on the forward strand.
AAGTTCCCGTCGCGGAGTCGCTCGGCGTTATGAGTGGTATTTACTGTGTATTGTACATGTTTTGTGTCCATTTGTATATTGTATTTATTTGGAATGGCCTGGAATCTAAGTGGTTATGATATTTGTGTTGTTAGTAGAAATAGTAATGGTAATATACTGTAACTGTACATAAGTGTAGCCTGACAGAAGTTTTGTCGTGCTTTATCATATTGCGGAAAAAATATGAACTTATTTCTTTTACTGGCAATAGCGCAAATGACAATAATGGTAGCTTTGAGCCAATGAGCGTGCAAAAAATTTACATCGATAACGTTATAGAAGACATAATTATATGGCGATATCAAAGACGAATATGGCGCCGTGGTATAAGTGGGAAAACATATCACAAAATGGTGGTCATGTGGCGGTTGTAAGCCACTTTGAAATTTATGCTGAATCCAAATAAAAATAATCCGTTAAAACTATCAATTCAATTTAGATATCGATTCACATTAAATCGATTTAATTTACTTGAAATATTTAGTTTAATTTGTTTCTTTAAGACCACTTCAGTTCCAGGTTTGCTTTAAAAAATTTCTCAAATATTAAACGCAGTTTGAACACACAAATAAAATTTTTGTTGTAGAAATTTTAAAAATAATATTATTTCGAAGCAAAGCACTTTAATCAAATGGATGCAAAATGAACAGCGATAAAAATCCACGCCTTGACACACACAAAATGTTATTCAAAACACAGTTGTTTCATTGCAGTTTATTGAAAAAACAATCTGTTTTTCTCAACAAATATTAACCGGATAACTACTTAGATAAACCTTTTGAATTTGGTAAATCGTATTTTTAGGTCAATACAACCGGTACCATAGAGGTTCCCGTCTCATCTTTTAAATTAATGTTGAAAAAGAAATCTTAGCATGTTTTCAATGACATTTTGTGGTATGTACAGGGTGGTTCAGCTTGTCGCCGGCTGTCGCTTATGTCCGCGTGCACTGGGATGGAGCTTGCTGGCCGTGTTTGTCGTTGTTGTTGCACCTACCCTCAGTTTCAATTATATTTTTGTTATTTTCAGTATCGTTACCAAGTTTCATGTCCTTGTAGCAAATGTTTGTGGTATACTCGTATTTTGTGGTAGAGCAACACGGCAGCCTTTCGGTTAGGGAGGTATGATTGCAGGAGAAACTACATTTTGAGATCTTAGTCCTCATATGTACCAAAGTACCCGCATATATCGTCAGATAGAGTTTGGTCTTTGAGGCTGGATGAGGGTGTCCCTGGGCAAAGACCACTTAAATTCAGATGGCCTGCATGTCCATTTTCTATAAAAATATAACTTATATACTTAATCCGCCCATTCTTATAAACAATAAAGGATATATAAACAAATAATACATACAAGAAAGCATATTGATTTTATGGCAGCAAAGCGCTTATGTTCGTTGCGTTCACCGCTCACAGCTATTTTTTCTCTTTTTTGTTTTCCACAACAAATCACAAAAACGCTTCACACATAATTATTTCCTTATAAAATTGTTAAAATATATTTGTGTAAGTAATTATTTTATAATAAACAGAGTACGTAAAAGCATGGCAGCCAGCACTATCAGGCCATTCAGGCATTAGGTCGCGCTTTAAACTAATTAAAATTGGATTGAATATGTTATTAGTCCGTCCTTTTATTACGTCTACGTCTGTCGATCTGTGCCTACCTTCGCAGCGTATAAATTGATAGAAATCGCTGTGTTTTCACTTAAACACAGGTCTTGATATCGTCACACGTGAAGTCAAATCTCGAGCTAAAATGTTTCCGTTTGCAGCACTGTCGGCGATGTTGTCCAGAGTGTTCGAGGCGTCGAGGAACTTGGACGACGTGGCGCTCCACCACTTGATAGACGCGCTCTGCAAGCTGTCCAACGAGGCCATGGACCTGGCCTACTCCAACAGGGTGAGTGTAACGATAATAGGTATAGTTACCGTCATGAGTCGTAGCACAGATTATTATCAGTGGTAGGGATATTGTATACTTGCGGCCAATGTACAGCAGCTGAAAAATCGTGATAGACCAATAGACGACGCACACTGACGAACTGACGTTTGTCGAACCAATCGTGTGCACCGCAGCGCAGTCAATTTAAAACCGACCAATGAAAGTTGTGCTCACCACTCGTGACGGCAACTATAACAGTGGCTCTCTTTTGATGAGCGATGTGGTGACTTTCGTCATTCGTCAAGAGATGGCTACACACGATCCTGAATCACGCTATAGAAGTTTTTTACATCCCTAGCATATATACAAAACTCCGATATGACGTAATCGGAGCACGGCCGCTCCCCAGACATGATCATCTCGCCTGGTGAGAGATCTCCATTCGCTAAAAAAACCTTGAAATGTTCATTGTAGGTTGCAGGTATAGATATAATTTTTAAATGAACCATTCGCCATCTGAACGGCTTCAGCGTTGAGAGGAAATATTTATCGCATATCGATATCATATAATTAGAATCGCAATCACGATGAAGGATAACATCGTGATCGAGGGGAAATCTGTATGCCTTAGAGTTCACAAAAAATGATCTCAAGGGCATGTGAAGTCCACCAACCGTGTAGGTGCGCCTTCTCATTGTTGGAGGAAACCTGGCTCTGCAGTGAGGCGGCACCCGCAGCGGTGACAATTTGTTATCATTAAAATGTAAATATTTTAGTAATCTATCAACCGGTTTTTACTCACGGTATTATTTATTTATCGGTAATGCCGACATGTTTCGGTCCTGACCGAGGACCTTCTTCCCCCATCCTGGAGGCCAATTCTTGATACTACGTCGCATTGTCGGGCAACGGACACCCTGGAGAGTGACACGGTCAGTATAGTATGCGCCCCACCGGAACTGTGCGCGCTTGCCGATGACGACGACATGCAAGACCGAAACAAGACTGCCGCGTCCGACACCAGCCTAACCGTTCCCTCCACCTCGAGCGAGAGCGGCCGCTCGAGCCGCGCCGCCCGTGCCGCAGCGCGCAGTCTCCGCCGCGACGCCACCGCGACCGGCGGGAGCCCCTGAAGAAGGTCCTCGGTCAGGACCGAAACATGTCGGCATTACCGATAAAAAAATAATACCGCGAGTAAAAACCGGTTGATAGATTACTAAAATGTTAGTTTACACTCACGATTCGTTTAATGATAAAATGTAAATAGTTAATTCAAAAATAGATATCAAAACTCTTCCAGGAACCATCGCTGTTCGCGGTAGCAAAGCTCCTCGAAACCGGGCTAGCAAACATGCACAGGATAGAAGTAATGTGGAGGCCTATCACGAATCACCTCCTAGAAGTAAGTCCTCTTTTACTTCATTTTCATCAGTAGGTACACGCAACTGTTTATGTTTATCATGGTGACATGATATCACATTGTTTGTTATGGTGGTACTACCGCTCTGAAGATGGTCAAATGAACTGTGAACGTGCCTGCGTTCCACTGTGAACATGGTTCACTGAACAAAATTTGTGATTCCATCGATGCTTGAATGTATCACAACAAATATACCAAAGAATTTTACATCAGTGTCACAGAACTTACGTTTCTTTTGGCTGTAGTATAGTAACCTTCACCTCTGCTACGGTGAAGGAAAACATCGTGAGGAAACCTGCATGCCTGAGAGTTCACAAAAAAAAATGTTCTCAAAGGCATGTGAAGTCCACCAACCCGCAGTAGTGGTGCGTGGTGGACGGCGGCCTACATTCCCCTCATTGTGAGAGGAGACCCGACCCTGTAGTACCCACTAATTACAAACATTAATGGGTACTGACAAATAGTAACCTTCTTGAATCGAGAGCATAAATTTGTGGTAAGGATACGGTACACTTTTGGCCAATGAGGGCATAGTCTATCGTATGTCTAAGAAAACCAAAATCGTGTAAGTCAAAGTCAAACTGACTTCGCGTTCAGTCAAACCGTTTTCATCGTGTTTGTTACGTTTCCAGGTGTGCCAACACCCGCACATACGGATGCGGGAGTGGGGCGTGGAGGCCATCACGTACCTGGTGCAGGCGGCCTTCCAGTACCACCACAGTAACCCCGCGCAGGTCACTGAGGTACGCGGGTTTAATATGAAAAGAAAAGAAAAGAAAAGAATGCGTTTATTGTTGACTGTTACACGAGAAAGATGTTACAACAATTATAATAAGTTAAGAACAGTCTACCCTATGCGGGCATACAATAATTATATCTTAAATAACTAAAACTAAATTTTATATTATAATTATGTTAAAATAAGTTGTGATCGTTTAGCAGTCCAATTATTTATTTATTTTAATATTTTTCCTAATCGAACTCATCGGCTATGCAATATGCCACCCATTTCTGGGTAAAATATTTAATGTTTTACGTAAACAAACCAATACATGAAAATTAAATAAATTAATAAAATATTCTTATGAATTTCATAATTATGACATTATAATAGTACATACATTAATCTGCGTTGATGGGTGATCAACAATTCAGGCAAAACATAGGCTGGGAGAAGAAAGTGAGAGGAAAAAAATTCTCAGCATGTAAATAAAATATACTGGTGAATCTCTGTATTCGTCTGGTTTTTAAATTTCTACAGCAAGTTAGTTTTGATTAGCGAGCGGTGATAGCCCAGTGGCGGCTTAGAATTCAACCCCGAATCGAAGGGTCCGGGTTCGAATCCCAGTGGCACGCACCAATGATTTTGTGAAAAAGTTATGTGCGCTTTATAAAATTAAATATCACCTGCTGTTACGGTGAAGGAAAACATCGTGAGGAAACCTGCATGCCTGAGAGTTCACAAAACAAAATGTTCTCAAAGGCATGCGAAGTCCACCAACCCGCAGTAGGCCAGCGTGGTGGACTAAGGCCTACATCCCTCTCATTACGAGAAGGAGACCCGACCCTGTAGTGGGTCATTAATGGGTTACTGACAAGAGGGGTGTGGGTACACAGAAGGTGGGCTTAAGACTTTAGACAATTGTAATAATTGATTTTAAGAACGTTGAAACGAGCCTTTGTTAGGGTAATGGTCTCGGAGTTAATTGAAATACTCTTATTGCCTTGTGAAAAACGCCAAATCTCCATAGATTTTGTACGACCCACCTGACTTATGTCAACAATATTTTGCGTTATAAAGTAATTTGATGTACTGCCAATAAAGTTCATTATTCCACGGTATCGCAATAGGGTATTACGGCCTATGTCAAAAAACTTTTTATATGAATTCGTAAGTCATAAAAACCCACGGTCTCGGCCGTCTCGGCGCTGCCGCCATGCTTGTGACGTCACTCGCAGTGTAAACAATACATCTCAGTAAAAGAAGAAAGTTATACTCCGTTGTTTATTTACACTGCTAATGACGTCACGCCGATAGCTTTCATGGCGTATAGCGTTTTTGACATTTGAAAAACAGATTAACAAATCTGAATTTTAAAATTGAAATAATAAATGTATACTACATTTTTCAGAACAGAAATCACCATTTTTCACTTGCTATTAACAAAATCTATTAATATTACATAATTTTGGATTTTTCCTTGCATGGTGCGAAATACCCTATTGAGGTACGCTTTCATACGTGTCCGATAGCAATCTGGGGTATGACATATTGATATAAACGGTGAAGTGAACGGATGCAACGTTCGTACCGCAGGCCCGCGAGCGTCTGATCCTGGAGCCGCTGGCCGAGCTGTGCGCGGTGCGGCACTGCGACGTGCGCGCGCGCCAGCTGGAGTGCGCCGCGCGGCTGCTGCACTCGCGCGGGGAGCAGCTGGGCGCCGCCTGGCCGCTCATGATGGAGATCATCTCCGCCATCTCGTCGCACCACAGGTATCACCACACCTCTACGTATCTCCCGGTTCTAGGTGGACCTCGCTGCCGTCGAAGAATTTCTACGGTTGAGACGGCGGCCAGGCAGATAACTGATACTGTAATAAATAATAAAAACAGCGGTGATAGCCCAGTGGCTTAGAACTCGACCTCGAATTGAGGGGTCCGGGTTCGAATCCCAGTGGCACGCACCAATGACTTTGTAAAAAAAAGTTATGTGCGATTTATAAAATTAAATATCACCTGCTGTTACGGTGAAGGAAAACATCGTGAGGAAACCTGCATGCCTGAGAGTTCACAAAAAAAAATGTTCTCAAAGGCATGTGAAGTCCACCAACCCGCAGTAGGCCAGCGTGGTGGACTAAGGCCTACATCCCTCTCATTGTGAGAAGAGACCCGACCCTGTAGTGAGTCATTAATGGGTTAAAAAAACAATAATAAATATAAACCAACTGAATGAATTAGCTAGTGTTTCAAGAATAAAATGAATCGGTTCACCTACAAAAACAAAATTGCAACACCCTCTCCGGGTTATTGTTATGTATGCAACGTGACACTGTATTTACATAATAATTATGCAATAAAGAATTGAATTGAAATTGAATTGAACTTTTTGTATTGAATAACTTTAGTTCACTGGAAAGGTAATGAATGCTGGTCTCTCGACACGGCAGGTTGAAGCCGCTTCGTCGGCCGGAATCCTTTAAGTGTATATGCTGCAGTGTTTGGCACATAGACTTACATTCTGTTTCTTACTAGTCTAGCATCTGCTTTTAAAAGAGTGCCGGGAGTTTTTTTCCGCCCGCTTTTTTCTCCTGGTTTACGTTAGCCTGAGGGGCACCGAAAGCGGATGTCAGATGTAAGATAATATTTTATCATGTATGACGTTCATTAAGTGTACACAACTCGTACCTGACAATGAATAAAACACTTTGATTTTGATTTTTGATTTTTTGCTGTCTTACTACGTGCACCGTCCACCAAACTGCACCAGTAGTCCTTCTGCCGAGATGTGGTGCCCCACTAGTGGTTTTCCCCACTAGTTATCGGACAAAAATTAATAATAGACTTTTGCCTATTTTATTATTTAATGTAATAGAGTATCTTGAGTAACCTTCACATTTTTAGTATGAAATACGACGACGACGAGCGCTCCTTATTAAGTAACTCGGATATGTTCAAAACGATTAGGTTATCCTGAAAACGTGAGCACATTAACCACTTCGCTGTCCCGTGAATCACATGTGATACATACCCATTGTTTTACTATTGTGTCTATTTATTGGACAGGCAAAGTGTTAAATATACAACTTTTGCTTGCAATTATTGTATGCCCGCATAGGGTACACCGTTCTTAACTTATTCTTAATTTCTGTAAGGTCGTTCTCGTGTAACAGTCAACAGTGAATAATAAAGGCATTATTTTGTTTTGTTTGTTTGTTTGTTTGTTTGTTGTACAGCGAGCAGCTGGTCCGGTCGGCGTTCCAGTGCGCGCAGCTGGTGGCGGGGGACCTGCTGGGGTGCGCCGGGCCGCGCTGCCTGCGGCGAGTGCTCGCGGCCGCCGCGGCGTTCGCCCGCCAGACCAAGGAGCTGAACATCAGCCTCACCGCTGTTGGCCTCATGGTGAGCTGCAAATTTTCATCAGTGACTAGACTGTGCCCGCGGATTTTTCCAAATTTCATCTGTGTACCAAATTTCATCCAAACCTGTTCAGCCGTTTTTGCGTGAAAGATCAACAAGCATCCATCCATGCTTAAAAACATTCGCATTTATAATAGGCATGATGACTAATTTTCAAAATCTCTTGTATGATATTCAGAAGTCTCTATTATGTCTAAAATATATCATATTTCTGAAAAAAATTAAGGTTTTTGTGCAATAAAAGTACATTTAAATTTTAAGTTTCAAATTCATTCCAAAACGCTCGCCCGTGTCATGGCGTCTGTCATTGCGCCACGGCTCAGTAAAAAATGCCAGATCGCGTATAATATACTTACGAAAAAAATGACGTTGACTAAGACGTGACGTAAATTGACATAATTCGATCTGATGGGTGTTTAAGCTATCATGGCGGATTGTCGTATTTTGTAGATTTATTTTAACAAATAAATTATTAATCTCGACATTAATAATGTTTCGAAATCTTTGAATCCTATTTCATTAGATCAAATAAATATTTTGGCGATACTTGATTACTGTCATCATGCCCATTGTAGTAGGATATGTTGGCGGAACCGACTTCAGTAAATGTGAAATAAGGCATCCAGCATATCTGACGATAAGTCTCATGATGGCATTCCATGGCACCAAGCCCGACCTCAGATTTAGGTGGTGAAGTCACTGTAGCTAGTCTGGGAACGTACCTACTTCTACCCTCATTACTTGCAGCGAAACCAGATATTCCTCGTGTTTAGCGTTTTTGTTGCCGCTCATGAATAATAATGCATTTTTGAGGTTGAAAATACTTGTCTGTAGTAGTACACTGTAGTAAGAACGTAAATGAGATAGCTTGCAAACCCATTTCCTACTCATTCACATAAAACATTACAATAAAAAAAATATTGTTTTAGTTAAAATGATTGAACTCTTAATGTGGATACGCATAGATATTTTTGATACCTTCCAAATGTCGATCACTTATACTTAATATATTGTATCAGGCGTTACTTTGCGGAAATCCATTGTTATTTAAGTTGTATTTATATTTCTTTGCAACAATCCGCACACGTGGAACTTGTTTTGTTATGGACCCACCACCCTCCCTTATCTCCCTGAGTAGGTGTATACCATCACAACTTATTCCAATAGTACACTAATGGATTTCTCAGTGGAACATCTCGGACTACCTGTACCACAACCGGGACAAGCTGAGCGCGGCGCTGGCGAACGAAGCCAACGTGGGGCCCGAGGCCGGCGCCGACCTGCCGCCGCTCGACAGGCTCTGGATCAGCTTGTATTTGAGGCTAAGTGAGTGCCTATTTGACGCTAAGTAATTGCTCATCTTCTGGAAACTTTAAATCTATACTTCTATACTAATATTATAAAGAGGAAACATTTGTATTTTTGTATGTTTGTAACGAATAAACTCAAAAACTACTGGGCTGATTTCAAAAATTCTTTCACCATTGGAAAGCTACAGTCAGCCTGAGTAACATAGGCTATTAAATTAAAATAATAAAAAAAAAAATTCATTGGCAGAGCGAAGCCTGCTGGGTCAGCTAGTAGTTAATATGTATAAAATATGTTGCGACTTCCCCCACTCTATCACGCTGTCGAAGTAGTCTACATGCAGGGTTTTTCTATAGGGAGACTTCGAGGGAGAGGAAGACTATGGGAAAATTTGATCGTACGGTACAAACCATAAGACCAAGGATTTGTATGCGTGGTTAGACACTATTAATATATATATTTTTCCTTGTGTTGATGTGTTACCGTTGGGTATTTCCTTCCGATCTTGAATGTGTGAACCCTTTATTGACAATTCAAACATTTTCAGGTGAATTATGTACTGAGCCCCGTGCCCCTGTCCGTCGTGCTGCCAGCCAAACGCTGTTCAGTTGTATCGGAGCCCACGGGACTCTGCTCAGTCTGCCGGCGTGGCGGGCCTTGCTGGCCATACTGTTCCCCATGCTTGACCAGGTATACTTGACATGTGTCAAAAACTGTCACATACATAGCGGCTGCAATGTTTTTTGGTTCGCTGGTGGGCACTGGTCTCTCTTAATAACTAAAGAATGCTGGAGCATACTCCACGACGCTGCTCCAATGTATGTAAATCCGACGTAAATGCCCAGAGTATGTATGTCGATAACAGCTAGGGCTGATGGCATAAAGCGCCCTCCGAAGTCAGTAGAGTACCTCTTATTCGCTACTAATAATTCAGATACTGTTTACAATCTTTTCTGAGACGTTGTTAGTTTGGGTTTAAGAACTTAAGAGTTTGAGAACCCTCAAACACGAAAAGGCAATATGAGGAACTGTACTGCAAGACTCCTTCTGTTTTCTAATCCGTACCGTGCAACCAACAAATGTGTTGCATCTAACGTTGTAGGACTTTAATCACAATAATATCAACAGGTACAAAACCAGTCGAACATCGCCAGCTCAGAGAAAGTGGACACCGGCGAGCACATACTGATACATCACACCAGGAACACCGCGCAGAAACAGTGGGCGGAAACACAGGTACACACATCAGTATCAATAGGGTATTACGGCCTATGTCAAAAAGCTTTTTATATGAATTCGTGAGTAATAAAGACCCATAAAAAATTGGAAAAAAATTTTTGCAAACAAATATTATGTAAAAAAAGACTTTTCAATTTAAATTTCAAAAATCCCCGCGAAAGCACGGTCTCGGCCGTCTCGGCGCTGCCGCCATGCTTGTGACGTCACTCGCAGTGTAAACAATACATCTCAGTAAAGGAAGAAAGTTATACTGCATTGTTTATTTACACTGCTAATGACGTCACGCCGATAGCTTCCATGGCGTATAGCGTTTTTGAAATTTGAAAAACAGATTAACAAACCTGAATTTTAAAATTCAATTAATAAATGTATACTACATTTTTCAGAACAGAAATCACCATTTTTCACTTGCTTTTAACAAAATCTATCAATATTACATAATTTTGGATTTTTCCTTGCATGGTGCGAAATACACTATTATGAGTTCAGTTTAATAATTGTATATAAATATTTTGTGGATTAAAATAGGACTTGCAAATAGCTTTTCAGCAGTAAATCATCATGAGTTGATGTAAACGAACACATAAAATATGTCAGCTATTTTACATAGCAGTCTCTTTCTCTCTTCCAGGTGCTGACTCTCTCGGGCGTGTCCAGAGTGTTCCACTCGCGCTTCCAGCTGCTGACCACGGTGGGGGACTTCAACCGCTCGTGGACTGCCTTGTTGGACTACATCACGGATTTCGCGCTTCGGAGAAGTCACGAGGTATTCCTCATACTATTCTTCGTACACTTATTACAAATTCATGGCTCTTAAAAGTAAAAAAAAAAATGCTAAATGAAAAAAATCCTGTGAATGAATTTGTTCGTTTATTTTGGCCGCTTCTGGTCTAAAAATCTAAAAGTAAAACTAAACTAAACTAAAACTATGTATATGTATACAAGTGTACGCTTTATGCTATAGATTTGTTATCACACGAATTTCCATCACACCAAAAACATGATGAAATGTTTTAAAAGGCTTAGACTACGCTTATTATCGTCATGTTCCACAAGAAACAGAGACCTCTGTCAAATCACTGTTAAGATTATAAATGTATGCATTACTTCAGAAGACTAAAATTATCGCAATGGTTCTTCAGATGAATTTGACCTATTGTGATATTTTCAAATAATTATTTAAGTTGTATTTATATTTGTTTGCAACAATCCGCACACGTGGAACTTGTTTTGGTATGGACCCACCACCCTCCCTTATCTCTCTGAGTAGGTGTATACCATCACAACTTATTCCAATAGTACACGACACGTGTTTCGTCCCAAAACGGAGCATCATCAGGTGATGTGGACTCTACAACGGTTGGTTGCTCAGCAACTTTTTTACTTTAGTGTCGTGTACTATTGGAATAAGTTGTTATGGTATATACCTACTCAGAGAGATAAGGGAGGGTGGTGGGTCCATACCAAAACAAGTTCCACGTGTGCGGATTGTTGCAAAGAAATATAAATACAACTTAAATAACAATGGATTTCCGCAAAGTAACGCCTGATACAATATATTTCAAATAATTGTTTGGTCTCTAGGTGTCAGTAGCAGCATTGAAGTCGTTCCAAGAGGTGGTGTCAGCGGCGGGACGAGCCGAGGTGGACGGCAGCGTGCTGCAGAAGAGGATCTGGGCAGCCGCGTGGGCCGCGTGGACCAACATCGCCTCGGCAGTGGGCGAGGACACCCCAGGTCAGTTCCTTGGCAAGAGGAGATCTCTAGGCCACCAGGCTAGGTGATTACTTCAGCTCGGTGTTTTGTATATATGTCAGTGATGTACTCGTAGATAACTTTGTTAGTGTGATTCAAGATACCCGGTGGCACTATCTTTTGACGAGTGTCAGTGTGTAAACAGAAGGCGGTAGAACCGTTCGGATCCCACTTGCCTATGAAGACCACGACTTACTTAATTAAATATCATCATAATCATAAATATCAAGGAAGCATCGTGAGAAAACCTGCATGCCTGAAAGGTTCTAACGTTCTCACTCTACCGTTCTCAATGTCAGGTAAAGTCAACCAACTTGCACAACGCCACCGTGGTGGACTAAGGCTACATCCATCTCGATGTGTGAGCATACAGAACAGGCTACATTGCCCCTAATAACATGGGTACAGACTCTGCCATCGACAGACCGACCGACATTTGACGACTCGAGTGGCTCAGTTGGTAAAGACGCCAGTGCGCTACGCGGAGGGTCCTGGGTTCGATTCCCAGCAGAGCAGAGATTTGAATGATGCGTTTAAATTTCTGTTTCTGGTCTGGGTGTGTTGTGTTCTTGTCTCGTGTGTGTCCATGGCGCCCACGACACAGGGGATCCTAGTGTGGGGCTATGAGTGTGAAGCGTTATTTATGTATTATTTTAGTCAATTGTTTTACAGCATCAGAGGACGGCAAGCCCGTTGAAGTGTATTCGCCATCTCTGAACTTCCTAACGACGCTCGTGCAGATATTCCCGCTCATATTCCAACACATACGACCGACGTAAGTATACAATGCTTGCTTGTATTTTGATCGCTAGAATTGAATTGTGCTCAATATAATGTTTGCGACATCTTTGCGACTGTAAATTTGAATTTTGTGTTAATATACAGTATACACCTTTAACATACAACATGAGAAAATTCTTTGTTTCTGGGTAAAACCCAACTTAAACTTGAGAGATCATTTGGCTTTCATGAGTTGGATATAGTTGTCTGTTGGATATATTGAAGTGATTTAACACTTTGCCATCTCTAGAGGTTGTTTCCGCTCAATATAAGCAACAACCATTTATTAAGTTGGTCGGTTATTCTTTCACTTGTAATTGAGACAACATCACCGTGGTCGTCACTGAACAGATTCACCCCGGGGGACGTGCAGAGGCTGGGCGAGTGCCTGGCGCGCGTGTGCCGCGTGGAGCCGTCGGCGTCGTCGCTGGACTCGCTGGGCGCGGGCGCGCCCGTCAGCCTGCACGCGCTGCACTGCTTGGACGCCGTGCACAAGGTGCGGTGCCTCACTGCCGTTAACTTTTTTTTTTGGCCCTTTCTTTGGAGCCATCTGTTACCCACCGATAGCGTCGGTGCCTATTCTATGACAGGGATTCCTAGTGTTCTCTTTCATTCTAGTTCTATCAGATATGTTTCTCGTACTTTCATGCTTCATACCGTTTCTTTCTCTCATTCCTCACTTTCATACTTCAGGGTTAGGTGTACCCTCTAGTGTCATCTAATCTATACTTATACTTTATTTTTTTTTAATTCTTTATTTCTTTCTCTATATCTAGCATGCAAAAACGGGGGATAATAAAAGTGGGAGGCTGTTATTTTATTTTACAATATTTCTTATTCCCTGCACACAGTTACAACTAAGCTATGTGCGTAAAGAAAAAGTCATGTGCGTTTTATAAAACTAACTGTTCTAACACATTATCTAATGGTGTAGGAAAATATTGAATTCATGGTGTTCTCAAAGGCATGTGAAGTCCGCCAAACCTGCATAAGCCAGTGTCGGGAACTAAGGTCATTTGAGAGGAAATATCGCAGTTTATCACTAAAAGGTTGCAGATGACCTCATGACCTATTTTTTAATTGATACCATGATCAAAAGAGTCCTTGAATGGTGGCCACGTTCCGTAAAGGTAACACTATATTATGCCTTCATAATTAAGTTAAAGCAGTTGAAAATCTTTGAAGAAATTAGACGGCCTAGGATTGGGCGAAATCAATAAAATTAGTAGACGACTTATGAGACTAATAAATAGATCATCTCTCTGCTTGCCATTGGACAGAAAATTTAAAACGAATATTTTAATAACAAAAGTCAATGGCTTTGCCGAAACCGTACCGTCTAACTTTATTATTTTTAGATGATTTAATTTGACATTTAGTCGTCACAATTGGCAGGAGGCGCTCGCCCGCCACGCGTTGCTGGGCAGCACGTTCGGCGCGCTGCTGTCGCTGGCGAGCGCTTGCGGCGGCGCGTCGGCCGCGTCGGCCGCGTCGCGCTGTTTGGCCGCGGCGGCCGCGCTGTACCGTGCCGCGCCGCGAGCCAGCGCCGCGCACCTACCGTCACTCTTACAGGTTAGTTTTGTTATATCATTTCGCCGTTCCCTGTGTTGTGGGTGCCGTGGACACGCGGGATAAGAACACGCGCACCCAGCCCAGAATTAGATATGTCGTAGTGACACATCAGAAGCTACGGTTTTGTTGGCATGTATCCGACATAGTGGGTGACCCCGGGCAATACAAGAGGACATAATTGGGTGGATTGAAACTGCACTCATTATTGTAATCGAACAGACACGTCCGCTTCACGAGCTCTCCTCACCGAACGATTTCCCGCGCGCGGCCATTGTCCACGCATGACACTTCACCAGTGACATTGACATCTGTCATCTGTGTTCGGATAATAGTACCGCGGCCACACGGTACTATTATCCGAACACAGATGACAGATGCGTTCGCATCAATTATAACTGATTGATTCTCCGACAGATACATAATCTTATCATTGAAATTTCTGCTCCAATAAGAATAAATAAATATTGTGGGACAACAAAATTTCTGCTCCACCACAAATAAATATTTTTCTCTTTCAGGCTCTCCACTCAGCTGTCAAGAGAAGCGGCGTAGACAAGAGAAGAAGAAGCAACGAAGCCCGGGAACCGCAGTCTGATGACCCAACACAGATTGCTTCCTTATTATTGCAGGTAGATCAAATTAATAAACTCTCCGGGTGGTACCCACACATACAAAATAAAAAAGACTGTAGAAAACACACACCTATAAATGTTTCTCGTGTACCGTCAGAAACCTAAATCCATAAGACACGAGCTGCGGTCACCACTTAAGATGCCAGCCGACATGCCCGTTTGTTACTCATAAAGTTACGTGTGTTTGTACGTTGTGAGCGTATTATTCAATTAATTAAATCACTTTACACAGGTGCTAGCGACCGGGTTGCCTTTAGCGAGAGAAAAACCTGCAGACTACGAGACATTTTGGGACATTCTGCCGACTGTTTTAGAAACGTTCATGTTTGAGCCGCCGTAAGTATTAAATGTAAAAATGTAAAGTGTATAGTTCCTGTTGAAAGGGTTTAATCAATTAATTTTGGTTTTTACGTAAAATTGTACTTTCCATTTTGACATTCGTCATACATTAAGTATTTTGCCATTTTGTTACAAATTAAACCGTGTGTGTGTTGTTTTTCAAATCTTATGCAATTTATACACAAAATCTCGTCTGAATCAATAAGTTACAAAGACACACACATTATTATGCTCATAAACATACTTTCGCGTTTGTAATTGATTATGATTATTTCCAGCGTGGGCGGCAGTGCCCACGGGCGCGAGCTGGTGGGCATAGTGCGCGAGGAGGTGCTGCGAGGGTCCCCGCGGGCGCCCAGCGGGGCGGCGCGCCGCGTGCTGGCGCTAGTGCGGGCGGGCTCGATGCACTCGCACGCCGACCAACACACGCGTGAGTTACCCGCTGATTGCATCTCCGAACGATGTGGTGCGGTGTGCTACGAACATAGAATAGGGTATTACGGCCTATGTCAAAAAGCTTTTTATATGAATTCGTAAGTCATAAAAACCCATAAAAAATTGGAAAAAAAAATTTGCAAACAAATATTATGTAAAAAAAGACTTTTCAATTTAAATTTCAAAAATCCCCGCGAAAACACGGTCTCGGCAGTCTCGGCGCTGCCGCCATGCTTGTGGCGTCACTCGCAGTGTAAACAATACATCTCAGTAAAGGAAGAAAGTTATACTCCATTGTTTATTTACACTGCTAATGACGTCACGCCGATAGCTTGCATGGCGTATAACGTTTTTGACATTTGAAAAACAGATTAAAAAACCTGAATTTTAAAATTGAAATAATAAATGTTTACTACATTTTTTAGAACAGAAATCACCATTTTTCACTTGCTTTTAACAAAATCTATCAATATTACATAATTTTGGATTTTTCCTTGCATGGTGCGAAATACCCTATTATGCACCTTTGTGATTCTCCCTCACCTTAAACAAATCTCTCAACAAATTGTATGTTTGACAGACCTCTATAATTTTTACACTGTGGGTTACTGTTGTGGTACCTACGCGCTACGTCACTTTACTATACGATTCACGGGGCGTATATGTATAGAGAAAAACGATAATAGGCATGATGACTAATTTTCAAAAACTCTTCTATGATATTCAGAAGTTTCTATTATGTCTAAAATATATCATATTTTAGTAGAAAATTAAGGTTTTTGTGTAATAAAAGTACATTTAAATTTTAAGTTTCAAATTCATTCCAAAACGCTCGCCCGTGTCATGGCGTCTGTCATTGCGCCACGGCTCAGTAAAAAATGCCAGATCGCGTATAATATGCTTACGAAAAAAATGACGTTTACTAAGACGTGACGTAAATTGACGTAATTCGATCTGATGGGTGTTTAAGTTATCATGGCGGATTGTTGTATTTTGTAGATTTATTATAACAAATAAATTATTAATCTCGACATTAATAAGAGAATAAATACATGTTTCAAAATCTTTGAATCCTATTTCATTAGATCAGATAAATATTTTGGCGATACTTGATTACTGTCATCATGCCTATTAACGTATCTATGCAGCGGTGATAGCCCAGTGGCTTAGAATTCGACCTCGAATCGAGGGATCCGGGTTCGAATCCCAGTGGCATTTATGAAATTAAATATCACCTGCTGTTACGGTGAAGGAAAACATCGTGAGGAAACCTGCATGCCTGAGAGTTCACAAAAAAAATGTTCTCAAAGGTATGTGAAGTCCACCAACCCGCAGTTGTGGTGCGTGGTGGACGGCGGCCTACACCCCTCTCATCGTGAGAGGTGACCCGACCCTGCAGTGGGTCATTAATGGGTACTGACATGACAACGTATCTATGTGTAGTAGCGGCATTGCTAAAACTCAGACTAAGGGTACTGAGACTATCACCCTTGTCACATCCAACATCAAATAGGCAATATATCCTATCTACGCTTGTGCAGACTTAATTCTGCTGCCACTGAGCCTCCGCAAACAAAACACAAGACGAGAGGAAAATACTGTTTCATAACAGATTATTAAGACCGCTAGGTGCCTCGTTACCAGCAAGGTCGGTATTTATTGTATTGGTATTTATTTGTCATTCCACCTACGATTTCCAAAATTACCCTCTGTTTGACGATTATTGCAAATGCAAGAATGTAAGAAAAGTTTAGACGAACATTTATAATACGTCTCTTTGTGTACAGAAAACGAGCAAGAGTTGCGGGAGCGCGAAGAGTTCGCGCGGACGTGCTTCGAAACGTTGCTGCAGTTCTCCATGCGGGAGGACGTCGACTCGTTGGCCGATGGCGACGGTGACCACTTACTGATCTATAGATTTTTAGCAAATGGACGACACCGGTAGCTTACGAGGACTTATAATAACAATAATAAATAAATATTGTGGGACAACTCACACATGGCTTTCTAATCCCAAAGTAAGCTGTGAGCTTGTGTTATGGTAACCAGATAGCTGATAAACATACATATATATTTTTAAATACATACTTATACATATATAATTTACACCCAGGCACAGAACAAACACTTGTGCTCATCACACAAATATTTGTCCTGGGTGGAATCGAACCCACGACCTCCGGCGTAGTAGTAAGGGTCGCTAACCACTAGACCAACAGGCCAGTCTTATTTCTTAGAATCTCTAAAATTATACATCCGTAGGTGGACCTAGCCTGAAATGTGTTTGTAGGTGCGTCTGATTCAATCGTTACAATTTTATGGTGGTATTCAGTAGCCAAGAATTTAGCCACTAACTCACCCGGGGCTACAGCTCGGCCGGCCCCTGCACCTCTCCTCCTATGACTATATAATTAAATATATGAGTTATATAATTATTGTGTATGTGTGTTTATAATAGTTGTGTCTTATAATGTGTGTTATATCAAATTGTTTGTTCACAGGTGACGGCGACCCCTTGGCGATAATGCCTCTCCTGGACAGATTTCAAGAAGTCATTTCAAGGTATACCAAGGATGAAGACAATACGGAACCATTGCCCAGGTCAGTAACCACTCAAATTATTTACATTACATATGAGAAAGAGGAAGGAAGGAAAGAAAGAAAGAAAGAAAGAAAGAAAGAAAGTTATGTTCACACAATGATGAACATTGTGTAATATAGTTGCAGCGACCAAACCTTCTTTCAAGCAAGATTCATTTGCTTGCATACTCAAAGCATTTACCGATTAAACCACAATTTATAGATTTTACAGAAACATTACTACTTTTGTTATAGTGTTCAAATTAATCGTTGTAATATAAGCTGGCAACGCACTAACGAGTCTTCTAAAGTTGTCCGTGTCAATAGGCGACGGTGGTAGCTTACCATCAAGTTGCCGGTCTACCTGTTGGGTCGAACTTGTGATTAAAAACAATTAAGAATAACGTGGTTTCCTTCCCAGGCATCAGCTATCAGAGATATCGTTCGTTCTGAAGGCGATAGCAACACTCACGCAGGCAATGAAGAGGGCGCCGCCGGGCAGGGTGGAGCACGTCGCCTGGCAGAAGCTTATAGGTGATGTATTGCTCTCACAATATAATAGGGTATTACGGCCTATGAACAAAAGCTTTTTATATGAATTCGTAAGTCATAAAAACCCATAAAAAATCGTAAATTTTTTGCAAACAAATATTATGTAAAGACTTTTCAATTTAAATTTCAAAAACTCCCGCGAAAACAAGGTCTCGGCCGTCTCGGCGCTGCCGCCATGCTAGTGACGTCACTCGCGGTGTAAACAATACATCTCAGTAAAGGAAGAAAGTTAATTTTGCAAAAACAAAATGAGTTACAGTTATCAATAAAAATACAGGTCAACAAAGACTCCATTGTTTATTTACACTGCTAATGACGTCACGCCGATAGCTTTCATGGCCTATAACGTTTTTGACATTTGAAAAACAGATTAACAAACCTGAATTTTAGGAAATAATAAATGTATACTACATTTTTTAGAATAGAAATCACCATTTTTCACTTGCTTTTAACAAAATCTATCAATATTAAATAATTTTGGATTTTTCCTTGCATGGTGTGAAATACCCTATTATTCGAGGGATAGATCGTTTATTGGGCCGCTAGATTGCTAGGGTGCTACACAATAACGCAAAAACAGAATTTGATCGAATTTAGCACATCGATACTTGATAACTTGAATATTTTACCCTTATAAAAATGGAGGTAGTTTTCCATTCGATTGTTTTTACGTTCGCTAACCCTTACTTTGGAAGTAGTTCACATTTGAATATGGAGAGTGATCGCTGCCTGAAGTGAAGGCTAGGAATTGTTTTAAAACGTATTCGCTGTAATATAACATTATTAGCAATCTTATCGTGATGATGGGGTGGATATTTTTGGATGGACTCCAATATTTACATACATCCATATATTACATATGCATGTATGTTATTATCTGCAGACATCTACCCGTCACTAGTGCGCCTAGCGGCCGGAGGGCGGGCGGCGGGCGCCAGGGCGGCGGTGCGCTCCGCCCTGCTGCAGTTCGCCGGCCTGCTCGCTACCCCGCCGCACGTGCCCGCTACTCCGCCGCAGAGCCTCTAGCGCCGTCTGCTCTACACCCTGTACATATAGCTGCTAGCTGCCCTCACCACGGCACACACACTACCCTCGGGTGAGTACACTTGCTGTGCTTTAATGCGAGATCTATGAAAGATTATGTACAGTATTCATTCATTTAGTATTAGGCCCGTATTAATTAGGACCTTTCTCCACCGCACCGCATTGGAGCAGAGCCCAAGATAACGGATAAGTAGAGCCCAAGTTGGGCTCTATTTATCCGTATTAGTATGATTCTGTTAAAACCTAAAACGTAACATTCTTTGTAAAAAAAAAGTAACTATTTGATGCAACCGTCCACCTACCTATCCCCTGGGCTATTTGTCTAACTACCCAACCCCCGGTCCATTTAGTATCCGTTAGAAAGTTCAGTACTGTATGAAAATACATAATACGATACAAATACTCAGTAATTATTTTATTTTCAGAGCATCTGAAGCGACGGCCGACGAAACGTAATTAAATAAACCACCTCATTAAATATATTATAGATAGAATATCCATTCCTCAACTTGTGCGTCGATGCACACGCAGAATTCGCCCTTAATGAATTTGTATGAGAATCATACCATAGTATGATATCACTTGATAATAACCTTACGAGTGAGTGTGGCTTGATCAGGAATATTTACTCCCGATATAGAATAATGTTGTTATTGAATATTATGAATTAACTTATGATGTAAAGTTGTAAACCAATAATATTGACTACGTTATAAAAGAGTATTGGCGTTTATCAAAATAATTTGTAACAACTCTATATCTATATTTATGCAAATAATCGTTTTGTATTTGTCTTTGCTGTACTAAACTTTGTAGCGGTTTTTAAAGGTTTAAACATTCTTGATCGAGCCATACTTTCTCAGTGACATTAGGCCTTTGACTTAGTCTGATTCATCGCGAACGGTGTGCAAAGGTATTACACGCAAATAATGTAGTTTAGTGCCAAATTTTGTTAATTTCAACCTTAACAGGATGTAATGAAGTCCAAATTCGCGTGATCACGTACAAGTTTGTAGCTTAGGGTGTTGTTTATTCACGTTGTTTGTATATATGTATGTATGTACCGATGTTTTACTAGTAATAGCACTAATTTATATCAAGCAAGTACAAGTGTTTGTACCAAATTCTAAGTTTCTAGTGTTCTCACTCACTTGTATTAATATTGATTGGTCTGTAGGCTATCAATGTTTTAAATTTTTGTGATGTTTTTTTATGGATTTAAAACGACTTCTCAAACTTAAATGTACCTAGCATCCGCGCGTATCAACTCATACGAGTACAGTCGTCCGACGTAAAGCTTCTAGACAAAGGAAAGTGGTACCAAGCTGCATTCAATATTTCTAAGGTCTTGCTCGGTGCCATTCAAAACTAACGCGTCACCATTTTAATTTAAACTCAATTTAATTAAAGTAAAATTAAAATGTTGGTCAAAATGCATTTTTACAATCAGACCTCTCTTGGAACAAATTTAGAAATTGGTAACCTATACACCCCTAAATATACTCGTATTGATTGAGCTCATTTATATAATTATAGTAATTTAAATTTATTTACATTATTATAGTTCAACAGATGTAAGATATGATTATAATTATAATGTTACTAACTTTTTTATATTATTACTTTAAATAAATTTTATCACTTGGTATATTTTATTAGTTTATGTGTTTGCAATGTTTTATAATGGAGTTTTTGTATACCTCGCCATTTTGTGGCAAAATCATCAACTAATATCTTGTACGAATGATGAATTACGACTATGTCATGTATTGAGACAATGCGTGCAAAAATTTGACATTGACAACGTCAAAGAAGACAGATATTGGTGTAGCCATATCATATAATAATATGCACCCGCATTTGAAGTTTTACGTTTGTCCTGTTTTCGCTATGACATCTGTAGAGCATCAGAAAGAAGATTATCAATTCAATTTATGAGATAACATTGCATATACATATTTCATATTATGCTAAGTTCATATAGACATTGAGATATTATGCTAAGCCATAGATGTTTTTATGTTTTAAATGAATCACTTCCAGTAAATTAGCTTATTGACATATAAAATTGTAAAATTAAAATATTGTATGGAACTAGAACTGCTAGCAATTTTGTAATGAGATAAAATTATTATTTAATATTGACAGCTTTGTCAGGTAATGTGTATGTGGCAACATTTGCAATTTTATACAGGATTTGGAAGTTTGTTTTGCCCCCATTGCGCGTTGTTACCTTTAATGCAATTTTTTATGTATATTTAGGAAAATATTCTTTGTTCTAATTTTAAAATACTTTCACATTTTATTAAATTGTGTCATAAGACTGTTTCTTCATATGCAGATAAAAATATTTATTGTTTTAAGTCTGTTTAATATAATGACTTCCAAATTGTACACTTATTTAACTTTCAAACAGACCAAATCTTCCTATACACTTACATGTAATTCTTCCACCACAGAATAAAACCTCAAACTAAACTATAAACATATTTTAAAACTGTAACTGCCAAGTTTCGCCATATTGCAGAAACTATATGCACTAATTTGTATTAGTGGCAATCAATAATGCTAGCGATATCAACGTCATGTCATTGAGCCTTGCAAAAACTTGACATTGGCAAAACACTCTAAAAGAAGAAGTAATTGTTGCCATATCTAAGGAATTTAGTGTTCTCACGGATATAATATTTTGGTTCAGATCTTTTGGTTATCAAAAAAAATTGTAATATGAGAAATATTAGTTTCTTAACCTCGGGCTGCCTTCTCGGATAACGCTAAACACCGTAGTAAGCACAAGTAAATAGCTATATAGATATAGATTGCGAATGAACCAAAACTAGGCGTGAGTTAATATTGTTACATATTTTATATTACGTAGTGAAAAACAGCAATAGAGTTTTCTTCAATGAAATTATCTTTATTCTTATAGAAATGTCTCTAATTCTTCTCAGCAGTTCGCGACCAAGTGTGAGATGTTTTAGATGAAAAAATAGTGTCAATTACAGCCACAGAAAGTTTTAGAATAGAAGGTCACATACACATTCGAAGTTTATGACAAGTAGTATTATTTTTGTTTTCAAATGATTATTGCAGTTTACATTTTTAAACATAATGGCATAAGCATATTGTAGCAATAGCAATCATATTGTATCGGAAAATAATCGTTTGCTTTTTAAATTGATTTTTCTGGAATTAACATTTATCCAAAAGTTGTTACTTACGTGAGTAGTATTATTATTAAATTGCACAGTATTATCTTACAATTTTTTCGAAATTAATTTTTACTATTGACATATTACCAAAGTACAAAAGTTCCTAAGTGCATTGATTTTTAAATCGTCTACTTACAAAAAAGTGGATTAGCTTTGTGTGCCAAAGATTGAATGCAAAATTACCAAAAGATATATTGATTATAATTAATTCATGTGAAAATGTAACATAACGGAATTAATGGGGACTTAAAAGAATCTGAAATTAAGTATGTATTTTCCCAAAATTTGCTCGTGTTTTGATTATGTAAACTGCAATGTCATTAGCAATTCAAATGTAACTGAATAAAATAGTAAGTATTTAACATTGTTTTGATTTAGTAAAATAAGGATTTTGCATGCCTTATTTTAATATTTTAATTTGTATAACTTCCGTAATATTAGGACTTATTCTAGGTGTAATATGATTACATCGAATACATTTATTAATAATTGAGTAGTTTTGTAATATTTGTATGAGAACAGCCATAAGAGTTGAAAATTAAACCAAATGAAGATATCAATTATTTATTTTATTTTACACGCTTAACATCGACGATTCAATGTAGAACAGGTGGTCTCATAAATTTAATAAAAACCTATAAAATTATCAGCCTGCTGTATTATTTTGTCAATAACACTAACGCGGTATCTTTGAACGTGTTTTGCTATTTTTGTTGTTTACGTTGAATCATGGTTAGTATTTTTTAACTATTGTTTGGTGTATTGCTACTCTGTGTTGCTCTGATAGTCTACTTCGAAGCAGGCTTATTTTAATTAAAAAAGCAGGCGACGTTGAAGATATGTTGAAGATAAGCGCTAAATTAGCGGTGAATATCTTAGCCATTAGAAATACACACGCAACCACTTTAATCAGAACACTTACGACTCACAATATAAAAATATTTTTCATAATAGAATAATATACTGGTTCGTGGTGTAGGTTTTCTTTCATAATGTAAAAATATTACATAAATATATAAATAAGTGTAAAAATTTTGTTAAAACTAAAGTCAGTTATATTGCTGGAACTATTTGAATAAAATAAGGACCGAGGGTGACACATCCTTGGATGCCGTGACGATGAGTGCGTCGGTGGAAGAATCGCGACTTATTAATATAACATTCAGATTAGTTTACGTCGACTGGAACTCCTTATAGAGAATCGTTTGTTTGTTAAAAGTATGGAGCAGTTGTTTATTAGCATGACTTTAATTAAATCTTGGTATTGAAATTAAATAGTGACCCATAATATACGACCTCAGTGGCGCAGTGGTTACAGTGCTCACAACGCGGAGGGTCCTAGGTTCAATTCTTATGTGGACTAAAATGAACGTTTAGATTTAAGCATTTCTGACATCCACACTTTCCCAACTAATACAGATTATGATAACAACTGTTTCAAAACGGATTGTGAGGGCGGCGATAGGCGATAGGCGATTCTCCACGGAATAGAGAGTCTCTATTCACTAGGAATGTCACTGGGTTGATCAACTGCAAGTACTATATCCCGTGCGGATAAAGAAACAATCTGTAAATGGCGGATGGTCTCATGCTGTCTCGTTCATATCGTCGCTGTCTATACTCGCACGTAGCACGATATCGAAGATAAAAAAAGAAGGTTAATATTTTACTTGACCTTTTTTTACTGACGCTACCATAAGTACCGGCCGCCATTGCCAGATTGTTTCTTTATCCGTTCGGCTTATACCTACCTATAGTTAAGACAATTTTACATACGATTATTTGTTGTACTTTATATGTCAAATGTCAATCTTCTATATTTAGTAACAAATATTCCTTTATGAGACCAACTGTAACATGAGCATGAGTTTGTTTCGTAGTTTACATAAGTGTAGATATTATTACTGCAATAAAATATACATCGAGTTGTTTAAATAAATGAAGTGATAATCATTTATCCTTGTTTTATTCTAGTGTTTGTTTGTGAGTCATGCTTTTCATGAAAAATAAAATTTTCAGATGTTACTACTAGACAAAAACTGAAGCGAATGCCCGTACGTATATAAGTTAGGACGGAATTTTACGACGGGGTATCGTTCTGGCTAAATTTAACCGGTCAACGAACTCTAAACTTAAACATTAGCCAAATATAGCACGAAATGTCTCCCGCCAGAGGCTGGACAAAAAATCACTGAAAACTAATTTCGTATAAGTTTCTTGCTTGGATTTCTCTTAATGTAATGTTTAATAGTTAGGTGCTTGTATTATTAAAATATATCAAAAATTATGTAGGTACTAAGAGACAAAATGTATTTAGGTAAGAGGAGTTCATTAAGTAGTTCTTCAGCTATGCCCCACTACTTTTAATTCCTTATGTCGTGGTTGCTCAAAGCAGAAAAAGACAATTTGTTCAAAAACCTGCTGCAATAGGAATCGAACCTAGGATCTGTGGTGTCACGGTAACCGGTAACGACTGCGCTCTGCAGTGCAGATAGTCGATCGACATCGATCGATTTATTGTGAAATTATAGGTAATCCGTATCTAATAACTTATCATACCATAAGATAAAAAAATATTTTATGTATCAGCTTTAAAATGTCGTAAACAGTTATCTGATATACTTTCGAGGAAACGACCGGTATGTATAGTGGTATTCACTGATCAGCACGTCCTGTACATGAACAGCTGTTATAGTCATGGTCGCGACACTAGCCCACGCATGGGCGCTGTTCGTATCTGGGATGGGTTTGAACACTTGAAACCATATCTCTTGATATTGTCAGGTTGATCAAGTTAAATTCCTGAGGTAGGCAGCATTGAGCAAGTCATTCATGGTTAAAGATGGAGTCCAAAACTGGACTTTAGTCTCGTCCTAGTACAAAACAAGATCTGGAACATAGCACAACGGCACCGCTTTAAGGAGAACTAATATTGATACTAATACGTTTAATTATATTCAAATCCGTGCTTTTTATCCAACAACTCGTCCGGGATGTAAATCAGAGACATGTATTAATAATATATGTTTTCTAGACACAAAATTTGTTATTTCGTTTACATACAAACATTTAATACCTACTTCAAATTGTAACAACGCAGTAGTGACGATTGGGTGCATACATTGTCATAATATGAGAAGCACTTCATGAGAATCATGCGTGTGTCGTTTCTATTTCTTACTATTACGACGTTTGAGCACAATAAAATTCTTTCACGTGCAGAATAACGCTGTAGGATTTGTTTTCACAACATTCAATATATTAAGAATATTCATATTAGTATCATGTATCGTATTAGGTATCTTGCCTATTTGGCACAGTGGGAAATTAGCGTTTGTATCCCGTTGCCTGGCACTAGTCTCGCTCGCCCTAAACCAGGAAAAACTTGAGCATTCTCCAGGAAGTCTCTAGAGAATCTACCACTCTTCTCCAATGCGAATTGGTGCAAAAATATGAGAAGAAATATTTTCAACTTCTCGTTTCGGTTTGAATTATGCCTACGGCTAGCAACCTACGCTTCCTAATAAGGTGTACCTCACCAGTATGATGTCACACCACCTACGGTGTCGACAAGCTGACGATCTTGCTCCTATTACCATATTACTTTCAATCTTGTTAGTAGGTACGTAAGTGTAGGATGGCATCAAGGATTTTAGCGGCATTTTGCGTGGGCTACCACTCAAAAAAATTGATTTAGGTATACCTACTACATTTGTGTAGTTTTGATTTATGTGCCTGCCTATTAGTTGGTTCCCGCAATTCATACATTGATTTGAAAAGTTGACAGCCAAAGGTTTGGCTTCTAACTTATTAGTTCTGCCAGTATGAAATGGTAGTTCGATGTTGTTTTTATCATTTTCGTCAAGAAATTAATGATACACGAGGTAGGAAATTTTTTCATAGATTTAAAAAACAAGATAGGTATCTCTCAAGTCATTGAATGTTCTGTACACCTATTCACCCACAAGGGCCAATGTACCTATATAGCTATATTTACTTCGTAGCTTTATTTGAAGAAGTTCAATTTCAATGCGCGGTTACCACGCCTGAACAATTTTTAATTTTGCTCTGCTTCAGAGTTCAGTCATGATTACGTTGAGTAGGATACGTCTATTCAAACTATTGTAGGTTGCAAGTAATAAATAATCAGAGAATCTGATTACTTTCAGTTATGACGCTGTGTTATCTTTATGATCTTTATCTATTACAGAAATAGAGGCTTGTAATACACTTTTGAAGTCAGAGTTATTAAATCAAAGGACGCAAAATAAAGACAGATCTTTTTTTATATTTGTTTATTTCATGTCACCGGAATGTATCGGTGCGAGTGCTTCGAAGCAGTAACGACGCTAGCAGCTTAGTACTCTTCGGCTCCCTCGCCTTCACCCTCGGCGGAGTCCATGCCGACCTCTTCGTAGTCCTTCTCGAGGGCCGCCAGGTCCTCGCGCGCCTCGGAGAACTCTCCCTCCTCCATGCCCTCACCGACGTACCAGTGCACGAAGGCGCGCTTGGCGTACATGAGGTCGAACTTGTGGTCCAGGCGGGCCCAGGCCTCGGCGATGGCGGTGGTGTTCGACAGCATGCACACGGCGCGCTGCACCTTGGCCAGGTCGCCGCCGGGCACCACGGTGGGCGGCTGGTAGTTGATGCCGACCTTGAAACCGGTGGGACACCAGTCGACGAACTGGATGGTGCGCTTGGTCTTGATGGTGGCGATCGCCGCGTTCACGTCCTTCGGCACGACGTCCCCGCGGTACAGCATGCAGCACGCCATGTACTTGCCGTGGCGCGGGTCGCACTTCACCATCTGGTTGGCGGGCTCGAAGCACGCGTTGGTGATCTCGGCGACCGACAGCTGCTCGTGGTACGCCTTCTCGGCGGAGATGACGGGCGCGTACGTCACGAGAGGGAAGTGGATGCGCGGGTAGGGCACCAAGTTGGTCTGGAACTCGGTGAGGTCGACGTTGAGGGCGCCGTCGAAGCGCAGGGAGGCGGTGATGGAGGACACGATCTGGCCGATCAGTCGGTTGAGGTTGGTGTAGGTGGGGCGCTCGATGTCGAGGTTGCGCCGGCAGATGTCGTAGATGGCCTCGTTGTCCACCATGAAGGCGCAGTCGGAGTGCTCCAGGGTGGTGTGGGTGGTGAGGATGGAGTTGTAGGGCTCGACGACGGCGGTGGACACCTGGGGGGCGGGGTAGATGGCGAACTCGAGCTTGGACTTCTTGCCGTAGTCCACCGAGAGACGCTCCATGAGAAGGGAGGTGAAACCGGATCCGGTGCCGCCGCCGAAGGAGTGGAAGATGAGGAAGCCCTGGAGGCCTGTGCACTGGTCGGCCAGCTTGCGGATGCGGTCCAGCACCAAGTCTACGATCTCCTTGCCGATGGTGTAGTGACCGCGGGCGTAGTTGTTGGCCGCATCTTCCTTACCAGTGATAAGTTGTTCTGGATGAAACAACTGCCTGTACGTGCCTGTGCGAACCTCATCTGTGGGCAGAGACAAAAGATCATTAGCACAAATGTTTTTGATCGTCAACCTATAGTAATTGGAATGATAAAGTTTAAGATTTATAAAGCCCATTTTCTATTGTTTAAATTGATTTCATAGAAGTGCTGAAAGATTTCAATTCTATATACTTAAGAAATTCTGTTTTTCCACCATATTCCAAGAGGGCTGCTCAAAGTCTATTTTTGAACTTAAATTCATCAGGTTATTTTATGTATAGGGACAGTTTAGTAAAGGACAAGTAAAGGGTTTCCTAACTCACCAACTACTGTAGGTTCAAGATCGACGAACACAGCCCTGGGAACGTGTTTGCCGGCGCCGGTCTCGCTGAAAAAGGTGTTGAAGGAGTCATCGCCACCACCAATGGTCTTGTCTGTGGGCATCTGGCCATCGGGCTGGATGCCGTGCTCCAGACAGTACAGCTCCCAGCAGGCATTACCGATCTGGACTCCAGCCTGGCCGACGTGTACGGAGATGCACTCACGCTATGGACAAAGAAAGGTTTTGTTAGTAACTTGATACGAACTATATTGTTAGTAGGTATGATTACAGTTCATAGTCTATGTGTATAAAATTATTTGTACCAATAACTGATATCCCACAGTTTCAAAGTTCAGTAGTTTTTAGGTAAGACTTTTGTAACTTAACCAAATAATAAAATTGCATTCTTGTGATGAATTCTTCCTTAATTTGAAGTTTTAAAATTTTTATGGGCTTAGTTTCTTTCAGTCTGTTTAATTTTTCTATTATTTAAAAAATGCGCCGTTTACAGGCTACGTTAAACTCTCATAGGTACTAGGACCTAATTTTATGTTAGTAGCTAGATAAAGTTGCCTTACAAATTGAAACAAAAATTGAAGACAACATGGCTAACATACAGTATGGGTCGACCAGGCAACGTACCTTTAACTATAATACTTTTCATCCTAGTTCAAAGCATTGTTATACTATTTAGAATAGGGATGATTTAAATTCTTTTTTTTTGTGAACTCTCAAGCTAGCAAGTTTATTACAGACATTGAAGGTTCTTACTGACATGAAAGTTTCCGTTACCGTAACAAAAAGAAAGCATGAAATGCGCGTTGCATCTCGGTCAAGTGCCCATAATTGGCGAAAGGCAGTGAAATGTGAAAGCCCGACTCGAACCACCATACAATGGACCGATAACGCCATTTCGATTATAATTCGAGCGAGATTGTCAATAAATTATCTTGCCTCAGTCTTGAAACGGTTTTAATTTTGATTTGAAGCGAATTTTAAAATTGTCTATTTGTTCTTTATTTCAAAACGGTGACCGGCAATAAAACATGAACCGGAAACATTTCACATTGTGAAAGAAACCTTACAGATAACAGAGGTCAACGCCCTCGGTAGAGGGCTGAGAAAAAAGTAGCTCCCCATCTAAGTATTTATTATAGAAAACGTTTCCCAGTAAATGTATAAAATACGCCCTTATTTGTACAAATTAATGTTCGAAGTTGTCGAGGAAAATGCAAATTATTGTGCCTCGATCGGTCAAAACAGATGACATCATTCTTCCAATGAGGTCAACACACGTCATCATCTTGAAATAGGTTGAAAAATGAAAATTATCATTCGTCTATAGGTACGGTGCTTAGAAGACTTTTCGATCGATTCATTGAATTTCATTGTTAGGCGGGGCGTGGCACCGGCGGCGCGGCAGTCTTGATAAATCAATAATGACGTCATGTCAATTCCAATTAATGAAAACAAAATATGATCAAATCAAGAGGATAATCAAAAATGAAATGCTTGAAATGATAGAACACGAGATTAGAATTTAGAATGCTTCGAAATTCAAATACCTACTGCACAGTCACCGACCTCGTGGACATTGAATAGGGTCACGCCGACAAAATGGCTTCCCGGCACATCGATCCAGATGCGAAATTATGTTAAAAATACGAATTTCACTGGAAAAATTACGAAAAATAATGAATGAAACACTTACCATTTTGATTGAGTTGTGTTGAACTTAACGTACAAATAAATTAGTTAAATAAATCAGTCGACGTTCAGCGCGACCGGTTAAGAGGCTTGCCGAACGGGTAATATTGAAGAAAATTCCGTTAGGCGCCTTTATATAGAACCGGCGTCACGGGGGACTGACGCTACCCAAGCTACCATCTGATTGGTCGATTCAAATGCCGCATGGGCGTTTTGACCAATGAAGTCCTTGCTGCATTATCTCACCATTGCGGGAATATGTGGGTTGGTGATTCATACGACATAAGGATGTGCATAAAGTTACGTTATCGATAAGACTTATCGACATTTAATTCGAAAATGCCAAGACATGAAGAAACCTGTAGGTATAGGTTGCCTGCGGGAGTCCTAATGTTACTCTTATATCTTGGCTCTTATGGCAATTAATTTGTAGATGTAGTTGCCAAAGATTTTAAGTGGCAATCTTAGTCCATCCAACTTTAAATCCTACATAGCCTCAGATATCCATAACGTCCATAACCAACAAATTCTGCGCAACAACCGCTTTAACTCATAGAGATTATAATAATTATAATTGATATTGAAAATTAAAGAATAAATGTGACCACTAAACCGGTATAACTTACCGCCAATTTACTGGACATAAACAATCATGATTATGTTTGTTAAACGGATTTCAGCTGTCTGAGCCAAACGAACCGTTAAATGATATTTTTGTAAATAACAAACTTAATATTTAATACAATATTTCAGATGTCCCAATATTTTATTATAAATGAATAAAAAATACGAACTTTAATAACATATTTCATTTATCGATAATAAATGGTAAATCACTAAAAATCGATGATCCAGTGCCGCTTTTTACTGCAGTGTGCGTAAAATGTCGTTATTACTTTTCACTTACATGTCATACACAAACGCACATGCAAGTCGGTCTGGTACAGTCTAGATGGCTTTTAACAAATTTTGTCGAAGTTACCCAAAATCCTATACTAACCCCATATATTTATGATAAAAAATAACTCATTGAACCAGATGATACAACTTATTATGATAGTTTCCGTGAAAAAATAATGTTTCGCTGTTCAACGTCGTTTAACTCACACATTTATACGAAGTAGTGTGAGTAAAAGACTTCCATAAAAGGACATCGTGTGCCATAACGACTCTGCTGCCTGGAA
Source organism: Erynnis tages (assembly GCA_905147235.1). Taxonomy (NCBI): domain Eukaryota; kingdom Metazoa; phylum Arthropoda; class Insecta; order Lepidoptera; family Hesperiidae; genus Erynnis; species Erynnis tages. The sequence continues at coordinate 1,618,883 of LR990093.1, forward strand.
ACATGGAAATTAAAATTATGTCATCAGTTAAATTAAAAAATACTTTTAACTGTTATTTACCTTGCTAGTCGACCTCGTAAATATATGTTTAAATTGATTTACTTATATTAAAAAGATTTTTGTGTGTTCGAGAGATATAATATACAGAACCTAGATACTTTGAGTGTGTTCTTTGTATTGAATTGAAATAAATGTAGTTCTGTTTAGTGTTTGTTTATGTTCATAAAGTTAAATAAAAAGAAAACTAAATATTCTATATTGATAATTATTAGGAGATATTGAATCTTGATATCAGCGCCATCTAGAATTGTTACGTGTACTATCACGCTGGTTTGTTTGTAATGTAGCGTTATGTTGAAACTTTGTGCGCTTCTTATAAGAAAAACCGCGCCATCTGTTTTTCAGGCTGGAAGTAGAAAGTTAACTCGGGTCCGTATTAAGAATTCAAGTTAGAATACTAATTAAAATTAGATTTCATTCTAATGTTGTAAATAGATTTTTACTGTGTGTTTAAGGTATGAGTTAAATACATCATTATTGTCTGTTAAGGTGGAATTAATTTATCTGTTTCATTAAATTGTATTACAAAAAAGAACCTATTTTTTATAATCAAAATTCCATCTAGCGAAATAAATTCTGAAACTAGGTAGGTACACTTATAGTTTAGTAAAACAGAAATATACGCTATTTTTAATTAAAATAAAAAGAATAAAGCGTGAGTGAGATAGATAAAAATAGAAATTTTTAACGTTATGACGTTTACCAACCAAGTTTTCCCGCGCAACGTTCAACAAGTGTGAGCGCTGTGGTCGCTGGTCGGTCGCCTTCATCTTCATTCCGCGCGCGAACGTTTTTGAATCGCACGCGCACTTTCGATCCGACGAATAAATCGAAACATATTTTTCGGAAATCGAGACCTCTCAGACCTCTGTTTAGTGTGATGATAATGAAATAATACCCAGTGTCTTGAATTAAGTGTTTAGTGCTGTGTTGTTTGCATCAGAAACTTCGTTTTCGAGTTGATTTTTAGTGTAAAGTAAGTAGCGAAATTTTGTTTGCATGTTTAACGTATTTTTACAACGTTGACGTGAATTATGAGATGAATGTCAGCTATGAAGTGGTTAAGACGAGATTTTTATAGATAAGTAGTTCGTTGCCTTTTATAGAGATGTACGCTCTCCGTTATGTCCGTGTACAAAGCCAGGTCTAGCCTAGGATGATAAATGGAATTAGACTTGCGCCCGCGGCTAAGTCGAAAGTTCCTACGGTATTGTGCACATTTAGCTATCTTTGTTTTTCTTCAGATAGACGACTTTCCATATTTATCTATTTTAATGCTTAGTTATTTCGCATGTGCAGTAATAGAATTTGTACAGCGATGTAGATGAGTAGACTTTGCTGTTTAATATTTACTTTATAAAGTGCTTTTTAGTATAGATTGATACACACTAAAATTTAGTTCTAATTAGGAAGCCTCTCTTCTTGATTTGGAAGATCACATCAGAACACAGGACATCTCAAGAGAATAAGCTGGCTTAGAGAAAATTAAAAGAAATAAAGTTATAAAATTACTCGTCATTGAAGAAATACTAAAGAAATAGAAGAATGTTGTGAACGTTTTGAATATACTTCAAGTTGAAATCAAAACAAAAAGATCAAAAAAAATTTTTTTGATAAAACCTTTCTTTTGTATGATATTTATTTTACAAATCTAGCGTTTCTATTTATTCTGGTGTCATTGTTCCTTTCACTTTTTCACATTATATTTTCAGGATTAAATCTCTTCTTTCATTTTATCACCCATCATCGACACTATTATCAATTCTCATTAGTTAGTGCTTTAGATTTGTTCGAGTTTCGCAGATTTATTTGGACCCTTGATTTTCTGTGTACAGACTACCGATACATAAAATTTCAGACATACCTAACACGTGAATATTATACTTATAATTCCATTTTCTATTCCATTCATATCATTTTATTGTCGGTGACCCATTCATGACCCACTGCAGGGTCTTTTCTCATAATGAAAAGGATATAAACCTTAGACCTTGCGATGTTACTAATGATAGTGAACGGCTGAAAGCACACAAAACTTATTTTTGGAGAGTTATTGGTGCATGCCACGGGGATTGGAACCCGGATTCCTCAAGTAAAAGGCCTAATTCTTAGCCACTGCGCTGTCATTGCATATTACTGCATATTATTAATGGCACGCATATAAATGTTCATACTCTCCCTTTTAAGCAACAATGCACCAAATGAAAACAGATTAACATCAAATATAACAATTATATATATTTGCCTCTCATTTGGCTACGTTCCAGCATCTCAATTATCACGATTTCAATTATCCTGTAAATGTAAATGAAAAAAATTGCCAATTATTATTCTTGATAATATACAAATTAGAATTCTTGGCAATATTACTTGATTTTATCATAACTATCAATAACGTTTTGTTTTAAATAAGAGGACATAAGCCAAATCAACCGCTTACAATTTTATTTATGAAAGTATCTTCTCATGTCAGGCATAGGTACTCGTATAAAACTGCTTTAGATAAAATCTTACGAATCTAACAACGTGACTTGCTTCTAAGATGAATTTCTAGCATCAATTTTTTAATCTTAATACTTTATTTGTATCTTGACAAATGATAGTAATTTAGGTAAAGGGATATATTTTAAATTTAAAATAAATTAACAGGCCGTTTTACGAAACAGAATTACAACGTCATCCTATGTACAAACATACACGATAGTTACAGGGACTGTATCGACAAACATGTTAGTAATGTTATGGAACCATTCGGTTGCTGTAAATCCATTGACGTGTTTGGATCATCGTTTGTTCAGGCTTGTCCAAGGTTTTATTGTGTCATGTCATAAGTCATAATAACAATTAGGATGATTCAGTAGAAGGTACTAATGACAAATAGTTCCAGGACTTTTATTGAAATCTCGCCTTGGTCCGTTTACTCGATATTGCTCACAGCTATTTCGGTAAGTATCGAACGTTTGAGATGTTGAAAACCGCAAGGCCTTATGCGTCAGCGGATCGCATTAGCAGGAATTTCTTAGCGTTGTTGCAAATATCTTTTGTTTTTGGGGTTCCCTGTCTTCTCTGGTAACTAAAAGACTCGGGCATACTATAAGTGTAGAAAGAAGTTCGATTTGAGATATATGTATATAATTAATGAATAAAACTTTCTCAAAAAAATCTTCTCAAATATAACAATTTACATATAAGACACCTAAATCATACCTAACCCGCGCACGACATTAAAATTGTCTTATAATGTTTATGACTTATCGCTACTGATGTCATTAAGCTCCATACTAATCACAGGGTAAATTGTGTGTTGTTAAATAGGGTAAATCACAGGTAAATTTAAAGTTCCATTCACAGAAATGTGCTACGAATCTTTTTTTTACTAATATCTCTCTTAATTACAGTTGACATAAACATCACCAAAAAACAATGCAAATTATACGATTTTTAAATCTGATATCTAAAACTTCTTTTAGAGCATTGAATTAAAGATTTAGACAGAACCATTATATACAAATAACCATACGGATCGCAAGTTGCAAACTTTTGTTCACTTTTGTTGCGCGAAGTCACTTCAGCATTCTCGACGAGCTTTGTTACATCACTGGAAATGAATGTAAAGGGAAGTATGCAAAAAGAAGATTTTAGTGACGATGAAGAACCTGTGGAACGTATTGTGAATGAAGTTTCTTTAGCGTTTACTAAGAAAGTACATTTCATCTTAATTTGCCATGAAAACGTAAAGATAGAAGTTTTAAGGCAAGAATATTACGATTATATTGTTTAATGGCATCAATTGTATTATATAGGCTTATATTATATTAAAAGAAACTTAACTTCTCGAAGTACAAAATTGTCACATTTAAACTCGTGAATGTTCTTGAGCATTGTCTATTAATAAGGACCTTAGATAAGGTCCTATGATATTTCCCATATTAATAGATCTGAAAATAGAAACTCCCGATAACAAACAGCTTGTGATGCACCGCAATTTATAACAAATTACATGAATGAGATATGAATAGAACACACAGTAAGCGTATGATGTCACACTGCAGTTCTTTATTAAGTTCTAAATTGAATATTAAATAATATCAGCTTCTAGAATATGAGAAAACCGGTCTAGAATAACGATTAACTGTACCGTATCTTAAAGCGTATTGTATCAATCGGTATTGTTAAAGATTTACAGAAGTAGTATTAGATATATAAGCCATATAAAAATGGTTAGTAGATATTATCGGAAATCTAAACCAGCCTGAATCAAAAAATATTAGGTATTAAAATCTCTGTGTCTCATTTTCATCGGAACGATGATGTATTAAGAACTTTTGAAAGGGCTAAGATGAATTTAAAGAATTATGAGTCCATATCCATCAGTTGGATCATAGAAGACGGACAGATTGCGGAGAGACAAATTTGGGGTTCTTAGTCCTCTTAAGCAGCAACGCAAAATCATCTTATTCTGCATATTTAAGTATTCTGAACTTTCGTTTTCGTTCTTTTCCCGCAAAATGGACGCAAAAACTAGACTAGCACAAAAGAGCAAGTCTAATCATAAATGCAAGGAAATCATGTTGCATGTCACCTCCTCGCGTGCGTGCCAAATGCAATTGGCATGGGTGCAGCGGTTCCGTCAATAGAGGAAACTCTAGCTCCGAGATGTCATTATGGCCTACGCGACCGACATTCGGAGCATTGATTAACTCTCGTAACGAATTTGATCAGGGATGCGGGGTAATTAGTTTAGATCAATTTTGAATGGTTTTATTTGACTTTACCGTGCATACTTATTTCAAATTTTATGAAAACTTTTCCTACTGTTTCTTCCGAACCAATGTGCATGAACTTTTTTTAACTTGGTAACGACTAACGATTGGTAGACGTCATGACACTAGCCGTTATTAGTAAGTATAGTACCTAACTTATATAAATTTGGACCCTATAGCTTTTACCACACCATCCAAAAGGTTTCGGTTATTTTAATATTATTCCTAGTCTAAGTGAACTACAGATCAGGGTGTAGACTGTATTTACATAGTTTTGAGTTTAGTGACGACGGAATTTGCTAAATCACGTCATACGTCCAAACTTACAGCGTAAGCCAATAATTTACGAATGTCCTAAAATACTGATAAGACCGTACTTTTGCACATATTTGTGTGTTTACTTTTCTCACCACGCGTGGGAAGCTTTTTGCAACGCGATTCAATGTCTTCATTAGCCACGTGACTCAATTCTCATCAAAACAGGTTCGTCCTTTCCAAGTCCAACGCTTAATACAATAATGATTCTGAATTTCGTATAAACAGTGTGGAAACGATGACATCAGCTTTTGGGTGCGCTAATATTAAAACTTGGCGCCCATCCATGCGCCTTCATCGACATGGATCATAGAAATGGCGGGAAAGTAGGCAAATACCCCAAAAATTTTAAGCTAAGTGGATTTTCGTTCGTTGACATCACTGCATTTAGATAAAATCAAGAAACTAACCTTTTGGGTTATTCTTAACACTTTATTACGTTAATACACTGAGCGGTATTGAAAAGGTCTACGTAATTTTGGATTGCCTACAAACACTAGGTATAATTTATTTCTTCATTAAAGCAATTGCGTTGTTTCTCTCATCTTGCCAAAAACAACATTTTTTATTAACAAGAGCACATTTAGTGCACTGTCATTTATTATGTGTTTCCCATCATATCATATGTTTCATATAAAATTCCATTTTGCACGTAAAAAACAAAAATGCATCGATGGATATTAGTTATCCCAGAAAATTCTTATGGTTTAATTGTATGCCAACAATGGCAAAACACGTAAAATAAAACAATACGAGTCTGCAGAAAAAGAACTATTATTAATAATAGAGAACAATGTGATTATTTATTGAAAACTCATTAAATTGAATTCAAATTCGAAATAGTTATTTATTTTATTACCAATTTTTGATTGAACTATCAAAGTCACTAAGTTGAGAATTAGCTTGAGAACAAAAGTGAATTATTTTCCTATACATTTAGCGAGACGAATAGATTCATCTAAGGTCATTTTCGGTGTACAACCCTGATACGTGGAATGAATAATGTGTCATTTATTTTGCCTACGGCTGGTACTTAAAAGATCAACATATTCATGTCAGGGTCTCAGGATATTATGGCAAAACAGAATAAGGTCCTACTTAAGTACATAAAGGTCAAATTAGGTACATTCGTTCTCTTCGGCGAAATGAATAGAAACAAAATCGAGTCATTTTTAATTAATCATCTTAATGTGCATCATCCAAGATTATTGTGTCATACAGATGTTAATAATATTGATTATTCATTTTTAAATACTGCTATGGCAATCAAATATTCTTCCAGTCTAGTGTTTAGATCGTTGAAATTGTTAAGACTTCTGGTTGGAAGAGCGATGTTTTAAAATACAAATGTTCAAAGGTTACAGTTACCCATAAAGTCGTTGAACTTAGCCTACCAAAGACTTTTGTGTTGTTATTAGATACTTTAGTACCTAATTCTTTCGTGATCAGAATATCCGATGAAAAAAGTAACATTGTAACTTGAAGCACGTATAGAAATTTGGCACAAGAACAGCCGTGACTCTTAAATGGCGATATCATAAATCGTTGCAAACCTTGAAGGGAAGGCAAAGCGCAATACCTGCTATGGCAAGGAGGAAAGAAGCAGTTACTTAAAAGGCATGATAGATATGATATTAAAAGCTTATAAAGCACATGTGTCTGCTAATTGGAGTATTATCGTGTTTGTTTTTATTACTATTCCATATTTTTCCTCTGTTATTCCAAACAAGTTTTTGTCTGTATCTTGATCTATGAATTCTGGTGCTTAGGTATAACTTTTTTTATTAATGTGATCATAGGTTATACCTACTTATCCATTTTAAAACATTAGCCAAACCTAACCACTTTCTTCGTAATAAGAAGTGTAGAAACGTTTATAAATCATTGAAGTTTGTTATAAGTTTTTGTACCTACTTAGGTTATTTTTTCTATCAGAATTATATAAATTGTAAGAAGCGATAACTGGGTCTATTACATTAACATTTTACCAGGAAAACTAAACGTTTGAAAGCATTTTCCTATCCTACAGTCAATGATATGATATTGATATAATAATGCCAAATTAAATTTAGCTTTCGCAGAACCAGCACTATACGTTTATTTCTACCGATACCTGTTGGCCGCGCTGCCAACTGGGTTTCCTCGTCGCTGACTCAGGAAGTTACATCATTGCCCTTTCAGACTAGCTACAGACTTATTTTTCTGGTAATTAACAAATTTGTCTAATCTAATGACACCCAAAGGTACCATTAACCCATTTCGTGTGAAGTATTTATACGTGTACAAATTGAATTTAGTTACACGGAGTGTTCTGGTCCTATTTCATCCATCATTTTCAGTGCTTTCTAAAATATAATGGGGTTTAATACCTCCAGAAGTGTTTTTTGAGCAATACCACACAGAATACATAATAGTAGGTACATTGCAATACATGATCTGTCTTCCATACTGGGTCGGTCTTACTTACTTTAGGTACGTAATTTTATCCTCATTCAACACCTATTGCCATTGAACTCACTTACTCAATCAAACTATTGAATTTACCTGCTTAAGCGTCTAATATGAGTTAATTTTGTAAAGCATTAAAAAATACTGGTTTCTATGTAAAGCCAAGATACCGACGACCCTAACCCGAAAACAAGTCTGACCTGTTTCGTATGCACTAAATTTATTTTTTCGCCTGCCGAGACAGATAGCCTTGGCTTTTATTTTGACTCGTGTTAAATTATCTATTTGTAGGTACGTATACGGAGTTTAAATGCTTGAATTCATGGTTATTTTCGTTTTTATGATGTTCTCAAAATTTCATATTCATCGAATTTCAGCAAAAGATTCGATATACCCATTACAGACATTTTAACATGGACATTTTTGTATAAAGTAACGCATTAGCATCACATACCATCAACAACAAATAATAAACTCAAAGTGGGCAAAGACAATCTTGATATATTTGTGTGTCTTTCCTGTATTATATTTCCTATGTATTTGTACGTATTTCTTCCTAAATGAAAAACAAGACAGATTTTGATGCTTATTAATGTTTTCACTCAATCACATCCAAGACATCCTTTTTCCATTAGAGCATTTCAATAATCTTATATTTATAGTAGGAAGTAAAAATTATATTAAATTAATACCAAGAAGTAGTGAGCCAACAAGGTCAACAGTTGTCATATGAAATGAACCTTCAATTGAAATAAGTACTATAAATTAAATGTGTTTATTCATGTTAATTCCATTCATACCCAAGAACCAATCCTCCTTGAAATTTGTAAAGGTGTGAATGAAACGAATACGTAGGACAAAAGAGAGGACAATATTCTCAGTTTCTTCGTAGGTGTAAACTGTAATGTGTTCGCACATCCGCTGAACTATTTTAGTTTTTCTCAAAAATAAGCCTAGCGACGAACTAACAGTTTATGATGATTTAAGCCGAAATCCAAATTATAACGAAATATTTAAATTTTTAATAACACGTTTGGTTTTAAAGTTTAAAAGTTATATCACCGTAATCCTAACAAACGTTCACAGTTTCTACAAAAAATAATTGAAAAAGTATGTATGAATTAAATTGCACAGTTCTTTGTTTTAGTTAATGGTGGGAAATTTTCGTCATTTGCAATGTAGCAGCATAGTATTTTTATTTACAAACTGTATAAAAGAGTTTGTTTGTTTATCCAGTGTTGATTCCTTTTCTTTTCCTCTCCACGTCCAATATAATGTAGGTTCTTCTGATTTTTACATTTGTTACTTTTGTCAATCTCAGTTCATCTTCTGCAAGTCTTCAGTACGTCTACTACTGCAGTACTTTCGTTGCTATTCTATATTTTCGTAATTTCTAGTTTCAATCCAGATACAATACCATTTACCGTACTAACTTCTTTGTTAATATGATATTATATCTAAAAGAGATGTCTTTATTCTACTCTGCCCTTATTTCGCTTATATTGCAATAAAATATCTCGTAAAAGTAAAAATACAGGTTCATTGCTTGAATCCAGCAAATCTATTCTTGCCCGGCATTCAACCTTCAGAGGAACGAATGTGGGGCGAGACGAGTATTGTGTATTACATACTTCCCGCATGAATAATATCTTATAATGTTTTCGGGGAAACTGGGCTATTTATCTCTCAAGACTCTTGAATACTATTTACATTAAGATTGTAATGTAAACGAGTGAAACTTGTAGCGGTTTGCTTATAAGCCGTCTTCATATTATTATTTATCATCTACTAGCTTGGTCTTAAAGATCACGTTCGTGTCTTGTTTCAAATTTTCGTTTCATTTACCTAAAACATTGAATTGCTAAATTAACGACAAATCTAGCTTTTTAGACCCATGGTACTCAAGCTTATATTTAAAATAGTGAAGTCATATAGTTAGATTGCTTTTTTGGTATGTGTTATTACGCAAATAATTAAAATTAAACAGCGGGCAATTCGCTATTTGAAATCGACTGTAAGTTACTCGAAAAATTTTAATTATCTTATTTCGTTCGTTTGTCGTTGAGTCGTTTACCTTTCAGTGTCGATATATAGAAACCGAATGTTATAATTATAACAAATATTAATTTTTTTTTACTATAACTGACGGCATGAATGCATCACCTAAGGATTGGAAAGGTCCGTTTCAAGCAAATCAATGTTACTCTATCTTACTAAACGATAAATATTGGAGTGGCGCCGAGATCCGAGTTACAAACCCGGAGCCTGGCGGTGGGCGGGCGGCATTCTGCAACCCATCCGCCCACGGACACTGGACAACTAATATTACTACGGTAGTGTCGTAAGACCACCTCAACTTTGAAACACGTTCATTTTATTTAACTGACGTGTTAGCGAGTACCTACGTGGGATTTTGTACTGATTTAAATTGAAATGACTGTAGGTTCTATTAGGTGGTACTTTAGTCTTTAGCTTGGTAATGTTTGTACAAGTGGTGTCATTGTAACACGATCATTACGATCATTGACTGCTTCTGTCATAAAAGAGGAAATAATCAAAGTTCATTATGTTTCTAGTCATAGATCGCATGGCGCTTAGATGAGTATTTTCAAATTATTTTGTCTCTCGAATCAATAACAATATTAATTTTATTTATTATTTTATTTGTACAACATTAAAAACATAAAAAGACAAAATTAATGCCGAATGGCATTAAGTTTTCCCTTTTGTGAGTGTTTTTGTATAAATGTGTGAATGGAACGAAATATAAGAGACTTGCTTCACGCTAAGTTATGAACACCATCAGCACCGGTCCCTACGCATAGAAAGAAAGCTACTGCTACACTACAATCACTTACGCATTTTAATACGTCATGAAATTCTGAAAGTTATTTACTTTGGGTTAACTTAAGCCTCAATAAACTTTTAATGGGGCGAAACATAAAACCCACGTGTGGAACAAATTACCACCCACAGTTGTTCGCTTTGTTCTCCTTATTTTAGATTTAAGTATTTAGACTTTTCTTCTACAGTATTGGGTAAAATAAATAATAACTCCTCTGTTAATAGCACAGACAGTGATCATTTACCATTCGGTTACCCGCCAGGAACTTGGCCTGCTATTCTTATAAAAAAAAACAATAAATTTAGTTTTTTGCAGTCATAATAATAATATGTGTTATTGTAAGATTTTCCCTTATTAAGTCATTTCTTGACGAAATGGTAATTACCTTTTTAACAATCGACAGTACCTTTATCAAGATACTGATAACGTTGTGTGTGTAGTTTATACGGTATTAAAACATTAATGCAATATGACTCCTATGAGTCTAGGTTTACGTAACTAAAACCAAATGAGCCTTTATGCAGTTTGCATGTCAATCAAGATTGACGCTACAGTATTTCTATTCCGCTAAACCAAATACAGGAAACATATTTTTCTCACATACGCTTGAATAAATACCTCAATCAGTGTTTATTGCTTATATAATCTTACAATTTAAACCTACACAAAACTCGTTATAAGATACTATACGACCTTGTCAACACTTATGATGCCTCTGACATAATGATTGCACACCTACGGAATTACACACAGCGGCAATTTTAAACAGCCTGTTAAGTTCTATAAACGCTATTTTAACCAATACTCTGTCATGAATAAAGTTCATTTTTGCTTGAAATTGTATTAGAAGACTACAGTTCTTAGGGTCCCTTATTAGCTGCGGCATCTGGTGCATCTTCGTTTGCTTCTACTACGAGTAGAGTGAGCCAACATGGCTGTCAATTAATGTCTTGGCCACATAAGCAAATAAGACACTTGGAGAACTAGTAAACTTAACAATATGATTACATTAGGATTTTTTTCAATTTCGACCTGAAGGAGACGGCGAGAGTCATTGGATTTAGAAAACTTAGATTTGATCGACTTGTAGTGTAAACGCGATGACAAAATTATGTAAGGATTTTTGTCATTGATTCGAAATTACATCATTGTTGGATTCTGTTGACTGAAGACCGAGCTTTGCTTATGGAAAAGCTAGTCTAATTTAGAGTAAAGTAGATACGTCTCCAGATCAGTTTAAAAGAGTGATTAATGGATGGAATGGTATCATTTTTAAAATCAAGAATATTAACGAAACGGAAAGTGATTGATGACAAAAACTTCCGCGCTTTGATATTTTGAGTATTTACTAAACCGGTCTTGGGCCACCTAAATGCCACCTTGTCATTCGCCAATATACAGTCTAATGCAAGGTTGATTGAAATTAATCGTCCGATTAGTTTCGATCATTTGGTCGATTACATAATTATGCTCATTACTGTCTAACTTTTTTGACCTTTGTGGCTCTGTTAAATAATGAGTTGTTTTTATTTCAGTCAGGTTTACCGTTACGTTGCAGTCTCCTTACGTAAATGCTTCATTAGAAAGTAATAGAAATAAATTCTGCTTTCTAATTATCTTGTGTTATTTTGTTTTAATTAATTGTTAGGTTAAGATCAGAAGATTGCTTGTACTTTTATCGCAGTTGTTTTACACATTTCTTAGAGCTTAAGGAGTAACTTATCAATATAACATGACAACATTGGCGAGATAAGAACAGCGATTCTGCGTAAACTTGCCCCCTTTCAGTGCCTAGTGTCAACCTGTCAGTTGACCTGGTGATGTCATGAGAGATGGAGAACGAATGATTGCAATTAAGAAAGATCCGTTTTAGACTAAAAAAACTGCTGAAGAATTACAAATAAGTCATACCTATTATGGTTTACCTATCAAAACTGCTGATTAACTTTTTGTACAATGTCTTATAAATATGAGAAAAATTGCATGGTATGATACGTAGGTACATAGCTCCGATGAGATTAGACTAAGCGACTGTTCCAGGAATACCTCCTAACTTTGACTTAAGAACCGATTGGATAGACTGCGACGAGCGGACATGATTAACTTTTTTAATGTCACCAGTTAAACTGTCACTGTCAGTTGACCTCATGATGTCATAGCACTGTTTGAGATTTAAATTGAATCGTGACTGCGAAATCGAACTGCATGTTGTATAAAATTATGACTAACTTGCTCATTGTTACGTAGGCCATATGTGGTGATAGAATGGGTAAATTATTCGCTTCCGGTCATTAATTTTTTATTTGGTAATTTTTGAAAGACCTCGGATATGTTTTGCCGGCAGTAAGTATCTACTATTGTCCTACTGCAATCCATAAAACGAGATATTACTTACGATAGGGTGTCGATTTACAATTACATGGAAGACTGTTTCTCTCGCTCCCTTGACAATGAAACACGACAAAACTCATCCATTTACTAGTGATAGGTATCGCGCAGGATCAGTGCCAGTGACTTCTTATCTATTTCATAAAACACAAAGACTAATGTAAACACCAAAGAAACTTCTATTTTTCTACAGCAATTAGATGAAGAGTGACGCATAAATCGTAAACTAACTTAACATAGGGAAGCAATTTAATTTTATTGGGTACTTTGAATGTTTTAGAATTCATAAATATGAAATAAAGGTACTCGTACAGACAATGGATTTTTTAATTTAAAATGCATTATTTTAACCGTCATCTTGTTCTTTATCCTGACGCTAAAGATTACATTTAGAAAAATATTTCTAATGACAACATTGCGTAGATATCTATCGATCAATCAAGATCATCAAATAAGGAGGACAAGACCAAACTTCACAGGAAAATACAATGTGTAGATGAAGCCTTCAATTTGCATTTTCTTATAAGCAACGAGATGCAGGCTACATTTTGATATTATCACAAGGAACGAGGAAATAAAGTTCAGACCACACAATATTGAATTTTACCGTGGATTATCCAACTTATTAGCTTTAAAGTAGGTATGGCAAAAAAACCTTGCTTTTTGTGTGTGTGTCTCTCCTTTGTCTCTAGCATCTGACTGTAACCCATCGGTGCAGTACCTGCAGTGGGTCTGCAGGGTCGAGTCTCCTCTCATAATAAGGAAGAATGTAGGCCTTACGCCTATACGCTGGATTAGCGCGGGTTGGTGGACTTCACGTGCCTTTGAGAACATTATGCAGAACTCCTGAAATTATGCAATGCGTGTTTCCTTAGGATTTTTCCTTCTACTATTACAGGAGGATAGTAATTTTATGAATTCACATAACTTTAAAAAAAGCATCACATGAACTTAATGAGTAACTTTTTGATTACAACGTTTACCTATTGGTAAATGACATAGATAGACAAATCTACAGTCAAGGATAGCGTAGTGGTGCCTCGAGCATTCAGGACACTATCAGTCTTCGTATAGCTAATGTGTGCTACTAGTATGGGAAGATGTCAGACTGACATAGGACGTACTAATAACTAATGTTTCCCGTACGAATACTTTGACGACTGTTCACGTTCACGGCACAGTTAATTGAATATTTGCGTATTCGCAACTTTCCTCAGAATCTGTAGCGAATCGACGTATTTCTTCGATACATCTCGTCCGGCGCCTTGACCGCTATTCGCCTCCAGCATGACATCATCGACGTAGTTTGCTTGCGTTTTCATTTATTTTTGCACTCTTCCCCTCTCTTTCATCCGAATACAGTAGATCTGTCGTCTCGTTCTAAAGGCGGAAATTAAATGCAGGATTCAGAAGAACGAGAGGACCAATCCTTGGTTCAGAAACAGAAGATGGGTTTTAATAATTAAGAATCCAGGATATTTTTCCTAGTGGCGATTGCCCTATTCGGTATTCATGAGCAAAGGTTCGTAGATCCTAATTTAATACCTTTTCCTAGTGTTTTTGGACAAGAAGATCAATCACATGGCTTATGACGTCACGCTGTATTAAAAATGGTTTTACTAGGCCCTTGGAGACAATCGACGATGGAGTCTGACGACTTGAAGAAGACAGCTAGAAACCGTTGGATTTAAACGCCTGGACCGGGTGGACCGTCGATTTGAGGCCGATGTCCAGCAGTGGGCTACAAAGGGTTGAAGGGAGAAAGGAATAATAAGTCTTAAATGTATTCTTTCAACACAATAGTTGATATAAATATTTAGGTACGTAATGATCAAACGCCACTGCACTGTTAAAAAAAAACGATGACACATAGCAAATACTTATCAAGAAAAAGCGAAGAGGGCGTCGATGCAATTAACACAGACGCAATTATCACAAATTGTTCTTTCATCTGCTAACAGCTGAGTCATGGATCGCATTTTAGCATGTTGCCTTCAAAAACTCTTGTAGGTACCTACCTATGTATTCTGTGATGGATTAGTTTTATCACACTTGTCCCCCACAAGTGTTGTATTCTTTTGCGTCCCTTTATCATTTATTCGAGATTTTTTCGTTGGTTTCATTGGTTTTAAGAGCAGAAAGCTAAGCTTAAAATTACTGGGTAGGTATATAAGTACTTAACTAGACGGTGTGAAAGTACTGATGTGATCTTTAGAAGAATTAATTAGGTAGTTTCTGAGGTTGTAGTTGAATAGATACTTCGTAATTTGTGAGTCGATTTCTCTTATACCCATACGTTGGATGTTTTAAAACCGCCCACAAGGACTGAGGTTTGTCTTTATCCCATTATTGACCCACTGCAGCCAGTCTCCTCTCACAATGAGATGATAATGTAAGCCTTAGTCCAAGGCGCTGGCCTAAGGCAGATTGATTAACGACTGTCTTAGATATATAACACGATACCGACTGCCTCAATAGTCCTCTGAAGCCTAGATAATATAATAGATCTTACTATTCTTGTCGTAATGTAAGATATATCTTATTCTAATCGGTGCGTTGGCAATTTTACTAACCTCAGATCATGTATTTTTTTCCGTGGTATTGAAAACCCGGTCTGCCTACTACTTAGGTACCTCCGGTGAGCGTGTAGGAGGGTTGGACTGAATGGGTGATGCAACGGTGCCCACGCTTCTTAAGAAACGAAGCCTTTATAGGAAAGGCATTTGTAACCGGTGACATATCGTTCACTAAGGTTACCAACTACAGTTAAGTCATGCCATATGCGTAAGGTTTGTACTACAATCGTGTTACGAGAATAATGAGGATTGATTCTGTATGACCAGAGAGACTTTACGAAGGAAATAAACATTTTTGTACAAAAAAAAAACACTAACTTTGAATTAAAACTGACCAGTCACTTAGGAGTAACTTTAATTCAAAAATAAATATGATTTTGGCACAATTTCTCTTTTCCACAAATATTCTATTAGATGGAGAACCACAGTAGCTCGTCCATTCCTCATGTCTTACTTTTCAGCTGGGGAGGTGTGGTTGGCTGGTTGCCGGGGATACTTTGATAAGATTTGATTTTCATTGAGGTAAACATTTTAGTCTTCATGAGCAGCAAAGCATCCGCATTCAACCTTATATAGATTTTTTCTCTAAAAACTTTCACAATAAAATATACCAATAATAAATCCTAGCCCTTTCAAATAAATTTACTTTTCTCGTATCAATTTCCTCCAATCATAGTAACTGCCAGTCACTAACTATTTTTAAAGGCAATTAAGCACCTAACCACGGAATTAGATCAGTTCAGATTAACCCGCCCGTATCTATTACGCAAAGACTTTGATGTGGCTTCCAGCTATTTTAGATCATGTTAATTAAAAAATTAACCAGGTGCGAGTTGGATTTTAAAACTGAGGGTTCCACATCGTCGTATATTTAACCTATAATTTTATTTTACGGTGATTTTAGCGGCCTTCAAAACTTTTTTGCTCATAAGTCACCAATATATGTAAATATTTCACCATTTATGAAGAGCGGCTATAATTGTCAAACATTAAAATTTAAAATTTATTTCGATTCAAACTATAAAAACAACAGATGGCGCTCTAGGCATAGATTATAATTTATATATTGTTATTGACGGTTCCGATCTGACATTGGGTAGGTACGGATTACCACAGATTACGGACCCACAAATACTATTCTACTTCACCTGAGGAATAGAATACATACTTACACGTCTTATTACAATGGAATAGGGTATAATTCTCCATCAATACAGCAAGGTATGTAAATGAATATCGGTTTGTTTAGTTGTGTAGTGATGTGTGAAACAGGTAAATAGTTTATCTGCAAGATGTCTGGTTAACGTGGTTTACTATTACTTGCAACATGTTCCGTTGCTATTATTAGAACTAGGTTGCTCTATAGATAAAACAGCAAGTAAAGCAGGGTATAACTATTTGCCAATTCACTTAATAATCAAGATTTATAGATGGCGGAATTATGATTCATTTGAACTGCCTTAAAAAGTTGTTGTGCTAAACAAGTTACTTAGTTGGGAACATATATTATATGTTTTCCGAGAGACAGATTCAGACAGATAGAGGAACTCTAACTCTCTTTTATTGTTTTCATTAGGTAAGGCCTGTGGCGGAAACATCTCTTATTTAATTATTGTAATTGTATTTAATTCATTATTTAATTAAATAATTGAAAACGTCCTTTTTTGAAATCGGTAAAAAGGGAGTCCCGATAGCCTCGATGTTATAAGAACGGTTTAACATTCCCTGCAGCGACCGGTGTCGCACTGGTAGTTACAACGCATGCGCTGTACATCCTGAATGGCGTCACCGCAGACCAGCGTGACGTCACTGGCTTCCACCGAGGCCACGACCCCCGACAGACGGGGAGAGGAATTTGTATTTATGCGAAGACGGGAAAAAACATCGATAGCGCGATTCAGGTTTTAGAGTGTTTATTTCGAAACTTCACTTAATTTTGTCAAAATATTAATAAAAATTTGAAGTACAGTGCAAGAATGAGAGCGGGACGACGTTTTCTTGCAGTAAATGTGCTTAGGATAGGAGTAATAAATATTCTTGGATTTAAATTGCTAAAAAAATGTTTTTATTGCACAAAAAGGGAGTCCCGGTAGCCTCGATGTTACAAGAACGGTTTACCATTTCCTGCAGCGACCGGTGTCGCACTGGTAGTTACAACGCATGCGCTGTACATCCTGAATGGCGTCACCGCAGACCAGCGTGACGTCACTGGCTTCCACCGAGGCCACGACCCCCGACAGACGGGGAGAGAAATTTGTATTTATACGAACTGGGGAAAAAACATCGATAGCGTGATTCAGGTTTTTGGGTGTTTATTTCGAATTTTCACTATATTTCGCCAAAATAGTAATCATAATTGAATTAAAAATTACTAATTAACATTTTGGATTCAAATGAAATGAAATGAATTATTAAATTCCTAGATTGTTTTACCTTCACTTTATTTAGGGAAAGGAACATAACCTACAGAATTTAAAGCACAATTATTCAATTCAAATATATAAGAACCAAACCTTTTTTAACTTCAACAAACTGATTCCAACCTCTTCTGAAAAAGTAGCAAGAATCTTTAACACCTTTAGCATCAAAAAGAAAATTTTCCACAACTATTAGGTATGTGATTGTAGAGATAGTTAGTCTATCTTTTTGAATCAATTTATTGTGTTTAAGTTTCTTCTGAGAATAACAGAGCGATTTGTAATTGAGAAAAAAGGGAGTCCCTGTAGCCGGTAGTTACAACGCATGCGCTGTATATCCTTTTATCCATAAGTAGGTCTATTTGTAGCCAGTCTAATTGTCACTCAATATGAGAGCGAGAGGTGAAGTATCATCCAGACTCCAGATTTTAGGGAAACCCACGCTAAAATTATTTGTTAGGTAACTATTTAATAATGCTAAATTAGAAATATACAGGTGTCCCGTAATCAGTGGAAAGCTGGTAATAGGGGGACCAATATCTATTTTATCGTCCTAGGCCTATTGGTTGAAAAGATATAGATAATAGTTTAATAAACATTACTTAAAAGACAAGTATGAATTTTACTATAATATTATGATGTTTGAACGAAGCTTGTGCTGAAATTTATATTGGAATTGTGAAAATTTATTTTGAAACTGCAATTCACACTGATTTTATTAAAAAATGAAATTTTACCAAAACAGGGGTCAAGTTAGCCCATAGGGCTATGGCGCTGTATCTTCGAGGTGACAGAATAGGTAATCACCGTATTCTATAGTGATAGACAGCATACGCCGCCATTATCGCAAACCGTGTTTGTGAGTTCAGACTACTGAGTTCGCCAAATTAGACCAGCTTGGCAACTGGCTTACCTCAAAGCCGCTGACCCCCGATGTAGTACCGATTACGTTTTGTATATATGCAGCCGATTGAAAAAACTTTGATAGCATGATTCAGGCTTGGGGTTCTGATTGGCTCAAAAGGTGGTGGGGTTATTTCGCGCGAATAGGGAGAATGTTGAATGAAGGGTACGTGACGTGAGCAGATGACACATCGTTTTTGCTTTTTCTTCTATTCGAATAATATTTCTGAAAATGAAAAAAGTTACAAACGTCATATTGTCGTCGTGTATTTTTGTTTTTAATCTTAAATTTTGCAGGGAAAACTGTTTTAAATGTACAATTTTTAAATTAAAGAATACCCATACAAAGAAAAATGAAAGTACAATGATTTAACTATTTTTAGATTTTTAGTCTGGAATCAAACCCTGATTTCTTTCTTTTTGACCTTCAAACAAATTAAATATCACATACCTATTACTAGGTGTGTTAACACCTAGCTACTAACATCTTATTACATTTTTGACATTTCCCAGTAAAGTAGGCAAAAGTACCCTCAAAATACAAACATTCGAATTTTTTTTAATGTTTAAACGTGTGAAGTTACTTGTTTGTCGAAAATAAGTTTTATTATCGGATTATTGTCTTGTTTTGTGTGGAACAATATACGTTGGAGTTTAAATTACTGTGAATAAATTGTATAATACTGAGTAAGTTACCTTTGGCGTTTCAATAACATTATTATTTGAAGTCATATGCAGAAAAACTCATACAACGCGAACATGCTCCTGTCTGTGACCCATTACCCATTAGTGACCCACTGCAGGGTAGGATCTACTCAGACAATGAGAAGGATGTAGGCCTTACTCCACTATGCTAGCCTAATGCGGCTTGGTGGACTTCACATTTTTTACCTTTAAGAAATATTTTTTCGCGTAAACAGCACTAACTATACGAGGAAACAAAATTGTAGAAGTATATACCTATATTCGTGTTTTCTAACCTCACCTGTGAATTTTCAAAAATTAACACACAAAGGGTGTTTGTTCACTACGTTTTATCCATTTACAAACATTAACGGAAATGGTCACGTCCGTCTGTGGGAAGTTTGTCCGATATTTCGGTGTATTATGTCATTTTACGTTAAGCGTTTTGAAATTGGTTATCGAATCACTTTTTTGGGAATTTATTTCTTGACTAGTCAACCTGGAAGACACTGCTCTGCTCTCAATTTAGACTACGAACTTCTATCGTAATCCATAGTTATTTCGAGTTTTCGTAGTTTCCCTGGTTTTTTTACTTTCAATAATAATATGTAGCCTATATGTTACCCCGAATAATATCGGCAGCTCAATAATGTTACTATATGTATAAATATAGACAGAAGAAGATAAGATTCATGGAGTCCAGTAATTATAGTTGTGAGTTAACGGAATATAAAAAAACCGTCGTTCTAAAATACGTTCTTGGACATTAAAAGAGTTGCAGCTTTCCTAAAATAAAAAGTCATGGTAAATAATTAAATCCAGCATAATATTGGTTCACCCTGACATACAACAGACTGCCAGATTTGGTGTTACAGGGCCGACGCTCAGCTGTTCAAATACTAAGACACTGCCTACGCTT
This sequence comes from Erynnis tages, assembly GCA_905147235.1. Classification (NCBI taxonomy): domain Eukaryota; kingdom Metazoa; phylum Arthropoda; class Insecta; order Lepidoptera; family Hesperiidae; genus Erynnis; species Erynnis tages. The sequence continues at coordinate 1,639,201 of LR990093.1, forward strand.
AGTATAGGCATGAATTGTGTTGTACAAAACATACAACTTTATACAGTTTTTAGCGCCGAATGGTATGGCGCTATTCTTTGTAGAAGGAGTAGATATTGGAGATAATTGAAAGGTGGCACTGATAGTATTTACAGTTTATTTACACAAAAGTATTTCCAAGACAATACCTGTATGAAAAAATCACTGAAAAACGACTCTTGTTATCTCGTCTCTAGGCAACGCGCTCCTCGTCGCGGTTGTGCACTAGGGACGAGGATGGCTATCATTGATGCGACTATCGAATGAATATTTACAATGATCGATGAATGATCAATGTCGAGTCGATGATGTAACCGAATAATGAAATATAGAAATTTATTGAAATGAAGTATGGCTACAAGTTAAAAACTTCCAATAATCGGTCCGCCCGTTTAGGCTCTAGGTCTAGCCAGACATGAGACATATACACAGACAGACAGAAAACCAGACGAGGGTATCTTATAATCAAGTCAACGTCATTGCGTAAATGTCACAGTTAGGATAACTCCATTGGAAGGCGTTTGAATTTTGTCGTGATGATGGGTCGGTCGTTTATCTCAGCCAGTTAAACAAAACCTCAAGGATATGACACTTATTCCACTTTGTATTGTTCCAGGTAGCACAGTGAATTCAAAATGGCGACCAAGTCGTACAGCAAGCACAAGGAGTATAAGGAGTACTCGAGCAGCAGAGGAACCGTGCCATATACAGACGAACAGTTCGGTAAGAGATCAATATGACACTGGCAAAGGGAGATCCCCCACCAGGCGAGGTGATTATGCCTGGGGAGCGGCAGTGCTCCGATTACGTCATATCATAGTTTTGTTGTCTATGCCAGCGATGTAGGAAACTTCGATAGCTTGATTCAGGAATACCTGTTGTACCATCTGTTGAAGAGTTGCGTAAGTCGCCACAACAGTAGGTATTTCTCCGACATCACGTTCACACCAATGTGGTAACTGCTAGATACATCGGTCCAAGTTACGGAAAGATTCAACTTCATCCCGGGGTGGGGTCCTATCTATAGTGGACTAACACGCGTCGTGGCGTCGACAATACGCGTAAGCAGTAATGTGTAAGGAGGTTTAAGCTGGTAGGAGTCCTTCATCAGCTGCTGCCAGGAAAGATTGAGAGGATAGCCAAGATGGACTTCTCAACGAAACATTTTAGGGACAGATCAGTGACCCTAACAACATCAGATGGCCTAGATTTTTTCTTTAGGATTTTAGATCAGTGATCAGTGATCAGTATGTAAATTCTCACCATCATCCAGGGTTGACTGCCTAAGTCCGCCCTTTGTTAGTTTAGTTGTGGCAATAAAGTGTAAATAAATAAATAAATAAATAATGATGAAACATAATTTTCTAAAACTAATCTCATCTTCACCGTTTCACAGATATGATAAAATCAGAGCTATTGCCGAAGGGCAGTAAGCTGGACTCACTGGGCCGCAGTGGCGCCGGCGCCAGGGAGTACCACTACGAGTATAAGGAGGAAAAGCACCCCAGTGGGAAGTACGACAGGAAGGATCTGCATACTGTGGAGGTAATAAGAAATATTTGGCTTAAAAACTATAAAGGCAGTAGTTACTAAAATGCCAGTGCACTGTGCGGGAGCCTCAGTTCGACTCCCACTATCCTGTAGCAAATGTCATGAGCCGTGAGTAGAGATTAGTCGTAGGGATATTGTACACTTTCGGCCAATGTATAGCAGTCGAGGAACACGCGTTCGACCAATAGACGACGTGTGCTGTCTAACGAACCAATCGTGTGAATCAACAGCGCAGTCAATGTAAAACCGACCAATAATGATTCTGCTCACGACTCGTGCCGGCTACTATAATTCGGGTTTTAATAATATCAACGGTATCTATTACCCATATATCTGTCGTAAGAGAATGGGCCAGACTCTAAGGGAGCTGTAGCTGTAGTGTTACGGCTGTCTTGGTTTGGGTCGCCATGCGAAGGAGGGGGTAGTTTTAGTAAGAAGATAAAAGGGCATTTGATAACAGATGTAACAGTACCTCATATAGATAAAAATGTTCAAGGTTTTTAATTAAGTAGAGGTCTTCTGTCCAAATCAATGTCACAATATTTTTTAATAATTTCCAGGAATACACAATTCCACCGAAAACCATTCCGAAGGCGAGTGAGAGCAGCTCATACTACTACGAACGGGAAGAAAGGGAGCTGCCAGCCATCACCACCGGCACCCGCACTTACAACTATGAGACTTCTACTGGCTCCTCTCCGGGTGAGTCAACTGTTGGTCTTCTGGCTGAAACTTAAACCATAGAAAAAGGAATTAATGGAAGGGCAATAACAACATAATAGGATTGAGTCCTACGAGGCAATTGAGATATTTTAATGAATTACTCCTTCATACATTTTGTAAGGTGATCGCACGCGATGACGTCATAGTTTTCTCAAGTCAACTGACTAATTTTTTATTGTTTTTGCGCTGACCAATTTTTTAGACATATTGGAAAGTTGACTTGATTTTTAGATTTCAAGGCCTCTAGTTAAATAATAATAACAATAACGCTTCACACTCATAGCCCCACACTAGGATTCCCAGTGTCGTGGGCGCCATGGACACACACAAGACATGAACACAACACACCCAGACCAGAAACAGAAATTCAAATTCATTATTAAAATTACTGCTCTGCTGGGAATCGAACCTAGGACCTTCCGCGCAGCGGCGTCTTAACCACTGCGCCACTCAGGTCGTCTTACAGATCGTTACAGTGGATTTGGATTTTTTTGCCGTTGTATTTACTTTGTTTTCCTATGCTACCCTTTTTATGGCATCTGCGGAGCACTGGCCTTTTCTGACAACATGGGGAAGCTTCGATGGGGATCTCGAACTCCAACGGACCAGTGGCCTACAAGTGTCGGGTGTTTGAAACCACTGAAAGTTCACGTGTCCTCTCACAGTGAGAAGGTCGTAGGCCTTAGTTAACGCTGGTATAGAGTTGCTGGACTTCACACTGCATAGTATATCTGATTATTTTCTCTAAGTTACTTATAGCTACTTGTTTATATAAATATAATAAATTATAGTGAGTGAATGACTTTCCAGGGTACTCCAAAGTGAAGAGTTCGAAGGTAACGAAGGAGATGACCCAGAACGTGGAGGAGCTGGACTCCCTGCTGGATGACCTGCAGAAGGATCAGGAAAGGCAGCTGTACAAGAGTAAGCACCATGTTCTACTGTGGATTATAGGAAACTTGTTGAACTTGGTTCAGTGTTTACTATCAGATTCAGCTCCGATCTATCGAGCCGGGTCATCGCCCTGAGCGGCAAAAATATGGCAAATTTGAAGATGCGTCGCAATAAGGACGGCGAAATTGAATAGAAGATGCCGAGACTCCCAAGGAATGGACGAAAAAAAATTGTCCGAAGACATTAGCCGTATCTATTGGGGGCAAATGGAGTATGCTCCAAGCTGCCCCTGTTGCGGGATTGAGACCCGTGCCCACCGTTGGGATATTAATTTTAGAAGGGGGAATGCAGCCAGCATCATGGGTACCCTGCCGGCAGGACAGTGGTTTGGAATCATTGTTTTATTTATGAAATTTTATTTTTATTTATTTTTATTCTATTCCTTTTTTTGTTATAAGTTATGTAAATAGTTGTATACAAATTGTATAATTATGATTAATATTTGTAAAAAATGAACTTCTGAAATACATTATAATATATATGTGATTAAATTTTAGAATAGTATAGAGGAACTTTATTAAGAATTTCTATTATTTAATTTCATACAGATCGTTTGTGGACTGCGGACAGCTGTGGGGTTATAAACTTAGGTAGATGGCATGTTGTATGGATCCCCTGCATCCAGTAAATAAAAATATAAACCCTAAATGTATCATACGTCATAGATAATATGTGTTTTAACTTAAACTTGGAGAAAATATAAAATTTCGGTTAACATGACTGGGTCAATAGGCGCCTCTTTCAGTTTTCTCCGTGACAAAATAGTTTTAAAAGCAGCCGTCCCCCCTTTTTAATTTGTTTTATCTCCTATATAGTTTTAGTTAAAATGTAGATATTTATTGCAGCTACATTGCGTGAATGGACCGCTCTTTGTCGTGTGTTGCCCTAGATAACCTAGTCACCTAGTGTACCTAACCCCTGTAGTTTACTTCAACAATTTAGTATCTACCGACATTAGAAATATGGATGTAGTTCTTTATCGTTTAATCTCCATGTACTATTCCTGTAGGTAAATCACCACTTATACTTGATTATCATGCTTTACTTACAGGCGGGTATACATCAGATACGGCTGAGAGTACCTCTTTCGACTACAAGAGGGGGTAAGTTAAATAATAGTTTTAATACCGTACATAGTAACCGTCACGAGTCGTGAGCACGCAGATGATTGGTGGTAGGGATATTGTATACTTTCGATCAATGTACAGCAGTCAAAGAGTACACTGGACCAATAGACGATGTAGTATGTACAGTGGCCAACGAACCAATCGCGTGAACCAACAGCGCGGTCAACGTCAAACCGACCAATTAAGACTGTGCTCACGACTCGTGCCGACTACTATAATAATGTGTTTTTATTATTCGGTAGGGTTGGTTGTCGAATTCAGCAAAAATCTACATACCTATTTATGTCTCAATCCGAAACTTTCAATCCTAAACTATTGTTGACTAGTTACGACTCCTAAAATTCTAAAAATACTTAAACTTTTAAACATTGCACTGAGTATATTAAGGTACATTACACAAATTATAAGGAAGACAAACTGATTACCTTCACTAGTTGGAGAGGCATCTAAAAAGAAGAATAAGCTACCTACATTGAAAATCTAAAATCACATGTAATCCATTCTGTTATTTCTTCTAGAACCCCCGTGAAAGCGCCCTCTAGCGGCTACTCGACGCTGAAACATGAGGAGCGGGTGGAAAGCTCGTCGTGGGGCTCCAGCCCTCCGCCCACCATCACGCGAGCCGCTGAAGTGCGTCAGGAGATGTACAGGGAAGAGAAAACTGGTGAGAATCCCATCAATAGGGTATTTCGCACCATGCATGGAAAAATCCAAAATGATGTAATATAGATAGATTTTGTTAAAAGCAAGTGAAAAATGGTGATTTCTGTTCTGAAAAATGTAGTATACATTTATTATTTCAATTTTAAAATTCAGGTTTTTAATCTGTTTTTCAAATGTCAAAAACGCTATACGCCATGCAAGCTATCAGCGTGACGTCATTAGCAGTGTAAATAAACAATGGAGTATAACTTTCTTCCTTTACTGACATGTATTGTTTACACTGCGAGTGACGTCACAAGCTTGGCGGCAGCGCCGAGACGGCCGAGACAGTGTTTTCGCGGGGATTTTTGAAATTTAAATTGAAAAGTCTTTTTTTACATAATATTTGTTTGCAAAATTTTTTTTTCCAATTTTTTATGGGTTTTTATGACTTACGAATTCATATAAAAAGCTTTTTGACATAGGCCGTAATACCCTATTTTGGACCAATGTTATTGTCACCGACCAAGAACGTCAGGTACCCTCACTCCATAATGAATATCTATTGTACTGCCGTCAGTTACGAATTACTGTACAGTCGGGTCTCTTACAAATTATAAGAGAGATCTTTAAAATTGTAAGTTACAATGCGAAGAAAAATAATGATCCTTGCTACACTTAGTTACGTAGGTCTATAGTTTTCCGGAATTTACATGAAGAAAAGACACAACGTGATGAGAAAACTCAGGCATGCAGAACTTCTCACAGTTTTTTCCTTCGCCGTTGACCATTTTGCGAATCAAAATGAAATAGCTCGGCTATTGCAACCCTTACAATCCCCGGGGAGATGCCGCCTGGCTCTTAATCGTAAAGCAGCAAGTTCTTCATGCCTTGAATTTCGGCTGGGAAGGTATGATTGCGGCGGATACTTTATTTGAGCCGAACATATATTAGACCTCATGAGTAGCAAATCACCCGCATACAATCCCAGATAGTGTTGTTTTCTCTGTTTGAGGTTGGATGCGGTGCCATGGGTAGCAGTGACCACTTAACATCAGGCAGCCTACATGCCCTTTGCTCATCAATTACTATAAAAATGTTTTGGCATTAAGAGTTAACGCTTCACACTCATAGCCCCCACACTAGGATTCCCTGTGTCGTGGGCGCCATGGACACACACAAGACAAGAACACAACACACCCGGACCAGAAACAGAAATTCAAATTCGTCATTCAAATCTCTGCCCTGCTGGGAATCGAACCCAGGACCCTCCGCGCAGCGCACCGGTGTCTTAACCACTGCGCCACTCAGGCCGTCGAAAGTTAAAAGAATATTTTGTTGTGTCTTCCAGAGTCGCGCGTGGTTCCATCCCAGATCTCGCCCGCCATCCCGCTGGCCGTGCCGCAGCCGGTGTGCCTGCACTGCAGCCACCCGCCCTCCACCACTGGCACTGTGAGTTGCATTCGTTTACCTACTTCAGACTTAAATCGTGTCCTTAAATAACAGTCGAAGCGTGTGCGCTGATTGGGTAATTGTAGCATCAACAACGTGAACAACGACGGACGCGGTCAATATTACAGTTATAATATTATGTAGCAGACATAATGAGAAATCACACGACATGCTTTATCGTACTTGTCCTGCACCCGCCCCCCGTTGAAAATTTCAAGTATTTGCGTGGTACAAAATAATGTAGTAAGTAAATATAACCTTAAACAGTTATTATTCATTAATGTAATTACATAAATTTTCACATTTTCAAAATTTAGCGCTTCCTTTAAAAATTACCCTAACGTGGCGCCACCCTAATTTAATGCATTTCGACGGACACTTTTTCATATGTACACAGATGACCCTCCTTATCTCTACCCTCCATAATAAGACTAAGTACGCAGTAAAGTTATTATCGTCATCTTACAATCTGACAGCTGTCAGTTCGAACCAAAGCGCGCCAATAGGGACCGTGCGTGGCGACACCTATGCCATCTAGTGTCATTTATCGGAACTGCATATTGCTTTATGGGTAGGATTACTACCGTATGTTAACTTTTTGAAAAGTGTATCACAAATAATTTTGTATATTAAAAGGCTCATTAAAAGTGTATTCTTGTATTGATGGATGCTCCAATACTTCCAAGAATAAAATATATAAATATATTAGTGTAAATTCTCGTAATTTTCCACTGATAGTACCAACATGCTCTGGCTAAAAACTATACGAAAAGTTGGATAAATGCAGTTAAAAATACACGTGACATGAATTCAAACGGTTAAAAAGAACTATCAAGGTTTTTTAAATGAAACTAATATATAATTTGTTTTGAGATTAATTTAAAATTCAAGTTATTTTTATTTTCAATGAAAAGGAGGAATTTGTTCTATTTAAACATTTTTATTTATCACACAATATCAAAATACCTGGCATTCATCTTAAAATAGATACTGCTTTATGCGTTGCTCACTTTATTTAAACAATGTTATCTGAAAATCCTCTACACCCTTTTAATATACCAACAAATTTTCTATTGAAAAACACTTGGACCAAATACTTTTAGAATTTGAAAAATATCAACGTTCGCACGACACACACTATTCTTGATATCACTAAAATCGCATTTTATACATTTTACGTAATTTCATCCGTAATTTATAGTGAAATATTGAGTTATTCCTCGTTAAGCGACATTATGAAAACATATGAAAAAAAACAAAGGGACAATATTGCACTTTAGTTGTGGCAGTTTCGTTTTAATCCGCTTGGTGGCGTTTTGTAGTTTCTGCACGGTCCCTATTGTCATCTTAGAATCTGACAGCTGTCAGTTCAAACCAAAGCGCGCCAATAGCGAGGCGTTCCACTAAATAACAACAATAATAAATGGGCAGCTTCCCCGCGCGGGCACGCCGATGAACAAAGTGACGACCACGGTGAAGACGTACACGTACGAGGTGCCGGCCGACCAGGACCCCACCGCCGTGCCGCTGCCCACCGTCGCCGACCACCACCACACTTACGTCAGCTCCTCCGACACGTTGCGCACGTGAGTTCACCTAACACTATTTTTCTTGCTATGAAAATTACTTTTTCAGCCTAAAAAAATTTTTTTTTTCAATTAAATGCAAGATGACAAAAAATACTGACTTTTAAAATCGAAACTTAGATCTTCTACAATCGAAACAATCTGCTTGTTTTTCGAATCTATTTATTTTAATTTAAAACATTTATTCACGTTTTTAATTTTTAACAAGACAAATATTTTTTTATTAGTTTTATAAGTATTGAATGCAAACTTAAAGGTAATAAACGTAAAAAGCGTATTGATTTGCCGTTATTAATGCCGTTATTATAATAGGTATACCTATTGTATACCTGTGTTCCTGTTATATTAGGTATGCCACCTATTACAATAACCAGTGAAAACTTATTAAAAAAATAGCGGTATAAGATTTTGTTTAGCATTATTTGAGTGTTGTCCCCAGCACGTCCCCCCCGCCCGCGCCCGCGTCCCCCGCGCCGGGCTGCCAGCACTGCGCGCATTGCAACTCGCGCCTGCACTACCGTGTTACCACCACCACTGATGGTGACTATTCTTCTCAATATATAGAATACATGTTGCTCGGTTATTATTTCAAAGTTATTTGAAAAAAAACTTTACCTACTTAATGCTAAATTAATGATTGAAACACAACTAGCTTGAAAATAAGATTTATGACTGACTTAGCTATGTTTGATGGGTGGTAAAATCATGAGAGTTGGCCCAAGGATTCTATCGCCGCCTTCGTGATCCGGCATTAAACCGCAAGTTTTTAATATTCGGATAAGGTGGCGTGGAAAGCCACAGATACTATATTTGAAGCCACCATTTGAGCGTGCCATTACAGATACGATTTGTAGTAAGTAATTATCCTTTTGAGGCTAAGCGTGGTCCATGTCCATCTATTTTTAAGAACAAAGAAATACGTGAAGAGTGAAGGCCACCTGAGGTTTAGAAGTCACTGCTTCTCGAGCACATAATCCACCTTAAAACGAAACGGGCCAACATTTAAGGTTGACAAGCATGTGCTACTTCTGAAAACCATACATAACCACCCCATACCCTCCAGCCATGATACAAGAAATACGTACTCATTTCACTGTGGTAATGACTATTCTTTTTCCGAAGCAGAGCACACGAACGAGCGCATGGTATACCCCACGCCCGCCAACGAGACCAAGCTGCTGCCATCGGAGCCGCACAATGGACACGGCCCCTATGTGAGTGTTCTTTACAAGCGTTTCTCTCTTACAACATTGAGCGGATTTTTTACAAGATATCTTTCTTATAGAGCAAACTTTTCAGCTGGCGAAATTCTTTTGGAAAGCAAAATATTTGAAGAGTGACGGGTTTTGTTGTTGTTAACTGTGTTCGATCATTGATAATCATCTGGTCATTAACTTAACTTTGTTCTTAGTGATTTTTCGGTTCGATAATTAACCTGGAAGAACAATGGCTTTAGACGGGAGGAAACTGTTGGATTCAGAAAACACAAGAACGGGCAGAGTAGCTTCGTCTAATGAAAGCCCACGGCAGCGGACTGCAGACGACTTCGCGATAGCCCAGTATGGACCCTATGGACCCACGAAGCTGAGAATGGCAACCCTACAATACTACTAGTGCTACTTTTATTTCCAGGGTCCAACGAGCTACAAGTACTCGGAGACGTCGTACTCCTCGCAGAACAGCACCCAGCGCTTCCCCAACAACACCACGCTGTCCCCCTCCCCCTCGCCCGCGCCCTTCCCGCGCCCCGCCACGCCCTCGCACACGCAGCAGCCGCCCAAGAAACTCGACGATCTGCTCGCCGACTTCCCGGAAGCTGTAAGTTGTTTTGTTTGACAACTCTAAACAATGCACCACGAAAACTTGAGTATTACTTATTATTTCCGAAAGTATCACCTGCTGTATGTGAAGAAGGAAGAACAAAGTGTTACAGAGGTTCTCCATTATATCTCAAAGGCATGTCCAACGACCCGCATTAGGCAGACGTAGTTGACTCGGCTAGTTTTTCATCGCTTGTGGCCTATTTCAAAATTGATCAAAATTATCTGCTTGACTTACATAGGAGTACTTATACTTCAATTGTATAAATAGGGGATCAAAAACAGAACAGAAATTCAATGTAATACGAATATCAAAGTCAAATTTTGTTAATCCTGACACATACCTATTTATATTTTATGCAATTAAAAAAAAGATTATTTTAATATTATCATGTTCTAATTTTCCCCAGCGCTTCCCCACGCAACCCGACGGTGTGGTGCGACGCAAGGTGGAGGTGACTCACGAGAGCTCGCAGGGCCAGGGCCAGGGCCAGGCCCAGGCCCACAGCCAGGCCTTGAAGGAGAGCCCCAAGCCCGCCCCCGTGGTCCCCAGCAAGAACGTCGCCGGTCCCGCCGTCTACTACCCCCCGGGACACACCCCCTTCGCGAAGAAAGAGGGGTCTGGTTATTCTTATGAAGCCAGCGTAAGTACAGCTTAATATCAAGAGCAAAACTCCGATATGATATACAAAATATACTTCAGTTTTTATTCATTCTTGATAAGGATATAATTTCTTTGCAGTTAGCAATTAATAAAATATGAATCAAGTAAGCAAATCATGTGCAGATTTGTATACGACATGCGTACATCGAGCTGTTTCGTTAGTAAACAACTCAAAACGTTCCACTTTTACAGGCAATGCAGGGCGGCGGTGCGTACGCTTCGGGGCGCGGTATGTACGAGTACGAATCCGGCGCCCGAAGCAAGGAGAAGCACACTGAGAAGAAGACCGCAGTGCCCATATGTCTACCGCTCTGCTGCGCTATGCCATGCGTTATTATGTAGAAACGCTCTACATAATAATTTAAAAACATTGCGTTACTGCGATTTATATTTGTCGATGTTGATAACGATCAATCAGCATTGATTGTACACTGAAACATCGTAAGCGATATCGATAACGGTGTCGATTCGATACGTACGGTGGTGATCCGCGTTTCGGTATGGTTAAAAAATTTCGGTATCGATAGCGATATATCGGTATTGATAACGAGTTATACTAATACCGGTCAAGAACTTAATAAAAACTAATTTCTATTGGTCATAAAGACCAATCCAATGATATATAAAATTACGTGTTTGCATCAAATCAAATAATAACCAAGTTATCAATATCGATGAATAAATAATCGCAAAATATTTTAAAAACAGGACGTCTTGTTTGTAGTTATTTCAGTGAAAGCGAAATGTTCAAAATGGAAGTCAAATATATTTTGTGTTTTTTATAATTTTTAATTTTCAAGAAAGCTTAAAATTTATTTTGGTTTTCCATCAATCACCCAGTGAAAATTGTTTTATGTAAGTAAGTAATTATTTAAAGGTTGTAAGTTGCATTAAAAATAGTCGCCTAATCTTCGAAATTTTTAAGTTTTTTACAATTTATAAGTAACTTCTTTATTCCTAAATAGGATGCTAAAAATAATCAGCTCTAAACTTGTCAATTTTTATGAAAAATTAAAAAAGTTTTATTTAACAATATGTGAGTCTCAATACTTCTTCCAAAGAAAGTATTTGAGAGCTATGTATTAAAGAAAATTAAAGTTAGTTCAACTTAACTTTGAATACCTATTCAATCAGTAAGAAAATATTAAAATATCAGTCATTGTAAATCTACAGAAAATAGATAACTTAATAAAGCAATTACATTTTTATGTTTGAAACTTAAAAATAACGATACGGTTTTCAATAAAAAAATTACGCGGCAATTTTTAAGATTTAAAAATAAAATGTTCAAAAACAAATCATAGCTATGTAATTTTAAAAAAATCTGAAATAATTTTCTGTAGAATTACAGTGAATATGAATCTTCATTATTTAATAGTAAAATGTTTAACTTTACAGAAGGGAACAAAATGCATTTCTATACCGTCATTTTTACTAAAGTAAAAATTGTCGCTAGAATACTACCCTCAATAAGTTGCAGACATAAACCATATCAACTAGCGCCATCTTAATTAAGTTTCTAAGAAATCTTTATCAGAATCTCAGTAAATTAGAAGTATAACAAAAGTGAAAGTAATGTATATTTATTGGAATAAATTGGTGTATTAAATGTTTAACAGACTGGCTTTGTTTAACACAAGTGTAGTATGTAATGTAAAAAGTTAAAAACCATTCTTTTTTTCTATTTCAAAAGGTTGTATTCAAAAGTTATAGGATTAACAGTCTGATAAAGCCGAATATGGTTGTATACATAAATCGAATATATTGTATTGTAGGTACTCAATTAACAAAATGTGCCATTACTGATAATGTAACTGTAAAATGTAAATTGGAGTGCCCTGTTGTCGTTTAATTGTGTAAATGATATATTTTTATTAATAAATTTTATTAACTAATTATTGCTTTTTATTTTATGTTACCATTTGTCCAAAAAAGGTTATTATACCGTAAAGGAATTCTTTAACGATAAAATAAAATAGCAATCTCAGGAAGGACAGAGGCTACATTTACAGTCCTGTAAAGCTGCCGAGTACAAGTGCTTCCTTGTGTTTATACCAGGGTATAATCAGAGAGAATGCACTATCACACAAAAATGCAGATAACGAACGGAATAATGAAGGGATGGTTCGCAATTTCAATGTATATTATGTTCATAGATGAATTATAAACAGGAATGTAGTAACGCGCGTATAAATAACCAAATAAAGTAAATAAAAACTGTGTCGAGAGTTTTTTTCTCCGGCTTTTTCTCTCTTTGCCCAGTAATGGGTGGCACATTGCATAGCCGATGAGTTCGAATAGGCAAAATATTAAAATAAACAAATAATTTGAACTGCTGAACAAAATAATAAATAAATAAATATAATTTAGCAATAATTACCATGAAATATAAAATTAAGTTTTAGTTATATAACTTATATAAGACATAATTATTGTATGCCCGCATAGGGTAGACTGTTCTAAACTTATTATAAATTTTTGTAACACCTTTCTCATGTAACAGTCAACAATAAACGTATTCTTTTCTTTTTTTTTCTTTTTCTTTTCTTTTCCTGATACATACAATGTGTGGTACACGTTCAACGTAATCTAAAGCTACCCAAATTTTTAATCAGTAACCTATGATCCTGGGAGGACATTAGGTTATTTTCGAGTGGCTGTGGCATAATGTAAGTCCTTATGTTATCTGTCGAGTTTTGACAGCGACAAACGTAATGTTACTAGTGTTTAAGACTTTAAGTAGGTACTCTATGCGACCGACGCCGACGGCCGTTCGCTCGCGCCAAGGAGTTTTTGACAGTATTGATTGAGTTTAACAGTCATTATTCATTAAAGGTTCGAGTTAAATTGGTGTTTTCCTTGGTCCTTCGCCCCAAACATTACAAGCGCTTGCCCAATTTCTATACCTCTGTATGGATGATAGCGACAACAATCGCATGATTGTATCTCATGATGTAGCAGAGATAGCGTTCTCTACTTATTAGCTAAGCCAAGTCTAACTTCAACTAGGATAGAAATTCTATCTGAGTGGATGTCGCCAACCACAACTTCCCAGCCAACACAGATATGATTTGAATGCTGCTTTCCGGTAGATTAAGAGGATGGCATAACTTTACATATTATGTCTTCATAAAAGTCAATCAAGTTGAAAATTCAAACGATCCCAAAAGTATAATAATGAACTCATTAATGTATTTAGGTAAAATAAAACATAGTATCGTAATAAAAACACATATATTTTGCTTTTATATTTTACCAAAATTTTGGATTAAGTCCAACAAGGCAGTCTCCGGGTCGTCGCTCGCATCGCGCCGCGCCGGCCGGCCGCGCTCCGAGCCCTTTGGGTCATGGATCCGTCTTTGGAATAACATTACAAACAAACAAAAAAAGCATTCACTAATATTATACAACCAAACCTAAACATTATCAGCTATACACTCCGGTTTTTGCAACGACCCTCGAACAGGTAATAAGGACAAATGACAAGCATTAATCTTTGAAAATTTTTGATTTTGATTCTAAATATAGTAATATGAGAATATCAATACAAATATTGTTTGTAAAATAACATATTTAAATTTTACATTATGTTTATATATTTGTACAATATTGGTCAAGTTTACTACTCTGGTGGATAAGAGTAAATAAAACAATTTGTCAGTTTTATGTAATTAAAACATCTACAAAGTTTGAACGAAATCTGGCTTAAAGTGGGTCAGAATCGCGCCCAAAGGAGTTGGTTACAAACAAACAAACGTACAGGTGAAGCTAATATAAAGTGTGTAAAAATATAAAGTTGCTGATTATATTTACATCAGTTATTGAGTCATAATAAAATGCACTAATGAGTATAGCAGTTCAGATTGAGATGCTTGTTATTTGTCAGCTGAAAGTCCTTCAAAAACCGAAATGTATGTAAGAATTTGACTATCTCCACCTTGATATGCGCTCAAGTTGATAAATCATTTTTTTATTTGTGATTTTGTACATTATTTGACACCAAACTACACTCTCATCACCAACAAGTAAATATTAAGATAGAACAAAACACTGTATAAAAACTTTACTTATAAAAAAAACGAATATGGTCGATATGAACTGATATTTATTATAATTTAAGCATATCTTATTTACAAGATCTAACTATGTTTGATCCCTATCAATTCCTATTTATTTACTCGTCAGTGACTTCAGTGCTTGATGTGTATTTATCATTAGTAATCCAGATTGAAAGTGACCTTACATTTCATACAAAAAATCTTATAATTGTTTATTCAAATTATAATAACAATTAAACTTAATAATCAATTTTTAAATATACAATTTATTGCACGGTCATTTGCAAGCTTTAAAACATAAAATCGGCTATTTACAAAGAAATAATTATATACAACCCAGGTATAAAACTTAACTGTTTCCAAAGTTATTAACAATTTTTCTAATTGATGTCATTTACTGCTTATGAAATTGAACAGAAAAGTATAATCACATCGATCAAACTATGGAATTAAGAGTGTGGTCATGAACATTTGTTACTTAATAAGACTTTTGTACTAGTATAGATTATTGTTTTACTACTTTCTTTAATTGATTTGATTCTTTTAAAAAACATATTTGCAGTATAAGATCAATGCAGGTTACTGTTGTATGGAGATTGCATAAGCACTATGAGTTCAATTATATGGAATAGATATTGATAATATGTTCGCATTGGAAGGTACCACATCAAAACTTATGGAGAAAGGCTTGAAAGAATATTTGAAGAAAGTTAAAGAAGAATCTTCAGTGATAGTCATTCTTCATAGAAGTAGAATTTTCAATAGGTTAGATTATAATAGGATTTATTTGTCTCTTTTTTAGAACCACTTTTTTGGCCCATGCAGACATCTCACTTTTTAAAATAACATTACAAAATGAAATCTGTAAGAAATTAAATGTACATATTCTATTTATCGAATACATATATGAGTAAGAGTCGCTACATAATTATTTAAGAAATCTTCAGTCCAAAAATTCAATATAAACCCAAAGATAACACCAAAATATCAAACTACTGGACGGACTATGAACCCAAAACATTACAAAATGAGACGTAAATTGATTGTATGGTCTAATAATCATATTGTGAAAAATGGTAAATTATATTTGTTTTGGTAACAATAGTGTGAAAAACCAATGCAGCAAATTGGACATACGACGTCATAACTAAAAACTATTTGGTTGAAGAAATTCGACATTGATAAAACAATGATATTGTAACAAATATATTTGTTGCTGTAACAAAGTAGCGGTCCTATTTTTTTGGATAATGTCTTGGCTGCTGTAATTAGTCGAATAGTAGAATTTAAGTATTATAAAAGTATTTTTTTTTTCTATAAATTTTAGTTTGAAATTAAGAATTCAGTCCGTTTTCTTAAAAATTGTCGTACAAAAATCTATGCAGGCACTGTGTTCTATTAGTTTCTCAGATCTGTTAGAGTTAATTGAATTGGTAGTAAATTATACGTGAAAAATAAATATTATTAATGAATCAGCTTACTAGCATTCATTTCAAATTCAATGTTTCTTTGAATCTTACTCTTACAAGTCATTTCTGCATTTCTGACATCGTATGGTGTTATCTTTATTTGGTTTATTAAACGTAGGATAGGATAAAATACCATAAAAATATACTAAACAACTAAAACTTTTCGCTTTCAGTAACCTTCCAAAAGCAAAGAAATAAAAATTGTTCAAAGACCACAAGTTTAAATAACTCTATACCCTCCATTACCGTGTGTCCTAGAGGAATGCATCAATCAATGTTGCAAGGAAATTCCGATGTTGAATTAATTATTTGTAGCTCTATTTTGAAAACTAACACAAAATAATTATGTTGTATTTTTAGTTTGATATATGGTCCGCATTTACTTAGTATTTGCCCTAGAAACATGACTGTGGGCAAATTCATGAATAACCAGAATAACATAAAATAATTATCAATAATCAGCAAACAACATTATTTCCAAAATTTCAATAACTAAATTCCTCCTACCTAACTAAAAATAACACCACTATTGTTGTATGTGGTGCTAAATTTGGCAACAGAGAATGTAAGGAAATGCCTCTCATTTGATTCAGTTCACTTTGGTTCCAGGCTTCACTTCTCTCAATGATCATGACTTAAATATAGTATAGTAACTAGTACAGTATAGTGACTACACAGGTTTGCAGTTACTCGTACTATGAATGCAAGCTGATATAAATATACAAAATATGTGCATTCAATGTATTCCCATTTGCTTCAAATAGCATATGTAGACATATAACTATTATATGATGACATACATATAAGTTTAACGACATATTACATAGATTGTAAATAAAAATGGTAATTACAACTTGTGGTTATTGAAATAAATGCGAATGAAAAGTTTTTCTAATAATTCAAGTTGCAAATTATGTGTTAAAGTTGTGGTGAATATTTTAAAATATATTAAAAAACCTAGTCATGATATTCTTTAACATTTTTTGAGCTATTCTTAATACTTTGGACATCTTATGGCTACTTTGTGATACATAATCGATTAGCATACATAGCAAATACCTCTCCATCTTCTAGTCACAATATATATTATCAAAAGCATAGGAAGTTTGTATTAGACATTTGTATCACAACACATGTACAAGTTGAAATATAGTTGTAACATTTATTTTTGTGCCGCTTAATATTTAAATCTCGCTTTTGAATATTTATAAAACAATAAATAGACGGATCCACGTACCAGAGCGCGACCGGGGTCCCGCGGCCGCAACAAAACATAACCTATACACAACAAAACGAACAAACAAACGCAGGAACGACAACGCGGCCGCGGCCGACGCGCGCGCGACTGCGACCACCCTCAATGTATCGAAAATATTTAACTCCGGTCGAGGTCCCACTCTCACTCGCGCACGACGCGGCGCGCGTCGTCACGCACCGACCTCGCGGCCGACGTTCGACTCGATACGGCAACATATACGTATAATATACAATTGGAACTCCTATTATTATTAATTACCTAACTTCTCTCCTCCTCGCGTAAATCACAATCGGTAACGAGACAACTCAGAAAACGGCGCGGACATCGCCCCGGTGCCAGCGGGCGGCTCGCGACGACATCACACGCGCGAGCGGCCCGCCGAGCGACGGCGCCGCGACGAAACGATTACAAAATAAATATCCGCGACCGCACGGCCGGGCCGACCGGCGCGCGGCACCTTAGAGCTATCGTAAGGACACTTGGGGAGCGGGGGCGGGCGCTGGGGCGCGGGGCTCAGTCGATGACGACGTAGGGCAGCGCCAGCAGGTCGCCGAGGCGCGCGCACTCGTGCCACTCGGCGAAGCGCGCGGGGCGGCGCGGCCGGCCCAGCTCGTCGCGCGCCCCCTCCTCGTCCTCGGGCGGGGCCAGCGCCGCCCGCAGCGCCGCCTCGTCCGCCGCGTGGTCGGCCAGGCGCAGCAGCGGCGCGGGCGCGGCCAGCGCGTACTGGCAGGACGCCGCCCGCAGCGCCGCCGCACACGCCGCCGCCAGCGCGCGCCCGTCCAGCGCCGCCTCCGCCTCCGCCGCGGCGCCCGGCTCCTCCCCTTTCGTCCGCTCGACGGTGCGGTGCTCCCGCGGCTCCAGCGCGAACTGCTCGCTCGGCGGCGGCTCCGCGACGCTCTCCATGCTCGCGTCGCCCGTCTCGTCGGCTTCTACTTTGACTTCCTCCTCGTCGAGGAGCGGCGCCTTCAGTCTCTCGCTCGGCTCGAGCTCCGGCTCGGCCGGCGGGTCGGACGACGGATTCGAGGCCTCGTCGGGTGGCTCCGCCTTGACCTCGGGTCGCGGCGCGTCGGGCGGCGGGTCGTCGAGGGGGTAGGGTCGCGGCGGCGGCGTGGGCGGCGGGGGCGGCGGGCTGGGCGGCGGCGGCGCGAAGGCCGTCCAGGGCAGGTCCGGGCAGAGCGGCACGCGCGCGAGGTTCTTGACGCAGGCGTCGTCGGCGTAGTCGGAGTACTTGTAGAGCGGCACGACGGCGGCGAAGAGGCCGGGGCGCGCGGGGTCGGCGGCGCGGCGCACGGCGTAGGGGTGCGGGGCGGCGGGCGCGCGCGTGCCGTTGACGCCGGCCAGCAGCGCGTGGTGCAGCGCGTGCACGTGCAGCGGCGCCACGCGCAGCCGGACCGCGGCCGGGCACTCCGCCTCCCCCGCCTCCCCCGCCGCCTGCCCCTCCCCCTGCGGCTCCCCGCACGTGCACTCGGCGTACTCGCGCTCGTCCTCCAGCGGGAAGATGTCGGGCGCGGGGGAGGCGGGCGCGGGGGCGGAGGGCTCGCTGCCGCCGTTGCGCATCGGCGACTCCACCGCCACGGGACTCGCTGGAATTTACCAATTCATCTACAACAACGATTTTTGTTTATTCAACTCTTGGAACGAAGGCATTCATAAGTTGATAAACTCTAAATACAAACTTGTAAAAATCTCTCGATACGATAACTGTTAAAATCAATCTACTAGCTACCTTCTGACTTAACTTTAATAATGTACACAAACATTTGAACGCACACTTCCGTGTAACATTTTCTATGTTATTATCTGAATATGTGTTGAATCACGCATCGATCTCAAGTTACATTTATTATTATACCTTCCGCAAATTGCTAACGCGCTGGAAATATTAATATCAGCAATATATGTATAAATTATTATTGTTGATGGGGTGCATAAAAATCAGCAGTCCTTGTCACCGGGCGTCACCGAACGACAGCCAAGCACATTAGCAAGTTGCGGGGGACCAACGAGCCTCACTAGTCACACGGTACACTCACGGTCGGGCTCTATGAGCATGACGTCGGGCGAGGCGGGCGAGGCGGGCGAGGGCGGGCGCGACGCGGCCTTGCTGCCCCGCAGCTGGATCTGCTCCAGCAGCTCCTTGGTTGTTTTCACCTGGAATAGTCAGATTACAATTTAAATAAAGTAGGCAAGATGGTAGATTTAGTTTTGTTTGCTAAAATAGATGGAAGGAGGATGTTTTCGCTATTACGAAATCTGCCAATTTCCCTATCAAGCATGCTCATTTTCATCCTTAGACAATATTTCGAATTTGTTCGACACATCAAACTCGGAAGTGGTTCACTGTGACACTTGGCTCCAACATACGGGTTGAGTGAAAACTGCATCAGGCCGCGGCGAGCGTGTTGTATGCGTGGAGGGCGTCTCGCCGGTTGCCGCGGTTGCTCCAGGCCCAGGGTGAGCCCGCGGCGCCGGGCGTCTGCGGTCCCCACCGTGCCCCCCTCGGCCCCTACCATCAGTTCCTGACGTAATCTACGTCCTTTCTTCGAGGTAATAATCGATTTTTTATGATTTCCAGCTGCCTTCTTTAAGTCATCAGCTTACCTGGTTATAGGGCGGCCTATGCCCCTTTTGCCTGAGAGCAAGCTACGTTGTATAATAAATAAAATATACGCATAAATACCTTCTTAGCCCCTGCGGGCGGTAGACGCGTGGCGAGCGCGTTGTACGTGTCGGGGGCGTCGCGCCGCCAGCCGTTCCGCCGCCGCTCGCCGTGCGCCGACCCATTGCGCGCCCCCCAAGGACCCCCGGCGCCCCCCACGGTGGGCCCCGCGGCCCCCACTGCGGCTCCCGGGGTCCCCCACGCCGCCGCCGCCGCCGCCGGCGCCGCCCCCGCGCCCGTCGCTGCCGTTTCCGTGCCCGATCCGGCTCGACTGTGCCCTCTGTACAACAAAAAATAAATAATTACAAAATAGTACATTAAGATTGACTCAATGTAGAACTAAGTGGAAGTTATCATCGATGGTCACGGCCCTCTCACATGAGGAAACGACGAAAAAAGAACATTACAGTATGTGTGGCTTGAATAGCATATTATTGCATGTCGTGAAGTGCGCATAGATCCAACTATTATTATTAATGCAAAAATGTGTGAAGTTGGATGGATGGATGTTTGTTACATTTCCACGCAAAAACACAGATGAAATTTGGTAAGTACGTACTACGAACCTAGTTTATACCCTGAATTAACATATTATAGAACACTTTTATCCGTCTCTGTGACAAATTCCTAGGTCAAAAGGGACGAAGTCGCAGGCGGAAGCTAGTTTTATATGTCAGTAACCCATTAATGACCCACTACAGGGTCGGGTCTCCTCTTACTATGAGAAGGATGTAGGCCTTAGTCCACCACGCTGGCCTAGTGCGGGTTGGTGGACAGGTTGGTGTGGTAGTTTTACATAATGCCGCCAAAATAACAGTTAAGTACTTTGTATCACGAACCATGGTGCACAAAAATAAAACTATAGTTAGGAATCATAGTAAAAACTAAAAATGTTAAAACGCCTATTGTGTTCGCAACAAAGTTGACATAATATATCGTTGTGTACAGAAACATTGCAACATTATTAGCGATACATTTATGACTGACTTCCTCCAGACAGTAGTATGTCGTTCATATAAACATGACATTTATTTTGCGATTAGAAATTAAGTGATAGATATTATGTACTACTTTAATAGTCTCACCCTTCTAATTAAAATATATACATAAATTGTATATGTGTAATGATTATATCTGACCTTTTTCTTTTGGGTTTTTTATCCCTCTTCGCCTTTTTATCATCGTTCAGAGGTTCAGGAGATGGTGGCCGCTTCACAGCTGAAAATGAAATTTAAATGAAATAAAAATAAATGGAAACTTCATCTACATATATTAGAATTTCCTTAGCTGTTATAATATGTGAGGCGTAAGCTCTGCTCTTCACTTGTGTGAAGTGCACCTGAATACTGTAGACTATCAAAAGAGTGGCGGTTCTACATTGTTCCGTAAAGCTCGGCGAACAAACGTGAACGGGAATGTACATATAATAATAATAATTAAGATGGCTTTCGCGCGTACGACGGCGATGTACGACTCGTTATACAGAGAGGTACGGCAGCACGAATTCACGACATAGTTGAAAGTGTGTAGAACCTCCATAAATTGTTGCCGTCACTGCCAAATTTGGAAATGGGTGGTTTTCAAATTTGGAAATTCATCTTTATGGTCCGCAAGCGACGGATTTCCGTGACCGATTTCTTCCTGGCTTCTAATTTGTAGAATGCTTGTCAGTAACCCATTAATGACCCACTACAGGATCGGGTCTCCTCTCACAATGAGAGGGATTTAGGCCGCCGTCCACGCTGGCCTACTGCGGGTTGGTGGACGCGACGCAAGAATGCCTAAGAGGGCAAAACTAATAAGGATTGTGAAAAGTTGTTTGGATGAGATAAGGTGATACTCACGTGGCGCGGTGGTGGTGGGCTTGAGGGAGGGCGGCGGCGGGGCGGCGGGCGGCGGGTCGTCGTCCACCAAGATCACATCTTGCGAGTCCGACTCGTAGCCGCCCCACGCTGCAACACGCAAACGTACATTGAACGTACATTACATACACAGCCGGTACAGTACGGTCTATTGATCGTAAATACTGTAAAATTGTTCCAAATATTTCCAGATTACAGTCTCCGAAAGGTGTATTCCACAATAATAGTGAACGACAACAGAACTGAAAGGTGTGTGTATTGTTTAACCTGATTATTACACCAAAGATTTTTGGATTGGGTACTAGTCAAAAGATCATAATAATATTCATTATTATATTACAATGTTTCTTCACACACCCGATGCTAATTAAAATGTTGTTTCTGTGTGATTATGTCACGTTAAAATACCGGAAAAGAAGTTGTCACAATGACAAATTTATTTCACTAATCATATAATTATCAAATAATACATTTTTCTGTAGCTATAACCCATCTTCAGATTACGGATTTAGATTGATACTGTTTGGTTGCCATGATACTTAAAACACTCCATGGACTGCCAACCAAATGTCACATAGATGATCCATAATCTGAAGATTAGTTATTAATTTCCGGCGATAGTGAATTTAAATGTTAGTTCAACATACTTTTTGTAAACACATTTGATATGGTTAACAGATTTAGTGGATACAGAGTGTATTATTCATTTATTTCATTAAACAAATACAGCCTGTTAAAAGTTACAATGTTTTTTCGTTACAATAGTGTATGTATACATATTATATTTATTAGGTATTTAATTGAGTTGAGTATATAATTATGAGCAAGCATACCTGGCCTGGAAGGAGGCCGCGGGCTGGCCACCGCTGGACTCACCACTTGCTGCAAATATTGCCAATTCTTATTCCAAATCTACCCTCAATTTATTCAATATAATCAACAATTTATAACTTTCTTTTCACTTACAATTTTTTATACAAATAACTATTAGGATTATAGTGTAGCAAAACACTATAGTCGTAATTTAGAAATAAAGTAAATTGCACGTTAATATTAAGAAATCGCAACGAGCCTTAAATTTATTTCAAAGGCATGTGTGTGGGTTCCAATAATATTTCTTTGGATGTGGATTGAGACGGATAATGTTTGA
Source organism: Erynnis tages (assembly GCA_905147235.1). Taxonomy (NCBI): domain Eukaryota; kingdom Metazoa; phylum Arthropoda; class Insecta; order Lepidoptera; family Hesperiidae; genus Erynnis; species Erynnis tages. Next base: position 1,662,194 of record LR990093.1, read on the forward strand.
TTGCCTAGACGTTCTTTAATAGCAGTGTGCAAAAAACCCGTACTTAAACCACAGCTTTCTATGCGAAAAGTAGTACTTTTTGCACCGTCATTATTTCGGGTTACATAATTCACTCGTGCAATAGAATACTAGTGTCTGAAGTTAGCCAATGACGTTTATCGCTAATCTTATGCCGTGCAACAATGGCTACTCAACCCATTCCCTGTCCCTGTTCCGTGAATCACATATGATACATACCCATTGTTAAACTATTGTGTCTACTTATTGGACAGGGAAACTGTTAAGACACACTATTGTAATGTAATATTTAATAGTTTTAAAAATACAATCAAACATTATTAACTTTATCCATCAAATAATTTATTGAATCCAACCATCAATCTTCAAATTAAATCAATTACAACAAAGTCCATAGTATTTTTGAAAGAGAAGGTAATATATTTATTATGAAAAGAAAAAGGATAGCATCATTTAAGGAGAAGTGATTATATTTACCCGCGAGAGGGCGGGGGAGGTGAGGGGGGTTCCGCCCAACCGCCGCACTTGTCGCTCGGCTGACGACCGATTTGAACCTGAGAAAAAGAAAAATAAGTAAGATAAATATTCCCCACGACGTATGCATGTATTCCTTCAGCCATACAGCAGGTACAATTATATAAAGTTCACATAACTTGCCACTGAGATCGCCACTAGGATTCCAACCCAGACCCTTCAAATCAGATTCTCAGTTACTGGGCCATCATTGTTTTAATTTTAAAGAAATTAACACTAAGCAATACGATAAGAGCAATACCAAGAGTGGAAGGGTGCTAATTGTCATTGTCGGCTTAGGAGGAGTGCCCATTTCCTGCCTATTATAGATAAAAATTCCATTCCAAAATTCCAACAAATCATTTTCTCTTGGAATTGTCAATTAGATTTAATATTTGTTAAACTTCACAAGATTTTCGGGTCAGTCCCGCGATGGTTATTGGCACTGCGCCAAACTACACTGTCTCGGAATATGGATTCATTAAGACCTATTGTGGCGAGTACCTTTTAGCAATTAGTAACAAGTTATTTTAAGCTTGTTTAATTTTATTATATCTTAATATTGCTTTATTAAAATTTTCCAGAACTTCATTTTCACACTAATCAATAGAATAATATTAAGGTGATATTGTATGGGTTAATTTAATACTTAATGGATTTTTGAAATAAATTTAGAAACCATGCTAGCCTAGTACTTTCTAGTGCCTAGCTCTCAGGACTCGGGTTGGCATTGAATGTTACTGAATTATCACTTAATACCAGGTGGGTAACTGCTGTAACAATCAAATCTACCCAACCTAAACACAAAATGGTGCTTGCTCCACCACGGATTATAAGGGTGGTGTTACCTCTATGAGTGAACCCCTTATTCTACTATCTAACAATCGGGGCTAGTTAGATTGTCTGACCACAGTGCAAGGAGTTATACAGAACAACTCTGAGACTTGCAATGGTTTTACAAACTGACTGAATTGGCTGACGACTTGAAGAAGACAGCAGAATACCGTTGGATTCAGAGGGCCCAGGACCGGGTGGAGTGGCGTCGATTAGGGGAGGCCCACGTCCAGCAGTGGACTACCGAGGGCTGAAAGGAGGGAAGGAAAGGAAACTGACCAGTGTGTCCGGGCGAGGCGACGGTGGGGATGACCAGGTCCCGCCAGCGCTTCACCAGCACCTTGGCGCGGCGCGCGAGCGTCGGGTCCGTGGTCTTCCGCCGCAGCTCGTTCACGTGCTTGCCCAGTCGGGTGGTCTGGCAACGATAGAACACAGTTAGGACGGGGATTACGGCAAACTCCTAAAACTAGCATAAAATCATTAAACAATTGTGTTGCCGATGTTGTGTAGACCGTTTAGACCTTGGGGGTGATGTTTTGTTTTAATTTAAAACAAAACAAAGTTGCTTTATGATGGTTTTAGGAGATTGTAGTAACCCTCCAGGTCTGAATTCTAGCTCCGTTAGTGTTACCAGGTACCTTACAAAAATATTTACACAGCTGTTACACAGCTGTTAGTTTCCCTTAAAGTTTGTAAATAAATAAATAATCACATGGCTGTCTCGTGAATCAAATGTGATACATGTAAATTGTTTAACCACTTCGCTGTCCCGTGAGTCACATGTGACTCATACCCATTGTTTAAATATTGTATCTATTTATTGGACAGGCAAAGTGTTGAAACAATTGTTACCCCTTATCGGACAGAAGTGATAAATATCACCTGCTGTAAAGGTGAAGGAAAATGTTGTGAAAGCATAATCACTCCATAATGTTATGAAAGGCATGTGAAGTCCACCAACCGCCATTAGGCCAGCGTGAAGGACTAAGGCCACATCATTTACATTATTTTCAATGTAAAAAACCTGAACCTGGAGTGGGTCACAAATGGGTCACAGACTGCTACTGTTCTGTACTGTTACTCCTGTTACTGTTTTTCGTACCTTTTTGATGAATCAGGCTACATAAATGTAGTTCAATTATTCAATGTAGTCCCCTATTAAATCTTATCAATTAATATTACTCTTCACTAAAGCAATGGGAACACAGTGTAAGTGCATATAATTGAAAGAGATATTTTTTTCTATTAGAAAATCCAATTTTTGACAGTCACCATACACCAACCTTATTTTCTGATGCTTATAATATGATTATAATAACACTACATTACATTACTGTGTGAATAATAAGATATTTTTAAAGAAATTCTGCCACTATATCGTTATTTCTGCCAAACATGAATGTTTGAATCAATTATATTTATTATAATACAATAACTATATTTCACACACAATAAAAAATTTAGTGTGGGAATGTTTTCATTATTTCTTTATAAGTAATTCTAATACTTACTAAGTATATGTAAATAATTAATTCATTGAGTGTTTAGTACCTGAATGGAGTTAATGAACTTTATTGCTTTATATTTGTTACAAACCAGGTAGATTCAATAATATAGATATTTAAAAGAAAGGTGCATTCATGGACACTGTACTTTTAACTCTAACTAATGGGAGCGTACTCATTGTTTTTGTGACTTAAATCAAGGGATTCTCTGTTCATTTTTTACTCTTATCTTATTTGGTATATCTTGGCATTACCTTTTATTGAAAAAAGTTTAAAATTGCATTACAAAAATAAATTATAGTGACTAGAAATTTTACTATAACCGCATTTTACTAAATGCATATTTCATGTATACATGGTACATATACCATAATAACATTTTTTACAATTTTTGTCTGTCTGTCTGTTTGTTCCTGCTATCTCTGGAATGGCTAGACCAATTTTGACGAGACTTTCACTGACAGATAGCTGATGTAATAAGGAGTAACTACTTATATTTTAGAATTATCTTATAGTAAGATAGTTAAATTCCACACGGACGAAGTCACGTGCACAACTAGTTTAAAAACATATAAATATGTTATTACCTCCAGCAACTCTTTTGTAATATTGAATTTCTCCAAAATGGATATAATTTCGTTAACGGCCTGCATGTCGACCACCTGAAAGTGAAAAAATATATAAAATTATAACTTATGTAGGTACACTTTATTCAAAAATATAATATGATAATAATAAATTTTATATGTTACAGTAACAATAGTTATAAAATACACTACATATGAGGTGCCATGCCTAAAGCCCCATAATTTGAAATAGTTAACTGAATTTAATGATAAGGCCCAGGAAACCTATAAATCAGTTGAAAATGTTGCTTCAAATAGCATTTTACCACAAGAGTTACTAGTGTAATTCATATTACATCTGTATTACAAAGCGGATAAGACAAATTATCATTTAAATTAAATACGATATTATTAAATGTCCTATTATTATTAACCGATGATTATAGGTATAAAAGGGATATTAAAGGGATAAATTGTTCTCATATTCCAAAAGTTATCAGTACTAGGACTACTAGTTAACGATACAATTTAAAAAAACCGATAGTTACTATCAGAAAGTTAGATCAAAATATCTACAAACCTATCAATAAATAAAGAATGAATTTCATTTCAAAGCAACAGTTTGTTGTTCGGTTTATCGTCACACTGCTTTTTATGATCCTCGCCAATCAATGCACTGAGTATTAAAAACGAGAAAAACCAATGTTCAACTTCCTACTATTGTGGTTTAGATTTCAATAGTTTTTAGTGAGAATTGTTTGTATATTGCTTTTTATACCATGTACGAATATATGGGCTGCACTTAGAAAACGTATAATACAGAAAATGCATACAACTTTAGATAGAATTTCTGTCTTATTTCTAAATGTAGAATGAATGAATGTAGAATGTATAATTTATCTGTATGACTTTCATTAAGTGTGCACAAATTGTACCTGATAATGAATAAAAGCTTTTGAGTTTGAGTTTTGAATGGTCCATGGATGCAGTGACTTCTTAACATCAGGTGACATAATTCCAATAAAAAAAGGAAGTTTGTAACAGTTTATACAAAATTGACGACCCGAGTGGCGTAGTGGTTAAGACACTGGTGCGCTATGCGTAGGGTCCTGGGTTCAATTCCCATTCGAATTATGAATTTGAATTTCTGTTTCTGGTCTGGGTGTGTTGTGTTGTTGTCTTGTGTGTGTCCATGGCGCCCACGACACAGGGAATCCTAGTGTGGGGCTGTGAGTGTTAAGTGTTATTTATTATTATTAAAAAAATCTGCTTAGAGATGCTAATTGTATCAAAACATCAGTGTAACTGTAGAGAAGGCTTTAACATCATTCAAAGTTACACTACTACACCTACACCTACCTGTTGCTACTCATTCATTTGAAGCTTTTAGCTAAACTGAATGATTCTAGTTTACCATGACAAACTTTGGCTGTGTTCACTAAAAACTTTTCTAGTTTTAACACCTACACAAAGATAAATTTAAAAATTAACTTACCAACTTATAATCAAATAACATTTATCAATAATTAAACTATTGAAAACCAAATGACTCAAATTAAATTACACCATAATTTATGTTTATGTAACATAAAAACTGACCCAAACTTATGGTAATGCAAAAGGTACTTAAATATTTTTCCTTTAAATTATTATTTGATTGCAATAACTATTTACTTCCTATTATAAAAAATACAGCTAAGATCAACAACACATAGAAAAATTTCTTTCTACATTGTATTATAACTTGTCCATTTTCTAGCCATCAAAAAGTTTTTTGCAACGCTTAATCAAAGCGTAAAGTGCTCTCATCCAAAGCCCGCAATGAACTAGCTATTCCCCTCGAGTTGCTAGTGTTAATAGAGAGAACTACAGAGAGAACAACTTACCATAAGAATGGTGTTTGTTGGTCTAACACAATCAACTTAAATCTATACGGAAACAATAATGAAAGTGAAAACAAAAATTGAATTTCAATTGATACAAGCACTAATTGCCTTTGATAAGAAGCAAGATAATGGTTATGCTAGGAAGTTGTTGATTACAGCTATGTTTTCAAACAAAGCTTAAGGTGGACTGACAACTACTTAATTGTTTTTCTGCTTAATTTAACTCTGGCTATGGCAGGTAAGCATTCTACCATTGAACAGAAATTTTAGCGTAATAGCCCAGTTAAGCTGTGACAGCCCAGTGGCTAAGAAGTCTAGGGGTTCGGGTTTGAATTTCAGTGGCACACACCAAAAAACTTTCTTTAAAAAAGGTTATGTGTGGTTTAAGAAATTAAATATCATTGGATCTAACTGTAATGAAGAATATCATGAGGAAATGTATGCCCGAGTTCATAAAAAAAATGTTCTCAAAGGTGTGTGAAGTCCACCAACCCCAGATAAGGTGAGCATGGTGGACTAAAGCCCACATCCCTCTCACTGTGAGAAGAGACCTGACTTTGCAGTGGGTCATTAATAGGTTATAGACAATTGGCTATGGAAATATTCATAGGCAACCTGTACAAACAAAGTCGCTTGTGTAGGCTTATATTTTTATTATAACTATGTAACAGATTTTAATGTGGTTTTCAACAAGACAGAGTGAATGAAGTGGAGGCTTTAGGTATATGTTTATATTATAGTAGAGAAGATACGCCAAAATAATTGCAATGACACATTTGTGGAGTGAGCCTTGTTCTAGAATAGGATTGTTCTAGAAGATTATAGTCTGATGGGGAAGTACCTATTACTGTTCTAATGACCTGCTATGAAGAATGAAGCTATTCATGTTACAATTTTATTAGTTCTAGCTGGGAATTTGCATTGGTTATCTTTGGCTTCAGTAGTGACATATGGACCTTATAGTATTTTTAGCGACTGATCAAGAGTTCTGACTGCCCTAGGCTAATAATGAAGATTACCACCAGGTGTGTTATGGTCGGCCTAAAAAAAGTTGTTTATATTATATTAGTTTTGACTTTGTATACTGAACATTTTAACATGGATTATACTATCTTCAAAAATCCTTTTTTGACAATTTAATAACAGGAAAAAGTTATTTTTATAGGCATAAAATATTGATTTTACCTCAAGCAGTGGTCGGATTGGTACCAAAAAATACACATGATAGTCTGACATTACTTTATGGTCTGGCTGCTTACAACCAAAAGCAATCCTAATCACTATCACTGGTTGATATTGACTAAGTTTATTGATTTTCGCCCCCCTTAATCAAATATGGAGGGTCTGTAGATTTTTAGATAAGTGATTTTGTACTAAAAAACTAATTAAAAATCTAGTCAAGAATCAAGAAATTTGGTATGGTTTAAGTAGTATATTTGGCAAGTGAATAAGTTAGTTTCTTATATTAAGGTTTTTTTCGTAAATTAATTTCTAAAAAAATCAAATTCAAAGCCAATGGAATTGTATTGGAATGTTGCAAGTTAGCATAATTTTACTTAATTTTTCCAACCCACCGCATGGTAAGCTTCTGAGGCACATGGTTATATCAGTGTTAATTGTATGCCAAATATAGCCACATTACCCTAATGGGCTATAAAGTCACTATACAGCAATAATTATTGAAATCTAAAAAAAATTGGTTGTATAATAGTGTGTGTTTAGTACAATTAGTGTTTAAGAAGTAAGTTTAAAGGACATCATAATTATTATTTCAATTCAAATTTTTTTGTATCTATATTTTTATAAGTCTTAAGGTCAGTAATCCCTGAAAACATGAAATATAAGTACTCAAATTCTGTGAGGCTCATTCAGCCTGAAACAGTACCATCAGACATGTTCGAGTATCCTTCACACAAGGATGCTAAATTGTTACGAAAACTCCACTGACCTGATATTGCACCATCGAAAACGAATAAAAAAGAATAGTTACACCTCCAATCTGCCAGAGATCGGGTGACGAACACCATGTGAGCATGAGGTGAACCCACACCGCCGACTGCATCCCCCATATCGCATGAGCCAAAAGCGTACGAAAAAACACATTTTCCTCTCTTTATCACCAATCCAAGCTTAACGACTCAAACTGACGAAAATCTACGGGAAAGGTCGCGCGTGGCACAATTCCATACTTTCACATTGCAAAACATTTGGCACTAGGGACGGAGGGACGAGAGGAGCGCTGACTACGTCAGTGGCCCCGTACATCGCACTTCACGCTCACGTATCCCCACACAGACACCACATTTTCATCACATATCTCGCTTTATTCGCTCTCCTGCCTCTCCGATGAGACCTGTTACGCTGTTGCCACGGCATAAGGCACTAGGGAGTCTAGAGGCAACCTCCCAAGAGGCCGAATCGCAACTCGAATCGGGTGTCACAGGCTCGTGTGGACCGTTTCCGTATCTCAGACTCGCTTATCGGACTTAAGATCTTCAAAACTCGGAAACTTACATTGTAATTGTTATCCAACGCATTCAGAAGTCGATTACTGAGCTCATGAGCGTTATTACTCATTTATAAACGAAAATATTTAACTAAATACGACGAACGTGTCTCGGCTGCGTCGTAATGGCGGACCGACGACTACGTATGCCCGTGCCAGGGCATTTTAGCCGAATAATTCAGCTGATATCTACTGAGGCGACGCACACTCGTGTTTTTCCGTTTCTTTTGACGGGTAAACTTAAAGTTTACTCAGAAGCCTCAATAGATGGCGCTACAAAATGGAAATATATTTTAAGTTTTATCTAATTACGAAATAAACAAATACTTTTATTTTACGTAATTAAATTTACTTTATATATTTATAAATTAAGGTCATTATTAAATGTATTAAAATAGAAAACTCAAATTGCCAATTACAATTTACTAGTAACATAAAGTTTGACAGATTTTACTATATGGCAATTATTGGTTACTTAGTTCATAGAAAATCTGATAGATGGCAGTGAATGAGAGAAAAGAAATAATATATTTCCTGTCATTCTTCTTGCCAGCTTCAAAAATACGCCCAAGCCAATTTTCATTCAACAGGTAAAATTTAAAAGAACATAGATCCTTAATAAAATTGTTTTTGAACGAAAAACGTCTATGCCCTAGTAACACAAATTGAGATAATATAAAACTAATCTTAGTTTGTAGAAAAAATATGATAAATACACAAATAGGTACAGCCAACAATGTGCAAAAATATTAAATAATCATGTTAAGAAAAAATGGACATGATATAGATAGGTTTGTATGATAAAATTACAAAATTTGTATCATCAAGTCTTATCAAGCTTCAGTTTCCTCCTTATGGTAAAACTATGTAATAGCTTAAAAACCTAATCACTTCATTTAGTACTTTAAATATTCAAAAGTCAAAGCTCATTACTTATTCTGATATTGAAAAAATATTTGAAATAGTGAAACAGTAGGTAAAAACCCTAAACAGTAAAACAAATTGCTTAAGTTTTCAAGCGCAAAATATTTTCACTACTGAGAAAGGCGAGTTGCTTAGGATTTTAACTATGTACGTACATAAATTTGGATGGTAATTTCCCTTAAATATGGATTTTGGTATACGAAAGACTGACAACCACTTATCTTCATATCGTAAAATAAAACAGTGATTATTTGCAAAATACAACAAACATAATTATATTTATGGAATGCTAGAATTTTTGCATGCTATTTAATAACTTAATACAAATAAAATAATACGCTTCCGATCGATTGCTGTTTCAGAACGAGTAGGTCCTGTACTACCGACTGGTGGCAAATTGAATTTATTTCAACTATTTTCAACTGGTAACACTTCAGTCTAGCCATATTTCAAAAACTAAAAGTGTCATTTTTCGATTTGTCTGAAGTCGTGTATCGCGTTAAATACGATGGCATAAATACATAAATATACATATATTCCGTAAAATAATGCGAATAAATTCGCGATTCTCCTTCGTTTAGATTTCGCGTAGTCATGTAAACGTGGTGTCTGATCGAAATACGGTCATCTTATTGATAAATGGCGAAAATATTAATTTGTGTGTTGTGTAGTGAGTGAGGCGATGGATCGTCGGTGTTCGCAGTCGGTCCGGACGCTAGTTTTCGACGATTCGGACTCCGATCCGCCTAAGGGCGGGCAGAAGAAGGACTTGGCATCGTCCGGGTTTCCGTCGTCGCTGAACCAGAGCGTGGAAGGTCAGAGAAATGTTGTATTTGGTCGGCTAAGTAGCGCGTTTTGTATTGTTGTCATAGACATTTTGTAATCGGTGGTATTCGGTGGTGTTTTCAAGGTTCGCACAGCTGTCAATGCGAGCTGAGTTACAGAAGCGTGAATGAGCGGTCGCGGCCGATCGGCCCGGCCGAATTGTGCGCCAATTACGATCGCATGAGATGTTTTTCGCGACCGCCTACACGGCTACAAGCAGTCTCGTCTCGTTATGAAACTCGTAGATTATGTATTGCAGTACAGATGGCGACATAGATACGACGATAGAAACGCCTACTTTGCTACGTATTATTTGAAACTCTATTCAAATTCAAGTATTCACACAATAAATATGTTTTAAAAAAATGCACTCAGCACAAACGTTATGTGGGTCGCGTAAATAATGAGGGTAAACAAACAAATCCGTCTTTCGTGAAACTGTTTATTTTGAAATATTATTTTACATTTGCAAGATTAATCTGATTTTAATTTATGTTCTAAGTTAATATTTATGTATGTTTTGTATAATTTATTCCAATTAAAAAAATATTTTATTAATCTATGGCTAAAAAAATTTAAAAATTTATTGATGGCTGTTGTCACCTTATGGCAACAAAAGCTGTACAAATTTTGATGAAATTTTGTATATAGATAGTTTATAACCTGGACAAAAATACAAGATACTTTCTATGTATAATATCTCTTTGGATTATTGTCTCAAACCCATGTGGACAAAACCATAACAAAAGAAATTATTTCTACTTTTTACATTCATTACAAGCAGTCGGGAAAACTCACTTGGGCAAATGAAATGTCATAAGCATGGTAACATTTTCACTAATTTCCCAAGAGGCTTGGTAAATTTTTTGTAATCACCAAATTGGTGACACCAATACCTTATTATTAATTTATGTGCTCTGTTTGAACAAAAAATGTCACAGTTTAACACTACCTGCAGTTGGTCACTCAAAACGCGCTTAACTTAGAAAAGTGGATGGTGCATGGTGCTTGCCACTGGGATTTGAACGTCAACCTTACATTTAAGAGACCAAATTTTTGGTCACTGGACTATAAACACTTAACCAGTTAACGATCCTTCATATAAGCAATAGAAATCGGTGAATCTTTCTCCTCCTCCTTTCAGCACTTTTCAATATTTATTCCTCATAGTTTCAGATTTCAACATCCACTCACAATTGAAAAATTCATCCTGTATACAATTTTAATTAAATTGAAAAGACGACAATCTAGTGAGTTAAATGCCAGTTAAGTTATTGTTATTGGTGGCAGAAATGCAAAGTAATGGGTGACCTGGTTCACTGGGTGCACGTTAGTTTAATTAACATGTCTGTACTGAATATGGCTGATAAATATTAATTGGATATTATAAACAACCAGTTTCTGTATACATACAATGTCTGTTTGAGTTATGTAAAGTTTCCAGGAGAACTCATATATTTTGAATTACAATCAAAGAAATAAATGATTCACACTCAAAGTTTGCAAATTAAATTGGCAAAAAGCCACATCGTTCGCAGTACTGACAACTGATGGGGAGGAAATGTCCTCAAATGGCGACTATGTTTAGGCAATAGGAGCACAGGCCACTCTGACCAGGTAGACTGCCCATCTGAAGAAGACAGCGGAGTACCATTGGAATCAGAGAGCCCAGGTCCAGAAGTAGTGGCATCGATTCGGGGAGGTCCATGTCCAGCAGTCGAAAACTAAGGGCTGAAAGGAAGGAAGGAAGAATTTAAAACTGCTCTGCTAGGAATTGAACCCAAGACATGCAGGTGTTTGTGTAGCTTTAGAAAATAAAGTTTTAGTTCCCCTCCGAGAAATCATTTTCTCATAATGTTTATACACATATGCAAACCCGTGCGTGATTATGCATGGCGCATATTATTATGCAAATGCTGTTTGTAATGCATAATGACAAAAGCACGTTGAATACAATGACCGGCTTCTTGATTAGGTGGATTTTTGCATTTTATTGTCGTTAAGGTCACAGTCACATTGGTGTTGCGTAGTGATATGAACTTGGTTTTCTTATTTAGGTGGAATTCGGATCTTAGCAAGCATCTCTAACTATACTGCCCCAGTCCACCTATACAAACTGGGGCAGTATCCACATTACTTCTCACCCTATTGGCTAAATAAGCCACCCGACTGCTTGCCTTTATGTCCGATTGGGCACAGGTCTCTCTCCACAACATCGGGAGGCCTGGAGCACCACGCCACTAATGCGGATTGATGGAGAAACAATATTTGTAATCAGTAATGTATCCGTGTTGCATCTCAGCCTACTGGCTAAAATAGCTACCTGACTGCAACCCTTTATGTCCCCGTGATAAGCACGGGTCTCCATTCGGAGGCCTGCAGCATACTCTGCCAGCCACCACGCTGCTGTTTTTTACTGTCGCCGGATGTTTTTAAACCGCCAATCCCACACACAAGTTTTAACTGTTTTCTTATTGATAACATCTGGGATCAACGGCTTAGCGTGCCCTCAGAAGCACGGAAGCGCGCATCTAATTCGCCACTAGCGATCACCCATCCAGGGGCCCGATTCTGTACGACCATTCACACTCGTATCGCGGCAATGTCGTGTCTTACCCGTGATAAAAAGTCAAAAAAGGCTTAAAAGTCAAATATCGTGACAATCTATTGTGTGCCTTATAGAAAAGACATTAAGGTTCCTTGTCTTGCCGAGTTCATGAAATGACATACGGTTGGATGACACACGATATCGGCACGAAATCTGAATGGTCATACAGAATCAGCCCCCAGGTACTGACCGCGACTGACGTTTCTTAACTTTTTCTATCGCTTGAGATCTACTCAAGCAGCGCGCACGCTTCGAAAGCCTCCTATCTAGTATCCAGTGTAGTGGATCTACTTAAAATCTAGTTACTTACAGTTGAGTCCATCGTAAATACAGCTCACTGAGCTTTCAATACCGGCGCCTCCCGTAAAAGTACCTCTCGTACGCGCTTGTTGGGTGCTTATTCATGGACAGTGTACTAATTGGGTGGACATAATGGAGTCAAGTCTGCATACTTTTATCATAAAAAAAAACTCATACTAGCCTTAGAATAGTATCTCTTCTATCTGCTATCTGCTATGGTAGGTACCAAGACCTTTTGCAAAAAAGAATTGCAAAATCCACTTTTACCAGGTGTATGATAAATCTAAAAAATTTTATGTCGGAAACTGTAACCTACAAAATTTCCTTAAAGTTCATAATTATACTTAGTCAAGTTACTGATAATACTGATTAATAGATAGTGGAAGTTAAAAGTTCGCGAAGATATTATAATATATAAATATGGCCACCCTACGAATAAAGTTAAATGATCAATTGTAATGTATTGTTTATGAATAAACTTAGTGCACTTAATATCCAGGTGACATCATTGTTGTTCATTAGGAAAACTATTTATTTTAGTATCAAGCTGGTATTGTTTACCTGTCTTACAATCTACACAATTAATGTAATAAATTGTAACAATGTAACATTTATTAATAGTTACATAGCGATACACTGAAGCTAAGAATCTTGTAAAAAATTTTGCAATGTTTGTACATGTTTGTACTCATTTGGGTCGCATCTTACAAATGAACATGTGTGAAACAGTTATTTTAATAACTATGTAATGTATGTAATTATGTAACAGACACTATTATAGTTTAGGCTTCTTTTGTTTGCTTCTACCGATAATAGTAGCCTGCACATCTGAGACGATGTCTGATCACTGTGGACCAATCTCTTTTTCTATGTGTTTTTGTCTATAGCTTGCAAGTAGCCTGCATACTTGTGTCTTTACTACTATTTTAAATAAAAAACATCAAAATCAAAATCAAAAATCATTTATTTGCACGAATATGGGTTAGATATTGGTTTTACAGGGCATTTTGATCAATCTATATTTGCAAATTAAAAAATAAAACTAATGTTAGTAATACAAATTAACTTATAAAATATTAAAACTTATTACTGCACAATTTATTTTCATTTTATTTAGTTATAATTTTACTTAATTGAACTCATCGGCTGCCTATGTGCCACCCACCGCTGGGTAAAGAGAGAAAAAGCCGGAGGAAAAAACTCTCAGCACAGTTTTAGTTGTACTTTATTAATTTAGACGCGCATTTCCACATTCATTTTAATAAAATTATTTTTGTGGGGCTCAACATACAAATATTATAATTGCAGGAGGTGCTTTATTTGAACTAGCCATCTTTGTACTCATGCATTGCAACATGCTTGTTTACAGAAAATGTTGGTAGGACTTTCATTTTAATTTAGTTTGGTATCCATGGGCCTCATTGACCACTTGTCAGTAACCCATTAATGACCCACTACAGGGTCGGGTCTCCTCTCACAATGAGAGGGATGTAGGCCGCCGTCCACCACGCACCACTACTGCGGGTTGGTGGACTTCACATACCTTTGAGAACATTTTTTTTTTGTGAACTCTCAGGCATGCAGGTTTCCTCACGATGTTTTCCTTCACCGTAACAGCAGGTGATATTTAATTTTAAAAATCGCACATAACTTTTTTTTTACAAAGTCATTGGTGCGTGCCACTGGGATTCGAACCCGGACCCCTCGATTCGAGGTCGAATTCTAAGCCATTGGGCTATCACCGCTTTGCATTGACCACTTAATAGTAAGATACCTGCATGCTCAATGGCTCGTAAGCATTAAACAACAATAAAAAAAGAAGATAACTAACTAATATTTACACAAAAAAGATCTTTTCTTAAAAAATTCTGTAATCTAAATGATGGTAATCATAGTCACATTTCCTGGCTTTGTCTGTGCAGAAGTAGTTAAGTGACATTTCCTGTGGTGATAGCCATGACGACCATAGCTTAGACAAACAGGACGACTCAATTTAAAAAAATCATTCCCTGAGGGCTCTGACATGGAGATTGGTGTGGGACCTAGGGTGATGGTCAAGATTTTTTGTTCCTGCAATGATAGCCTGTTTGATATTGAATGCACTTGCTTAAATACACTTGGATGGTCTGAATGAAAATGCACTGGTTCTGGTAATGCACACACTTAGTTTATTGTATTTATTTATTAAAAAAATGGAGCACCACAAAACACGTCTGGTTTATTCAATGACTGGGAACGAAGAGAGCGAGACAGAGAATGGAAAGGCATATAACTATTTATTAGAATAATAAACATAGCCTTTTAAAATCAAGACTTTTTAGGGTCTATATTGGTATAAAATCATTGGCAATATCTTAATAGTTTCTCTTATTAATCACAGTAAAATAAATGCAATTCACTTCGTGTCACTAACGCTCTGCTTCCACACAAATTTTTATACAGGAAGTAAGGATGTAGGGATCAATATTTGTTGCTCTTTAACACAATAATTACTAGACATGTTCGGTTGAAATCTAGCAAACATGTAGTTAATCTGGGTTAACATATTATCTAAGGACACTTTTTATCTCTCTCTAGACCAATTTCTTAATACCACCGAGGTCGCGGGCGAAATTTTGTGGACTTATATTTTTGCAACAATCTTTATAATGAGGGTACAATAATGAATTTAGTAAATGTGTCAAAGTTATGCTGAAAGAGTCAAATTGCTGAGTTAATAACGGTGAACTTTATCTCATTATAAGTTCACCTCTGTGGGAGCATCTTATCAAGTTTCTAAAATGTAACAATCGACAATTTCTGTTCAGTGTCAAACATTCTCTGTTTCTTTTTGGTGTCACTGAGAATCTATATTAATTTATAGTAAAAAGAAAATCACCACGCTCTTCTCATGAGAAACTTTTTTGTGGACAAATGAACCATTATTTAAAAAAGAGATTAAGTAATAGTTTGCATGTCGTTTTAATGTGTAGGTAATCGATTGCGCTGTAGCAGCATATCTCGTTTAGCACTCGTTTGTCATGCGGGTAGAAAGTTTGAAGTATAGTAAGCTTCACATTCACACGCTTTATTCATGACATCACATTAGGATTAGCTGTGGCGACTAATGACTCCTGTCAAGAGATTGCGCCGCGGCTGTCCTAAATCGCGCTATCGAAGTTTTTTTATCATCTAGCGGGAGATCTCCTTTTGATTGTATTTGGACGTACGTACCGTTAAAATTTTCATTATTTGAGTGCCCCAGCATATGAATGTTGTATGTTTTGATTGGTAAAGCGTTTGATCCCGTTTGCCATCGATTCAGCCGTAAAACCTCGTCGGAATGTTTATGTTGGAAAACTTCTGACAGAGATCTACGACCAGACTTTAATGATCAACTAGCATTGTATTAGCGAGATGACAGTCCTTTTTATTGAGATACCTGCGCCGTCCGCAATAGGTATTTCGCACCATGCAAGGAAAAATTCAAAATTATGTAATATTGATAGATTTTGTTAAAAGCAAGTGAAAAATGGTGATTTCTGTTCTAAAAAATGTAGTATACATTTATTGCTTAAATTTTAAAATTCAGGTTTTTTAATCTGTTTTTCAAATGTCAAAAACGCTATACGCCATGCAAGCTATCGGCGTGACGTCATTAGCAGTGTAAATAAACAATGGAGTATAACTTTCTTCCTTTACTTCCTTTCCTTTGAGCTGTATTGTTTACACTGCGAGTGACGTCACAAGCATGGTGGCAGCGCCGAGACGGCCGCGACCGTGTTTTCGCGGGGATTTTTGAAATTTAAATTGAAAAGTCTTTTTTTACATAATATTTGTTTGCAATTTTTTTTTCCAATTTTTTATGAGTTTTTATGACTTACGAATTCATATAAAAAGCTTTTTGACATAGGCCGTAATACCCTATTGGCTAGTGTAGTGGACTGATACTTATATACTTCTTAGTCTGTGAGCGGAAGGCCCTGCAGTAGGGTAGCTAATTTTCCGCGCCTTGTTCAGTATGGGTAGAAAAAGTCGGTACCACATTTATCATCCAATGTATGCTTCTAATAAATACGTGAATGGATGGCTTGGGAATTTTAATCACTGTTTAATTTCGTACAAAATCGATATCTATTCCAAGTCGTAACGGGGTCATGTCTACACCGAAGAAATTGTTGGATAATCGAATAGATAATATCGATTTAGCGACCAACCTGGGTAGAGCTTTCAAAACCTTTTTATTTTTAATAGAATAGAATAATTTTTATCAAGTATTAGCTTTCGTAAACCATTTGGTTTTGGACCGACTTGAAAGATTTGAAAAATTCCATTAATTAATTCAAACGAGTAAATGACTTCCTTGGGTCATTGACATAGCACATCCTAATGCTCAAGCAGTAGGGTTTAATAAAAGGCTATTACCCTACATTCTTTGACCACATAGTTAATGATAAAATCGCTACGAAAACAATCGGTATTAATGTAGCAGGGGAATGAAGAAACTAGGGAAAACGTGAAATTTCGTATAAACCCCAGGGAAATCACTAAATAAATCGCAGTTTTGCATATATGGAATTTATTACATATAGTTAGGTACTACTACTTAGGATTATTGCAGAAATAGGATCACCGCGTGTTTCCGTGGGCGTTTGTTGCATAACATTCTCACACAACTAATTCACCCCATTTTATGGTCGGTTCAAGTTAGGTATATCTAGTTATTTGTCGCAGAATATCCTTCTCCTTATATTCGCAAATTTTTTCGTCGTCATCCTAATGCTGGGATGGGGATGCTTGTTAATGGCTTACGGTATTTACAATTGTTGCGATATGTGATGCTTGCTACCTTGTATTGCAAGGTGAAGAAGTTCGGTAAAAGGCAAAGAGAGAAAATATCGCGAGTTACTACGACAGCTGCCATAATTTCTTGATTTTTGGAATTTCCCGAAACTCTTTATGAATTTGTTTCTCTGCAACAAGAAACCAATTGAGGGAAATGACACATGACATTGGTTGTGTGATAACGCACATCAGTTTGTGGGAGTGCATTCAACTGATAAGGCCTGATAACCGGCTGATGGCTGATTCACATGCGTTTGACTTTGTACAGTGCTCGATGATAAGTTTGATAAGTTTTTTTTAATAGAACGACCTTCAGGCAGCTAAGCAGCAAACGGGTGTGTGCGCCAATAATAGGTATTTACATAAGTATAAGGTGAGGGTGGTGTGACTGGCCGTAAGCAATGGAAAACTGTGGCGTATCTCGCCACTCGTCAATAGATGGCGCCACGGATTTCCTGAATCACGCTATCGATGTTTTCTACGTCGGACATAATACAAAACTCTGTCATGACGTAATGGGGGATTATGGACCCACGGCCGCTCTTTAGCCGTATGCCTTTTTTTGGAGTTTAGATTGGAGGGTGAGCCCGATTTTATTTTATACAAATTATTAGCTGTTTTAATTATTATTTGACAATATAAATTCAGCCGGCCTACTCACAATTTGGTATTTAGTGTAATGAATTTCATTCGGTAAACAAATGGGTGAAGGTCGCGCCTACTTCGGATTGTCTATCATTACGATCAGAACCACAGTTCCTTGTTATAAAACGATTCAATTGCTAGCTGGTTACGGAGCTGGCTTAAGAAAAGATTTAATATCGTCACTCTCTCTCCGAAGCCTGCCAAGAGCAGAAGTCATGTTTCTCAATGCATAGTAGATATCATGTAAACAAATAATGCCTATTGCGTAAAATATTTGTTTGTTGTAATGAGATAAGGAAGGAAAACTAAAGTGGTGTTTCAAAATAAACACACTTGGGTTTGTCCTAAATCAATTGCGTTTTAGTACATACCCATAGGGATGGGTACTAAACCCCAAGTGTAGCGGTGCTCGACCAATATCCAAAACAAATCAGTGCACGCGAACTCCACCATACCGCGTTAGATCAGCATGGTGGACTAAAAGGCAAGCCTGATAGACTACCTTTACATTGTGAGAGGAAATCCGATTCAGCAGTGGGTTAACAAATGGGTTACAGAAAAGTATTTCTAGTCTTTCCAACATTCTTCAGATGTTGTTCTTACATTATTAATGTTTGTGTGTTCACATAGCCTGTAACGGCAGCACCAACCATTGTTCTCCGGCCATTTCTATTGCGGTACGTTTAATTGACCATAACTGGTTATGATAATATTTTGGTTAGCTGAGGTGTAGGGCTGCCACACCAAAAATATATAAGAATCAAGGAGTATTTAGACTTTTCTGAAGCGGAGAAAGCAAGATCTAGGATTAGCTAAATTATAGGATTAACTGAACAACGGATTTCGATTCCGACATTATTATTGTTAATGCCTTGCCACTGCTAGAACTTGCAATCAATCTATTAAAATTGCATCATAGTTTTAAAAAAATAATATTTAGCATTGTAGTCGTGACAGCGTAGTAGACTCGCGGATATGTGACGAAATTGACTGATAAACTGCATTTTTAAGGGTTTCTCAAGTCCAGCAGTGGACTACGAAGGGTTGAAAGGAAGGAAGGAAGGAAAATTGAAGATTTATGCACCTGCAAATAATATTTTTCGAATCATTTTTCCCTATTAACAATAGTTATTAGAATTGTGGCAACCCTAGTCGTGTGCAACGCAGCTAACCACATTTCAGTTCAAGGTCGATTATGAAGAAACCGTGACTTGGTTTTGGCCCGCCGCCCTTCACGGCTGGTCGCAATAGATTTTTATGAATGACCACTAGGGATTGATTACACTTATCCAGATAGATTTTGCGTCTTCCCTTAGCTGACAGTCCTGTAGGTACCTACGTTAAAACGGGCACTTTTCCCAAGTCGGCAACGTTTTTGCGTTGGAACCCAGAGTTCTGTAGGTATTTGAAATTGTAAATGGTCTTTGGTCTTGAGGTCAAGGGACAGTCTTTCAAATTTAAAAAATAAAAAGTAGTTTCAATTTAACCCTCCCCGTCGATTATTTTCTGTATTTTCACGCAACATTTTTTCTTTCACGAAATGCTGTTGCTGTCAGCATGTCGCAGTCAACATTTGTGTTTTGAAGTTGATCACGCCATGTTGTTGTCTATTGGAATATCGTTGTCAAACGTTGGTGTTGAGCAACTGTGCTCAACAATACAATTAATCCCCGTCATAAAGCGCCCCAAATTCAGATGGTCTGTTCGCCATATTTTGAATTTTCTTTGTAAAAAATCACCTTAACAATAGGCATGAAATAACCGAAATGTGCTGAATACATGCAATCAGTCCCTAAGGTATTGCATTCTATGTACTGTGTTTCGGGCGTTGGCAGAGATCGGTTTCCGCTGCCCGCAGGCGGTATTGCGACAACTGTTGGTTTGTGCGTTTCTAGTTTGAGACAGCGAGAGCTGTAGGTACTTGAAGCGTTTGAATTTCGATGTTCGATGTAATCTGACATGTGTTAAATTCCAGATTTTAATTGGAGTTTAAAAATACGAGTAATTTTGAATGTGTCCCCGGTTCCCAAGAAAATTCGTCTTGACGATTTCTACTGCCCCTTTGACTGTGTGAACACACAAGCTACGAGCCAGTTTCAATTACCTAGTTATCGTCGGATACGGACGCACTACTATAGGTTGGTTACCAGGAAACATCTGTTATTTCAAAGCAATTGGTTAATAAGGAAATCTTGGCATTAAAACAGTAGTAGGGCCGTCTAACTTAGCAAATTTTAAAGTTCACCATTTTACCCGCTACGGTATGTTGCATCTCTTATGGACGCAACAGCAGCATTAGGAACAGAAAGCAACAAAGCTCTGACGACGTTGGGAATTGAACCTGGTGCTTCTTTGAGGTATGATCGATTGGTGTTTCGGTGTCTTGTGTGTACTAGGTAAGTAATTTTTATGAATTTTTTGCGTTAAGATGCTCAAGACGAATCAGAGACTACACACCGTGAGCGTTTAATCCACATGTTCATTACACGGTCACCTAGTTCAACTTTCTTCTGGTTCACAGTAAACGCGAGCGCGCTATTATCTGCGGCAAACGGGGCGTGTGATGTTGCTGCGTTACCCATTAACCGCCTCGTGAACAATAACCATCGTGTGGTCTAGAAAAAACGTAAGGGTCTAGGAAACTGTGGCCTTGTGTCAACATTTGCAGTCCCTACCAGGATTTTTTTTGGGTGGGATACTCAGGCCGAGTTTAAATGTGACAGAGTTAGAAATGACGAAATCCGTAGAAGAACGAAGGTAACCGACATATCCCTCAAACTTGGCAAAATAAAGTGGCAATAGGCTGGCTACATCGTTCGCAGGACAAGACAATCGAGGAGGAACAAAGGTCCTCAATGGAGACCGCGTCTACAGGCGTCAATGGGTCGGAGGGTGACTTGTGCTCCCTTTGCATAGGCAAATTGACGATCCATTCCATTGGCGACCTGAAAAATATGGCGGGAAACCGTTATTTTAGAGAGCCCAGGATCGTGCGGAGTGTTGTCGATTAGGGGAGGCCCATGTTAAGCAGTGGACTACGGAGAGTTGGAAGGATGGAGGGAAACTTTTCCGTGGTTCCACGTGCACTTGATGATGTCCTATTCGACCTTTGTTTATGTAAGGAAAGGAACATTATAGCCCGCTTTGTAGTAGTGATTCAAGGCCAATCATTATTATGAGTGAAGACTTCTTTAAGCCGCACGTAACGCCGCTCCTAACCAGCAAAAACTGACAGTCCACAATCATTATATCTGGTTCTAGGTGCCCACCGTAATGTCTTCAATAAACACGCAAATCACCTTTATTGGTTCTTGTTTACGGTCTGTACGATAATCACCAATCTTACCCTGTCTGATGATGAATGTTCCTCCAACTCATCAAAAGATGGCTTGAAACTACAAACTGTTTACACTTGACATACGTCTAAAGAACCTTCTGTTATTATTAGGAATCCACGTAGATTCAGTTAACACTTATATGGCCGAGTGAAAAAGTAGGTCATTTTGCGGCATTTGAGCAAATTGCAGATCTCATTAACGTTATACGACTATTCGTATGCAAGTGATATAAATGTGAAATATCTGAAGGTTACTTTGAAGGCTAATGGCCGCCACCCAGTGGGACGTTCATTTTCAGTATGTATTTTTGAATCGTCTTTGATGGATAGATTGAATAGTCGAATTGAATTTGCGTGGATTTCCAATAAAGACAAAAGGTTCCAGGCAGTACGTGAGAGCCTATGTCTTATAGTCCTAGCCCTGTGGTCTATAAAGCCCTTAAATAGGCGTTATCTAAAGAAACAAAGAAAGGCTTTGGTAAAGTTACGAAATAGGGACCACCCCTTATTTGATGTTTTTTAAAGGCTCCGGAAACAGAGGGGTTGCTCCGGACTTGCTCGGAAATGTCATCGCTACGGTTTCGAAAGTTTTTGCAGTTCATCAGGTCGTTTCCGGACGTCACGTTTCTTTCCTCGGTCGTTTCAGTATCACGTTGTTTACGTTCGGTTATTGTTTTGTGGTGTATTGTTGTCGCTTCACTTGTGAGGTTTCATTTAGGGTTAACTTTATCGGAAGTTACACAATTTGAGCGAGTCCATCCACTGTTTGAAGATGTTATGGTCTATGTTTATTTGTATTTCTTATTAAGTTGTCAATGTTAGAAATCTGTCGAGTCTAAAAAAATTAATTTTTGCGATTTTCACCAGCTGCTGTGCAGCTTTTGCTCAGTAGCTGCTGTGCGGTATTTTTTTCATGATCCCATCATGAATTTTAGCATTACTTTGCTTCTGGAGCCTGACCGTCCATTGAATCAAATTGATTTGACATTATGACATGGTTCTGATCGTTCACGAGTGGCAGTAGGCGTGCGTCCTCGATATTATCATTTCTTTACGATTCTTGCTGACCGACAAATTTACTTTTGGCAAGGGTTGCCTTGCGTTGTATGATATCGAAAAGATTAGATCTTTGATTAGGTATAAGACCGCCATTGGTGTTGTTCTTCATATGTATGTATTTCTGTTCTGTTGTATTTCGTTTTTACGCACGGTAAATAGATTATAAGATTATAGAACGTATGTATCAACATAATTGGCTCACGTTTAGGTCCTTTCTGCAAGTCTTAATCAGAAATCCTGTCTCTGTTAATTACTGGGTTTTGGGTTAGAGTTGTCATTTCTTCTGTCTTACAAATCTTACAAACCGTGCGACCTGTGCTCGTGTTTATGCAACATGATGTACATAATTTACTCATAATATAATATGCTATTTAAATTCAGTTGACATCCCTACTTACTTCGGCGTAACGGTTCCTTTGTCATAATATTGTTATTAACTTTGTTTGTCGTTGCCTTTATAAATCTGTAGGCGGAAGAACTGGTTCATCGAAAGTAAGCCACGTGCTTAAAGGAAATCTAATTATGGCAGTGAGTGACGGTAGGAAAACACACAGCACTCGTGGGAAGTACAGTCCGTTTTTTTACTCCTATCCTATTTGGTGAACACTCTTGCCACTACTTTTTAGTGGTAAAAAGTTCAAAATCTTATTCCACAACATCTTTACTTACTCCCACAGGGAGGTATTATAGGTCTTTTCAAGGTATTGTTTCTATAGCAACGAAATTTAATAAAAAAAACATTGTACCAAATTTCAAATTCTTCAGCAAACTGAAATTTTCCACAACATTTTCATTACACAAGTCAAGGGCAAAAGTATCCAGCTACTCGAAGTATTTCAGAGTAACAAAGAGGATGGCTAATAAAAAATCCATAACCCCGCCTTCTTTACGAGGGGCTTTGTTATGCCGTTGTAGTTCATTCTTTATGAACGTGCGACGGAAGAATTTTGTACGAGAACGTCTTGAAAGCAATGTTTGTGTATGTGCTGTAACCCATTAATGACCCACTACAGGGTCGGGTCTCCTTCTCGTGATGAGAGGGATGTAGGCCTTAGTCCACCACGCGGGCCTACTGCGGGTTGGTGGACTTCACATACCTTTGAGAACATTTTTTTTGTGAACTCTCAGGCATGCAGGTTTCCTCACGATGTTTTCCTTCACCGTAACAGCAGGTGATATTTAATTTTAAAAAACGCACATAACTTTTTTACAAAGTCATTGGTGCCACTGGGATTCGAACCCGGACCCCTCGATTCGAGGTCGAATTCTAAGCCACTGGGCTATCACCGCTGTGTTTGTGTATAATTAGGTGTAATTTCAATTTTTGTGGACCTTTGGAGGATGTGCAAGACGTAAAACTATTCACAGTGTAATTATAGTTGGCGTGGACCAGACAATTCCACTCTGCTATAATCTTGTTTAGGGGTAATCCTTCTACGTTGTTTTTATTCTTTCATTCCTATTTCGTTTCAACCCTATTTTGTCTGCCACTCTTACTCTTAGTTACAGATTCTTATTTTCTACTCACAAAAGAGTAAGGTTTAACGCATACACCACCGCGCTATTCCAATTAACTACGAGTATTAAATCATTAGGTTGAAGTGTATTATAAATGTACCGGATGGATGAAATGATGGCTTTGCCCTATACCTAGCCATTGTAAATCTAGCAGAATTTTAACGCTTTCTTATTATTTAGAAATCTGTTTGCTTTAGTTATACTTAGTTTAACAGTTGTTAATTGTAACATGTAACCTTATGGAATGTTACCGAGTAATGTTTCATATCGAACTTGCAATCGTTCAGAATATTGTATTAAGAGGCATGAGGCATGTTTCATATCGAGCTAGAATGGATTCGGCAACAAACGTGATCCGGAGACAATGGCGCACACAGCCGTCAGTTAATGCCAGACATTGCCAGATAAATGCTAGCGTTGGGTAGGAGCCGCGTGACTGTGGTGTGGAAATTATATGGAATATTCCAGCTAGCGGCGATAGTCCAATAGCTAAGAATTTGGTCCTAATAGACCGATGACTTTTCTATGGTTCTCAGTTAAAAATAAGATAATGTTGCCTGGAACCTTGTCACATTAATGTCATTATGTGTCACTACCCCATTAATGACCCACTACAGGGTCGGGTCTCCTCTCACAATGTATGTATGTAGGCCTTAGTCCACCACGCTGGCCTACTGCGGGTTGGTGGACTTCACATACCTTTGAGAACATTTTTTTTGTGAACTCCCAGGCATGCAGGTTTCCTCACGATGTTTTCCTTCACCGTAACAGCAGGTGATTTAATTTTATAATTACATACATGTCGGAAAATGGAATTTTGTTGTAGACGATTTGAATACGTTTAAAGCAATCGCATAGGTCAATTAAAAAAGATAAAGCTCATACGTGCTAATTATCTTATATGTATGTCCAAACGCTATAAATTGAAATTGTATGAGGTAATCTTTTCATCTTCAAACCTATTCAACTTAAGTCACAAAACGATCTTACGCAAAGCCTTATTACTTAATACCTTTACTGGAAACAATACTCTTATATTTATAGAGCAACTGACCTATTTGTGTACATAACCACTTGTTTATCTATACACAATGGTTTTGACCGTTCAACCATCTATCTAGTCACTAGTGACTCAGAGATCATGACCTGCCTTACAATGTGGGTGGACACTGAACATCTCGTAAGAGTTTATAGAGATATGCTTTCTTTTTATCATACACCTACGAGTATACAACGTGTCCCTAAATTCAACGATAAGCCGGCACCAGTGGGGGGCCCTACTCGAGCTCTAATTTTAAAATAACCCGCCATAGTAGATAGTGTCCATACTTTTTTACACTACAATGAATAAAAGTGGACCGAAACTTTTTCATGGCTGTTAAAAATATCTTGAGTGGTGTCAATTTTCAGAGATTTTTATATTTTCTTTTCTTGGTTCGATTCCCACGAAAACAGAGATTTCAACGATGAGACACACACACGACGAATAGTGTGAGGCTATGGGTGTGAAGCGTTATTTATTAATTCGTAATGTCAAGAAAGTTTTCCGAAATGTTGAACCTGTCACAATAACAACGGTGACCATCAAAATGGATGAAATCCTTTGTCACGCAAATACACAAACTTTTGGCGCGTAACGTATTGCAATTAATTAAACTAATGTGTTTGGCTGCGCCGCTCATATAATATCTCAATAGCGTCATACCAACATAGTTGGAATGATGCATTGCTCGATTAGTCTTCGTCTTGTATTTAATCTATCAGCGGATTACGCGCGGTGTGGTTGTGTCATGTTTATTTAATGCAAGGTTTTCCCGTGGCTGTGCAGTCCCGTATTTTCATCAATTCGGTCGGCCGACAAATTGATGGTTTTCTGGAGTTTCATCCTGTTTACATTTCACATTTCGTCCGTATCTGTCAGTGAATCGATCTCTCGACTCGTCTGCAACCCGTTAGTGACCAACTCGTCGGGTTAGTGTTGGTGAAGTTTAATTTAAATAAAATTGTCGAGAAATCTCTGGCATGTTTTCCAAGGTTCTCTCACTTTGTTTTATTTTCATCGTTACCTACTGCAGATAAGTTAAGCCGTTGATACATAATTTTTTGTTTTACATCTTCAGTGCCTTCCACACACCAAGCGGGTTCTTCTAAGATACATATGATGTCGGACAAGCGGGTTAGCATGATGTCAGACAGATTGACTATGACATTCTAGGGACTTACGTTTACCGTACGAATACTTTGAGGAGAGTGTTCATGCGCATGGCACCGAACTTGTTAATGTTATGTGCTATCGAGAATGGTACTACTCTTAGCTTCAATATGACTCAGCCACTGCTTTTTACGTTACACTGTTACATTTAGCTATAACGGCTAGCTCGCTACTACGAACAATTATCATAGCTGTCGCGTGCAAATGCTGACCAATTTTTTCAACTGCATTCAGAATTCATGACAAATTGATCGATGAATTGGAAATTATAAATTTGCACAGATTAGTAATAGGTGAAAAAAATCTGGAATTACTTGAGAATGACGGGCGTAATTAAGTCTTAAAAGGTATACCTACTTAATCGGGTGAACTTTCTGTAACTAGATGTAGTTGAATGCTTTGCTTCTCCAGAGGACTGAGTTCGACTCTAAGTTGCTTGTTTCACGGTTAGTTTAATGTGGAAAGTATTGACGGTGACTTCCCTTGTGAGCTCCTTTAGTTTGTAAATTCGATTTCGAATCTGTTTACAATATTCCGCAATAGTAACTTATGAAACTTATGTAAACGTCAGTCATTATTACCTAGTTATTACCTATGTCATAAATGTCTGTTTGTCTGGCATCTTCCCGTACTAATCGTAATTTAAGTACCCCATGTCATAGTTCCGTTATATGGTGGCGTGGCTTATTTTTTTGCAGCAAATAGTCACTTTTACAAAGTTTTAATTTATATTCAAGTTTTCGCATTAAAGGGGTTATCTAAGCCGCCATTGCATAGTAATCAATGGCTTACCCCCAGTCCCCAGTGTACTCTGAGAAACCGGCGTTAGGATCTCCGAAGCGTCGAGCCGAGAAAAAAACATGAATATTTGGAATCGCGCCGAGGCGAGCCCGCGTGTATACATTCCACGTAAGACTCACGCACGTGAGCGTAGGAGGTTTCAGCATTAAATTTTTCTTAGTGATTTATTTAACAGATAAAATGTTAGCATTGCTCGCGGCTTCGATCGCGTCTTATTCAGAAAGTTAAAATTTTTTGGAACGAAGTTCCTTATCGCGCGTTGTGAAAGGGGGCTAGACGGAAAAAATTCTTACGAAAAGTTGTCACGACACTTTTTGCTGTCATGACGTAAGTCATGACGTAAATGACAATGACTGAAGTTCATGACTACGTCAGTTACGTCATGAACTTCAGTTACGTCATGACAGCAAAAAGTGTCGTAAATGACATTGTCATTTACGTCATGAACTTCGTTCCTTCCGGGTGTCCCTTGACAACTCTCAAGTTTTATGTTTTTAGTCTAGTGCCGTGAGTATGAAGTGTTCATGTTCATCGCCAAAGTCATCAGTCATTAGTATGTTATAGGTCAGTTTATGACATCTTCCCATACTAATGGCACACGATAACTATAAGTATGCTTTGGCGATAGTATTCAAACCCGGGGCATAGATCTTTTTGAGTCTAATGTCCATGTTAACTATATCTTATCAGAACTTAGAGTTATACCTGAATGTGAAGCATCTAGTTATACCTACAATACCTGCATGTAATAAGAGAGGCAGACGCAACAGAGGTTGTTCTATAATGCCTCGGTCCGCACGTGACTGCTACCCTAAAATATATTTCAGTAAAATTTATTCGCGTGCCGCAGTCGTCGAGGCGTCGAATCGAGAAAAAACATAAATGTTTGGAATCGCGCCGTGCGATCATTTCACGTCTGAGTCGCGCACGTGAGCGTAGGAAGTGGACGGGTTTTGTCAATTTGTTAGATAAGACCGTTCTTTTCATATAATTTTCTTATTTACAGCAAAATAAAACAGGCAGTCTTATCTCAGACCTTATTTTTGTAGGAGTCATGCGTAAATTAGACGCGCATACATGGAGACAGACAGATTCGCTCGCACATTCGATCGTTCGATTAGGTAAAAGTTCGATTAGGTAAAATCATAACTAAATAAAATGAAAATAATTAATATACTTGGCTAAGTTGACAAATAAATTGTGCAAAACATGTCAAATAAATTGTGTATTTATTAGTAATAAGTTTTAATATTTTATAAGTTATTTGTATTACTAACATTAGTTTTATTTTTTATCTTTTAATTTGCATACCTGAAAAGGTGAATGTGGATTGATCAAAATGCCCTGTAAAACCAATAACTAACCCATATTCGTGCAAATTAATGATTTTGATTTTGATTTTGTTTATTCACATCAGTGTAATCTTTGTAAAAAAAATCTACTACATCGCTCTAGACAAATCACAAGATTTGCAATGAATTTATGACCTATGCAATATATTTTTATCTATTTATCAACCGACTTAATAAAAACGGAGTTCATATTTATTTACATAATGTCTATTTATACTATATATATAAGAGATTAGAGTGAAATTCTGTCAACAAACGCGACCCAGGCCGCACCTTCGCCGCGCCCAAAATAAGCGTATCAAAATAAACACGCATCGGCACTAATAAAATATATATAGACAGACACTATATGCCATTCGTACGTCATACCACTTGGACAAATGTTTGGACCAACGTTTGGAGTTGGACCAGTTTTGGATTTCGTAACGGATAAATCAACGTCAAATCAAGCACTTAATAAGTGGGTTAATCAACGTGGAATTTGCTATTGATTCGTAGCTGAGTACAAAGATATCCCAGTCCATTTCAATTCAAAGGTGATCAAACCAGTCAATAAATTAAAATAGTAATCCTACTACTGTTGTAAGTGTAAAAGTTTGTGGAGACGAATGGATGAATGGATGTTTTTTACGCTTTTACGCAAATCAGCTGAACACATTTGGACGCAATTTGGTATGCGTGGTATACGTGGTTTATAACCTGGATAAAATTATTTAATTATTATTAATAAAGAGGAATTTAGTTGAACCCTTTTGCGTTGTGATAATAATATAAATATATTTTTAATTTGATCTAGTTATTAAACTTGATGACGTCATAGGACTGTGTCTAACCACCACATCCACAGTAGGTATCATTGTAAACACGTTGTAAATAATCGACATAATATACCAGTATGTAGCGTGTATGTAAATCTCATCTTTATTACTTTATTATACTCGACGACCCGAGTGGCGCAGTGGTTAAGACACTAGTGCGCTACGCGTAGAGTCCTGAGTTCGATTCCCAGCAGAGCAGAGGTTCGAATGATGAATTTGAATTTCTGTTTCTGGTCTGTGTGTGTTGTGTTGTTGTCTTGTGTGTGTCCATGGCGCCCACGACACAGGGAATCCTAGTGTGGGGCTATGAGTGTGTGCGTGAAGCGTTATTATTGTTTACATTTGATATTGCGTTATATAATCAATTTATATACTTTCATATAAAATGGAGATTAATGCTATATTTGCAGCATATACTTAGGACGGATAAGATCTTTAAGGGATAAGAGGGTCTTTGGATCCCAATGAATGTCTTAAAAGTTATCTGCGCGGTTTCACACGCGGCATTACGTACTTTATCTTATTAACTATTGTATTGTTTACACATCTTAATACGTTCCTTTCTTATTTAAATAAATGCGAAAGCTTAGAGATGGATGGATAAATGTTATTCTTTCACCCGACCCGCAATAACAATAGTATGGTAATAGGTAAATGAAAAACTTATAGTTTTAGTTTAAAATAATAAGTCATTGTTCATAATGGTCATAATAAAAGTATTGGATGGATTTGGTAAACATATAATTTGCATTGCCTCGCAAATATTTCTCTGAGGCAGAAGTTACTAAAATTGGCAATTTTACGCCTGGACAAAGAAACTTTTTAAGGCCATCTTTTTCCTTCTAATATTACTTTGACTATTGACTTTGGCGTGATATGTCTCGAAGTAATTGCAATAAGACCGCCCATTGTGACACTTTTTTGGTTTAAAAGTATTTTTCTATGTATATTTTCTTTGGCGTACAAGCGTATTGTTGTACTATAGATATAGACCACTATACTATTACATCTGGGTAGGATACCTGCCTAACGAACTTAACTAACCATTCTCTCCGGCCGTGAAAGTTGGACCACAACTCGGTACACTGTTCTCTAACTACCGTAAATAGTTTAAAAGTTGGTCGGAACTAGTAATATTGGTGCTATATGTTAGCTTCATAAGTTAGTTTACATAGTATTACATAGTAAGGTAATATTGTAAAATATTAGAAGTTATCGTTGGATTGTTAAATCATGGGAAGCTCTATTTGTAAATTTCGTTGGGAAAAGCCCCCAACCCGATTCAATTTTTATACTAAAAAGGACTTGATAATGCCAGCGAGGCTTTTATTATTTCGCCAGGAAATCTCGCTCAAAAAATTTCTGTCGAAACCCGCTCTCTCGTGCAAGTTCAGATATTAATCACACAGTACACGGTTCTTCAGCAGTGGAATTCATAGGTTAAACTGATTCCTTGAGCTGACGGCTGTTTGAATGGAAACTTGGCCAAATGAAGTGAAGGACACCCTCCATCCAGATAGCACGATGATACTCTACTCTACTACTATACATATATGAAACGACCATTGGAGCAGCGTGGTGGAGTATCCTCCAAATCTCCCTCTGTTGTGCCTAACAGTGGGCCATAAAAGGGTTGCAGTTGCAGCCCATACATATCGTATGAACTGCATGAGAAGAGCCGAAGATCGGACCAAGTGGCGGTCTTGGAGAAAGGCCTGAGACCAGCTGTGCACTAGTGCCGGTTGAATATAGAAAATAAGATCATAGATGCTGGGAGAGTGACTTATCGAAGTCATGTCACAATAAAAACATGACTCGTGTTTGGACGTTCGCAGAGTCATTACAAATGATTTCGTGACGGGAATCTCGCGATTGATTCTGAGATTCTGCGAAATTGAGCCAGTAAGATGGGACGAGTTTATCTTAGTGTGGAGAAACTAAATTAGTTTTTGTAGACATTTAAAACATTGTAGAGATTTTTACGTTTTGGTCAAATATGATGCTATCTTTATGTCATTTCATTCCCTCAGTTATTAACTAAAACAAAAAATAAAAGAATCCGTAGGACTTTCTTCCTCACGCTGGTTTCAGACGAGGACAGAACAGTGGGCAGCACAGTAGTGCTACTAATAAATAATAAAATAAATAATAAAACTTTATTTCGTAAACAACATTTTGTACATTAGTTAGTGGCAGGAGGCTCCTTTTAAGCATTAAAAGCCTGTAGTAGAAACCTCCGCTCTTCCACTAGAGTGATTACAATAATACTAAAAACGAAACATATCAAATTAAAATTTAAAGAAAATACAAAGTTACTGGTTGTACGCTTTCGTTACCGTCAAGACAGTATTGTGAGCATAATTATGTCAGTCTGTCCTGACATCTTCCCATACTAATGGCAGTTTGATACGATTACTATGCGAAACCTTCGTACGAAAGTTCAGCTCGATGCAGTGATTCTTCACGTTTTATGCGTTCAAACAGTAGCAGTAGTGTGCTGCCCCATTCTGCCTCACTGCTGCCTTCATGTGCAACCAGTATCAAAGATCACGCCTGGTACCTACAGTTGAGTCATGATGTGCAAATGCGAGCAAAAAGTGGATATTATTTTCTTGATATAAATTATGAAATCTACGTTTTGTACCATTCCCCCAAATCCGGTGATTTTGAGCCCTATTTGTTGGATTGAGTAACACCGACAAAAAACACTCTTAATATACAAACTTACACCTTCATCATACGACATCCATAAAATACCTACAAATATTTTTTTACATAGAGAGAGTATCGCGCATTCATATGCCTAAACGATTACGCATATACTCGCAATAATGCGACCTCGTAGTGTGTTGTTTTGCCATTTCATTGTCATGATGTGGTCATGATTACATAGGTGTTGTATAACCATTGAATTTGAAATCGATTAAAGGATTTTGTTCTACGCGACAGTTCTTTGTTGAAGGACCTTGATATATAATAAATATAGGTAATAAATATTTGTTAATCAACCAGTTCTTTAAAAGTGGCGGAAAATGGCGTCTTCATAGAAATAGGAAGTAAATAGCGTTTTATATGGGCGGCGCGGGCCTACCTGTAGATTCTGCTAACCTCAGTGCATCTTAGCTCAATAATAACAACTCAAATAATAATAATTCTCAACTGTAAGTGAGAGTGATAGAATAAGTTTAGGACCTTTCCCTGGTGTTGACGATGTGAAACGGCGACGATGACCATTTACAAGCATACTTAAAAAAGAAACCTACCAAATATAAGGTTCTCACGAGATATTGAACTATTCAAATTCATATCCATATCACGAACATCCAACATACATCCAACTAATTGTATGTGGAAGGAAAGTATAATTCTGGTTGTGCTTTGCTTACGAATTAGTAACGGCCAATTTGTTGTAGAAAGCGCGGTCGTAAAGATGAGGACATGGGATTTGGTGTTTTGTGGCTTTGCATATTGAGTTACCTATGTAAGTTTATTCATTCAGAACCATAGGTTTTTGTAACAAAGTTAAAGAGGAGTGACTCTGTGTTAAAATTTTGTCGTGTTTGTTGGTTGGACACATGTCAGCCAATTGAGCAAGGCCATGTTATGTTCACAACAAAAATTAATTTATTTCGCTTATTACTGCTGATTACAAGAAATAAACAATCAGTGCCCGATAAAGTTGCCATACCATCTGGCGTAGCTACGAGTACATTATCGGTCGTAGAGAATTATGGACACTATCGGCATATGAGATCAATGTCGGTGTATTTTTAAATCGCCTTCGCCATTATCTACGATCAACGTTGTTGATAAGTCGTGATGAATTGATTTGGACTGTGTACGAAATGTTAGCGATGAAGTATTGCACCTTGCGATTTATTCGACTTTGATCATGTATTCGTAATCCTATGAGTCCTATTAATATAAGAAATGCGAAAGTTTATCAGGATGGATGGATGGATGGATGGATGGATGGATGGATGGATGTTTGTTACTCTTTCAAGCAAAAACGGCTGAATGGATTTGGATGAAATTTGGTAAACAAGTCGCGTGCGAAAGCAACAGGAGACGGTTGATTTAGAAGGTAGAAGGTACACAAACCTGGGTGGAGTTGAAATGACAAGGACTTCGAATATTTTTCGGATTCGAAAGCCATATTTTTAAAATTTTAGATCTACCAACCCTGAAATTGGAAGTTATTGTAGTCCACTTCTTTATACGTAATTCATTCATTATGATCCTTATAACGCTCAATTCTTGCGCAGCCCCGACACTCGGTTATTGCAGCCCATGGATAACCAAATAAAACATATTGTTGTCCACATCTTCACTTCGACTTGCGAATCTTGCATGTGCTAAACATTATTTTCTGTTTGTCACAGATGCAGGCAAGGGGCAGCGCGCAAGCAACCTCTTGCGGATGCGCCGTTCCGCGCTCGGCAAGTCCGCGCCAACGCTCTCCGTCCATGTGGTAAGTGACCAAGCTATATGAAGAACTGAAGTCCTATTCGAGGTCCTCATATTAATAATCCGAATTCACTTATAGGTAGTAACTATTCGGATAGCTGATCCGAGTTGAGCCATAATATCTCGCCTGGGAGGTAAGGCGGTAAGGGGGTACCACCATCCTCTCAACTCGGCGTGAAGTGCCTAACCTCTTCTTAATGTCTTGTGTGCCAGTTGGAGAGGTGTGGTTGCCGGAGGCACTTTACTTGAGACGAACATCTTTGTCCTCATGTTTAATAGAGCATCCAAATCTCAGATACGATTTCTTGTCTATTTTAGCTCGATGGATTTATTTTTTCTACCATACCGTTTTTTTATTTTTATTTTTTATTTTATTTATTTTATTTCTTTACAATCGATAAATTTTGGATCTGCTGAACCAATTTTAATCATTCCTCTTCAGTAGGAAAGCTTGATTTTCTGGAGCATTGGGCTGAATTTTTTAGGCGATCTTAAATATGCAAACGCTCGCGGGGATCGTTGTTGATCTGAAGCACGGACTCGAAAAGGTGCTATAAAATTAGATACTGGTATATAAATGAAATGTCGTTTACAGAAGGAGCCATGTGCGGTGTCCCGGCGGCCGTCGCGGCTGCCACCGCCGCCACCACACCACAGACTTTCGCTGGTGGTAAGTGTTCATATTTTAGCCGCCACCGGTGCTCTGCGCGGAAGGTTCTGGGCTCGATTCCCAGCAGAGCACAGCTTTTCAATGGTTTGCTAGATAATACAATTGGACAAGTCGGTTTCGGGTTATTGTTAGATTGGGCAGTTATGGGTTTGTTCGGAAAGTGGTGTAGTCCTTCAGTAGGTACTCATAGGAAAATATATTGATAAATCAAATGACTTGCAGATACAAACTATAACTCGAACAAAATGTTCACCAACTTCGATTTAAATCTGAACCGTTATATTACGATGTCAATACGAAACGTCTATGATTTTTATCTAATGCCTCCGGTAAAGATGTTGCGTAACATGATTGATAGGCCTCAATGATGTTATTCGGACTTCGACGACTTGTTTGTATGCGTATCTGATCGTCGGAGAAACTTTTGGGCTGGGAGTCAGTAAGATGGGCGTAACTAGTGCTAATTTGTGGATTGTGGTTGATAGCAGTGTTTGGGCGCTGAAGTTAAGAAAAGAATCTGCTAAAATATGTATCTTGAGGGGCGTACTTACTACACAGATATAAGGTGGTTAACCTAAATAAATAAAAATAATAATAAAATAACGCTTGACACTCAGAGCCCCACACTAGGATTCACTGTGTCGTGGGTGCCATGGACAGACGCAAGACAAGAACACAACCCACCCAGACCAGAAACAGAAATTCAAATTCATCATTCAAATCTTTGTTCTGCTGGGAATCGAACCCAGGACCCTCCGCACAGCGCACCGCTGTCTTAACCACTGCGCCAATCAGGTCGTCAGGTCGTAACCTAGCTAAATTTTCTCTTCCCACACTCTAGCTACATCGCAACGAGTTTTATCTCCCACTGACGCAGGCATCAGGTACTCACACCGGACGTCACACCAGTTCTATAACTCTCTAGACGAGGACTCCTTAGCTGAGTGCAAATTGCTTAACTTAATTAGCTTAACTGCTACTTGCTTAAACCTGTGTTGGGACACGCGTACCAAAGGCCATTGCGTATGTTGTATCAGTAAGTTAATCAAACCTTTTCGTAGAGTAGGTATGTTTTTTGCTTTTGAATGGACTCCTTAGGTTAGGCACTGTATATTTTCCCTCAACACGGGGTGGGTCAAATTCAAATCTCAAAAGTCTTATATATTATCACGATTTGAAGGCTAAACCCACTGGTTTTCAATAATTGATCTCTGAATAATCGATCTTTTGGTTAATATTATCTCTTTCATTTGGTTGAGATATTATCTCTTTCAAATAACTCTTTCTTTAATGCACTCTTCAAATTTGAAACAATAGATGTTGCCTGGCAACTAAACATCAAAATCCAAAGATCGATCCAACAATTGATTACTGAAACCGGCCATTAGCGATCGTCCATGAAAAAACTTCGGTAGCGTGATTCAGGATACTCGTAGCGCTATCTCTTGACGAGTACCATAAGTGACTATAACTAAACCATACCTACAATCAAAAGACCCGATGATAATGATAATCAAAAGGAACTGATAATGCTCGATTAAAGTTAGCTATCGTTCTAGTTCTAACTCCGGAGCCGATTACTGTACGCCCTTGATATACCGCAGGAATACGAGATGTGTTTGACGCAACGCCAAGTATCGATATACAACTCATACCTCCGTACTAGTTCATATGACATATAGTTAGGTTATGTATGACGTGTCTAGTGTGGGCAAGGTTGATAGGTTCCAAGTTGGAATTTTATGACTGTCATCAAGTGACAGTCCGTTTGATGTTTGGCCTCTCCCATGAGGTTTGATAGCATCTCCATCGAGTATAGAGTTCCAAGGAAATTACAACAGCTACATGTGACCTTAGATTTCTGTTATAGAGGTTAGACGTAAGTGACGGGTTGGTAGGTTGTAGTGACCAAGTAGTCATTCGGCAAAAGTAAATGAGGCATGCAGGCTATCTATCGGCATGTTAAGCAACATGATGAACGAAATTTGTCCCCAGCTCCAAGGTCTTCTTTCGAGAATCAATAGATATTTTCACTTCAATAGATATTTCCAAATTCGAACGTTTTAGGTTCTTTTATGAAAGTAAAAGGGACTGGAAATGCTTTATCGCAAACAGCAAGGGTTTTTGTATGAGTTTATGCCGAGTCAGAGTGAACGGTGTCGTAATTTGAATGGTTTCATTTCTAAGACATGACTGCGGAAGTGTGTAACACAATATTAGATTAATAATGTTAAACGGATTTAAAGAAAACGTTTCAGAAAATAATTAGCTTAGACGGATTTCATCCGAACTCATCCAGATTTCATCTAGGTAGGAGTAATTACGAAGACGATGATAAAAATGTCGATCTCTTTAAGAAATTGGCAATGATAATACTTCATATCAACCCCTACCTACCGCGGGAAACCGTTGGATTCAAGAGGCTCAGGACCGGGTGGATTGGCGATGATTAGTGGAGGCTCATGTCCACTATCAAGGGCTGAAAGGAAGTAGGAAGGCAGCCATAATTTCATGGCATCCTGAATTTGATTAAATGGGAAGAGTTTCGAAAAACTTGACCTTTTCATACTTCCCTTTCAGGTCACCTAGACTGCAACTGTGAAGCTTCCTCATCTTAAGCATATTGCTATGCATCTTGTGTTTGAAAAAAATTAAATGAATTTTCAAAAACTTATCACGTTACCTGCATGTAAGTGTGTACGTTACCACTAAGCGGGTATTACGCCAAATTTCCCAGTCGATATCTTTTGTGGAAGCGACTTGGCACATGGTCAACTATTCGAGAGGACAATTTGGATGGGCAATTGCCGTGAATACCTTCCTGGTGTTGAATTCCAGCGTGAAAACCAAAGGTCGTTGCTGGTGAATAAGGGCCGGCAATAATTAATAAAGAATTGCTGTCAAAGATTTTTATATGTCAAGATGGCTATTAAAAATGGGAAACCTAAACTTCCCTATTTTGTATTTAGCTTTTATTTTCACGGTAACTGCTGTCATGTCACTTTTAAGGGTCATAGTGGAATATTTTCCAAGCCTCTCCCTGTTGTGGGGAGAGACTCGTGCCCAACAGTGGGCCATGAAAGGGTCGCAGTTATTCCTCACCAAGGGAGAGTTCCGCTTACGGCGGTCGATATTCAGTAAGACATAATTTTGATAAAAACAGTATTGTTAGACGTGGACTCATAAAATGAAAATTCACATACTCTCATTTCAACAGGCACCTCAATTCATTTTGACTGACTTTCACAGTTTTAAGAGTTACGCGTCTATCGTCATGGAAACTTGGCCAGATACCAATTAAGATTTTACGCGCGCGCCGTTATACAACAAAGGTTTTCTACCACAGATATAGATCTAAATAGATCACGCAATTGTATGTAATTAGTCCTAGTGATCCCTATCAAAATATTTGAAAAGTTTGCTCAATGTCGCTGTTTCATTTAGTTCATAGTTCATTCAAATCGGTTCGAATGATGATGAATAATACGATAAGTCGAATAATTCATATTATTCTTACTGGCGCTTTTGGTTTGGCTTCGCGATAATTTGGGATTCCATTACTAGACCATTTTTGATTTGTCTCATTAGGTAACAAGTAGCACGCTTGGTCTTCATACTGATGGGCTATCTATTTAGATCTAATCCGTGTTTGCTACCGTTGCGTGGTTGTGTATAAGAGTGTCTCCATACGGCGGTCGTGTTGAATAGCAAACGAGGCGATTAATATAATTAATTAGCTAATGCGTCGAGTCTTTACTCCTTGGGGAAATCCTTTCGGGATGTCTGCGCTTTACATAATTGCCAGCAAGCGTTTCGCCTGGCGTCGCTCGACGTTTAACAATTTCATAATTCATTATTGTATTTCCATTGCTCTATAATTTTTACCCAAATGTTCATCCCCCCTTTCACAGATTTTGGGATTCAATGCCCAAAAAACCTAACTTTTTATATATTATTTGTTTATAATTTTTAAATTGCATGAGTTTGGTTTTACTTAAGTTTACTGTTAGGTTCATCCCCTTAAGCCGGGTTTTTTTTGTTAGTAGTGTGGTTGTTATGTTATTTTTATATTCGTCTAGTTCTAAATTGTCTTCTTGAAATAAAACTGTTGCATCATCGGCGAACATAACGCATAAATTATTTGGTGATGTAGGTAGTTCATTGATATAGACTAGGCACATAATTATATAGCACCCAAAGTTGATCTATCTTTCCGAAATTTTCGAATTTTTCCTTTCCGAATTTTTTTGAGGACACACATAGGAATAAATTTACTGACTATCAATTGTTATAGACGAGGATACTACAGAAAGTGGCAACAAAAATTAATTTTGCACCATTAGTTAAGAAACTGGAACGGTTAGACGTTTCTCGTGTCAGGGGTTTGGCGTATTGTTTGCGTGTATGTTTGGACTATTTGGCAGTAAAGGCCGCGCCTCTGACCGCTGTGGTGACTCAGGGGCTCGTGTCAAAAACCGCGCCAAGGCGACTTGAACAAGCAAAACCTGTACATAGGTTCGGTCCATAGACAGTGGAAGTAAATATATCGACAATATTAACGTATTAGTCTTGCTATTGCTGTCTTAGCTTGCGGCATTCACGCCACTGACTAATTCTATTGCTTCGTCCATATTAACGGCCTAAAGCGGTGATAGCCCAGTGGCTAAGAATTCGACCTCTTAATCGAGCGGTCCGGGTTTGAGTCCCAGTGGCACGCCAATGACTCTGTAAGAAAGTATTGTGCGCTTTATAAAATTAAATATCACCTGCTGTTACGGTGAAGGAAAACATCGTGAGGAAACCTGCATGCCTGAGAGTTCAAAAAAAATGTTCTCAAAGGCATGTGAAGTCCACCAACCCGCATTAGGCCAGCGTTGTGGACGGCGGCCTTCATCCCTCTCATTGTGAGAGGAGACCCGACCCTGTAGTGGGTCATTAATGGGTTTCACCCGTCATTTATATTCCGCCTGGTTTCTCGTGCAAAGTTGTATTAAAAATGTATTTTCCAATTGAAATTGGGTCTTTTGTGGGTGATGCTTGCGGAATAACCTAGATTCTTCAGCTCCGAATAATTCCGTGGCTCCGAATTATTTCCACTTTATTTTTCTGTAACGTTGGATTTTGTGTTGTTATTAATGCTGTAGGCGCTGTGGCTGCTTTGAACGCAACATTTGATTTTGTAATATCTGTTTTTTACTATCTGGAAAAGTCACCCACCTACGACCCCAGGAAACTTTTAGCTATTTTGCGGTTTGATAGTGTAGGGACCACGGAATCATTTATCGCGACACTATCGCCTTCCCTACGTCGCTTTGCTGGACAGTTAGAGCTCGCACCCTTCCCGTGACTTTTAGTTAGCTTGCAGCTCCTTTTAGTCGCCCCTACCCGGGAGATACCTTAGCTCATATTTTACTCCCTATCTGCAGGTATAATCATAAGATGGCCTGCACATCTTTGATTAGCAGTTTTGAATGATTTGATTATATTTAACCAGTCATTCGGAGTACGTAACTAAAAGTAATCGCGACGTACATTGACGCACGGCCGTTGAAGATAATTATCTCGTTCAGACGTTATTGTTCGCGGTCTCCCGCAGGTTCGAGGAAGTTCCGTACGCGGAAGATTCGTGTGTTGTGAACGGTTTACGAGTATAAACTTTGTGTTGTGTTTTATACGCCGTGTGTATCGTAGGCTGTCGAAAAGTGAGTAATGTCGTGTTCGATACTTGCTTGGAAGTGAGAGCTTTGTCTGAAACCAATTAGCTACCATTGCAGGGTCGGTCACTGCTCACACTCCAAGCAGAGCAAAGATTTGAATGATGAGTAATTATGAGTAATATCGCCGTCAAACTCCTTCTAGGCAGTGTAACTGTGATAGTTATATGTATTTTGGCTGAAATTGACAAAAAATATGCAAAAAGTTTTTCGGGGAAAAACTCAAATTATTTTCTTATTTCGCCGTCAAACTCACTCTATCTAGGCAGTATAACTATGATAGTTATATGTATTTTAATTGAAATTGAGAAAAAACTAGCGAAATTTTTTCGGGGCAAAACTCAAATAATTTTCTTATTTCGCTGTCAAACTCACTTTAGGCAGTGTTACTATGATAGTTATATGTATTTAAGTTGAAATTGAGAAAAAATAAGCGAAAAATTTTAGGGGAAAAAACTCAAACTAGTTTCTTATTTCGCCGTCAAACTCTAGGCAGTGTAACTATGATAGTTATATGTATTTTAGTTGAAATTGAGAAAAAAACAAGCGAAAATTTTTCGGTGAAAAAACTCAAATAATTTTCTTATTTCGCCGTCAAACTCACTCTAGGCAGTGTAACTATGATAGTTATATGTATTTAAGTTGAAATTGAAAAAAAATAAGCGAAAAATTTTAGGGGAAAAAACTCAAACTAGTTTCTTATTTCGCCGTCAAACTCACTCTAGGCAGTGCAACTATGATATTTATAGGAGTGCGACGCGTTATTTATTAAAAATTTTTTTTTGGTCCAAGTATGTGAGTCCACGGCCTCCATGACATAGGCAATGAATGTGGGTAGGTTTATCTTGCGCAATAAAATGATAACCATCACCCTATCAAAGTCTTTACATTCTCATTAACATAATGTATGTATCTGTCAACATACAACGTATGTGCATGATTTGTGGTCTCTCGTCGATCAGTGGACTGACGGTTGTGATAGATGTGGCTGTCGACTATCAACTGGTTTTCGACGGCCGTTGAATTCTTTATCATACTCGTAGTTACGTGTTTTGCATCTGTATAATAGGTAGGGACGTGTTTTCTGAACGCCATATGTGTTATTTGTTGTACACGATGTATTATTTGGATAGCACAGGTGTTTTTGGTTATGGCTTTAGGTGTGATTAAAGGTATTAAATAATAAATAAATTATGGCAAAGAAACGAAGTTAATCACACATACCTACGTAGAGGGTGGTAAAACAACCTGCCGTGAAGTTTGGGTTTGCCAGCTGGGGAGGTGTGGTTGCTGAAGGGACTAATTTGAATTGATATGATTAGTAACGTCATCAATTTTAATGATAAATGAGTAGCAAAGGGGAATGCAGGTCACCTGATTCATGTTATGTTGTCAGTAACCCATTAATGACCCACTACAGGGTCGGTTCTCCTCTCACAATGAGAGGGATGTAGGCCTTAGTCCACCACGCTGGCCTACTGCGGGTTGGTGGACCTGTTATTTTAATTTGTGGATATTCTCGTTCAACCATCATAGCGCCGCCACTGATAAAAAGTGAAAAAATCCTGTAATAAATGTAAATTAATCGATGTAATGTTTCTCCAGGTGGGCTCCGGCCGCTGTTCGTCCCCCGGCACGGGGCCCCTCTCGCCGGCCGAGGGGCCCCGCTGGCACGCCCACCACGCCCACCCTCTCCACCACGCCCTCCTGTCTTCCAGCGTCAAGAGGGGCAAGGATCTGTAAGTATAACAATATGTCTTTTTGTAAAGAGTTTTTAATAGCCCACGGGGTGTAGTGTATGTGAATGGTGTGATGCTTGCACGTCGCGCACAGAGTAATAAGTAGGTATATGTTATACGCGCAAAAGTACACTTTAACTTTGAATTTCAAGAGATATAAGGAATTCCACTGAAAAGTTAACACATCTTAGTTATTAGAAGTAACAAAGCATTTACTTACAAACAATTCCTAACATTTTATTGTTTTTGAATTCCATGTCTACCCAAACCAGAACAAAGGATATGTAAGTTAATAGGTTAACTTTATTTTGTGCTAGTCTGCGAAATATGTTTACTGAAAATTATGCGTATTATTAATTTCATGGAATTGTTTAGACTTTTCAATTTCACAGTGCATAATTTTAAGCGAATCACACATAATAATTATCAAAATTAATCGTTGCTATCATCCCAATTCACTTGGCAGTCAATGAGTTAAGTATTCTCGTTGAACCCGATCCTGAAACATATACGACCATGACCTCGAAACACATGACTAAGACATACAGCGAGAAACGCCAAAAACACATTCATAAATTCATCAGATCACTCAGGTCACCATGTAGAAGGTCAAGGTCCAAGCGCTCGTTCGGGCGGGAACACTTCAACACTTCATGTAAATCACACTCGGGTTCAACGAGGTTCTGAAATTTATTATAACTCTCCACAGCTACATTGTTAAGAGATTTTGCGAAAATTAATGACACTACAGGGCTGGGTCTCCACTTAGAATAAGTAAACGCTTTACAGTCATAGCCCCACACTAGAATACCGTGTCGTGGATGCCATGGACACACTCAAGACACGAACACACACCCAGACCAGAAGCAAACTTGTCATTCAATTCCCTGTTCCGCTTGGTAAAGGGCCGCCTTTAACCTATTGGAGGCCCTGGGCAATACTGGGCATATTAGGACAATGGCGTACCCTATTGTAGTTAAGGTTCGATTTCTTCGAATTATATAAGTTTTTTGGTAATAAATATTGGTTATCGTTTGGTGATCTTACAGGAACTAGGGACTTTTTATTTGATCTGAGGGGGGACCCCATCAAAAGCGGGGCCCTGGGCTCTTGCCCACTGGGAAAGAGGGGTCTGAATCTTGGCACTACCTTTTATTGAAACAAATATTATTTGCATACCACTGTATCGTGGGTGCCAAGGACACACAAAAGACAAGAACATACACAGACACACCCCGATGGGTAGCAAAAATTTAAACCCATCATTCAAATTCCTGCTTCGCTGGGAATCGAAACCAATAACTCTCTGCTCTCAGGTTGCCTAATGAATGAGAAAGAAGTAGGCTGGCCTATTGCGGTTTGATTGACTTCACGTCACATTGAAAATGTTATAGAGAACTCTCAGGCGTGCAGGTTTCCTTCCGATGGTTTCCTTCACCGTGACTGAAGGTATGTGCTACCCTAGAAAGGACATTGCTGCGCGCCACTGGGAACCAACCACTTTGTTACGGGATCCAGAGAATTTGAATACTGTCCGCGAGCTAATCTCAAAGTGTGTTTGTGTGCTGACTCTCGAGTTCAGGTCGTATGACATTTTGGTATGACATTCAGGTCGTATGAAACGCATTTCGTTGTATTTACAGTGACGGTCGAAGATGGTCGGTGGCGTCGCTGCCGTCGTCCGGCTATGGCACCACACCGGGGAGCTCCAGCTTGTCAGTAAGTGCCCTCTTTTAATTTACTGAAGAATATTTCGTACTGTTGTGATGATTTTTGGCCACTAGCCAATAGATGGCGCGACGGGCACCCTGAATCGCGCTATCGAAGTTTTCTACATCGCTGGCATGTTATACAGTTGTGTTGTGTTGATAACATCTGTCACAGAACATAGGCTCTCTTTTTTTGTATAGTGTACTACCGAATTATATCTATTAAGTGTTTCGAACAACTGATGCCAACATTTCCCTTTGAAGACTAAGATTGCGTCGTAACAAGCTGGTCAAGTGACGTTTTTTTACTATCCTATTTTCTCGGGGTTTTAACAGAGGGTTATTGAAAAGTATACCTTATCGAGGTCTCCTTCAAGCCGGTAACGCCGTGGTAGGTACAGTGGCCCTCGCGCATATTTGCTAATAAGAAAAACGCCAGCCCCGCCATGAGGCGTAAAAACGCTTTAGGTAGACAGTAGCGAATGCTTCAGGTTTCCTGGTAATGAATAGCCTACTCGTTGTGTATATTATGTCGCTATAACAGTCTCTGAAAAGAAAATTGGCACTATGAATCAATCAGTCTTTT
Organism: Erynnis tages; assembly: GCA_905147235.1. Classification (NCBI taxonomy): domain Eukaryota; kingdom Metazoa; phylum Arthropoda; class Insecta; order Lepidoptera; family Hesperiidae; genus Erynnis; species Erynnis tages. Next base: position 1,706,130 of record LR990093.1, read on the forward strand.
AAAGTTTTAAACGAATGCGAGATGTTAAAGCGGAATAGCATATTTCTAAAAAATATATGACTCATTAAAACACAAATTGGCGCCAGAGGTGACGCCGAACGCCACACGATCTGTATTCTTGCAACATTTATGCCATGTGCATGTCATTCCTAACAATTGTGCTGAAATTTGTATTCTAGACGCATGACTCACATTACACAGTAGGTTCCTGTAACTTTTGAGGAAAACTATTTTGGTACGAGTGTAGTCCCGGGGTAGCCCTTGATCAGGGTCGACTGAGATTGTCTTTTGACCTTTGGTCGTTTCATGAAATAAAATGTATTCAGCTGCACTTTAATGATGCTGGTTCATTAATTCTTATAATGTTACTGTTATAATGTTACGGTTCAATCAGTCGTACCTAATTCAATAAACGTCACATTTGTTTAAACCGTGGGCCACAGAAAATGGTATCTCGAAAGAATCATGAAAATAATTAATAATTTCGATTAATAAATAAATAAATTGTATGAATTTGTAATATTATTACCTAATTGAAAGTTTATTTATTTGCAATCGCTATTTATTTATCGTTATCGTTCGTCGTAATCGTGATTATGATTATAAATAATTTTAAATAGAAAACGACAAACTTTTTTCTCATTCAAACATCACAGAACGCTGTATAAAATAAGTAATCGATTAAACGTGTGAGTGTATGTAATATCACTATCACTAGTAACGTTTTAATCGGTTATATTATGGTTATGATTCAATGAGTTATGAGCGTCACAGTTTACCGGCGAGCCACAGAACGCGCGACGATTGATGAGCGCGGTTGTTTGGCAGAGGGAATCGATACCTTGCGGTTGACCTGTATAAGGACGGGTTTATGCAATTATAGATTTATTATTTTGATGTGACCTAAATTGTTAGGTACGAGTAGTTATGTATCTACTAAAGGTATCTTATATTTGAGTTACTTTGAAATCGTATAGTATATATAAGCATATCGTAGTAAGAGAATGGGCATTATGATTTATTGGCAATAAAATATTGTAAAGTAAATTTAATAAATATTGCAAGTAAAAAAAAAGTACTAAATAACACATAAAATATTGTTTTACCCTTGTTATATTATCAAAATAAGTGGTTTTTTTATCAAATATTTTAATTTTATCACGTTAGAGGTGTGTCTCATCTCATAGATATAACATGACCTGCTAAAACAAGAAACAATGGCTTAAAATGTGCTTAAAGTATTCGTACAGTAAACGTTAGCCATTAGTATGACTATGTGATATAATTATGTCTATGACATATGACTATGTCAGTCTGTCTCGAAATCTTTTCATACTAATGGCAGCTCGATACTATACGAAACTGAACGCTCGTTTAGCAGCCCACGGGCTGTCTTGTTCGCAGCACGTGTTGATAATTGGTTGCTCAAACGTGCATACTGCATGACTCAACCGCACGCACGCCTCAACCGGATTTTTGAATCTATTCATGGTTATAATTTATCTCATAAAAGATGACGATTAAAATTAAATTGTGAGTGAAAGAAAGTGTACGACAAAAGCAGTAAGAAGTTTTTAGTAGGTGCTCCGCTCCCGCGCTCTTAACCCGCCGTGAAGCGAGTGTCTTATGTTTTGATTGGGCAGGTGTTAGTTGCCGGGAACTTCATTTGATGTGACTCTCTTACTTCTTAGGAGTATGTTACGTGCATTATGGCTTCAGCTTCAGAGTCCTCACAATTCTGTGACGAGATTGATGTGGGTTGTAGTGCGACACATTATTGTATGTTAATTTAAATCAAACAATTGTAGATTCATTTTGTTCACATATGAATTTCGCGTTATGGATTTCAAATTTTAAAATGTGACATCACAAAGCTTTTGAACCCCCTGCACCTTGTCACACGACGTCACATTCCGGTGACACCTCCCCCCCACTGACGTGTGACGTAATTTATGTATGACCCTATTGCTAAAAAAATGAGTCTATTTTACACATATAATATAATCATAAAAATGCCTCTAACAGTGGGTTCTCCGTAATGATGATGATTAATTATTATGATTATTACAATGATTACCTACTTGCATTTTGGATCTTTTTAAAGAATTCAACGTTGAGTCGACTGTTATCTTGGATCCGATAAAGAATATATTTTATGCAATCTTGAAATACCGAAATGCATTTGAAAATTTATCTACACATTTTCAGCTGTGATAACGTACATCTGACGTTTTGCAGCGCAAGTGATTTTCGACTCTAATATCTTTGTACAAAGTCGAAAATGGCTCGTGTCACCTTATCGTTTGTTTTGAAAGTCGTCCAAGTGTTCACGGAGTTGATAAACACGACTTGCGTCTAATGCGGTGCTGGATATTGTTAGTAAAACCACAAAAAAACAGAGTAGTAATAGAGTACAGAAGGCAAACTGCTGAAATGCTGGCTTACGTAACGCGCACGTAAGCATTGTTCACGAGGTCGCTACTCTTCCGAGATTTTCGTCAGTAAGCGATGTCTAACTATTGACTGTAGAAAGAAGACTGAAGAACACAGTGAAAAGCTTTAAGATCCCAAAGACCTAGGACAGGGCATAGTGACGTCGATTGTTCGCCGATTATAATAATATCTAAATAAATAGATATAAAAAGTCCCCTAATTTAGGAGTAGCATTTTTGATATTCAGCGAGATCTGTTGTAGCGTTACCCCGTGTCCTATTTATAATTTCGCACGCGAAACTTGCTCGTACGACAAAGTCGTTGCATACATTTTGTACATTTTTTACGTACGACGTCCCTTCTGTGCTGTGCTGTCTGTGTTCCGTGGCGACGAACGAGGCGAGCGTAGAAGTGACCTCTGTCTGATGACCACAATTTAGTATCGTTACTGGACTGGGCGGACGGCTAAACAAATAGCAGTAGGTAGGGACCGACGCAGAGACGTTATCGCGAAAATTGTTCAATTCTATTGACCTTCCGCGTGTCACCAACTACAGAGTGCAGATAGTTCCTTTAGTTCCTTATCAGTCCCTACTTCTAAACAACCGATTGAAGTAAATTATACGTGACTTGCGTGTAAGAAGTTTTTCGAAAAATTATTAAACAGCTGTTTTTTTGGACGTTAGACTTTAGGTGATCTAGGGATTGGAGGATCGTCAAAATAAAACAAATAAATAAAAATAAATTAAGAGGAAATTTGGGATACAAGTGTGAGGAGATTACTTCTTTCTTTGAAAAGGGGATAGAAAGTTTTGGCGTCGTATCTTAACATATACCAACCCGCAGTAGGCCAGCGTGGTGGACTAAGGCCTACATCCCTCTCATTACGGGAAGGAGACCCGACCCTGTAGTGGGTCATTAATGGGTTACTGGCATCTTAACGTACATCATACTGATATTTATAAACTACATGTAGAAATATATTAACTTCCTACAGAACTACATGGCTGAACATTCCCTAAACGGCTCGACTGATTGAGCCCCGGCCGTGTTAACTGTGTTCCTTACTGTTTTATATTTCTTGCACTTTCCATATGTTTCATTTGATTAGCTATAATACGACGACGTCATCCGAGAGCCTTTATCAAGATGCAGTCACGTCGGTGCTCGGTACGGTAATCGTCTAAAAATAGAGGTGTCACAATGCGTTTAATGAGCCGTCGATGAGGTGGATGACTGCGCTCGATAAGTTATCGAAGCAACATCGTGTGTTATAGTTGCTGTGTATTTTTATATGGTAATAACTTAGATTAATATTATTATATGAAAAAGGAAAGATGCGACACTAGCGTCTCATGAGTGCACACCTAAAATCAGGTCCATGCACACAATTTCACTTTAGTCGCAATTTGGCTAGCTATTGAACTACATGTGCGCTTAGAACACAATAATCGCGGATTTTCTGTGTTTAAAAAGGTTCGTGTGCTTTTAAAAGGTGCACAAACAGCTCAAAAGCAAGAAACAAATTCCACGGCATCTCATTTCATTCGTATGTACACTTAAACTAAATTTTTCTTCAAAATCATTGATGGTTTTAAAATATGTAGTTCGCCATTTTTATCAAGAAAGGATAGCAATACAATTAGATCTATGTGTGAGCGACACTCTCCGACTCGCTCCCGCTAATGATAAAACTCACTGCTCTGTCTCGCTCGCCCGATTATACTTCAGTTATAGGCGTGTGTGTGTAAGTTACATGTAGTTGAGTCGGACTAACTTTTTGATTGATACAAGTAAGCGTATGCCGTATCTTTCCTTTTTGATTTAATCTATAGATAATAAATTATAAAGACACGAAGAGATTAATTTAAATGTTAACGCTATTTTATAATAGCTTATTCGGTAATTAGTCTGAAATTGAAACAAGAAACATGTAGGTACTGGTGGACAAATTTATCATTTTAATGTAATACGTAGTATGTATGTCATAGTTTAGCTCATGATTATATTTTTTGTTGTAAATGATTAGCAAATGGATTAGTCACTGTTTATAAAAAAAGTAATATTTATTTTTATTATTCCTCTGTACGAAATTTTCTTAACGAAAAATATCCTTAATGTAAGTACAAACAATTTTAAGTTATTTTTAGCGTTTAATAGAATAACAGCTCAAAGAGATTTAATTTCATGTGACGTCTAATCACAACTGTGTGTTCGTTAAGTTAGGTCGTGGTCGTGCATACATGAATTTGATTATGTAAGAATTTGCCTTATCACGTATGTATATGGCCATGGAATATTTTTATTTGTATCAGAACATGTAATTACTATACTATAATGTAGGTCAAATGACAAACAAATGAAGTCGGTTAGATAACAAAAAATATTTTTTTATAGATTTTTTGTATTCTGGGCATAATTTTCGAAAGAAATCGACTGTTCAGCGTGGTTTCAGAAGCAGAATCACTAGTGACCGATAAGTGGCCCGCTTCAAGGGATTTAGACCTTAGCCCACCACGCTGGCCTATTGAGGTGAAATTGTGACGAGTTTTCATAGGACCTTTTTATTAATCTTCACCAACAGGGCCTGCTAACCAACGGCTGTTCCTTACACGGCCTTAACTATTAATTCATCTAATATACTTTTCGAATTTGATAAAATTTATATCGGTCGTGAACTATTTCTTGCTATAAATAGTCTAGAACCTACCGTTGAAGACATTACACAGTATTGTATTATACTGTACAGACAAACAGATTCACGATGCGTTTCCGATGTGTTGCAGTCGCAATGTTCGTCGCAGGAGCGCCTGCTCGCGGTGCAGGCGGCGTGCGACCCTCCGCCCCGGGCGCCCTGCCCCCACTGCCACCAGCACCAGAACTCGCTCAAGTAAGTGTTAAGTAAAGGCTACGAATGGATGTCCGCAACGGAGTAGTAAGTAGACTCAGATAACGAAGTAGTGGAGGTAGGTAACGGAGTTATTGCCAGTGCAACACGCAGGAACCATGCCGATGTGTCGCCTTGCTTTAGTAACTGTAGACCAAATATCACTCTTACATCTCAAACATTCTCACTGTACTTCGTGTAAGCGATTACAAACGTATGTTTATAAATGAGTTATCAATATTTAACGGAGTGGTTGATTAAACTCCCGACATCAGTTTGATTTGAAGTTAAAGTTTGAGTTTTTAATAATTATGGTGGACATGTATGGCGTTTTATTAATTGTTTTTGTTATTCCCTTTTGTAGCAGTTCACAAGGCAGTGGCATGAACTGGGCTTCGCTGTCGGACAGCGGCGGCAGTGGCCACGCTGCCCGAGCGCCTTCGCCTTCTCCAAGAGCTTTGCCGCGGCGAGTGCGCAGTCGAAGCTTGAGGTACACTTACTATGGTCTATACTATGCTTGGTATTCAATAAGCGGAATGTACAGATGCTCCGTGCCCGATGTCTGCAACACAAGATTTAACGTGGGACCAGTTTGGTTGTATTAAAAAACTATGTTAATATTATTAAAAACTGTCATCTCTGCCCAGTTCACCGTCGCGGTCTCCGGGCGGGGGAGGGGTGGAGGGCGCGCGCGACGATGCCGTGTCGGCGATGTCGTCGCTGTTCGCTGCGCGTTTCCCCGCCGCCCAACGCGCGATGGACGACAAGTAAGATAGCACACATCGTCCAAAAAATCAAAATAAAAAACTAACAAAATCAAAGTCTTTTATTCATTGTCAGGTACAGTTTGTGCATTTAATCAACGTCATACATAAAACAATTTATTATGAAATATATCTTATATTCAGCTTCTTCCATATTCATCTTCGTTGGCTGCAACCCTTTTATGGCTCACTGTTAAGCACGGGTCTCTCCTCACAATAGGGGGGTCTGGGGCATACTCCACCATGCTGCTGGAATGCGGATTGGTGGAGAAGCGGGACAGTGGCCAACCCGTGTCGGATGTTTTCCTTAGCCCTCCCGACACAGTTTATCACCTGCTATATCGATAACAATTAATCATCTTCGTTACCACCGTTTATTATGGTTTGAGCGCGCCATTGACAAGTCGGATACCACACTCTGCCAGCCATTGTTACCGCGCCACATCCTGAATCACGCTATCGAAGTTTTCTTAAAAGCTGGCATATACACAAAACAGTTGTTATATGGTGTGCTATTGAAGCGGTGAAGTATTAATTTGCTTATTGTCTTTCATTTCCATTTCAGATTAAGAGCACTTATCGAAGAACTGACTGAATTAGATAAGAAACCAGATCGACCACCGATAGAGAGATTCGTACAAAGACAGGTAAGTGGTGAAGTATTAAGTGGTAAACTATTTGCCTTTGTAGTAGCAAAACTAGCAACACATCAACTTATATCCTAGACATTGCCTCTTTTGAGGTTTAAAGCTGCTCCATCGCCTATATTTTTATTTTTAGTTGCTTCCTTATGATTTTTATTGTTTCTTCGTGTCTGATTTCTAGAACTGGTTATTACTTATAAACATGAAACTGTATTCTAAGCCATCATTATAACGGAGCTTCCCAGTGTTGTTCATATTTTGAACAACACTAGCTGTCCACGGCTGTCTGGCTCTGTGCGTCCGTTTACTATGTCTTCTGTTTCGAATAGGGATGTGTGGTTGCCGGAGATATGAAGTTGTAGTTGGATCCTTAGTGGGAACCACTGAGTATCTACACATGTATCTCTTATTACATGTAACTTATTATTGTATTTGCAGGTGTTAGAGATGGCGCGCGACTGTTTACACAAATCGGAATCCAAGCAAGTGACAAGCAGCTACTTCTACGATATGGCGGATAGTTTGGACAGGTTGCTGGCCGAGGTATGAATGTTTCACCTATAATTTTGTATATATGATTTAAAAAAACATTGATATTTGGCCTAAATAATTACGAATGACCCAGGCCATACAGGCGGTTAATAAATATATTTTTAAAAGCATTTATACACCGTTACACACATACTAGGTCAATTTTTTTGTGATCAATTATAATAGAATGTACAGATCCAATAATAGTGATTAATGACTTCCGCGTCCTGTTTTCACAATGCTACCCACTGTGTTGAATAAAGATGAAGACGCGTGCCCACAATATCATATCATTATACGTTCTATCTTATTATTGTAATAGTCATGTGAATGTATTTTACAATGCTATTTAGCATTAGGCCCGCCGTTTGTACCGCATTTTTTCGGTAACAATAAAGTCGTAGTAAATAAATAAATAAATGTATTTTAATATGTAATTTGATCCACAGACTCGCGAGAAGTCAGCAGAGGCGGGTGCCCAGGTGGCGCCGCTGGTGACGCGGCTGACGTTGGCGATGGCGCGGCCCGCTCGTCTGTTGGAGTGCCTCGAGTTCGACCCCGAACGCTTCTACCGCCTGCTCGAGGCCGCCGAGGGACACGCACGACATCTACAGGTGACGATTGGTTTATCAATCAGCAGAGGCTGGTGCCGAGGTGGCGCCACTACCGCATAGCAGGCAGACATTAGCGATGCCGCTATGTGTCCCTGTCTACCATGGTTAATGACGCTTCAGCATCTGACCAGCTCCCTGGCTATCCTGTTTGTACGGTACTAGCGTCTCATGAGTGCGTACCTAAAATCAGGTCCATGCACACAATTTCACTTTAGTCGCAATTTGGCTAGCTATTGAACTACATGTGCGCTTAGAATGTGCGCTTAGTGTTTAAAAAGGTTCGTGTGCTTTTAAAAGGTGCACAAACAGCTCAGAGTTTGTACCCCATTAATGACCCACTACAGGATCGTATCTCCTGTCACAATGAGAAGGATGTAGTCCTTGGTCCACCACGCTGGCCTAGTGCGGGTTAGTGGACTGACGGACGACCGAAAGCGGCTCACAATGAGAAGGATGTAGTCCTTAGTCCACCATGCTGGCCTAGTGCGGGTTGGTGGACTGAGGGACGACTAGCCGCCTTCGCTTTGTATACATATAGGATAATTAGGTTTGGTGGCCAGTGAATATTTACTTCAGGCAACCTTTTATTCTTTGAGTATTTGCAAGTAGCAAGGCAGTAGCAAGGCAGACTACTACGCTGGAGGTCGTGGGTTCGATTCCCACCCAGGACAAATATTTGTGTGATAGGCACAAGTGTTTGTTCTGTGTCTGGGTGTAAAGTGTATAATTATGTACTTAAAATATATATTTAGGTATATCTGGTTACCAAAACACAAGCTCGCAGCTTACTTTGGGACCAGAAAGCCGTGTGTGAGTTGTCCCACAATATTTATTGTGACAGGGCATATCGACGGACATCCCGCAGTACATAATCCACAAGCTGGGGCTCTCGCGCGACCCGCTGGCCGAGCTGCAGGCGCCGCCGCCGCCGCCGCTGCCGCAGACCGCCGCGCACACCAAGTGAGCAGCATTGCTTATCATGCACTTTGGGTTCCTTTCGTATCTTATAATAGGCATGATGACAGGCGATATACGCGATCTGGCATTTTTTACTGAGCCGTGACACAATGACAGACGCCATGACACGGGCGAGCGTTTTGGAATGAATTTGAAACTTAAAATTTAAATGTACTTTTATTGCACAAAAACCTTAATTTTCTACAAAAATATGATATATTTTAGACATAATAGAAACTTCTGAATATCATAGAAGAGTTTTTGAAAATTAGTCATCATGCCTATTACAGTAGAACGATCACGCTTAATACGATTTCTCACATAATACATCATTTTACGTCAGTCCCTACAACTTGAGGCATGCTTTGATACATTTCTAAACGCTTAAAACGATTCGTCATCCCGTTCAATACATTCTCGCGCTGGCATCGCTCTGCCTTTAATTTTGACGTATTATTTGATTAAACACTTCCAAGGATTTCTTAGAACTAGAAAATCCAACAATTTGGTTGTGGACTCAGACTTTTATTGAACTGTCAAAAACTAAAAATGACGACATTGGTCGGGTTCTTCATACAAAACCTATGTTTTTTCTAAAGGACCCAGTTTTTCGATTTACCCAGGCAAACCTAGATTCATCCATCGATTAAATAATGTTTTCTTACTATTCAGTAAATCTAGTTTTTTGTCATCAATGGATGATTGAAATCAATGAACTAATAATAATTTATGTTCGTTTTCTTACCAGTTAATAAATCTAGTTCACCGAGATTCATCCAATGTATCGTATGTTTGTTTCCCAGAGCGCGCGGCCGTCAGTCGCCCCCGACGGGCGCGGGCACACAGGGCAGCTCACCGCCCACTGAGAACGATTACCAGGTCATCAAGCTCATCTCCAACGGCGCTTACGGGGCGGTGTACCTCGTCAAGCACAAGACTACCAGGCAGAGGTGAGATTCTATTTTTACAAGGTTCACAGATCACCTGTTGGTAACTGGTCATCGTCGCCTGTTTATATGATCAATATGGAACAAGTTGCCAATTTATATGGTGCAAATACACACTCTTACTTTTTTAAATCAGCAAATGTTACATGACGGCAGCCTTAGTCAACAACACTATTCTATTGTGGGTTGGCCTAATTCCTTGCCACTATACTATCACCACTAAATATATTTTTTTAAAGAATATAATCATAAAATACATTGATATTTCAGGTATGCCATGAAAAAGATCAGCAAAAACAATTTAATACTGAGAAACCAAGTGGAGCAGGCCTTCGCTGAAAGGGATATACTCAGTTTCGCTGACAACCCGTTTGTGGTGAGTTAATACCTCCTCAAGCCGCTTAAATTTATTGATGAAGTGGTGTGTTGAAGATTATATTCAGCAAACTTGAATAGTACACAACTGAACGAAGAAGCCAAAATTAACTTTTTATCAGTGAAATAAGCTACACTCTTCACTGAGTCTTAGAGCTCAGAGCATGACCATCGCTTCTACTTTCAGTCGGGTGACCACACTGTCCTTAGCTTAAAGGTACAGTCGTCTTGTTATGTGTTATCTCTCGCCAGTGGAAGCCCTGAAACGTATTTCATTTCGAACACTTGGAGGTGGGATTTTTTACTCATTACTACATTTTGCAGCGGTGATAGCCCAGTGGCTTAGAATTCGACCTCGAATCGAGGGATCCGGGTTCGAATCCCAGTGGCACGCACCAATGACTTTGTAATAAAAGTTATGTGCGATTTATGAAATTAAATATCACCTGCTGTTACGGTGAAGGAAAACATCGTGAGGAGACCTGCATGCCTGAGAGTTCACAAAAAAAATGTTCTCAAAGGCATGCGAAGTCCACCAACCCGCAGTAGGCCAGCGTGGTGGACGGCGGCCTACATCCTTCTCATTGTGAGAGGAGACCCGACCCTGTAGTGGGTCATTAATGGGTACTGACATGACTACATTTTGAAAATTCTATCTCCCCAGGTGACAATGTACTGCTCGTTCGAGACGAAGCGTCACCTCTGCCTGATCCTGGAGTTCGTGGAGGGGGGCGACTGCGCCACGCTGCTCCGCGCGGGCCCCCTGCCGCCCGACATGGCGCGACACTACTTCGCGGAGGCGGTGCTGGCCGTCGAGTATCTCCACTCGTATGGCATCGTGCATCGAGACCTCAAGCCCGACAAGTGAGTCATGCAGCCAAGAAATCATGCCGGATTTCTCATGTTGTTCCTTAAAATGTTATGTTCTCAAAGGCAAGTGAAGTCCTGCACTTGGCCATTGTGGTGGACTAAGACCTACATCCTTATTGTGGGAAGAGACTGGACCTTGCAGTGGGTCAGTAATGGGTACAAGAAAAAATTGTTCAAAATTGATCCCGCAACTGCTCTAGTTGTAACCCACCAAGTATACTTTACATATCTTGTGTTTCGGTTGGGGAAGCGAATCTGCTGAACAAAGTAATCGTAATCAAAGTAAGCGAAGATCTAAGTCCTGCAAAAAGCCCTCAGACATGGCTGTATGAGGTGGCTGTATGACACCATTGTGTCTGAAAAATACAGTGATCTTGTCACAGTTGGTTATTTTAATTCTAAAAGCATCGTTGATTGTTATCAAAACTTGAATGTAATTTTGTTACAGCTTGCTCATCACAGCAACTGGCCACATAAAGCTCACTGATTTTGGACTCAGCAAGATGGGTCTGATGTCATGTAAGTGATGGTCGTTTGTTTTTTTTTTAATTTACTTCTTGTTCAATGAGGGACCAATTCCGGCTTCTCAAATAATCTCAAATAAGCAATTATGATTATTATAATAATGAATGCATTGATTGTTTCATGAGCTACATTGTTTCTTGATTGAATACAGTGTAAGATAGTTTATTACAAAAATAATAATACATAATTTTATATTTTTATAAAAGTGTTTTTAAGTCACGATAAAACTTAATTTTAGTTACATAATAATGAGTCTAGGTCTATTTGCAGACTTTTAAATTGCTTTGCCGAGATTAAAATGAAAAATTCCTAATTTTAATACAATAAAAATTATTAAAATAATAACTCATGATGTTATTTCAAGGAATATTTTGTTATTTTATTCACTAGTAACGGACAGCTATGCAGATCACGCTCGTACAAGAATACACACATAGAGAATAATGACATACACCAAGTATTATGAACAATGAAAAGAAATGTATTTATACACACACTTTTATACACTTATAAGGATGTAAAAGAATATTATTTTGTATTATAGTGGTTTCAATAACCTATCGTTGGATACGGATAGTGCTACTACAGTTTAGACTAGTATTATTTAAAAGAAGTGTGGGAGATACATTTGCGGCAAATGGGATAGGCTGCAGATAGGATTTCTTTTCTATTTGAGCTCGAATGTTGGTGTCCACGGGTTACAGTGACCACTTAACGTCAGGTGGCCGTCCATATCTAACGAGCGGTCTCAATAGAAACCGGCACAAAGAGGGGTTAAAGAACGTTTGCTTCAATGTTGAATGCATTGCGCATGACTGGCCCGTCGGCCTAGTCGTTAGGAACCCTAACTAGCCGGAGGTCGTGGGTTCGATTCCCACCCTCGACGGATATTTGTGTGTAAATTATTTGTATGTATTAAAAATATATATTATGTATATTTATCAGCTATCTGGTTAGCATAATACAGGCTCACAGCCTACTTCGGTATCAGAGAGCCGCGTGTGAGTTGTCCCTCAATAATTGTGTTGATTGTATCGTGCAGTGGCGACGAATCTGTACGAGGAGTACGCGGACCGCGAGGCGCGCCAGTTCTCTGATAAGCAGGTGTGCGGCACGCCCGAGTACATCGCGCCCGAGGTCATCCTGCGCCAGGTGAGACGTACCCTATTTATTACTCTATTAAGTCCCTATTTACTCTATTAAGTCCCTATTTACTCTAATAAGTTCCTATTTACTCTATTAAGTCCCTATTTACTCTGTTAAGTCCCTATTTACTCTGTTAAGTCCCTATTTACTCTGTTAAGTCCCTATTTACTCTAATAAGTCCCTATTTACTCTATTAAGTCTGAAAAAAATACTGAAATAGTCTGCGGTCCGATTTTGATGAAAACTAAAACTGTATCATTGGATTTGAAAAAAATCAATATTCCTAGCCAAGAATCGAAACCGGTGATTTTGTCAATTTGAACATGGCTTTATAATTTACTATGATCCAATTGGTCAAAGGGCGTGGCTAAGTTGAGTGACAGTGATTCACTATTTTTTTTAATCTGAATAGACTATAGGTCCACTATTTTAGTTTACCCTTGCAAGAGTCCTAAAGTCCTATGCGTAAAAAGACAATTCTCTCTAGTACATTTATAAAAAAAAAGAATTATTATTTAAGTTGTATTTATATTTCTTTGCAACAATCCGCACACGTGGAACTTGTTTTGGTGTGGACCCACCACCCTCCCTTATCTCTCTGAGTAGGTATATACCATAACAACTTATTCCAATAGTACACGATACGTGTTTCGCCCCAAAACGGAGCATCATCAGGTGATGTGGACTCTACAACGGTTGGTTGCTGAGTCAACAGCTCTCACAGTGGTGGGTCCATACCAAAACAAGTTCCACGTGTGCGGATTGTTGCAAAGAAATATAAATACAACTTAAATAACAATGGATTTCCGCAAAGTAACGCCTGATACAATATATTATATAAAAGCATTATTGTTTCGTAAATGTTTAAATACATGTCATACCTACACATATTATGTTGTTTGGTCCACAGGGCTACGGCAAACCCGTGGACTGGTGGTCGATGGGCATCATCCTGTACGAGTTCATAGTGGGCTGTGTGCCGTTCTTCGGTGACACGCCCGAGGAACTCTTCGCTCACACTGTCAACGGTAAGTGGAAAATAGCTGTTTGATAAATTTAGTACCTAGTTCTACCTGTCAGTAACCCATTAATGACCCACTACAGGGTCGGATCTCCTGTCACAATGAGAGGGATGTAGGCCGCCGTCCACCACGCACCACTACTGCCCGTTGGTGGACTTCACATACCTTTGAGAACATTCTTTTTGAACTCTCAGGCATACAGGTTTCCTCGTGAGGAAACCTGTATGCCTGTATGCGGTGTTTTCCTTCACCGTAACAGCAGGTTATATTTAATTTTATTACTTTAGTTCTACCTATATCTAAATGTAACGTTATCCTGCAAATAAATGATTGGAAGAATTGAATTGCGAAATGTCAGCAAGGGGAAGGGACCGAGTTAGAGGGATGTTGATAAGAAGGGGGTTTTAGAAGACATTTTTCCGTCTTAATTACTTTCTTTCCATCTATCTTTACTGAACTACAATCTTACTTATTTTAAATTGACTGAATTTTATTGTTTGTGTAACATACAGTTATTTATTGAGACTTTATTGTTTTCTTGAAAAAAAAATCACAATAAATTGTACTTTATATTAAATTTCCAGTATCCAATTTACTAGTGGCTTTTAAAATTTAACGTCAACATAACATTTTCTAATGCGTCATATTTCTTCATCAATATACTATTTATAATTAAGTTTTGTTCATTGCATGTGCACAGATGATATAGAATGGCCGTCAGAGGACGACTTCCCGATAGCTGTGGAGGCGAGGGCGATCATCACTGAGCTATTGGCGCGCAATCCCAGGGACCGGCTGGGTACAGGAGGAACGCACCAAGTAAAGGTATGGACGATTTCATGTTGAAACAGATACCGCCGACCATCGTGATAAAATATCACGATATCCAACGTGATGTGGGTACTACGTCGCCGCCCTCGCTCACACGACCTCTCGCTCTCTCGCTCTAGCAAGGAAATAATAAAAACACCGACATGAAGCTTAATTATGCAATTGCATCATGCATTACATCATGGAGCGCACCGACCGCGACCTAGTACCCACATCACGTTGGATATCATGATATTTTATCACGATGGTCGGCGGTATCTGTATTGTTGCGCTTGCCGCTACAAAACGTGAGTCAAATGAACACGCCATTTGGCATTAAATCTAATTTGCTGCTACCCTTAATTGGCCCACCGGTGGGGAGGGGTCCCTCCCCACAACCGGGGGAGGCTGGAGCACACTCCACCACGCTGCTCCAATGCGGATTGCTGGTGAAACGGGCTAGTGGCCAACCGTCGAAAGGTTTTAAAGATTGCTATTGTATCGATAACAACCGGTACCGACGGATCGACGTGCCCTCCGAAGCACCGAACCGTGCACGTAACTCGCCACTAGCGGTCACCCATCCAGGTACCGACCGCGACTGACGTTGCTTAACTTTTTCTATCGCTTGAGATCTACTCAAATAGCGGGGCTGTGCGCGCCCCTAATCTAATTAAAAACGATTTACTGCTCAGGAACACATTTACTTCTATGGCTTGGATTGGAACAACCTACTGCGACGGAAGGCGGAGTTCATACCGCAACTGGAAAACGACGAGGACACCAGCTATTTTGACAGTGAGTGAAAGTATTTTTTAGATGTTTATAACATCATTGTCATTTAACTTTAATTATTGACTGACTTCAAAAAAGGAGTTCAATTCGTCTGTATGTTTTTTCTCTGTTTATACACATAATATTTTTCGAGTTAGTCTGATGGATGGATGAATTCTAATCTACACAAGGCTGTATATTATTATCCAAACATCTAATATTAAGTTGACTTTAAAATACCTACTTGTATTCAGGGTGTGATGTGGAAAGTTTTTGTACTTCGTTGGTACACATTGTCTGCAGGCTTAAACATTATTTAATCAATTTGTATTGTAGCTATGCAACATATTTCAAGCCTTCCCTTTTTGTGGGAGAGATCTGTGTTCAGCTGTGAGGTACGTAGACATAGGATGTCACTCTTATGTATCTGTAAATGTTAATTAATATCACTTATGTATTTCTAAATGTTAATTAATATTTGTGTCCAGGTCGATGCGACCGCTACAACCACAGCGAAGTGGACACGGACGAAGCGGCCGAGGCTGCGGGCGAGGTGGAGGCGAGCGAGGGCGGTGACGAAGCGAGCCTGTTCGCCGCCTTCTCGTCCACCTCGCCGCAGTGGCGACGACACTACCATCACTCGCACTCCGCCGCCTCGGCGTCCGCCGTGTCGCATGACTCACGGGTGAGTGGCGATCATTGTCTGCTGAAGCTACGGGCAGGTCTAAGGCAGGTGAAGGTGATTATGAAGCGAGCCTGTTCGCCGCCTTCTCGTCGACTTCACGGCAGTGGCGATGACACTACCATCAGTCACACTCGTTCATGGGTACGTCAACGTGTATCACTGTCTGCCGAAGCTGCGGGCGAGGCTGAGGCGGGCGAGGGTAGTGATTAAGGGAGCTTGTTTTCTGCCTTCTCATCTACATCGCTTCAGTGGAGATGGCACTATCATCATTCCACCGCCTCGGCGTCCGCCGTGTCGCATGACTCACGGGTGAGTGGCGATCATTGGCTGTAAGCCATTAGTGACCCACTGCTGTGTCAGGTTTGATTTCACAACGAGAAGGATGGAGGTCTTAGTCCACCTTGTTGACCTAATGCGGGTTGGTGGACTTCATATGCCTTTGAAAACTTAACCAGAACTGTAAGGCATGCCGGATTTGTTTGTCGGACAATACAAGGGATTCAAACCAGGACTCCTTGAGTGATAGATTGAGTTCTTAGCCAGTGGCATGGAATACATAATAGTACAAGTACAGAAGGCCCACTTCGAAAAGTAATTTAAATATATATAGACTAGCTACGATACGATTAAGTTCAATTCAGATCGCGCACTAATCACTACGCTACATGTTGCGTCTCTTTCTAGCGCGTAACTCTTACCTATTTCACTTTCCTTTCTAGCCGTTTCGGAGGGGCCGCTGTGCGTAGGTACATTTTTGATACCTACACGAGGACAGGGACAGGCCTGCCAGTGGGTTGTCAACACTATCAATCGATATCAATCATCAACTCACATGCCATAGGGTCTTAATGTGGCATGAAATTTAACTTGATGTTAATAAAGTAACTGTATTGTATTATTTCCATTATGTTCTGGTCGCTTCTTCGCAGAGCACGGACAGTTGGCCGGGCACGCCGGACAGCGCGGGCCCGCCGACCACGCCTACGGCGCCGATGCATCACCATCCCAAGTGCCCCGTGAGTCCATTACTACGAGTATAATGACAATTACATCAACTACTGGCTTCTACCATTACTATACAGTTAATTCCATGTGAAGTGAATAGTGACTATGTCCAGCAGTGGACTACCAAGGGCTGAAAGGCAGGAAGGAAGGAAGGAATAGGAATTGTGTTAATACTGATCAATAATGATCAAAATGCCCTGTAAAACCAATAACTAACCCATATTCGTGCAAATAAATGATTTTGATTTTGAATACGTTTGAATAAAATTAAGTGTTCATTTGGGTTAGATCTCCCGAATCTGGTTGATCAACATCAGAATTACAAAAATTATATTGAATAAGAAAAATGAAAAAAAAAAAAAAAAATTACAACAACAAACTACTGGCTTCTATGTATACAATTAGCGTGAAGTGAATAGTAACTATGTCACTACGTTTCATTTATTCAAGTTTCATTGAGTTAGACTTTTTGACCAGATATTACAAATTTTATAGGTATTATTGTATTACCTAGGTCTGGTGTGTATTTTATGATGGGTTCCGTGTGTCGCAGGCGATATGCGCGAACACGGGCAGCGGCTCCACGGCGGAGTCGTCGCAGACGGACTCGGACGACGTGTCGCCGGCGTGTCGCCGTCGCGCCGCACTGCGGGCGCCGCTGGCGTCGCTCGCGCACCCGCCGCCCGCTCCTCTGGCGACCCACCCCACGCATCCGCCGCACGCGCCGCACGCGCCGCCCGCGCCCTTCCCGTCCAGGCTGTGAGTACACCAGCTTCCTTCGAGGATCTTCACTGACGAAACCCGTGTCGTCACGACGTGTCGTCGCGTCGCGCAGATTCCCTCGCTTTTCCTTCTTTTCATTAGTAGCTGGAACGTTGGATGAAGAACACATAATTATGTATGAGCCTCGCCAGCGCACCATTCTTTATTATACAGACTACACTTCAATTGTAAGCCAAACGGGGACTCAAAATCTTGTGGTTCTATTCGTCGCCAAAGAAACAAATATGTACGGCTATCTTAGTTCATTCAAAAAGCCAAATTTGCATTTTATGTGCAGTCATCGAATGTGTCAGTGTGATTCGTTAGTTATTTTCAAATTTCATAAGAATAAAATTCAATTTAAATTGTTTTCTTGACAGAATGGATGCGCCAAGAAGAGACGACAAGGGTGCAGACAGACCGGATAAACCGGAAAAGAGCAAGTCCATGGCACTGGCAGCGCCCAAGTCCATGAGGCGGTCCGCCAGCACTTCGGGACTCTCACTTGTTATACATCCAGGTATGTTAATCGATTTACTATCGTCAATATGTTCCCTTTAGAAATGACTGGTCGCAGAATCTATACGCAAAGAGCCTCAAAAGAATTGACCTAAAAATTCGTCCTATCATATACACAATGACGATAAGGAGTTAATAACACTGCGACCCCTATAAAGGAACTACTCGTATCAGAACTCAGTTCGGCTTTTCACCCACAACTGCACACACTGTCTTACACCGTAGCTGGCATTCTATCCACACAATCTTGCCTTTGAAAGGCATGTCAAGAGACGGCATGTATAGCATAGCATTTTCCACTTCTTATATCGTTATGCCACAGTTGCGCAAAAATGGATTACTCTTATTAAAAATAACATATTTATCAATTATTTTGTTAATGAAACAGCGGAAGACACGATACCCCGTGGCGGGGCGGCGTCCCCGTGCGCCGGCAACACGTCATCGACCAACTCGTCGCGGGACTCCTCGCCTTGCCGCGACCCGCCCTCGCCCTTCGCTATTGCCAACCACTCGTGAGTACCTCATTTACCACGCTAACTCTTCTTACCCATCTTGGAACTATTCTGTGTTGATCCTGTGTTGGTACCTCCATCCTGGGGTAGAGGTTTGGAGTCAATTTAATCGGTTGAATGGTTTTTTATCCTTTGTCCCTGATGCCCCAGAAGTAAGTTTAGAAGTAACTTCACACTGTGCAATAGGCATGATGACTAATTTTGAAAAACTCTTCTATGATATTCAGAAGTTTCTATTATGTCTAAAATATATCATATTTTTGTAGAAAATTAAGGTTCTTGTGCAATAAAAGTACATTTAAATTTTAAGTTTCAAATTCATTCCAAAACGCTCGCCCGTGTCATGGCGTCTGTCATTACGTCACGGCTCAGTAAAAAATGCAGAGATCGCGTATAAAATGCTTACGAAAAAAATGACGTTTACTGGACGTGACGTAAATTGACGTAATTCGATCTGATGGGTGTTTAAGCTATCATGGCGGATTGTTGTATTTTGTAGATTTATTTTAACAAATAAATTATCAATCTCGACATTAATAAGAGAATAAATACATGTTTCAAAATCTTTGAATCCTATTTCATTAGATCAGATAAATATTTTGGCGATACTTGATTTGAAATGAAATGAAATGAAATGAAATGAAATGAAATGAAATGAAAATGAAATGAATGAAATGAAAATCATTTATTTGCACGAATATGGGTTAGTTATTGGTTTTACAGGGCATTTTGATCAATCCATATTCACCTTCTCAGGTATGCAAATTATAAAGTTATAAAGTTATGTTACATTTTAATAATTTAAATAATTACATTACATGTCTATTATAGGCTACTTAAGCGCCACTGCCGTAATGTACCCTTTTTCATTGACTTAATTTCTATGTAATTATTTCATCAGACAAAGATCCTTTTTAGAAAATCGAAATTCAATCCATGCCTTTTCATCAATTGAAGGGAACTATCAAATCAGTCCTGTGCCGAGGCCTATTATGAAACTAAGGACTATTTAGACGATAAGAAAGCGTGGGATTGAATAACTTCACTATAAGCTATTTCTATACACCATGTATCAATATTCATTTGTGAGCGGATGGCCTTGGAGCGATATTGACACACACGATAGCTGTCACGTGTGTTCCTTTATTGGGCCTAGTCATACTGCACCATAGAATACGTACTTTTAAAAGGGTGCTGGGAGTTTTTTCCGCCCGCTTTTTTCTCCCAGTCTACGTTTTGCCTGAGGGGCGATCAAAGCGGACGCTGTACAATTTTAAACGCATGACGTTCATTAAGTGTGCACAAATCGTACCTAATAATGGATAAAAGCTTTTGAATTTGAATTTTTGAACTGAGAATATTTATAATATTTATAATAATATGTTGTTGTGTTCCCATTTGATTGAACAGGTTGATCCAGTCGTCGAAGCCGCCGATAGTGGTGCGGCGCGGGCCGCGCGGCTTCGGTTTCACGATCCACACGGTGCGCGTGTACTACGGCGACACCGACTACTACACCATGCACCACCTGGTCTCGGTGAGTTTGTTGTGCGATTCTATGGACGTTTTACCACAAGTACCTATTTAGTTATATTTATAATTAAATTAAATATCACCTGCTGTTACGGTGAAGGAAAACATCGTGAGGAAACCTGCATGCCTGAGAGTTCACAAAAAAAATGTTCTCAAAGGTATGTGAAGTCCACCAACCCGCAGTAGTGGTGCGTGGTGGACTAAGGCCTACATCCCTCTCATTACGAGAAGGAGACCCGACCCTGTAGTGGGTCATACTACTACTACCTCCTACTACTACTACTACCTATTTACTTACTACTACTACTACTACTACCACCTATTTAGTTACTTTAGTACCTATCGATCTAGTTAAAATAATAATAAATAAATAAATAACGCTTCACACTCAGCCCCACACTAGGATTCCCTGTGTCGTGGGTGCCATGGACATACACGAGACAACAACACAACACACCCAGACCAGAAACAGAAATTCAAACTCATCATTCAAATGTCTGCTCTGTTGGGAATCGAACTCAGGACCCTCCACGCAGCGCACCGGTGTCTTGACCACTGCGCTACTCAGGTCGTCAATAACGGATTAATTACTCGAAAATATTCCCTATTTACTTTCTGGCGTCATCTGACAAGTCAAATGGCATCATATCCTGTATCTTACTTTTACATAATAGAATGATTAACTTGACAAATAATCATTTTAAGAACTGTTGAAATCTCATAGAATCTTAACATACAAAAAACATCCTTTTTATCTTTCTCATTACACTCAGACGTTACTCCACTGCTGCTAAACACACAGTACATATATTATTACGATGTATATTATTGCAAAATATTTTTTTTGCTTTCGTGCTAGCCCCCTTAATTTGGGGTGGGACCGCCTCGTTAGTAGGACATAGGACGCTTTGTCCTGGTTCCTGTGGTGTAGTATATAGATGTTTATTAATATATTATATTATATGCAGGCTGTGAGCGAGCAAGGCGCAGCGTGGGCCGCAGGGCTCCGCGCTGGGGATCTCATCACACAACTCAATGGCGAGTCTGTACAGGGCTTGCTGCATACACAGGTAGGAACCCAGAACAGTGGTGTTACGCACGAAATAATTACAATTAAGTACCGATCTTTGGATATGGATTGATGAGATAGATACACTTTGGTTGCCGTTTTTGGCCTCACCTTATCTAAGGATCCGTTATTAATTTCCGGTATTAAATGTGAAATTTTGGCTAAGTCTTCGGGCTAGTTCAGAGCTTGAGTTCTATTTATACCGGCCCCAAACAATTTCTGGGCATATTAATATGGACCATAACATTCAAGATTGAGTGCTTTTTGATGAGCTATTGAAACGATTCTCACCGCTTTATAGAATTTATTTCTAATAATTACATATTATTTATCATATTTATTCGAATTGTGTTTGACTTCGCAGGTCCTGAGGTTGTTGTTGGCTGCGCCACATGCTACGTTAAGAGCCACGCCGCTTGACCAGACTACCATACAGGTAAAGCATAAAAGATGATTAAAATATCAATATCTATCTTACCTGTGATAAAGAAACTTTAATGCTAGTGTATGAGTTAAAACTTTTGTATCAATACTAGGCCGGAGGTAGGAAACGTGCGGGTGGGCGAAGGGCCTCCGCCCCGCCGCGGCCTAGACCGAAGCGACGGTGTTCACTGTTCCGAAGAATCTCCACTAAGCGGGCCTCACAGGAGATGCATCAGGTAATATTAGCCATTAGATAATTCTGATATTGATTAGATATTCCATGGGATATTCAAATACAATCATGTTCAGCAAAAATTTCCACATTCAAATAAAAACCAATCATAACAAAAAAAATTCGTGAACTTATGATGAAAAGTACAATTTTATGATACATAATGTAAAGAAATGGGGTACAACAGTCTTTTATCATTGTTTCGTCTACATAGTTTCCTACTGAAATATAACAAAAAAAGATAAGATTGTCTGCGTGTTCACTGTCTTACCTATCTTTCATGAGTAGTGATATTTGGGCGTGTGTCGTAATGCAGCGTGTGTATATATATATATATATATATATATGTGTATGTGTATGTGGTCAGATGGTGTCGGGCGGCAGCAGCGACTGCCCGTCGTCGCCCGCCGCCTCGCCCGCCGCCGACAGCCCGCTACACACCACACAGCACTATCAGAGGTAAGCAATATACATTTATTATCACTTTGCCTACGATTCGTTCCATGTCTTTTTCAGTAAAGGTCTCCCCTGAAAACAGAAACCACCATGGGAGTTTCTCTTTTGGAGGAAAAGTGGAGATCTCCCGCCAGGCGATGTCACTGCCTGGGGACCGCGGTCCGAATGTTGACTTCGGACCATTTGTATACATGCAGAGATTCTGAAGAACTTTGATAGCCGCTACACTCTTTTCAGGATATCGGGTAGTGTTTCCTAGGAGCGAACCTGGCGACTAAGTTGAGCTAATGTTGCTCAGTTCATATATAACTGGACCCCTCGGTTTCTATGCCTGTGCGTTCCTATATTACTGTACACGATAGTGCCAAACCCATGTGGAAAGTTTTTTATTTACTAATAACGGTCTCTGATAATATTCGGCAACTGCTGTTTATTGCTATCGAACATGTAGTTATAAGTTGTATTTATATTTCTTTGCAACAATCCGCACACGTGGAACTTGTTTTGGTATGGACCCACCACCCTCCCTTATCTCTCTGAGTAGGTATATACCATAACAACTTATTCCAATAGTACACGACACGTGTTTCGCCCCAAAACGGAGCATCATCAGGTGATGTGGACTCTACAACGGTTGGTTGCTGAGTCGAGTTGATGTAGTTAGCTGGGGACTATCGATTGCGTTTTGTAATGGGCCTATTTAATCATAATTTAATAATGAGAATAAGTGGAACTGAGGGACTGAAAGGAAGGAAGAGATTGAATAATGGTCATACAAAAGAATATATTTTTTTCTTACTATTTGGGTCAATATTTTATTCAGTCTGTCCATACTTTTTGGTATTTCTTTGTTGATCAATAAACATCTAAATTCCAAATTGTTCTCGTTTTTACACGCTTCATATTAGCTTCACCTGTATGTTTGTTTGTAACCGACTCCTTTGGGCGCGATTTTGACCCACTTTAAGCTGCCAGATTTCGTTCAAACTTTGTAGATTTATCGAGGAGCGATGACAATACGCTAATTTGATGAAATTGTCTTTGACATGATTGTAACACTCGTGTGTTCCACAGACCGTCCTCCCTCCACGGGCTGAAGCACAAGCTGGGCGCGGCGGGCGGGGCCGAGGTGCGGCGCGCTTCGCTGCAGCACATGCCGCTGTCCCCGCTGGCGCGCACGCCCTCGCCCTCGCCGCAGCCCGCGCCGCCGCCCCCGGACCCCGCCAGGTGACCACGCAACCACACAACCACACAACCACACAACCACGCATTGCACACTGCACTGTACATGGACATGGACACAACACGATGGACACAACATCTGTACACTAATTCGTTCAGCCAACCACTTCACTCATCCATAATTACTCATTCAGTAAAGACGTAGGTACGTACCTTATAGAGACACAAAGATTGTTCATGAGGTTGCTGATACATAGTGACACAAGAAAAATTAATAAATTCATTTCATTTTATGAATGGAATGTAGAAAAATTCGGAATAATAGTAATAATAATGAAAGTCGTCAGATAACACATTTTTACTACACAGTAATATAAAAGATTTTACTTATTTCTCTGAGAAAATATTGATCATGCCCACTCATTACATGAGAAAATCAATTGCAAATAATCAATCCTAACAACTCTCGTAATATTCAATTAAATAAGACAGAACCTAAGAATCCACTAGTTGAGCGAACTTGCCTGCGTATTTGAGTAAAGGTTTGTAATTTAAATTTAGTCATATTGTGTATATTAATTAATAACAATAATCATGAAATTAATCGCTAATCGTCTGCTATGCAATATGTCTTAACATTTGATCACACTGTTTACACAACACTGTTCTTCGACATGAGCGATATGACCTGCTCCAACTTATAATCATGGGAAAAGTTGCCGGAAAGAGGAAAGTTGGAAGGAGAAAGAAGTCGTGGCTGCGAAACATCAGGGAGTGGACCGGAATAGCTGGCGCAGCTGAGCTGTTCCGCCGTGCAAATAATAAGGACGACTTTAGCAAGCTGATTGCCAACCTTCACTAGTTGGAGAGGCACCTAAAGAAGAAGTTGACATCGGACAGCAGGGGAACATTCTTTTACCATCATCAAAAAAAATACGCCAGAATCAATTTGATGAACACCTAAATCTGTTAAAAATTTGGCAAGAGTGAAGTCATATACATGTAGTACATATGCACGTATACATGTACTTAAGCCACGGTTAGCTGCGCGCAAAGTTCTACTTTTTGCACCGTTGTTTTTACAACTTGGCGCCCGGAAGACCGTGGCTTAAGAGCGGGTTTGTTACACACTGTGCTTAAATCAACAACGTGTCACCTTTACTTGTCGCGGACATAACATAACAAATCATCCGAACCGTCCGTAAGCTAAGCTAAGCTAAGCTATATGTGGCTAGTAGTAGCTAACCGCTCGTGGCCGTGTGCTAACCCCCCCTCCCGTGTAGCGTGCGCGGCTGCGAGGCGCGCAGCCCGTCCCCGCTGGCGGCGCGCGACTGTCGGCGCGCTTGGCCGAGACGCGACCCCGCCTCGCCGCTGCTGCGACGGGCCTTGTCGCCGGACAGGTGAGTGACCTTGGTCACGTCATCGTACACTCTCGTGGGTCCCCAGACGTGGCGTCCGTCCCTAGTAGTCCGTAGTCAATAGTCCGTAGTCTTCTGCTGGACACGGGCCGCCCCTAATCGCCCCACTCCGCCCGGTGCTGCGTTACCTACGACCATTGTAGCTCGCCCGGGGAGACATTCTTTTAGGTATTTAGGAAATAATGAATTGTTCCTTGGTGCGGTGAGAGTGTGATGATAATGTTAATGACCACTTAAGATCAGCTGACCTGAATGCTCGTTTGCTACTCAATATCAGTATCTAAGTGGTGTGTTCTTTGAGTCTCGACCCACGAAAGTGTACAATGTACCTTTAGTGTTTTAGACCAACATACAAGATGATTGGCTCGGTGTAGTTACAATGGTATCGGTAATACATTTGTGGTCGTGGATCGATGGAGTCTTTGTGAAACATCTAAATAAATGGTTATTAAGGCTTCGTTTGTTTTTTTTGGGTTTTTAGTTTTAAATTTGTTTTATTCTATTTAAGCTGTATCTTTAGAATCAGCTAAACTTGTGTTTATGTGCTTTTGTTTGCTTTTTATATGTTACACGATTCATTTATTTTTATTTGTGTTTGTTGGTGGTTTGCGTGTTTTATGCACTTTATAAATAAGCTTTCTGTATTATTTTTGAAAATTTGTAGAAGTTTTGATTTGATTATATTTTGATTTAAGGTGCTTTAAAGGGTATTATTATTTACCTCTAAATGTTTTATTATTTAATATTAAAATACGAAGTTTGTTCAATTTCTATTTTCTTTTTATTTTTTCTATTTTATTTTAGTGGCTTAAAATTTTTAAGGATAGTCGAATAAAATTTTAATTTGACTATTTATATTTGCACTTTATGCAGTAACTCTTTTTTGTTTAGTCACACACAATATTTCAGTTGTTAATTCGTGTTGTGCAGGCTGCACCCTCGCTCGGCCGAAGCGAAGTGCTCCATCTCGCCCCTGTGCTGCGCGGCGGGCGGCGGGCTGGGCGGGGCGCTGGGCGGCGCGGCCGGCGCGGTGGCGGCGGGCGGGCGGCGCTCGGCGGGGTGGCGCGCCCCGCCGAGCGCCGCCCCCGCACCGCCCACGCCGCCGCCCGCCGACAAGGCGGACGAGCCTACGCTGCCTCGTATCGCCGAGGAGAAGGACTCCCCCACGCACCACGCCGCCAGGCTGCCTACTAGGTATATACCCCCGGTGTTTGAGGCTAAGCTTCCAATACAACATACTTGTTGTATTAGCATCTAATAAAAATTAGCCTCCTCTAAAAAAAGGATTCGTGAAAAAAGAAGAAAAATATAACACACATTCACTGCCTTGTCAATTTTCGCGGGCGATTTAATGGTGCTTATATGTCATGTTTTGGAAACATCTAGTGAATCATACAAGAGCCTGCTGGGCGTGCCGATGAATGCAACGAACTTGTTAAAATTTTCTGAAAATTTTATGGTCCCTACTGCTCTGATCCTACCAGAATTAATTACCCTAAGTAACCTACAATCACAAAAATGTTAAATGTAAGTTGTCTGTGTAAAAACTCATTTCACAATTTATTAAAAATGTATAAATCTCCAGGACACCAGCGAAACAGAGCACCCCGAGCATATTCACGTCATCCCCGAAGACCAGTCTCGACAAGTCGACGTTCGACGCCAACGCGTCATTCGCGTCGCTCTCCTTGTCCGACGAGTCGTACGTCGCCGACACGTCGATCGACGCGTCCAACTTGGATACCTCGAGGGAGATTAACTTGGGTGATTCTATATTCCCAATATATTTTATATGCAGTGATTAAAATAAATTAGTTTAATTTAATTTATTTTAATCATTTAAATCTCCTTGTCCACCAACCCGCAGTAGGCCAGCGTGGTGGACTAAGGCCTACATCCCTCACATTACGAGAAGGAGACCCGACCCTGTAGTGGGTCATTAATGGGTTACTGGCAAATCTCCTTATAACTTAATACCTTTTCCTCGACAGACGACAGTCGATCAAGCACCGAATCCAGCATAACCACATCGGAACTGAGCAAGAAACTGAACACAATCCCAGAGACGCTGCCACCGGTCATAGAAGTGCAGCCGAAAGCGCGGAAGAAGTCGGACTCCAGTATAAAAGATGAACCGAAAGACAAGGACAAGCCCAAGAAGGACAAACCGGAGCTCAAGAAGCAAGACTCGATAAAGAAGATTGAGAAGAACGAACCGAAGCAAGAAGAAAAGGTTTTTTTTAATTAATTTATTATTTATAATATTATAAGGCGTGAAGAGGCCTTGGAGAGGCATATGCCCAACGGTGGGCTGCATAAATGCTGGCAAAGAAGAAGAAGAAGAATCGGTTTGTTCGCTTGCTTGGTAGTCGCAAGTTACTTCCAAATTTATATACGAGTATATGACACACACATTGTATTTCTACATGCTATTAAATACGTGCAATTGCAACTTTAGAACAACACATTTCATTACAGGTTACATCAGTACTGCAAGAAGTAAAAGAAGAGAAGAGTAAACAAGAGAAGGCGATGGAGAGGAGTGGTTCTGTGAAGAAGTCTGAATCGAAAGAGAAGTCCATGGAACGCAGCGGTTCGATGAAGAGGTCGGAGAGCAAACAGGAGAAGTTGGAGGCGAAGAAGCAGGAGAAAGCGGAGAAGAAACAGGAGAAGGTGGAGGCCAAGAGGACGGAGTCGATGAAGAAGATTGAGTTGAAGAGGCAGGAGTCTGTGGATGTGTTGAAGGTGACATTCAAATTCAACACTTATTTGTTACAACATAAAAGTGTTGCATTATTAATGCGCAATAGCACATCCTACATGTAATATTGTAAACTTTAAGTGTGTTTCAAACCAGGAGAAGTTCTCAAAGGCATGTGAAGTCCACCAACCCGCACTAGGCCAGCGTGGTGGACTAAGGCCTACATCCTTTTCATTGTGAGAGGAGACCCGACCCTGTAGTGGGTCATTAATGGGTTACTGACTGACAATATTAGATTCTACACATTGTGCTGTAACCATGGTTTTGAGAGGGCTGTTTCATCCGCTCTTCCTTCCTTTCAGCCCTTGGTAGTCCACAGCTGGACACGGGCCTCCTCTAATCGACGCCACTCCAGGTCCTGGGCCCTCTGAATTGAACGGTTCCCCGCTGTGCCTTTTACCTAAACGTGGTCGCCACTCGAGGAGCTTGCTTCCCTTCGTCCGCTCGACTGGTAGCATTATTGGTAACGATGCGTGTACTAACGAGTGTTGTATCGGCGTGCCCAGTCGCCGGACGGCGAGGGCGGCCAGGGCGGCCAGGGCGGCCAGGGCGGCGCGGAGGGGCGCGCGCGCAGCAGCGGCAGCAGCATGGTGAGCAAGCTGCTGGGCGTCATGGGCCGCAAGCGGGACGACGACGACGCCCGGCACGCCAAGCGGGCGGACAAGCACGCCAGGAAGAAGGTGAGCTACGTAATAAAATTTATCTCCTTAATACATATTTGCATACCTAAATAATTTATAACAACTCTATACCTATATTTGAGCAAATAAACGTTTTGTCTTTGTCTTCGTCTTTGTACAAACCACATACTAGGCCTATAAACGCTTAAGCGATCAGTTTGGACGCGTTTTCGTCTTAATCGCGCGCAGTGTGGGCGCTCATAGTATTTCTAAGGTGGGAATAGTAATTGTTCGTGCGTGTACGAGTTAAATTCCTAAAAACACGCCTCATAACTGAGCGCGCCAATGTCCTAATTGGCTGATATAACCGACCGACCGACAGCACAACAAACACACACATGTGTATGGAGCTTTCCAAATTGAAATACGCATGTTTGTATAATGTGTTTTTTAAAACACTTATTATAATTTAGAAATAATAACACAATTGTGTTGATCTGTAAAAGATATATTTCACATTAATATTTCTCATACTCATTTCGATTAAATTTCTACCCAAAACTACTTATCTTACCTGTAAAAGATAAACAACATTTAGAGCTATTATTTCCTTAAGTTTTCACTGCCTAACATTTACATAAAATTAATATTTTCATATCTAATTGTTCAACAAAATTAAAATAGAAATTATAATGTCTTCTGTGTCATAGACGTTCAGACATCAAAACGAAAAAAAAAAATCTTAATAAAGTAAAACCTACTTTATTACATTTGTATTACTTTCAGAGTAACCAACAGCCTCAGCCACCGCAAGCGCAACCGTCGAAACAGACTGAACCAGTGGTCGTCATGGAGAAGAGCGTCGAGAAAGAGCCGCCCGAAGACAAGAAAGCGAAGAAGGGGCGGGGCCGCGCCTCCAGCTCCTCGTCCGGTGAGAAGTGAACGAGACGGCTATATCCCACTCGATTCTTACTCGGTTTTCATCGATTATCGCTTGGTAGGAAGGAGATAGCTGTCGGTAATCAGTATCTGTCTGCAATGATGATGTTATTGGACAAGCAGGACGAAAAATGGTAGCATTTCAAAGCGTGAATGTGTGATGCGGATCGCGCGTGTTCAATTAGAAGTAGCACAGTACATTATAGTGAGACATAATAACGTTTAAGGTATATATTTTGATCACTTCGTATGTATGTAATGTGTGTGCCCCTCTAAGCGTGGTAGTTAGGTATCGGCGATATGTACTCTCTATACGTTTCTATGGAGCCATTGTCGTATATTTTTTTCAATATTGTAGCGTAAGTCCGCGTAATAGAGTACAATTTTGCACGATCAATTGTTAGTATATAATATATGTCTGTGTGTAGCTAAGCGCATATTATAAATTTGTTTAGTGGAAAACTTGTCTTGACTTGAATGTCTAGGGTAGTAAAAGTAATTGGCTTAGCGAGCTGTTAGTCTAGTTTCCCGTGCCCACTCGTGGGATTAAAATGGGCTTTTGTTGGTGTTACGTTCGAGTCGTGTCCGCTGGCTGGACACATTAATACTTACTTTAGATAAAATTTATTAAAAATTAGTCAATGTTTCAAAGTGGATCTCCATTGAGGCTTCCACAGAAATTTTCGTCCCAGAATGTATTTAATAAAGATTAGGAGCGACAATTTAGTATTGTGACACATTTGAATCAAGTAGGCGATAGATGTGAATTGTTGATTAGTAGTCTAGTATGCTTATTCGTTACCATCATCCACTTTTATCTGTCAAATACTAAAGAAAAAAATCATTACATCTTAATAGTTTGAAATACGATGCGTTAATACTTATAAAATTGTGGAACTCAAAAAGCTCTTGTGTCTTCAGACTTAAGGTTCATATTTCTATAGCCGGAGCAATCTTGTGTCGATAACTAGCTCTATTATACTTTTAAAATTGTGGAACTCAAAAAGCTCTTGTGTCTTCAGACTTAAGGTTCATATTTCTATAGCCGGAGCAATCTTGTGTCGATAACTAGCTCTATTATACTTTTAAAATTGTGGAACTCAAAAAGCTCTTGTGTCTTCAGACTTAAGGTTCATATTTCTATAGCCGGAGCAATCTTGTGTCGATAACTAGCTCTATTATACTTTTAAAATTGTGGAACTCAAAAAGCTCTTGTGTCTTCAGACTTAAGGTTCATATTTCTATAGCCGGAGCAATCTTGTGTCGATAACTAGCTCTATTATACTTTTAAAATTGTGGAACTCAAAAAGCTCTTGTGTCTTCAGACTTAAGGTTCACATTTCTATAGTCGGAGCAATCTTGTGTCGATAACTAGCTCTATTGGTAGCGTATATGCGCTTAGATCTACGTTTGTATGGTAAATGTATGTATAATGTAGGTTTCGTCTGCTTGCCATTAAGAATTGTTGATTACGGATACTTGAAGTATTGAACACAGACTATTCAGTGAAATAAAGGACAAAACTGAATTCCGTACGGACTATTCTTTTTGTTCAGGGATCGATTCCCATTGTCTATTAAACTATATTCGTTATTAATAAATCTTAATGAAATGCAGGTGAAACAAGTGGCGCCCGAGTCGCCCGATGAGTATCCTTTTATCTATCTATGTACTATACTATATGTGATCTATTCTCCCTTCCGGCACAATTCGCCGCGGGACTAGAGTAACTAGTAATTTTTAATATTTCCTAACGTATACAAATGCTGTGATGATTTTTATACAGAAAAATATCTTTTTTCTTTCTTATTACATCTTCTTAGATAACTTGTTTCGCGGTGAAATGTGTCAGGAGGGACGTTTTCGTCGTTCGATGTTGTGTACAATAAAAATTAATATACTAAAAAATAAATAAAAAAAAATATATTAAATTAAATGTCGCTATAAGCTTCCCCTAGACTGTGTATAGCTTTAGTCTCGTCCTGAGAAGTATACTAATGAAAGGCAGGTTCCGTTGATGCGATGCGATTTGAAGTAAATAAGTAAACTAAAACAGAACTGAAGCGGGCGAAGGTTCACAGCGAGCGATCGAAAAAGAACAGCAACGTCGGGCGCGGTCAGTACTTGGAACGTACTTCGAAGGGTACGTTAAGCCATCGCATAAGATACGAGTAGCTGTCGTTAAACGGGGCCCTGGACGTGGAAACCCGTTCTAGCTTGTTCTCTGTGGTAGGGTATATTCCAGGCCTGTGGGGGAGTTCCGTGTTCCACTTTCGGGCACGGGTGTCCCCACATGTCAGTTAATTAATGACCCACTACAGGGTCGGGTCTCCTCTCACAATGAGAGGGATGTAGGCCGCCGTCCACCACGCACCACTACTGCCCGTTGGTGGACTTCACATGCCTTTGAGGACATTTTTTTTGTGAACTCTCAG
The DNA here is from genome assembly GCA_905147235.1 of Erynnis tages. Lineage (NCBI taxonomy): Eukaryota > Metazoa > Arthropoda > Insecta > Lepidoptera > Hesperiidae > Erynnis > Erynnis tages. Next base: position 1,737,983 of record LR990093.1, read on the forward strand.
GCATGCAGGTTTCCTCACGATGTTTTCCTTCACCGTAACAACAGGTGATATTTAATTTAATAAATCGCACATAACTTTTATTACAAAGTCATTGGTGCGTGCCACTGGGATTCGAACCCGGACCCCTCGATTCGAGGTCGGATTCTAAGCCACTGGGCTATCACCGCTGTCCCCACATAAGGATCACATAGCAGGGACGCCAAGGCAGAATCGCTGGTGAAACAAATTTGGTTGGTTTGGTTGAAACGAATTGAGGTTGTAGGTATTTGGTAATGAGCTAAAGTGTCAATTTTACGTTAGACTCGCGCCTTACGCCTGTTCGACTTGAATTAGGTAGAAAAAGATCGCATCGCGCCACAAATCAGATGTGGCCTTGTTTACTCTTTACGACTCGCTAAAAAGATGTTGTTTTGTTTTCAGTATTACAATGTTGATTCGTTGAAAGGCTATGTAGTGGTTAATATGGTTTACATCAATTCAAGTCGGTGTTGCGTCCACGTTAGATCACGTGAAGATTTGTAATTATAATTATTTTTATTATTATTCGAGAGAATGTTAGCGTTGAAGTATTATACACACAGAAGCTTAATGAAAAAATTTATAAAAACAGCGTTTACATATGAAATGGTACACAGGGAATGATTTTTATGCATTCTGAGTAAAATTGTCTAGCGAACCATTAAAATTTTTTATTGTGATCTAACCCAAAAATATTATTTACGCTATCTTCATTTTAAATATGTCGTATCTTCTGTATTTATGATACTTCGATTGTGTGATATGTTTATTAATCTCATTTAAGTATAGGCGTAGATGGGTTGAGCCGGTAATTTTGTAAAGGATTTTGTTAGTTTTATGAGTCGTATTGTGATATAATTTTTAACAACGTTTAGTTTTTTCTAGAAATGCAATATTTTATCCTATTAGTTGGTTAACTAACCGCTTTGCGAGGCGTTCGCTTTTAGCTATTGTTTAACGTTATTTTTATTGATAGTTTTTAGGATTTTTTTCTCATCTTTACTTTTTTTGTTTGTTTTTTTTGTAGTTGTATTTCTTTCTATACGTTTCCATGTTTCCAGCCGTTGTAAATCATATTCTTCTCTACTCAACTTATTCGAAGCACATATGAGAACATATATTTGTTTTCAATACTTAGTCTTTTATTTTGGGTTAAATTAGTCACTGGGCTTACTTAGATTTTCCTAATGCATTTACTTCCCCTACTGCGGACGTAGTCTTAAAGTTATTTAGATATTCACTTTAGGAGCATTGATTTAATTTGTCAGGAAAAAACGGCTGGACGCAATTACCCTTTATTTCGTTTTCAATATTTCTATTCACGTCGTACATTTAATTTTTACAAATGTTGCAATTTATCAACGAATTTTATGTGCTGTTAAATGGCGATAGTAAGTAACAACCGACAAAGAGTGAGTCGGGCTCGCACACGAAGGGTTCCGTACAAAATAAAATGCCAGAAAAACACGTTTCTTATGTGCAAGACTACTTTTAATATTTAACTGTCTTATAAATTGTTTCCTACATTAATTACGTACTTAAAATTTATTACAAGTGTGTGGCTATAGGGTTCAAAATATAAGCAAAAAGGCGCCGAAATTTTGAAATGCCTTGTAGCAAACGAAGGGGTGGACTGACGACAACGTTAGTAGGTGGCATATTTTGGATGGGACCCTGAGTACGTGTAACATTCCGAACTTATAACGAACGTGCCATAGTACTTTGAAGCCTCTCTCCGTTAAGAAACAATATCAAATTATACGATTACAATACAGACCATCCATAAATTAAAAGAAATCGAAATAAATTTTACTTCGTAGTAATTTAATTGGTGAATTTTATTTTCGAGTATCTGTCATTATTTATAAAATCAACAATTAAGACCCGAGGCTTCATTTTTTTAAGTCTTCCATAGTATAATTTAAATGTTTTAAACGAATTTTTAAACCAAATTAACTATCGCAGGACAATTGAGTTGTTTTGTCATCGACTTCGTTATATACATTATTGTACTTTCCTTTCAAAGAAACAAAGAAACAAAAACAAGAACTTTATTCTTACTTGTACGAGCATAATATGTAAGACGAGTATATTGTCTGATGATAATTTATATATTTCCAACATTCCAATGTCTTTATTTTTGAAAGGTGTATAGATAAAGCTTACACAATTTTATTGTATGTAAAATTGTGTTTACAATTTACAATATTTTACTTATGTATCCTTGTATCTTTGCAAGTATTTATAAGTAATTTACAAATTGGCAAACGTTGAATAAAAAAATGTAATATTTACATTTATTTGGAAATATTAAAATACTTTTCATTCCCTACATCAAGAATATTTGATTTCAATGATTTAAAATGTAATTTTCCTTCATTACACGGAATTTGTTTAGCTTATTTGAAGTTTAAAAACATAACTAATGTAAAACCAACGCGACATGATTGTTGAGATATCATCGGTTTCTCAAAAATGTTATAAGAATTATTGTAAATTACTGTTAATTGTTTGTTATTTCAAAACCAATGTTATGTTATTTGGTTTCTTGGGGAGAGTTAGTCTATTCTTATAATACTCATTAATTGACTATGTTTTTAATTTCATTAAATTTATTTACTCGTGGTCGAACAGGGTACCATCAAATAGCCCGAAGGATAAAATACTTACCTTTTTATGAAATAGTAGTTCTATAATTATTAATTCACCAGATTTTCTGACATATTATGTGATGTTGATGGTAGAAAAAACTTGAATATCCTATAACTATTTTAAAGGAAGACAGACATAAGACATTAAAATATGTTTTCTCTCAATTGTATTATAGCTCATTGCTTTTGTAAAACTGAGTAGATGTTTTGGTAGACTCCAACATACTTCTAAAATATGCATACAAATAACTTTGTATTTAAATTTTCACTTGTATCCTACTATTCCTACATTTGTAATATGTACTATCATATTTTTATGAAAGCCCATGTTTCTGATCTAATGCGTTGCTGTAAGTATCTTGACATTAATTAATGATTGTGTAAAATTCGTTAGAGACCAACAGTAACAATGAATTTTTTATTAGTGGGTTCAATTTTAAATTGTTTTGGGACCATGGCTTTAAAATTGTATTTTGTATATCTTGATGTTTATTGTTTAAGCAGATTTACTGGGATGGGAAGTGTTGATGAGTATGTGAGGTTTACTCTTTTGTCTCCAGCGCAATGCCTATTCTGCTAACAATCTTTTTTGAAATGATGACATTCGAACGAAGGTGAAATTTTCTATTTCAATACGTTCTAAGGACTGGCTCAATATGATTAATAGTTTGGTTTTAAAAAGATTGTTAGTAGAAATACCGTCTGCTGTATTGTCTGTTGTAGGGCTTGTTTGAAGTATTATTTTCATGTCGTTTTCATTTGTTATGTTGCCTGCCATAATAATAAAAATATATATTAATGCAAAAGTAATTTAAAGTAACTTAGTTTTTAAAATATTGAATGTGATTTATAAATAAACAAGTCTTTATAGTGAGCAAGGGGATATTTTCTGTAGACTAATATGTGTATTGTATGAATTGATATGGAATAAAGTCAACAATAAACTGTTCGTACTTTGAGTTTTATTTCTTATAACTAACTTCTGTAATCTTGGTCTTCCATTTTTATTATTTGATTTGTCTCTACATATAAATCTGGCTAATATGAGTTTGAATAAACTTTGAATATCTTTACACAAAAAAATTGGTTCATCAATATTTTAATTTATCTAACGAAAATTTAATTATATCAATTGTAGAGCTGCAATACCTTAATAATAATAATGGTTTAATAAAGACGATGTTAATAAAACGACATCATAGTTTTTCAAATTTTATTTCATTGAGGTGTCCATTTTGATGTAACGACTGAAAACCAAAACACGCTATTATAAACCCGTAGCAAAGCTAGAACGTCTCATTATTACCGGCTATAGGTCTACGACTTAACATCCGTGTCGGCCTTTACAAATTATAAATAATGATTGTGGTTTTGTGCGCGGAAAAATAATGGCGACGTTGATAGGAACTTAAACTGTCGTGGTTTACAGTAAAACAAGTTATGGAATCGCCTCTTGGAGCCTTTTTGGAGTAGGCCAGCGTTTAATTCAAACTAAACTATTTCAGAGTGAGACTCCAAGGTAGCGTCAACAATCTACACGAATTTTTACATCATAAGTTTCACTCCCATACATTAATAAATAAATATTACATTTAATAATAAACTATGACGGTTTCATCAAAATTCTTCACACAGAGACCACACTTAACGAGAATTCGAGGGAATTAATTCTACAATACAATATTTTAAATAATACAATATAGTATACAGATATTTAGTTTCGTTTACAAAAGATAGTGTGCTGTATCAATACGTATGACCATATCAATTAAGTAGATATATTATGAAGGGAATAGATGATATTAATATTGATACTTGACATTTGATATCACCAACGGTATAGTTTCACTACCACAGACCACACTCGAGTTCATACGTATGAAAGGAACAAGACTGCTTGTACAATCGCTACTTATAATCAAAATTCACATTACAAAACAACGGTTTCGTTACCCTGTTTCTACGGAATGATCAACGAAAAACTACAGGACTAAACGATACAAAATCTAGTGGAACTACAAGTCGGATCGTCCGAAACACCTTTCACGGACGCGTTTAATTATGTTTTCATCCGGAGTTAATTTCCAATCGAGACACCTCGTTTCCGCCTCGTCAGCGTCCTGGGATTGTGAATCAAACATGTCTCGAGAGTGCTGACGAGGCCTTTTGCTCTGCTCGTGTTGACTTTTCCGTTCCGACTTGATGTGCACATCATCGCGTCGCGGATGGGGTGTCTTCCACATTCGGGGTTCGGCCGACGGTTTCGAGACCACTTTTGGCGGAGAAAAGTATGAGAAGAAGGGACTGGATCCATTCACCTCATTTTTCTCATCGTTGTGACTCATTTCGAGAAATGAGAATGTGTAATCTGCATCGAATACCTGTTCTCTAACGTACGAAGTGATGTGCCGTCGGTTCACGTTCGTCGGCGGCTCGTGCATATCCTTTTGATACCTTTCATTTTTACAGAGCTTGTTTTGATTTTTCTTCACAAATGCAATAAAGTCGTAGAATCTTTCGACGTTTTCGGCGCATTTATAGCAAATTGTGTGCAAGTGGTCAGTTTCTTCAATAACCAGTTTAAGACACACAAGAATTTTATCGAGCATGTTAGTTTTACGACAGTGATTACCGTACAAGGATACGTTAAAATCGGTCACTGTTAGACATAAGCGACAAGTAAGATTAGATACTTCCATTATTATTAATTCCAATATTTTAAAACCTTACAAATAATTACAGTAGATAGCATTAGCAAAACCTAATTTTCCCGCTAAACATCTGCTACTCTGTGATTGGCTCATTTCACAGACAAAAAATGTTGTTCGGCTGCAGATAAAAAATATTTATTGCGCTCTAAGAATAAAAGCCACATAAATAGGCATTAACAATTTTATGCAAAAAATACTACCTTGGACGGTTTGATGGATAGTATTATGTAGGTATCACTTGTTTTCAAATCAGGATATTAATTGATATTTAAACCGTCAACGTTTTAGAACGATTTTTTTTAAAACGCAATAAAATAATATAATTAAGTATAAACCAATAGGTTGTTTTTTGAGAATATTGAGAATTTAAACTACCTAACTTTTAAACGAGAAAAATTACAGCTTAACAGATAAAAAAAACTGCGAGGTTGTCCTTTTACGCCACATTCAATGCAAAAGATTAATTGAATACGAAATCGAAATGTTCAATTGTTTGAAAGATCATGATCGATTGATAAAAACAAGAAATGACGCATGTACGCTGATTATGAAAAGTACACGGATCTTATACTATAATTGATTTAGAAACATCAAAGATAACCGGAACGACATTAAATATCTTAAACAATAAATAACTTGTAGGTATGTATGTATCTTACTTTTAGAAGAAGCCACAAGTAAATATTTTGACTGATTAACGTTTAATAATGAAACATAGTATTATAGTTTCTATCTACCCTCCCACGCGTAATATTCGGGATTGAAGTTTCCTTATGTATATCATCCGTTACAAATAAATACGTAACATAATCCAATAAATCACAATCGATTCTTACTAGTCAAGATCGTCTATCACAAGCCACCACACTCCTATTTCATAGACAGTGATCGCCGTACTTCAATAAATAAATACATAATATCATTACAGTCGTCGTTTGAAGCGAAGCTAGTTCAGTTTAAATACTGCATCGAATCCCTCTACTGATTACGTTACCGTACTGTGACAGACGACAGGAGGTATAGCCACAAATTCGGATGGAGATTCGTCGTCACAATTCGCGGTTACCGTCTAAACGTCATCCTCCTTTTTGCCCCAGAACTTGTCGAATCTCGTGCGAGCTCGGTCGAGGACCTCGGCGGCGGTGAGGCCTCCGGAGGTAGGTTCGTTCACTACCGTAGTGTCCACCACGCCCGGGGCCACCTGCGTCGCTTCCGTCGACTTCTTCACCACCTCCTTGTCCTTGACGGCCTCGGGCGTCTCGGGCGTGAGCTGGTTGCTGGTGAAGCCGTTGATGCCGTTGACCTTGTTCATGTCCAGGGCCCTGGTCTCGTCGATGGGGGTGAGGCTGGTGGGCGTGGTCGGCGTCTTGTCGGTGCGCTTGCTCAGGCTGGTGGGCGACTCGCTCTTTTTCAGCGAACGAATCGGCGACATTTGCTGATGGTGAATCGGAGCAATTTCTGGAAAATCGTTCCGACAGTTCAGTCTTTGCTTTCATCGCAATTTGCTATTGGAAGTTTCAAATTTGCTTTACGAATAGATTATAAGATCAATGTTGGTAGTAATTTTTTACTACGTTCCCATTTATATAATAAAGCTGTAAAGAAAAAAAATTTGAAACTTCCAATTGTACATCGATAAGCACATTTAATTACGATAAATTGCTTTAATAATAAAAACCATAGATACTGTTTTACTTAACCCCTACTTGTAACGAACGTCTTACTTTATAAATATTTTGTTCTATTCCCCGAAATAGATCTTACAGTACTTACTTTTTAGAATCATGAGGCAACTTTCATAACATTGGCCAATTGAAAAATTTTGAAATTTGTTATTTTTGAAATCGAATAAGTATTTTTGTTTATTATTTAAAAAATTTCATGCTCCCTCAATTCTTAAAAAAGATATTGGCACCAACACACAGCTAGATCTGTCTACATGCTAGAAGAGAGAAAACTAGAAGAAAATGTTCAGGCATGGGTATAGATAGTATAGAAAAATTATTGTTGTGGGAAAATAGGTTTTTAATGGGAAAATCTATAATGAGGAAGAATCTTAAACAGGTGAGGTAATTATAACGTGACTCCTCCTATAGATAAACTCGTATACTAAGTATGTGCGAAATAACTCAATTCGGAAAGTTGTCTATTAAAATTCTATAACAAAAGTACATATTGGTGTCAATATCTCAATCCATGCTATACAATTATATTTTTCTATTAAAATTGTCAAACAGTCGTAACTCTTCATAAAACCTCTAAAGCTTAATATTTACATATTTCATTGTCTCTGAACAACATGCAATATCTTTCAATATCGAAAACCATTTTAAAGTATTTTAAACTGTTACCAACATTCGTTTCTATTTCTAGTTTTAGCCTATAAGCCTTCGGGGTATGATAGCTAGGATTAAGGGTAGAAGATGCCAAAGAATAAATTTAAAAGTCTGAATACCCTCACTCAAAATTATTTGTGTGAATACGTTAATAGACCAGTGGCACCTTCCCGGGACAGGCAGCATGCAAAGTGAACGATATACCTAATATATGAAATGAAGAAAGGAAGGTTGAAGTGCCATACAGTGACAGTGTACGCAAACATCGAAACAGACACACACACAGACGAGTGAATACATACGTGGTCGACGTCTCAGCGGAGTACGGTCAAAATAAATAAAAGCATCTCAGTTATTTGATTAACACAATTTAATCATGAACTATTCAATAGATATAATTATAAAAAACAGGTTATATATTTTCTGGTGTCGATTGTGTGTCGTGCGTATGTGGCAGTGGTCTCTAGGTGGGACTGAGGGTAGTCTCGTAGAGTTCACTGTCGCATGTCTGTGACACGAGCTCGTGTATGGCCGGTGGTCTAGGCGGTGGCGGTGGCGGTGGCGGCGGCCGTACCTGCCGGCTTCACTGCGACACCGTCCTCGGCCACGGAGCTACTCTTAAACTCAGAGCTAGGGCGCTTAATGCTCTCATCTGAAATATGGTGTTTCGTATGACGGATGACGTGACACAACAAAAGCTACGTTCTACGTCCACAGATAAAGTTTTGACTAATTATTTTGGTGTCCTAAACTCAAAATTTGTTGTGATGTTAAAATTGACGGTAGTCTGTTTTAAATTGTAAAAAAATGTGCTAAAATGAGGGTAAACTAAAATGTAAATTAAAGGAATAGAAATGATATGTTATGTTAGGATATGTTACATGTGAATTAATAAGAAATAAAATAAAAACAATATCTGTGGACTATGAACAATGTACAAAGAAAAGTAATCACTGAAATGATCACAAATAAACAGTGTTATGAAAAATCGAATGGGTGTATTTAATGGGCTTCATATTTCTCAGAAAACATTTTGTAGTGTTGCTTGTATTTTTTTGACGGTAATGTACATGATTCCATTGTGTTTTTGAAATCGGTGTCAGTGTTGCAAGCTTTCTACAATGTTACTAGTGTGGGGTTGCTATTCACACCTTCGATTACATAACAGATGACGTGATGAGTATAATTGCAGTCAAATGTATGTCTAGCTTACTGTCGTGTGACATGACAGTGTGATGGCTTCTGAACCAGGAATTAAATCACCCATATCCATGCCAATATTACAAAATAATAATCTTATTGGAGATCCTAATACCTAGGATTCAATCATACCTAATCAATAGGTTTTTGATAAACCAAGGATTTTATCGATGCTTTAATCCTAATGTATAAGTTTTGGAATAGTAGTGTAATAGACAACAGAAGAGTTATTAGAAAATTTTATAAAATTGTAATTTAAAAAATGTGTTGAATAGAATTTGTGAAACCGATGAACCTATTTTATTGTTTAGATATGACCAAATCAATGTTTATAATAATATCTAATTGATATACTTAATTCTTAATCTGAATCCTTTCCACCCAATTAAATTTAAAATATGTTAAGTATTAGCTAAATACATGTAGAAAGTAGGAATAAAATTTATGTTATGGGTAATCAAATTCGTATATATCTACTTATCGCTTAGGTACCTACTAATACTTGTATCAACAGAGTTTTCAATGTTATGAGTGTAAAGAGTATCTCGTTCGTAAAAAACCGTTTCGCGAGGTTTTATTGCGTTATCGTAACTGTTATAAAATACAAATAGAACGTAAAAAAAATACTGCATCCTTGTTTATGGTATGGTAGATTTTTACAATGTTGCCATATGCGTCAGAGAATATCCTTACACTAATAAATTTTCCTAACGTTACTCAACAATTTTGAGTCCTAAACAAGTTTGGCATTTATTACAATTTCGTGTCCTAACAACGCTTAACGTGCCCACACCAGTGTTATAGTGCTCTACCAACACCAATTCAGGAAGAAGATACTCTTTAAACAATTCGTATCGTTACAATTTTCACCGAGATAAGGGGCTCAGTCAGGTCGGGATGACTTGGGAGGCTTACTTAACCAATCAGGTGTCTAGCTTAGTTTTATGATGTTGGCTGCCAACCTGCTTATGAAACTGCACTCACCGTTTTTCACGTTTTGGGTGACTGTGAAGGTCTTCCCGGTATCGAGAGGCACGGTCCAGTTGACCGGGTCCGGGGAGCGCATGTTCATTTGTTCCGGGGACTTGACCCGGGTGGGCTCCGGAGGCGACTTCACTACGGGAGAGTCGTCGAAGAAGTGGTCCTTAGCCACCGACGCGCTGCGGTGCGACGGGATCTCGTCGTCTGTAACCGTCGCGGTTTCAATTTGAATTTCGAGCGTTAAGTTTTTTAACGTTAAAGAGTGGGAGAATAGGAAGCTAAGATCGAATTACTTTAGTAGTCTGATAGTTGCATCTATTTAGCTAATAGAGCAAGAATAGAAGATGTCAAAATTTTCTATAGGAAAAGGTACAAGGATTGAATTTTCTAAGTCTACAAACACAGCACAATGACAAACATTAAAAAAGACAATTTTCTAAAACCTACCTATGTCTAAGAGAACATAAAATTTTGATCAAATTCTTTCGGAGTCCACCTAATTACCATTGACATTAAATAAAATTTACAGAAGGTATCTAATAGGTATAGTGGGGTCCATAAGAATTTGCATGCGTTTGCTAAAATTCGTGTTTGCTAAACTTTCTACCACATCAAAAACGACACGACACACATTTACTAAAAATACGTTCAATCTAAAAATCTCTTTGGCATGGTACTCTTTTCACCCTTTCTTTACTATTTATTGGATTCTAAACGGCATAAGTAATTAGGGGACTGTGAAAATCGTGCAAGTTATAATTTTTTTTTCTTTTGCACTTTATACAGTTTTTGATCTATTGCTGGCAACCCTTTTTATTTTCCCAGAGTTTGGGGGTGCAGTGCACTGCTCTAGTGCTATTTTCATCCTTTTTACATCTTTGTATCGTTCAATTTATCAACAATATTCACAAATTGGGAGGTCTCGGTGCTCAGGGGTGTTCACACGGACAAGACGAACATCAACACTCCAGGTGCCGTGTGTAAGCCATTCCCGCTGTGCCAATGCGATATCGTGACGTTGCGTAGACGCACTGACAGATCTGACAGATGAGATCAAACGCCAAACGAAAAACTTCTATTCGAAAATGTAACCCAAAGCTGACACACAAGCAGGAAAATTTAAAACGAATTTTGAACTATATTCTGATTCGTATTTAGATGTCCAAATTGAAAACAAAGGAGATGAACGAATCAGTTATTTGGACTCTAATTTTTGGCAAAAATTTTTTGACTGTAATCTGACAAGATTTACAATTAAATAATATTTTGTAATGTAATTGTTTTTTGCCCTAATTTTTTTAACACAAAATAGCAAATTATATTGTTTTATGATTTAGATACTGGCCACATTCAGGATCCAAAATATTACTTCGTGTTGTCATTTCCTCTTTTTTATGGAATCTCAAAATGCTGCGTTTCCTAAAGAATAATATTTCATAACCGTTCTTTGCTCCCATTTTGGACACAAAATCACGAACCATACCGTACACATTTAATAAGCTGAATGAAAATTTTCCATTGCAAATGCGGGTTGTCGATCGAGAAAAACCACATCCACGTAAAGCGCCACAAATTCCGATGAAGCGAATGGCCGTGTGGGTGTCGCCAAATGAAAAGAACAGAGCGTCGACGCAACTGCCACCGGTAGTACGCACCCAGTTTAATGCCAACTTTAGTGACGCTGCGGCTGCGTCGGCCTGGCTCCGAGGCCTCGGAGGCGTCACAGGCCCCGGCCGTGGGTCTCGGCGCGGATGGCGACCGACCGCCCCGCGATGTTGACCTAACCCTATTACTACTCCCTCTATTCAACGGCAAACCTACAGAACAAATGTTGCCACACTAAAAAAATTTGGCAGAGAATTGGCTCGGGGTCTTCGGAATCGAATTTAGTTAAACTGTTTTTAAAAAGGAATGAAAGTAGGAAAATTCTAGTTTACAAAGAGGGTAATAAATAAAAGGAAATACGATATTTATTTTTGAATTAAAGGTGAAGGTATAAAAAATAAATTAATTAAGAAAACAGAGCCAAATTCTCTTAAAACAGCCAATGGTCGGGGTACAGGCATCAGGCAGGAACACAACAGTTAATATAAATGTAGGTACATAGGTAGGTAAATAATTTCAAATCTAATAATCACAGAGTAGTATAACCAATTAGAACTATCTAAGTTCTACATATAAACAGTATAAATTTTGAAAGAGGAAAGAGAACAATAGAAAGACATAAGAGTATGTATGAAATTCAATAAAATTAATATTTGTTTGTGTAATTACATTATTAAAAGAATCGCTGGCGATTGTAATCTAGCGTTCTAACATTTAAAATAGCAATACCTACATGGAACATATTCTATACGGAAAAAATGTTCATGGGGATAGCTATTCATTGGTTTATTTAAATTAAGTGTTTTATACACGATTTTCATGTCACTTTTTGCAGTTTGCTATTAATATTAATTACATTATTACCTTACATTATTTCTGTAGGGTATGCAGAATGTTCAATTTCATGTACCCTAAGAAATAAATATCTTTCTACTTCTACCTGTTCTATACCTTAGATGTATTTAAATCATTCTGTTACATTTCATTAAGTTACTTTATGTCTGAGTTTAACGCAAGTTATTCAAAGTTCATTAAAAATATCAATTGACTTAATTCGCTGTAGTTACATTTTTATGCATGTACTTATGTATGATTCTAGATTATTTTAAAATCCTCTAGATTCTTGTAGATTTCATAGCTGTAGATTCTAGCTGTTTATAATACATAGTAATTATGTTTATTAAGTTCGGGAACTTTATATATGTAGTATGTAATTGGAATAGTATCTCAACTCGTTAATCATTATTCGTTTGTATAAAATAGATCATCGTGACATTTAATTCGATTAAGGGTCGGTTTCGATAATTAATCTTCGGATTTGGATAGCTTTTTGGACGCTCGGTTGCTAGGCCACATCTGTTATTTTAAAGCAATTTAAAATATCTTGGCAACCAAACAGTATCAATTGTAAAATCCGAAGATCTGTTCTTGAATCGTTTATAATCGTGTGAATGTAGTGTTGGGGTAAGTGTAGATGTAGGTGCGGTTGGCGGTACCTTGCGGCTTGGCGGGGCGGGGGTGCACGTCGCCGTTGGGCAGGTGGCGCGCGGGCGCGGGCGCGGGGTCCGCCGAGCGCGGCCGCCGCCGGGGCGACCGGAACGCGCCCTCGGACTTCGCCCCTGGACCAACACCAACACTCTTATATAATGTGGACGCAAAAGAAGTACAAGATAATGTATGTTCAATTATGTCTAACGCTGAAGACGCAAATGAAATACAAGACAATGTATGTTAAATGGATACTGTGGCCAATTAAGATAGCTAGTATCAGGTTGAATAGAAGTCCCAAATGAAGAACAAGGATAGGATAGAATTGAATAGTACCAAAATACATCTACTAATAACCTATACTGAACCAATTTTGTATTTGTCAGTGAAAAATGTAATGAGAATAAGCTAAAAAGAGATGAACACTAGTTTTCTCTAATAGGTCTACTCGATTTGCTAGGTTAAAAGGTCCACTAGATCCTACTACGGTCAAGGGGTGATAAACTGATATACAAAGACAAATAACGAAAACACAAAAAGATAAGTAAATAATTATCATTTGGCACATATTTATTCTACTATTGTTTACGGCAAAAAGTTAATTAAATACCTATGGTAAATACCTAAATCAGCTAATTGCATATAATCAAAAATAACAAAAACAAAGAAAAACAAAAAGTAGGTTTATGGGGTAGTTGGAAAAGTTGTTAGATATTCTATATAACAAATAGGTCTTAATATGATTAAACCGAAATCTTGAAAAAAATACATAAGCGTAATTTTTAATTTAAAACTGATAAAGATGACCAAGAACATGAAGATAACTCACTAGACAACACTACTCGTGGGGTCGACAGGTCTGCGGCTACTGAGCAACTGATTAACGCAATCTAACACAGGTAATGGTCTAATAGTGCATTCGAAGGCTGACTCGAAACTCATACACCGGAACCAAGCTATATAACCTCGGACAGACAAGGGTTCGTGTTTCTCACGATCAGATTTCATGAATAATGTGAATGTTAATTATATTCGGATAAGACAAAGAATAAAATCTGAATTTTGGAACAATGATTTTTTGCGGTCATATAACTGAAAATTTAACCAGCAAAGTGTTCATGAATGAAACTAAATTCACGAACTAAATTCACGACGATACGACTATTACACGTGGCTTTCTTACTAATAATTATTTAAAATACTTTAAAAATAAATGTACTGAATGTAATTTAAACGGTTTTACGAGTACTGAATAAGATTCAGATTACTGAAAATTTAACCAGTCAAGTATTGACAAAGAAAATTAGAATAATTGGTGATGCTACGACTGTTATACTTGACTTTCTTCAGTAATTACTTAAAATACTTTGAAAATAGATGAATGTGATTTTAACAGTTGTGATTTTAAAAAGCTATTGAAATCCTCAATGGTTTTCACAATTAAAATCATTCAAAATAAAAACACCAAAACGAAATGAATTTTCGATGTAGGTACTACAATACAAAATGGCTTGTATAGTTTAATAACCGAAATGTGTTCTAAATTCATATGCTTTGTCTATATGTTTAACTTTGAGATCTTTATTTCGCTTAACTTAGAATTTAGCATCAACATGTTACCAGAGGTTTACATTCAGGTAACTTTCAAGTATTACCTTCTTCGCTTAAAATTTGGCATCAATACCAAGAAAGAGTCTTACTTTAACGTTACTTTCAAACATTACCTTCTTGGGTAGCTGCGCCCTCATCGAAGCTGTGGCCTTGGATCTTCTTGCGCTGCTTCTGTGGGGAGGTCTTATGAGGAGACCTCTCCAAGGCCTTCGTCTCCTGAATCTTGGCGTGGATGGACTGGTGCGGTGCCGAGCGGAATGACCTGAACTTCTTGGGAGAATGGTTCCTCGATTCCTTCCCATCCTTTTCATCACGTGGCATTGCCCTGGAATCGATAACTCCTTTAATAAGCTTTAAATCCACTGTTTTTATCATTTCAGCTTTTTGATTCGCGAAATCTTTATTTGTATCTAGGTACTGTTTTGGAGAATTAATTTTATCTATATTTTCTTCAGCTACTCTACATCAGCTTAAAATGGCTTCACAATCGCAATCCAAGCCATTCTTTGCTTGCATCAGCCACTTTGCCAACTAACTTATAATGATACAGTGTAAGCGGCTAACATCCAGTTCAAAGGACAATATAAATAAATATATAAATACAATAAGTAGATATAATGCATAGTATACATAATAACAAAACAGTATAAATTAAATGATTTGTAATGTAACGGGGGCTTGGAAAACTGTGGATGTGATCATAAAAATTGTTAGAATCACTGTTCTGTACTTCCAACTTCATATTGCTTTCCTGTAGTTGTGATTGCTACATCCTGAAAATTGTCCTTTGCTGTTATAAAGACTAAAACATCACCATCGCAACACCAAACTACACCATTTTCGACTATCACACGAGAAGAGACTATTCGATTTTCAATTTTTGGTCCTTTGAGCCGGATAGTTCGCCTGCCATCAAAATATCTAGTGCATCACTTACTTGTGACTGGTGGAAGCGAGTGATAGAGCTGACAGCGAGGACCGTCGGGACACTTGGTACCAGAGCTCGATTTGCTTATTGTAAAGCTGAGTGATGTGCTCTGGAGCTAGCTCTGTTCCCCATCCGCGGTACTGTCGAATTAATGGCAATTTTGAATATGACTTAAGCATGATCGTGTCGCCGTCTGTCAAACGAGCGGCCACTGATATATAAAGGTATACCATAACTTCATGCCACTGATTCTACGTTTGACAGACGGTCGACTGGCTCAGTTGCTAATTTAGGCGTGAATTTACTATTCGAATCAATAAGGGTTCTGTTGGAGTGAGCTGTTTATGGGGTTTACTTTAGATCTGAGGGGCTTAATTAGTTTCATTCAGAAAAATAGTTCCTACTCAAAATATAAGTTCTTGATATAAGTTCTTGAAATATAAGGATTGATACTTCAAATATTGTTTCTGGAGTTGACTAGCCCAAGATTAAGTCTAAGTACAAACCACTGATGCGATCGTGGTCGGTATTGGATGGTAGGGGCAGTGTGGGTGGTATAGAGTAGGGTAGAGTAGAGTAGTGTAGGGTAGGGTAGGGTAAGGTGGTTTGGTGGGGCGCACACCTTGTACTCGCCGGCGCGCTTGCGCAGGTCCAGCACCTCGCGGTACCAGGAGTCGCCCTGCGCGAGCCCCAGCGGCTGCAGGCCGGCGGCGCGCAGCGTGCTGGCCGTGTCCTCCCCCGCGCCCGCACCGGCCCCCGCCCCCGCGCGCGCCCCCGCGCCCCCACCCGCCCCCGTCTCCGCCTCCCCCACCAACCTCTCGCTCGCCTCCTCATTCGACTTCCCTTTCCCCCTGCATTTCGTAAATGTCCCTTTAGACGCCTCGTACACGTATTGAGAGAACGGTCTAAATTTCTTTTTGTACTCGCTTTTGTAACGTTTCCTATTATCTTTGGAACGATCCTCCCCGTTGTATATGAGGGCCGATAGCGCGCTACGGAACGTCGATTTTCTGGAAAATTCCATTTTTAATCTTAGACGGCTGGAGGGTTGTCTTACGATGATATGCGGCAAACCAAGGAGCTCGCGCCGAGCCAGGTTAGTAAGGAGACATGCTTCAAATAATTGTCAAGCTCGCAATGGTGAGGTTAGGATGTTAGTCCCGGAAGAGTCTAGAAGGATCGGCCGAGGTCGTCGCGTTGCTAGACTGGTGTTCGATAGTGTTAGGTGATACATCGACAATACAATCTAACAAAAATCTCAATTAATTAACGTTCACATCGACAAAAGTGCAGGACACATCGACATCAAAAAAGTATCTATTAGCTGTCATTCCGAACTAATATAGTTTGGTCTAAGTCTACTCGGCCTAGGAACCGCCACCGTGAGGAGTTTGAAATGTAAGCAAATACCAAAAACGAAATTTAGACTTGTTCTGCAGTACCCAGTAAATTGTGAGAGAGAAAACAGGCGCAGAACACACGCGCAGGAAACTTTTACTGGAGCCTCTTTGACATTCTACTGTATAATCATAGTACCCTACATTTTAATATGCCTTCTCGCATTGAAATGTTTACGTTTAAGAACTATGAAAAGTTTAGAATGTACGTTTTCGTTTACTACTTTACAATACCTAGTTTGGTTTTTATCAATATGTGCCTAATATGCCTCTAAGAATTAGCCTAAAAGAATTTGACTGTTCGTATGGCAGCTTTAAAAAATATTCAAATAATTTTCTTTAATGATCATGAATAATTGACTTGGCTACCTAGTCTACCTCGTCGGATTTCGTAAAAGAATACGGATTTACACATACCTAAGGGCTTAGGCGTTAACACCATATACGGTCTCTTTCTGGACGCCTAATGTTTTTC